>OZ038477.1:116132701-116360201 GCA_964036315.1 Acanthosepion esculentum | reverse complement strand
CATCAAAATTGATAATAGTATCAAAGTATAAGAAATATAAACAGTATCAAAGTAAATGTAGTAAATTACTGTAAATTCTTGGATAAGATATTTTTGAGCAATACAGCTCATAACTGAAAAGCTTTAAGCTAATCAGTGGAAAGCAAGTAGCTGGAAGAGACTTCTACAAACAAGATGTGTGAGAGGAAAAAAGTGCTTAAAATAAGTGCAAGGATGTTGAGGGTGGAATGTAGGATGAAGTAATAGTAGAAATAGTTTTAACATGTTATTACTTTCCATTTCTCATTGGAAATATGCAATGATTGGCAGATCTTTCAGATCATTGGATTGAATGGAGAGAAAATCTAAATTCATTCCTAATAAAGACAGAATTCCTTTTTGTTCTCTGGATGGTGAGTTCCCACTGTTGAGTACAACATCCAAATTTCTGTTTCACCTCATCTTCACTGTTCTCCACTGGTCCAGAGCTCCATATTTATCTCTGGTTTATTTTCACTTCTGGAATATATACCACTTACTCTTCAACTGGGAGATTTTTGAATGATGTCCAGTTCATTTCCAAGTCATTCCTTGATTTGCACAAAGTTTATTTCTAGATCAGACATTGGTTGGTGTTCAGATCATTTCCTCAGGTCATTAGATTACACAAGGTATTATCAATGTTTTTAATAAGGATAGACATTGTAAGCTGAAACTCATGATTTATTACTAATATAAATATAAATCTAGATATATCCTGAAAATTTTACCATTGGTTGTCTAATACAAATTTTATTGTGAAAACATTGACTTGCTTAATAAAATCTGACAGTGCATAAATACCATATGATGTGCTAATTTAAGAGAGAGAAAAATGAGAATGGTAATTTTTAAAAGTCATTTGAGACAAAAATACCAGTAACAATAATATTTAATAGAAGTAGCTACAGCAAATGAAGAAATGGGGCTTGGAAAATTTGATACTCACAGGACAGATTGAAAGCAAGAAGGACAGAGGAAAACAAGGCATAACCTACCTAGTGAGCTTGAGTAAATGGATAGCAGAACAGGGTTTAGGAGAAATAACAAAAAGATAAAATTTATTAAGAGCTACAAGGGACAAGAAATTGTGGAGAGCGAAGATCACTAACACCCTAAAGGGACATGATAGATAGAAGCACTGGCAGGTACAGTAGGAGCTATAAACTTGCACCAGGGTTCAAACAATAGTAATAGTAAAAAGTTAAATAGATCATTCTTCTGTCCTGTGTGAAGCTGAAATGTGTGTATAATTGCCTCAGTAATAAACATGCTTATAAAAAGAGAAAGATTTTTTTTTTGTATGTGGTTAAAACAAATGACGAAGGATGACATTCTACATTAAACAATCAATAATAATGAAATTGAACTGAGAACTCTCATTAAAGATTGAAGGAAACAAAAGAGAAAGGATTTAATAACTGATCAGTCTGAAATTTGTTGGCAGGCTAAGATTTGTCCCAGATATCAAAGAGAAAATGGAGACAGTAAAAGAGGGAAGTAGAGTCGGTGGGGGGAGGGAGAGATTTCAAGCAAAAAAAAAAATGAGATGGAATAACAGAAGGAAAAGGAGAGAGAGAGAGGAAGAAAGGAGGTGAGAAAAAGTGAAAGCAGGGAGTAGGTGAGATGGGAATGGAAAACAAAAGAGATAAAGAAAATATGAAAGGCAGGTAATTAGAAATACATACAAATACCTGAAAAACAAAACAAAAAAAAATATCTGGCATGAGCTATTGTTACCCAATTTGTAATCATTCCCATATTATTAAGGATTATTTTTTTTCAAATCTTGAATAATCAAAAGGATAAAAAAACCAAATTCATTGCATATTTTACAGATCTATTGTACTTGAATAAATATCAATATTAAAAACAATGTTGCAAATATAAAATGAAATGATAGATTCGTTTAAATCAATTCTGTAAGCTTCTTAACATTTAATACACAAGATTCTTTTTGATTACACAGAATTCTGTCCAGTAATACAAGTTTTCTTTTAAATAAATAAATCACTATAATTTTGCTATATTTAATATAATAGGCAAATTATATGAGTGGAAATTTTTAAATATAGAATATTCTCATAAAGTACAAAACTTGTCATATATAGTGGGCTTTATGGCTCTTCCAATAAAAATATTCTTTGATAAATCTTTACAGTATAAATGTGTTTATCAAAAGTTTAAGGTGATAAATTCTATACAAATCCAGCTGAAGCCCTTCAGATCTCAACCATACTACATTTACTCCATTTATGTACTTTGAAAATTGAGGCTATTCATGAAGGGAATACCAAATTTTAGTCAATATTCTTTCATTATTTGTTCTCTCAAGATGTTGAAAATGCCTTCAGTCATCCATATATTCAACAAGAGATTAAAATCAGTTTCAGCTTAACACAAATATTAAACAATCTGTCTAAACTAATAGTATTTGCACTTAGCATTTATATCACAGCCTTGAAGTAATGGAAAGTAAAAATTGTTGACATGTTTAAATAATATATCTTAGAAATCTAAAAATAATACTGAGTTGAAATAAAAGTTTTTGTAGTATTTTCTATAATTAGCATTTTAGCACACTAGAATTTCTTGCAACATGCTGACGTGTTGAAATCCTCACAGTATTTAGTATTGTTGACGTTATCGCTAACATTTTTTGTTGAGATTTACAAACAATGTTTCATTCAATTTTACAAACCAATCGATGAAATTTGAATAAGCTGGTTTGTTTGGAAAATTACTTTGACAAAAACCTTACTCTGTGGTTTTTGCGCACACTAGTAAAACAAACGGTACTTTGTAGCCTCCTTACCCGTTTCCACTTCTGAAAATTTGGTTTTGATCAGTCAATGTATGGATATTTTAGAGGTTGTGATGAATGGATGGAAGTCACAGAATTTTATATATACAGATGATTTTTTTTTTTACACTTTTAAAGAGTGTATGGCTAAATTAAATTTTGCTTATTTGATTAGTAGCCAAATTGAAGAAAGCATCATCCATGTCAGATGAGCTTCTAAGGAAATAGGATGGGAACTGAAACACTGTTAAGGCTTATTTATTTTCAATCCATACTACTTAACAGCTGTAGCATGTAAAAATATCCTGTGTTATGATTAAAAAAAATTAAAAATAGCCAAAAAATAATAAATAGTATTTGTTGACAATATCAAAATTCCTGATTGCTTTTAAAAAAGTACTAATCATTATTTTACATTTTTTTTACTTTGTAGTATTCTAACGCTAGTATATTATACAAGGCCTACTTATGAGTTCTTTACATTTTATGATTAATGATTATAACATCTCAGTGTGTAGAGACAAAAACAGTTGATTGTTCAATCAATAGAGAATGATTGCAGTTGTATAAAATTGGCTGTGATTTGGTTCACTTAACACAGATCCACAAAAATAACATTTTTTTAGGTCAAATTGTCAGTGAGTGAATTGACTGTAGAACAAGGTATTTAAATTTAATGTAATATTTATGTAATACATTTCTATGGTGTACCGATTTCATAAAATGGACATGTAATTTTAAACAAGTTTTTAATTTGGCACTTCTGAAAAATTTTATTTATATTTAGTGCTGATAAGGGCTCCAGCCTGCTCAACAAATTACTTAAAGATTGTGACCTCTTATAAACTTATGAACCAAATAAAGAAATATATTCTGACCCATAATGTTAATGGATGAAAACAGGACATAAAAGACTAACAATAAACCATAAATAATTTAAAAAATTTTTTTTAAAAGTATCAGAAACATTTTTAAATTAATACATTAACCTTTGTGCATAATTCTGTAGATTTGCATAGGCTTTTAAATAACCATTCATATTGTATTTTTATCCTTATGAAACAGGTTTGTATCAGAAATTATATACGTACAGTGCTTTATATTTATATTTTATTTATTCAGTTTATCTTTTGGTTTAGATTAATCCATGTACCTTTAAGAAAAAAGGTTCACACATACTTATAATACTTAATTCATAATACTTTGGCAAAAGTTGAAGTAGAGCATCTATTTTTTCCCGTAAATATTAAATTATAATTTTATGATAATCTTAATTTATGTATTAGTTAATATTATTTTATGATAATTCATAAAGATTAATCAAACACAGGAATTACTTTGCTTTGTAAAAATAGAATATTTTAAAATACCATTAAACACAAGGATTTTATAAGCAAATTCCCACTTGCTGTTGAAATATGTCTAGGAAGTCTATTACTGCTATTTTATCTATGTTACAAGATGAATGGTGGCCTCACATGTAAAGGGTGACTTGATCTCCAGGGAAGCTTGACAGCAGTTGGTTGTTGATGATGATTAGATATCACAACCTGGTTTCATGGCACATAGCTGAGAAGAAAAAGGTTTAACTACTCTTATGATGTAAGAAAGTGCAATGAACAATTGATAAAGGTTAATTAGGTTCGATAAGTGAAGTTAGATTTGAGATTCTCAGGAGATTGAACTTGAATCTAACTCGAAGTAATCCAGTAAGACTGAGTATAACTAGCAAGTCCCTGCACCTACCTGCTATCCACCATGCAGAACAGGCACAAACTTTAATAGGTGATTGATTTCAGGGGAGGGGGGGGGGAATAAAAGTCCCTGGCTAAAAATTGTTTTCTTAAGCTACCAACCTTTGATTTTACTGATCTATCATCTTGTCAAGTTGGGATAGCAAAATCTATAAAAACAACAGCCATTTTGAGTTGTGATGTAGTTGGTGATTGCATACCGAGAGAGAAAGCCCTCGGTTAGCGTTGTGAGCTGGCAGACATAACTGTCAGTTTCCCAATTCCATGACCAAAATAGAACAAACACACAGATCTGTTCGCCCAGCTTCTCCCAGGGTACAAATAGCAGACTGCTAGAAATCAGCCAACCTGAGCAAATATTAGGAAGAAACATTATGCAATTTGTAGAAAGGACGAATAAAAGTGACATTTTCTAACTAGTAAAATATACTATGATCTTTTTGTTCTATCATTTTGTGCCTTACTCCACTTCAGGAAATTAACTCCCGACTAATTATGGGATACTAACCTAGCTTGGAAGCACTGATGTTTCAACCCTTTAATAGTAAAAGACCTCTTGAAGATCAAGGTAACATGTGGGCTGAAGAAGATATATGACCAAGAATAATATCTGTTGGAATAACCAGTGTTCAGGATATTGAACTTTTAAGTCCATCAGGCCATTCCTGAAATTCAAACCATCAGTAATAATAAATGTAAAAAATGAACACACACACTTTTATGACAATGATTTGTTAAAAATTTTCTTTAAAAAGATAAGAGTGAATATTGTGAGTTCAACAGTCATGTAAACAGAAAACTCCTTATACTTTTCAAATACCATCCAATTATACAGAAATTCATTTTGGCTTGCATAAATATCACAGCAATCCTCTGATTATATTAATATAAAAAAGAGATTTTTGTGTTAATACCAGAAGTTAGTTTGAGCAAAGAAAAGGTAAATGGAAAAATATTAGATGAAGGAAAACCTTTCTTATAACAAATGTTTATATTCTTGAGATAAAAGAGCACTATTCTTATATGGTGGTGTTACATCATTTAATCAGTGAATTTGTGATAATTAAAAGTCTGCAAGTCACATGATCCTGGAACTGAGCCACCAGACTGCTAAAGACAGTTTACATCTAAAAAAAAAAACTACAGCTTATATAGACTTGATACACCTATGATTGGTCAAACAAAATTTGCATGAGCTGCCAAGCTCTCTATACAGAAAGAGTCTTAGTTTGGTCATTCAGCAGAACCTACATGTGACATGTAGGCATCTTGTTTGGTGAGGTGAGCTACTAATACCTTCTTTGCTACAGAATTCTCCAGTCTACTCAGCTATAATTTACATGTGGCAAGTTTGTAAGAATTTTAAGTACTTTATTTTCATTCATGGGGAAGAAGATAATTTACAAGACTAATCTTTATCAGATCCAACACCTTAGAATAGCAATTTACTAAGCATAAATTACATGTGGCACAAGGCCGAAAGTATGGAGCACCGAGTGAGAATAAAATTTGGTCGTAATTGATCTAGCAAGACAAGCTGCTTGCAAACCATTACACCGCGTTGAAGTGCTCAATAGTGATTTACTAAGCAAAACTTAAATGTAGTACAAAACCAATAGTATGGAGAATCTCTTGAGAAGTAAACTCACTACTCAATAGTAATTGATCTGGCAAGATAAGCTTGCTAACAATTATACCACATTGGAGTGGCCTGCAAGACTTTGAATATCCAAATGAACACAATGATTTGAATAAGGGTTATAATCTTAGTATTATGGCTGATCTCTTAATATTCTGCAAAAGCCAAATAAAAATTAAGCCACCTAACAAGGGCCAATGAATATAAAGAATATTTTTAAAAAATTATTAACAAAAAAGGTAATTGAAAAAGCCATTACATAAAGAAACCTACAAATTTACCATAGAAGTGAATTACATATTCAAAAAGTATAATATTAATAAGCGAGACTGTTCACATATTGATACCCCTGAGATTAGGAAAAAGTGCAACATTATGAATATTAATTAGTAATGATCTAAATGCTAATTAATATTTAGTTGGGCACAAGTGAAATGTATTTTGACAGCTGATAAATATATTTAGTACAAAAATGGTAAAAATAATCTAGGTACAGCATTAGTAAACTTGAAACAGTCTACAAACACAAGATCATATTTAGATTGGATGAAGCAAAAGCCTTGTGTGTATCAAACCAATTTTGTTTATTCATTGTCATAACTTAATCATGGCCTTTCATACATATGTATCATTAGGTTCAAAAGTAAGTGTTTGCAAAAAACAGTAGTAATTTTTAAGTATTAAAATCATATACAATGTATTTCTCTTATTAGCTATAAGTGAATATCTTTGATAACCCCTCAAATCTATTTGACCAAAGTTCACATGACTGGTATCATAATCCATAACCTATTGATTTTGATTACTGCCAATATTTAAGCCTAAATGTCTTCCTTTAGAAATCTTTATGAAGATGGGATAGAAAAATTGGCAAAATCATGATTGCAGTTTTATCCCAGATTGGAATAATGTTACTTACCAAGATAACAATATACAATACACGGGCTGGGTTTATTGGTCTATTCAATGAATATTTATTTAGATGTATACATATTTATATATTTACAAAATCAGTTTTAAAACTGTAAACAGGCAGCATAAAGATTTAAGGTTCTCTTGCTATCTTAAAGTAAAGACTTCCTAGGAAACCTTTTGTAAGTCAAAATAGCATAAAGCAAAGAAGTAATTACTATTGAGCATTCCTTGACCTCAAAAACAACCTTGAGTAAAATTTCCAATATGACTGACAGTACTGTAATAATTGTGGAAGAGTACAACTATAATTTTGAAAGGGCACATAAAGACAGGTTTTCAGTATGTTTACAGTACTTACAAAGATAGATGTACAATAGAAAAATGCATGAGGTATACCGTCACATTTCAAGCCTTCCATATGAGTTACAGGAGACTATGAACTTTGACCTTTGATATGGAGACGAAGATTAGCAGATAAGTTTTTAGGGGTCTTAGAATTCCCAAATTTTTTTAATTATTTTTCCCCAGAAATGAATGGTAACTACTTTTTTACTTGGTGGCATTTCAGACAACAGGGAAAACCTGTACTAAAATGGGTTGATTGATTGATTCATTTATTTTCTATGGCTTACCAACTCTTTATATACTAAAATAGGTCTTTTGTGAATGCAATGTATTGTAAAGTAAACTTTTGAAAAGCAATTGTTACCTCAGTATGATGGATAATGGCTCAGAATAAGAAATCGAAGCGCTGAGTTTGAATTTCAGTTGGGTTCATTACATTCACTTACAAGCAGATAACCTTAGGAAAGGTATGAATATTTTCTCCCCCAATTATGGGTTAAATAGTATGACTTGTTGATGGAAAAATCATTGTTATTTTAAAAAATTGTTAATGCAACAATATTCACTCACAAAAAATAATTCTTACAATTCAAATTGCGTTTCAGCTTTAAATAATCTACAATAGTTTGATAAGGCATTAAAAAAATAAAAAAAAAAAAAAACAAACATTGTCACCTCAGTATATTTTCCCTACAGTATTTACTGGAAATTTCAGATTTAGCAAGAAATGGGCAGTGTGTTATATATTTTTGCTGTGGAGCACAGTTAATTAGTAATCAAAACTAATTCATTATTATAATCTCAAAACTTAAAGGATAAAATCAAAATGGGGACAAAAATGAAGTTTACCAGAAGAATCTACTAAAACATTCTAGAAAATCTAATTAACTTTTATTAACAATTGTGTCTTGCCAGGGAAGATCACTGAAAACAAAGTAAGAGCACTCAATCATAGGAAGAAAGGAATTCAAAGTGAGGGAAATATCTGGAGCTAATAAAGGTCTCTTGAGTTGGAAGTGAACTCAAGTAGCTGTAACTACAAATAAAATAATTCAATGACAACGTTCACCTCATATCCTGATAGCACCAAGACTTGCTTCATATAAATAAAAGGTATTTTGGTCTTATTCCCACAAAACATGGAATTGTCTCTCAAAGTATAAGGGCTCAGTATAAGTAGTTTCTTGTAATGCAAGAGACATGCAAATTTGATTCTTGGTTAAGAAAATGAAGTAGTTTTATGATAGTTTACTATTCCTTTTTAAATAAAGAAAAACAAAAAATGTTGCTAATTTTCCTTTATTTTCAATGTTAGAATCAAACAAAAATAGGCTAATTGTGAAGATGTAATGCATACTGATATAACAGTTGTTGCAATACAATAAAACCTGATTTTTTTTGTTTTTATTTTTGAAGTTAGTTAAAACTAAACACTCCTAATGCTATCTAATAACAAAAACAAAATGATATCTTTGTGTAATTTAATATTCATTTGAATTATAGTGTAATATTGAATCAATCAGATGTAGACAGTGGTAAAAAAAAATGTGTTCACTGTTACATATTAAGCAGCATTTTAATTCAAACAAGGAAATACAAAAAAAAGTAAATTCCATGGTGTTAAGTAATCAATTATTAAAAAGATACTTAGCATTTTTTCGCTTTATTTCCTTATGCTTATTTTACTTGATGTTTTATTTTATAACTATTCCTCAAAGACAATACACTTTTTCTTTTTTAATTATTTAATCCCAAGCAAGGCAATAAAACCACTAGGATGCAAGGGATTACTGTGAGAGAATATGAGAAAAAACATTATACATTTTAGAGAACAATAAAATAATAGAAATTAAGATATCAATTGACATTGCATTTAAATTGCATGATAGCATTTGGATTTTCTACAAAAGAATCCTTAAAGAAATACATGATCTGCTTTGATCTTACTGTCAACTGATACTTTTATCATTTTAAGTGCTTGAAAAGAATGGAATATTTCAGTTAAGAGCATTGAACTGGAATTCAACATCTAAGGTTTATTTTTGTTGCTGAGAGAATTAAGGACTGTACCATAAATCATTGATCTATTAGGTCAAGTTATAAATAATTTGTTTTTGTTCATCAACTTTATCCTTCAAAATAATACAACTGATTCTCCAAAAGGAAAATTACTTATGACTCAATCTAATACAAAAATACAAGTGTAGAATATAGATGTGGCTTATTCCTTTTCTTACACTTTCAGGCAAATGTTCAAAAGTTAAACAAACTATACAAAACAACCAACATTCGGCCATCCTGTATTTAATTAACAATTTTGTATTCTGAGATTATTTGTTAATATAGAATTCTTTCTATTCTTTGAAGGAATATCCTCATCCTTATGGTTATTTTCTTTTTCCAGGTTCACATGAAAAAGCTTGCAAAATAAACTGAGCAAAATATTGTTGAGAAAATGACTCCAATAATGAAGAGAGTAGGAAAAAAGTTTAATAGTTTTATCTGCACATTTTCAAATGGTTAGACTACACTAACTATTGGCTGGGATATTGATTAGATTGGGGTCAGCTGATCTTTGTTGGTTGTCAAGACAACGCAGGAACCATGTTCTGCATATGTGCCTGCAGCCCAGTCTGACCAGAGCATAACCCAACATTTGTTGGTTGGGGGAGGAGCATGAATGAGCACATATTTTGTAACTATTGAGAGTCAGTTTTCATAAAGGCTCTTCTCCTGACTCTCCCCAGTCTATTAGATCCATGTCGGCACCAATCCATGAAAGCTGATACATGTGATTATGTCGATTAGAGGACTTAAATATGGATGATGACTTAGTCTTGGAAAGCAGCTATTATTGCAGTCCTGAGGAAAAGAGAGAGGAGATGAGGAAAATATATAGTACACTAAAAAGAAAGCAGAATAATTATGAAGAGGAGAGTTAGGGAGAAGAAAGAGAATAGCAGGCCGAGTAAGTGGGAGAGAGGGAATTAGGGATGGAACAGAGGAAGGAGAAAGTGAGTAGGATAACAAAGAGGTGAGGAATGATAGAGAGAAGACCAAAAATAAGGGAGCAGGGCATAGAGTTGAATGACAAAGGTTTCACTATACACTTCTGTTTACCAATGACAAATCTACATATTCTCCAATGACCAATGTGATTTTTGAGGGTTTCATCAATATAGCACACAAAAATATTTCCCCATTCATTGAATTGTATAATCTCCTTATTTTCTGCCACAATAATCCATTTCACAAGGTTTTTAATGGAATTCCCTTTCTAAAAGCAGCATATTCATGTCCAATTATGAAATATGGGGGAAAGTTATCAGAATACACAATGAATTCTCATACTGTATAGAATCACAAAAATATTTGGGTTCAACATATATTATTGAAACAATATTAACCTTCTGCCCTAAATCTTTTTCAGCAAGAAATATTAAGAAAATGCATTTGCATATTTATAAGTAACTATTTAATATTATTATGTTCATGCAAAATAATCATATGTAACAGGTATTACGTAAATAATTTTTTCTTATAGGTATATATCTGAAAACATTAAACCTTAATTTTTCTGAAAACTGTCATTAATTAAAGTGTCCATAAAATAATAATGATGATATTAGAGTAAATAATGTCCCAGAAATTGGTAGTTAAGCTAAGTCTAGGTAGTTAAGCTACTGTTAGTTTTCAACATCTGAGTAAACATCAGCTTACTAGATACCTAAACTTTGAATTTAAAACTTAAGCAATAGTTTAAAACCATATTTTTAGGGAAGAAAATCCAGAGTTTATATAGCTTTCAAATGAATTTTATACTATATTTTAACACATACTTGGTAAATTATTTTTGGTAACTTGTTTACATTTCACGAGACTTTAGTTAATGGTACATATGAAGATAAGAAAACCTAACAGTTATAAATTCAAA
Source organism: Acanthosepion esculentum (assembly GCA_964036315.1). Lineage (NCBI taxonomy): Eukaryota > Metazoa > Mollusca > Cephalopoda > Sepiida > Sepiidae > Acanthosepion > Acanthosepion esculentum. The sequence continues at coordinate 116,348,793 of OZ038477.1, read as the reverse complement.
AGCATAACACACTTGACCAAAAATTATTTTGTATTACTATAGATCATTTCTGTCTGAATTTCTAGGATGAGGAGTTATCATTTACACACTGACTATTGTCCCCATCTTTGTTGTTGTTATAATAATGCTTCAGCCATTGTGCACTCTGGCCTTTGTCAGGTGATTGTCAATCCAAGTAACCTTTAGCAGATTTTGAACTGAACCCTTTATTTAATCTATGGAGGTAGACTGTTCTTATTCTGCTGTTCATGTCCAGAGATATCTTACCTATTTCTTATTTTGTACTGCTCAGTTATTGCTTGTACTGTTTGTGCCAAGTCCAAGTATACACTGCCTGGTCCAGGGATTGAACTAACAATTTCTATGTCACCAAATTTACAAACCACTGCTTTAAACTACTATTACATGGAAGGGCACAGCTGAAACGCTGTGTTAACAACAAAGATGGAGACAATAGTCCGCATATAAATAATGTAAATATTATAGATCATATCATGTTAGATCATAAATACATTACATAGCTCCATTTTCTATATTTTCTGTCATGCAAAGATATATATTTTTACTTACCCTAAATATATGATATGCAAAATCTAAAAATGTTATACTTGGTAATATTTTGTGAATTCTATTTTCACATAGAGAGAGAGAGCATAAGCTGGACTTTATAGGAGTTCTGGCACTATATGATTTCCATGATTATTTTATGTGCTGATGTATATATAATGAAGCAATTAGGTTGACATAAAAGAAAAATATCAGTTAACTCAATACAAAAATCTGGGCCATTAACAAAACATAACATTGACCTCATTTAAGCATAATTGCACTTGAAGATTTAATACATGCTAAACTTGATTCTTGTAGGTGGCGTTGCCTAATATATTGCAGTAGTCGAGTCAGTTTGTGAATTGACAAAGTCAAAATTTAGTGGAATCACTGCTAAGAACCTCTCCTCCTCAAATTTATAGACAAATTCTACAGATGCATAATTGGATTTCTTCCTAACCAATAAAATAGACCAATTCTTGGTCCCATCCACCATATTTTTCTTTCTTGTTTTGAAGTCAGAACACTTTAATCACTTGACTGTATCCCTTTTGCATGTGAACTCAATTCTTACTTTGTGAAATTTTTCCCTTATTACTATTATTTTGACTAGTGTATATATTTTATTTTATGCTGTTCTTTTTCTTCCTTTTCTTTATTGTCTGAGAACTTTGTCAATTCCGTTTGTGGAGAACTTTGTCAATTCCGTTTGTGGAGAACTTTGTCAATTCCGTTTGTGGAGAACTTTGTCAATTCCGTTTGTGGAGAACTTTGTCAATTCCGTTTGTGGAGAACTTTGTCAATTCCGTTTGTGGAGAACTTTGTCAATTCCGTTTGTGGAGAACTTTGTCAATTCCGTTTGTGGAGAACTTTGTCAATTCCGTTTGTGGAGAACTTTGTCAATTCCGTTTGTGGAGAACTTTGTCAATTACACTTAATCATGGCCAATTACTCCAGTGTTGTTATTTTTACAGAATTGTGAATTTCAAACAAATTGTTATGTATCTTGTACGTTTTATCATTGAGCAATATTATTTTTAATTTACTATAAGAAACTATCCATAAAATCATATTTTCAGAATATAGAAAAAGTATTCCAATATTCCAACTACTCTAAATGCAACTGATAAAATAACCAAGCAATGGGTATTCTTGAAAAAAGAACTGAAGATAGAAATATCAGATATCAAAAGAATTTGTATGCAATATATTATACAAAAACAGCTTATAGTAACACAATGAGAAATATCCCCTAAATTACTCAACATGTTTTTTGTTTTTTACTTTTTCATTAGTGACAAAATTTTTGAAAATTAAACCAACAACCAGTTTAAAATTTGGCATCAGACAGTTGCTCCCTGTTAAGAAAAAAAGTTTAGAGAATTCTTGACATTCTAACAGTCACATCATTTTAAATATATCACAATATTCAATGTTGTTCTCTAAAAAAGAATGTTATTAGGAAAAAAAAAAGACTTTTGTATATCGAGTTCCACTTAACAAAATCAAAATATCAGAGGTTCACAACCTCAAATCCAAACAAATGCTGTATTTCTCATGACTGGAACTGAACTGACCCTAGAATTTAACTCACCCACACATGAGTATTAGTCACATATTATGATGCAAGCTAATTTATTCCTACATTATAAATTTCTTCATATATAGCATGTCTTTCAATTACAAAAAGAATGAAAATAAATTAATTTTTCTTTTACATTCTTACAGCAAGATATTATTAAATTAAAAGAAAAAATATTTATGAATATTTACTGTAAGCACGTCATTAAGTATTTATCATAAAGATATGGAGAGAAAAAAAAAACAATTAAGGAATCCAGGCAATTTCCTTTATACAATCAATAATTAAATGTTCTTGAGCATTTTAATTAATAATCAGTAGCAGAAAAAAATCATTAAAAATATGCCAGTTTCATTCCTTAACTGGCAAGTGATGGTTCGACATATTGTACAACTTGTTTTTGCATTGGACTGCTAAAAATAGATAACCTATGGGAATAAGGATTTTAAGATACATAGTAGCAAAATAAAGTATCTCATCTTTTTCTTCTATTCCATTCAGCTATTCATTTTGATTTCATATTTAATTGCAATGTTAATTGGAAAATATAACCAAAATAGATTGGGTAATATTTTCTAAAGGGAGATGCAATGTTATGGAATATCTACACATATTGTTAATTTTACAATGACCTGTAGCATTTTCAGACAATCTAAAGATACGAAAGTCACTAACAGGAAAGAGAAGCACAAACCTGTATTATTAAAAGCAAATTTCCATTTCGTCATCTGCTTTTTTGCTGATTGCATATACAAAAATATATTTGTTTATATAAAACAAAACAAGCAGAACACATTGGAATCATGGTAAACTGGAAAAAGGAGTTGGATGATGAAATATTTGAATGTTTACTCACCTTCAATGATTTTTTTTTACTTTTTAAAAGATGATCCTGGATTACAAAGCTGTGAAAGAAGGAGAAATAGTGAGTTAAGTAACAGAAACATCACTTGAGGATTTTCAACAATGGCAACAATTAAAATGGATATCATTGAAGAGAAAATAATCATATAATCAAGATGCTGACATTCCACACTACTTAATACAAAAGGTTAGGAAGGAAAGAGTGAGAATAGCTTGTGGACTTCAGAAACATTTTTTTTTTAAAAATTGTTTTAAAAGAAAGATTTTTATAAATTTCACTAAAAATAGTACTGGTGAATGCCATTACTATTAATCCTTTAAGGAGATGTGATAAAAAAAATAAAATCGAGTTAGACCAAGCAATGATCTATTGGATCTAAAATCATGAAACACCAAGGTTAATTTATAGGTTCTTATAGTTTCTTGTCTTGTTCAGCAAAGTTGGAGAACATTAGTGATTTATTATCTGGGAACAGGATTATTATTATTTTTTTTTTTTATAATTCATCTCATATAGGTAGTAATCCTTCATGAATATATGTATCATTAAATGCTACAGCCAAGAATTAAAAAAAAAAAGGAAGATTATCATTTAACTTTTGCTATTTCCATAGGAGTCAATGTAGTCAGAGAATGTAAATAGTATTTTCAATTGAATGCTTTCAGATATAACAACATCCAAAATAATAATAGCTGGGGACAAAACTGATTATAGGTGGGTTTTTTTTTTCTTAATTTAGTATTTAAATGTCAGCATTGTCATAAATGGGTCAACATGCAAACAAGATCTTCTAAATAAAATGTATCAATCAGTTGTTGAATACACTTAAAATCCTTGTACTATGATTAAAGCTATTTAGACATTTTAATTTTTATTTTAAGCATGTCAAGAATCTAAAGCTCTTTAAACAACCAAAAACACTTAATCAAAAAGATTTGGGTATATATATATATATATATATATATATATATATATACACACTCACCATGTTCACAAGTATGGAAACAGGGAAGGTTAAGCAGAAAAAAATTTAAAATTTGTTGCTACAGATTCTAAGAGCTTGTAAGTAGAACCCTATGATTACTCCAGATTTTATCATATTTTTGTGATGGGTGTAGAAGTGTATCAGGTTACTTTTATTTGTGAATTTTCAGTAGACTTTTAATTGTAGTCCCCCTCCCCTTCCTGCCCAAGGAAGAAAAATACATTGAAAACATTTTCAAACTCCTCCAATAACCGGATTATTTCCTGTACAATGCTAATTGCAAAATCCACAGAAGAAAAATAGAAAAATCCACATAATAATAATCCCAACAACCCTGACAAAATAGGCACATGATTCTACCCACCAACTCTACAATTCAACCATGAGTTAAAATTCAACACCTCTAAAACAATAACATAGTCATCAATAAATGGTATGGCAACAAAACAGAGACATGAATATACAAAATAAATTGCACAAAATGCCCTATGATATACATTGGTGAAACATCTAGAAAAAAAGACAATATGAGCATTGTAAAGATACACTGCTTAACAATACTTTAAACACACTTGTAATTCATTGGTATACATCTGACCACTATTTTGACCTAATGAATGCCAGCTTAATCAAAAGAGAAAAGAATTCACCAAGAAGAAAATGTATTGTAACTGCACTTATCACATAATTCTCCATGATCTACCTCATACACAATATTACTGTTCATTACGAAAGCAATAGTAACACAATGTAATACACAAACTAATAGAGAAGCAAACAGAGATCTACTTGGAGTGGGCTAATTTCAAATCCAGTTGATATTAATGGCTTCAATACAAAAAAAAAAAAAAGAAAAAAAAAGAAGCACTTTCTTGCTATAGTACCTGATAAGGTTACTACTACTTCTCAAAAACTCAACACACTATCATTACACACAGGTTTGTCTTTCATACTGACCTGAAGATGCCTGCCACACAAAGGTGAAACATGTATGCAAAAGTTTTTCACTTTGTCTCAGAATGATAAACGTCAGGATAAAGCAATATTATCACTGTGTTATGGTTCACTGCATTTAAATATTGTTGGAGTATCAGAAAGTCTTTTTTAATTTTTCCTATCAAATAACTGATAAATGGTTTTAATATTCAAGTGAAATATAATAACTATAGGAGAAAATAAAATCAAAACATAAAATCTAACATAACTTTACATAGCAAAGTTATATGTAGGAGATCATGTTTGCTACATAAATTTGCCCTACCCAATTACTATTTTAATCCCTACAGTTTTTTTTGTTTTTTTTTCTTAAATAGGTGTACATCAAAGTTTCAAGTTTGGGAATTTAAGTTTTTAATTTAAAAACTGTTAAAAACAATAACAGTTTAAAATTTGTAAAACTTGTTAAACAAAGAAAATAATACTTATACCCATCTATAAGTAATAGGAAATCATTGATATTTATTAAATAAGAAACATTAAATACCAACGTTAAATTTTTAAATTGTCCATCACTGACACTGCACTATTAGGTTATGGACTCAATCATCTTCAACATATGAGAGTGAAAATTACAGCTTCTAAAACTGAACTGTCAAAATACCTATATATATGATTTCATTATAGTAGTGAAGGCTTCTGTAGAACCATCCACACTTTTTGGAAGAATGAATACAAAGAACTGGTGTAGTGTGCCACAAGGTCCCTAAACAGTCGTCCGCAGGTTTTGAATTCATAGTTGCCCTTCTCCTAGATTGGTTGCCAACCAAGGATAAAGAACTCAGCCTTACTGTTTAACTCATAGCTGCAGGGAGAAAAGATGGATTCATACTTTTAAGAACAATTACACATAAGTGAATGTAATGAACTTGACTAGAATTCAATCTCAACTCTCAGATTTATAATTCCAAGCTGTTATCCACTACACCACCCACACATCTATTGTGGACAGTGGACACTGAGATCAACACCAAGTGGTGACAGTCTGTTTCATGCTTCAATGCCTGAATATTCCATTGAAGCATGTCACCACTTGGTGATTACTTCAGTGTCCACTATTATATTTACATACACTATCGCTGATATTGATCACTTTTATCCATAAATATAGTATATGTTAAAACTATATATATATATATATATATATATATATATATATATATATATATAATTAATTCAAGTAAAAAAAATTGCCACTTAACTGATTGATGTTACCTTCAGCATCCAGACTCCAGAGTTTTGTAGGCAAACTTTCCAGGAATCACTGACCACTCATCACTGGGTAGGAAATTTCACTTAGATTCTGTGCCCAATATTTTTAAAGTGTGTGTGCATGTATACACACACACACACACACACACACACACACACACACACACACACACACAAATTTAAAAATTGTGATTGGCCACAGATCTAAGTGAAATTTCCTCATGTATTTCCTGATAAGAGTCAGTGGAGCAGTCTTTAACAAATCTAAGATTTTAATGCTACTTTCATTGCTACTTTCCAAGCCTTTTAGAATAATATATATCTAATTGATATGGTAAGAAAAGCAGCACAAATTAACAAGGGATAAAAGTCAAACTCTTATTTTAAATCTAACTCTTTGATAAAAAGGCTTTCTGTGCTTGGAGAACACTAAAGTAGTCCATAACAAGGGTAAGCAATTTTTTAATTAAACTATAATTGAGTTACCTAACTAGAAATAAATAAATTGATCAGAAATAGAATTGATATCCTCTTACCATGCCATAAAATCTTATTCTTATGTCAAATAAATATTGGGAATTTACAAATATTAAACTGAGTGCTTTGGAAAATGATTTGAAGCCAGGATTAGTTAACCCTTTCCTTTACACTGTTTTCATAATCTTAGTTTTCCTCTATTCCAATGCACGATTGTAAATCTTCTCTCATTCAAACTCCTTGTCCTTAGTCCACTGTTCTATCACTTGTGAGTGTTACTGTTGAAGTAATTATATGTAGTAGCTAATGAAAGTGGGCTTCAAGATGTCTTTATTTGTAACTGATTCATTTCATCTTTTTCCCCTTTTAATGTGAAAAACGCAGAGTAACTTAACTATGGCTCTATTGTTTAATTACTCCTTGACAAGTGGCCATCCTATAAATTTATTCTAGTGACAGCTGTTCTTAATTTGTGAGCAAACTGAATTACTTAACCCCCACTCCCACATCACCACCAAACACTCATCTGCTATGAGAATTAAACTTATGAAATAGAACATGCCCTTTATTTTGTAAGTTCTTTTAATTTGTAGCAAATTTAAATAATTTCTCATATAGATTTTGCTGTCACCTTACCTGAAAGGTTATATACTTTCATTTTTAGCCCATTTAGAATTAGTAGCATGCAGCAAGAAGTGAATATATTACATATTTTATATCAGCTAATGTACAAGAATAAATAGTTTAACTAAACATGACAGATAAGAAAAAGGAGGGAAAAAAGTGAACTGAAAAAAATAAAAATGGAGCACAAAGAAACAAAAGAGGGATAAGATTGGTAGCTTAGCCATTGATCTAAATTCTCACCATGTCAGCTTTATTAGTATTCGTTTGAACATAATTTGATTTTTAAGGCACTAGGAGTAAAGTGTTTAAATGTTCCAATTTTATTGATAACCAAAATCAGAAAATTGGATTTAAACTAATGCTGCATTATATCTGCACATAAATACCTGTGAGCTGCTTTTGTATCAATAAAAAAGGTTTCATTTAAATTTTCTTAAAAGGATTTTAAAAAGATAAAAGAAAAAGATATTCCGATACATGAGACCATAAACTTTATAAACTTATGGGCAGATTTCTTTTTTTAACAAATTTATCAATATTTTAAGAGATATGTGATTTCCTAAGGGTAATTTTGAAATTAAGATTTTATAAATTATGAGAGGATATAAAATATCAAGAAACATACCTACTTTGAATAGTTCAGATCACAACTGTGTAGTATTAATTAACCTCTCTTTAACATACCAGTAAAGCATGATTTAGATTTCATGGTGAAAAATGGCCTTATTTTGACCTGCAGAACTATTATATAAGAGTTGCATATGATCCCACCCTCCCTCCAAAAAAGAAACATCCTTTTACAAGTTAGACAATATATATCTCATGTAGGAAGAGTTAATAAAATTTACCAAGTTTTCTAAATTAGCAGTATATTTTCTTTGTAATCATGAGTCATTTTAAGCAGTTATATTGTTTATAAACAAAGGTATAATTTTTGAAAAGTTAGATGGGTATATCTTGCAGCAAAATAATTTTTCAGACCAAATTACGTCTAATTCATTTATTTTCAATTATACACACACACACCTCTATCTCTCTCATATATATATATATATATATATATATATATATATATATATATATATATATATATATATATATATATATGTGTGTGTGTGTGTGTGGGGGGGGGCAGGGGGATGCATAATAGTATCCAAAACAGAAGTGAAGATAATAAAACAAAGTGTAAAAGCTATAAACATGTTTGACCAAAGAATGTCTCACCTGAAAAATCCAAATGCAGCAGACATTTTTGGCAAAATGTGTTGTTTATAGCTTTTCTACTTTGTTTCATCATCTATCTCTCATATATATATATATATATATATATATATATATATATATATATATTACACACACACAAAGGTACATCAGTAAGGATGTAACGTAATGATGAAAAAAATAATTTAACACAAATATTTATCAAGACAATCTCATTCCTTGTCAAACTTAATCCAGTAGTGAATGTTATTTATATAGATCAAACATTATACAGTGAAAATATAACATCAAAATTCAGCTAATAAGCACATGTCAATTTTATTGATGTGTGTGTGTGTGTATATATATATATATATATATATATATATATATATATATATATATATATATATATATATATATATATATATATAATAAAAAGACTTAAACACTAATATTCCATGGTTATAATTTATTACATTGGAATCGTAATTACGGTCCAATTCATCAGACCTACAAATTCAAACACGCACACACACGCGCACACACACACACATATATATATATGACTAGATAGAATATTTTGTCATGTATTTAATTAAACATTAAAATAAACTTTTTTTTAAATAAATATATTTGCTTGTTGATGTTTATAAAAAGATTCTGATGGATAACTTCTATAGCTGAAAATGATTTTAAAATATATATACATAAAATCCAATATCAAAACTCAATTCTCTAAATTCTTTTGAAATGTACAGATATATGAACAGAATTTTGAATTTGTAAAGATAGATGATAATATAATGTCTAAGAATTGATGTTATTTTAATTCTTGTTCTTGACTAATATGAAAATACAAGTGAAATTTGTAAATATTTTGATATCAATTATGGGAAGGTAGTAAGTATAATGTGTGTGGAAATGTGGAAATTTTGTTTTCATAATAAGTATACTAAAATGTGAATTAATAATGTGAATATGAACTGAAATGTGACATGACTTAATGCAGTTATCACTTCCTGTGTCGCCTCTTTCATTGGTATGAACAAATTCTGAGGAATGACAAAAGAATGATGTATTTTTATTCAAAGCAGCACAATAAAATGTCAGGTAACATTGTTTCCCCAGTAGAAATCCTTAAGGTTGTCTGAGACATGCTGACAATGTTGGGCTACCCTCTCCCTGAGTAAGCATTCAAAGACATTCCTAAGAGCAGGCAGGAAGAAAGGTAAACCTGCTGAACATATCAAATTAATATTCTGAATAAAAAAAAACTGTACATAGAAGAAATTTACAAGAGAGGAAAAAAAAGATCTGTTTTTTTTTTTAGTTTAAGAGGTAAACAAGATTTTTCAGACAATTTCATTTCTCTTTATTATTATTATCATATCAAATTTATAAAAAACTCATTAGATATTTCTACTAATTACTACATGTGCGTATATTTAGACAGCATGTCTTCATTCAAACATGTTTCATTGAATAATATAGACATATTCCATAAACCTAACATACAAATTTATAGATTCATACTATAGCAAAGTGTATTTGTGCACATTTATAAAAAAAAAAAAAAAAAAAAATCACTATGACGAGGGAATGTAGATTTTATTGCAGTTACAATAGCATGTTTGTCTTTATAATTTACCCCTAAAGATGACCTTAGAAAAGGTTGAAAGTACTTGGGCTAAAAAAAAAACAAAAAAAACAAACTGTGGTGCCTTTCTTAATGGATCAACATCAAGAAACTGATCAGACAACTGAAAAGGATAAGTATAAAAATAAGTAGACACAATAAATCTATATTATTCAATTAAACATACATATATATATATATTTCTAAGTGTGTATAAAAGAGGAGAAATATTTTTTATACTATTTTCTCATGATTTGTCAATGCTAAAATGTAGTGGAAGAGGAATTATTTTAAATTTACACACACACACACACACGTGGGAGGAAGGAGAGAGAGGACTGCATAAAAGATCTTATCCCAATCCATTTCACAAAACTTGAGCAAATAACCAAAAATCAAATTTTGGTTAGGGACTTCTTAGGTAGCCTGAATATTTTTCAGCACTTCTTCACTTATGCATGTATAAAAGATATGATACATAAACACACACACATATATATATATATATATATATATATATATATATATATATATATCTCAGACCAATAGTGGGTAAGTTAAAGCTTGGAATGTGGCAATACATTCTAATCATAGATTAGTTAAAGATTACTCTACTGACTCGTATGAGGAAGTTTCACTTGGATCTGTGACCAATCATAATTTTGAAAGTATATGTAAGTGAAGGACAAAACAGAAAAATTTTTTCAAATTGCTGTATTTTATTCTGGGAAACAACTTCTTCAGACTAGTAAGATTTTTATTGATGGAATAAGTCTTATTTATAAAAGATGGGGGAAGTGGGGAGAGAAATACAACAAACACTGGTTACAGTTTACATTAAAACATTAAAGATACAGAAACGTTCAGCTTCTAAATTCCTATTTGACATCTGTTGTGTCTAGATGTTAAACTTTGTTTATCTCATTCAACTTTTTGTCATTAATTATCCCACAATGCAGTAGTTTTGTAGTATGATCCTACCTATCTCCTTTCCTCACAAAACTACAATGTAGGAGAGTTAAAAACAGCAATAAAAATAAAAGTGCTAAAAATTCAATGAGATAGGCTAAGTAAAACATCTAAATAAACCAAATGTCAAGATTTAAAATTAAGTGTTTATGTACCTTTAACATTTCAAACTCGTGTTTGTTGCATTTCTTCATTTTTGGTCCACCTTCCCTCTCAAAGAAAAAACAAAACTGCTGATGGAACTAACAGACAACTTGCCAAAACCTAAAACTCTTATCCAGATAAAGTCTCAAACCAAAACGACAATACTGAAAAAAGAAAAAGGTTTACTCAGTAAAGTGCTCAAAACCTAGATTGCTTAGACAGAGCAATTAATGCTTAAGACATTAAATCTTATGAAAGGCTAGCCCTATTTGTAACCTGTTTCAATATTAGGTGATCTTCAGATGACTTGAAAGCTTTTTATATATATATATATATATATATATATATATATATATATATATAGATATAGATATAGATAAGGGAGAGATTATAGTTGTTCCAATGGCAGAAAAGAGTATATTTAAAAAGAGAAGACACTGCAAACATTTATGATTATAATGTGGAATTTTAAAAATATTTCTATATTTTTTGCTACACGCGTTTCAGGTCTTGTGCCCTTCATCAGGCAAAGAATGGTTATTTCCACATTATTTAAAGGAATTCATTTTTTTCTTATGTTGATTTTTTTTAACCATTGTTTTTCGTGTGTAGTAGTAAGCCAAAATCATCTTTGATTGGTGGAAGAGTGTTCCTTTGCTTAAGGGATAATAAAAGCATTAGGATTGGTTAGAAAAATGAGAAGGAATGATTTTTGTTCTTATCTTTTTATTTCCTGTGAATCTTTTTAGTCCTTCCTCCATTCTTGTGTATTGTATGTGTTATTTGGGCTCTGAAGGAGGTAGGCCTGGCATTACTACACAGACACTCCGGCATGCATGTTCAGAAAATTTAGCAGTAGTTAAAAGATTACATGTCATTTCATCAATCATTATTTTCAACAAGTTTTAGGCAATTTTTTTAACTATCAGGGCTCACAAACACAGGGAATGTTTTTTGGGAATTTTATGGCCAAATTCAGGTCTAGACTGTATGGGCTATAGGTCAGATATGTACATTACAACAAACTTAAAAGCTATTATATATTAACCAAAGCCTGGACTCACCCAACACTATTTCATCATGTGACCAGTGTAAAACAATCAAACCTGTGTCAAACAGGCTCATCCAGAAAACAAAAGTCTCAGCCATCAAGGCATAGAGCAGATAATAAAACAGGAAAAAATGCAACACAGGAACAAACTACACTGAAGAGAGATCAACATCCTTTGGATATTGTTCTAGTCTCTTGACATCATGGAGAATTTGTTCCTTCATTGCTTGTAGATCAGTTAAAAAGAAAAAAAAATGTCAGAAACACTCCTGTAGCTCCTCTCTCTAAATTTGAGTGAAGAACATCAGTTACAGGGATAAATGAATATATCCTAAACTTATCTTTTGGAGGAATTCCATCCAAGGCTTCAGTTGCACTGCCATTATTGTGTTGTTATTGTTTTTGCACTCTATGCTATCTTTGGAAAATTTCTGTACTCTACATCAGGTAGAGTAGTTTTTGCTTGCTCCTCAATCTCATCAAAATTTTCCTGTGTGCTGGAAACAAATTGCAGAAGTGAATTGTATAGGTTTGCACATGTGGTCAATGAAATCTTTACACTTTAAAGAAACTGCTCAAACAAACCTGTCCATAAATGAAGCATGAACACAAATTCAAATTCTTCCATTTTCTGCAAAAGATTTTGAGCTTGTTGTCTCATCACTCTTTTCAGTGTCACCATCATGGATGAGTGCTTCAAAAATGCGTGTATAACTTTCACTGATGGTTGCTGTATCTCTGCAATGAGCTTCCCATCTTGTGTCAGATAAATGTTGCAGAATTTTTTACTCTGGTGGCAAGAAGTTTTTCAGCACTACTGTCTTGTAGAAGCAGAGAAAAAGTAATAGAGTTCATTGACTGTGCCAAAGAAATTCACTGCATCCAGGCAAAAGTCAACTGCAGCTCTTCCAACCAAACTTAGAGAATGTCCAGCACAGGGAATAAATTTTTTAAACTAGAATTTTCTGTCAAATGCTATTATACTTTTCAACTATATTAGCTGCACTGCCATATGATTGGCCCCTGCATTTACTAAAATCAATTTCAAGTTCTTCAAAGTTCAGTATCAGTTCAGACCTTCCTTGATCCATGTGATTCTTTATTCAATAAATGCCAAAAATCATTCAACTGGTATTCCATCAAGAAACATATCAAACAATTACAGTGAATTGATCCATATTGGAAACATCAGGTGTTGAATCGACCGATATCCTACTCCTTTGATATTTTTCACTATTTCTTCAAGAACATTTTTAGCCATTAGCTGGGTAACTTCTTCACAAATGGTATTGGATAATTATGATGGAGGGTCAGATCCTTTCATTCTATACTGTTTTATGTGGGTACATAAGGGATCAAATTTGGCAATCTATTCCAGCAAACCAAGAAAGTTTCCATTGTTTAGAGAGTCAATGGTTTCATCATCTCCTCTAAAAGCCAATCCATGTTCTGCCAACAGACAAATCACTGGCATCACTTGTTGAAATACATGCCACCAGTATTCCTATTCTGCTTTGATTTGCTCATCAAGCTTTGTTGTAAGTATCTGACCATGTTTTCTGGTTTAAGTAGGTCAATATAGAGTCCATATGACTTCTTGAATTTTCATGGGTCTTAATAAATTGAGGATGATACCAGTTATCAAATCCTGAAGAAGCTAGAGCTGTAATTGAAGAAACATTCTTAGAGAATTTTGAGAAAAGTTTGAACAAAAAACAGTAGACTTTTCTTTTTGTTGGAGAATATACTAGTCATTTCCCTTGGGTAGGTTTCTCCATTTTTTTTTAGTGGAGAAGAATAAACTTCTTGAGCAAGAATGAATTTGGTTTTTGTAGATTCTCTTTGAAGCTGTTAACGGTTCATCCCAGTGTTGACATTCCAAAGAGCCTTTTTCTATCCAGTATGAAAATCATCACTCAATGTGGTCTATAAAACTACATTCTTGACAATGAAATCAGTAGAAGAGCAAACACTTGATTCTGTACATTTGGTGAGGGAAACTAAAATGTCTGTGTTTGTGTATCTACTGGTACTTAGAGTTACTGACAAATGTTCCTGGGTGGCACTGGTACTTTGATTTACAGATGAAGATTCTGGAGTGCTACTGGTACTAATTATTACTGACAGATGTTCCTGGGTGCCAGTAATGCAGCTGAATCTTCTGCATCTGCTGTTAAAATTGTTTGTTTTGAATATGCAAAACCAAATGACGTGATTGGCTTTAAATGTTTGATTATATCTTCTTGTTCTTTTGGATATTTTCTTTTGCATGCACCACTTTCATATCAATTACTCATTGTTAGGAGTAAAAAGATGGAGCAGTAATATCAATTGTCTGGATTCAATTCTGGAAAAAGAGAGTTGGTGTTTAACACCTCATCAGCACTTAAGCGGGTTATATAAAGGCAAACTATGGCATGGAAAATTCTAAAGTATGTCATAAATATAAGTAAGATGCCTTTGCGGCGATGAATAAACATTGCTAAATGCATCCCTAAAAGATAGTGAGATATTTAGTAGTTTTGATAACGCACATGCCTTAAATTTTATATACACAATAGTGCTATAGAACAGATACACCCTTACGATCACAAACAAATACCTACACAGATAAAAAGTACCTTGGTAGTGTTGACATCACACACTCTTGGTTTTATTAGTATGATAAACCACTAAATACACAACTATATCATGCACACACACACACGACATGTTAAAAAATATATATAATACCCTACATTGATTGCACAATTCAGTTTCTTACAGCCTGCAATTGTCAGGAGCAAATTTTAGGTTAACATTGTTTAATATTTCTGGTTAATGGCAAGATATTTGAGTGTGATGGTGGATTATTATTGTTAAGTATTTAAATGAATTGTAGCTTAATTTTGGATTTGAATTTAGGCTGAGATTAAATTTTAAGATTAAAAATAAGAATTATAAGTTTTACTTTAAAAACGGATGCTGTTGATGTTAAAAAAAACCTGTTTGGAAATCAAAAGTGGGTAACTTTTTTTTGTATGAAAATCAATAAAGAAATTAATATTAATAAAATATGCAGTAATAAAATAAAATTAATATACTAATAAAAATAATACATAACAATGAAAATAAAAATAGGATAAATAAAAACATAAATAAGAACATATAAATAATAAATAAAAATAATAAACATAATAATAATAATAATAAAAAAACGTTGCTGGTAGTAAAAGTAAGATAAAAACAATAATAATGGTTATATAGTAAAAATGGTAATAAGATAATGAAAATAAATTAGCATAAATGTTAAATGCATTACAGTCTAATAATAACAATAGTTATATAGTAAATATAGTAAAAATATTAATAAAAATAAATAATTAATAATATCAATACTAGTATTTGTGGTCCACGGGCCTGGCTAGACAATGTTAATCTGGATCAACATGCTTGAGTAGAAATTTGGTTCTATGTAAGCAGGTGCTCATTAACTCACTTCTTTTGTTTAAAAGATTTGGATTGTTCATATTTTTATGGATCATTAATTTTTCAGAAAGACATAAGTTACATCTGCCACCTTTCCTGCTGAATGGTTTAACTTTTGTTATGGATTCCCAGGTGATAGTTGGATTTTTATTCTTGCTTTTCAGTTTCCAGAAAAATTAGAGAGGGCAATGCTGTTACTATACTTGATATTGCTTAATGTCATTTGGTGGTGGTAGAAGCGTGATTTTCAATGATTTTCCATTGAGTCCACATAAAATTTGACCATGTTGTCATATTTGATTTCAGCTTTACAGACTAACAATTTGGTCATACATCTGCCATTTAATGGGCAGGGTTTGTTTTTTGGTAGTTGCATTCCTTAGTTATGGGGGGATGCTACTGCTTTGTAGGCTGTTGATATATACACACATATTCAATATATGTAAGGGCAATACTTACATCTTTGTTTTCTGATATTGTTGGAATTCATAGCTCATCTAAGTGAAAATCCTGTTCGATTCACGTCATGTGAACAGCGTGTTTTCACCCACTGATAGAATGTGTACACAACTTTCCAACACACGTACATACAACTCATTGTACGCTATTGTAATTGGGGTGAACTACTTGCATTTTTCAGATACAATGAATTTGTGTAGACCACGGGCAAATCCATGTGAATATACAGATGCTGCGTGGACAGGCACACACATACAGAACAGAACACACAAATAGAGAGAGAAAGATAGAGGAGAGAGGCACACACTTGTTTGAGAAAGCTGCTCAAAAACTGTTGCTGTCTATGGCACATAACCAGAAGCGCTCACAGACAAACATACTCTCCATTACCCTCTCTATCCTTCTACTACCAAATGATATCACTACTTGTGCTAGGCAACAGGAGAACATCACACATGGTGGACTGCATTTATCATTCAGCAGAATTTTGAAAATTTTTGGGAAGGAAGATGCCATACTACCTCCATTAGCCAACCTCAAGCACACCTAAGCACAATGGTAAATTTGGCACTATATATATATATATATATATATATAAATAAAATGAATGTCCAGTCATAAGGCTGGCTATTAGTGAGTTTGTTTCTAAATTCTATTATGTAAGGTATGCACATTATTATCCAATTGTAACAAAATATACTTCAATTTTTTTTACTCCCAACATTTGACTGGAAATTTTTTTTTCTTAATCTTTAGGACATAATTGTTTGTTTTAGTGGGAAATATATGGAATTTTTGAAAAAAAAAATCTTGACATGTTTTACAATTGATCCAACATCATCAATTAAAAATTTTTGTTTCATAAAAAAAACTATCAATATAGACATTTAGTTTTAACTAATTTCAATCCTGCTATTTTTTTTCTTTATTGTTTAAGTACCTCACATTGCTTCAGTACTAATTTAGTAAGAAAAGTGGATATATTAAAATAGCAGTCATATATTAATAATACATCACTTGTAGATTCTTTTTTCAATACAAAATGCTACAAATTTTCCTATACTCTTACAAGATGATATCAAATACTTCTACTAGTAAATCACCAACAGAAAATATTTGGTAGGATGATTGATATTACTTTCTGATGAAATATGTCTGTGGCAATATGCAAATGAGTTGCTATATAAGTGGGAAGATGTTCTACACTTGGAAGGTAGTTATCTCCTCTTGATTACATTGCTCACTTGTGAGGAATTATACATGACACAATGATATAGCGTTGCCAATTGGATATCTAACCTCGTTAGAGGATCCTGAGCTTGTGGAGACATGGATGAGATGCTTTGCAGCCTTGGCAAGAGTCAAGAAATTGAGTGACAGTAAAAAGAGAGGAGGAGCAAATGAAATAATGAATTTCTAGCATCAGCAGGCTATGAGGCCATAAAAAAGATCTCTGGAATGGCATATCCAAAGGTGCTAGAAGACTTGACATTTAAAGAAATTGCCAACATTGTACATGCAAAAGCATGTCCAAAAAAGAAACTAGTCATAGCTGAGAGGAGGAAGTTTCTTAAAATCAGGCAAAACCCAGATGAAATCATTAGACAGTACGTTCACAAGCTAAAAGAAACATTGAGGTATTGTGAATTTGAAAAGTTGGGTACAGAACTGATGTCTATAGAAGAGGAATTAATAGTCAAGGCTAACTGAAGGACTGTATGACGTCTCAAGTAAGTACACAATTTTGGAATAGCTTCAAGTCCAGAATATGAATGTTGAAATGATTTTCGAATTTTTACAGCAGCTAGAGTTAATTCATAAATTTAATACCCTTAAGACAAATATGGAGACATACAATACTATGGAAAGTTTATGTAAATACTGTTTTTACAAGAAAGAATGAGATGAACAAATATAAATGCCTGGTTTTTGGAAAGGTGCGTTTTAAGTGTAGGAAGAAAAACCATTTCCAAATATTAAAAAAAAACAGTAGAAGTGGAGAAAATAGATCCTACAGTGAGAGTTACAGAAATTTATAAAGTGAGAGACAAGAGCAGAGGAAGGGTAAAAATAAATGGAACAACTGTACTAATGCAAGTGGATATGGGTAGTGATGTAACTCTAATACTCAAGAATTTTGGGGAGAAAATGGGAAGACCAAAGTTAAGGATGACTTACCTGCAATTGAAACAATTTGATGACAGTTATTAAAACACTTGGATGTTTTGAGGGGGTATTTGGGATGAAATCTCAATTCAAGGCAATACCAATCATAGTTGTGGAGTGTATAAAAGATCATGGTCTGCTTTGGATTGATATGTTAAGAGTAGACACCTCAAAGTTAATTAACTGCATGAAGTTGGAAGAACCTGAGATTGGACTTTTAAAGGATTATGAGGTGAATGCTCAGCTCAAAGGCAATAGCCAACCTGTATATTTTCAGTCTTGTAAAGTTCTGGTTCACCTTCTGTTCATGGTTAGGGCAAAACTCAATAACATGATTGAACAAAGAATATTGGAGAAGGTCATACAATAAGAATTGGGCTTCTCTAATTATAGCCATACAAAATACCCTCATACCATCCTCAGTCAAATGGAATTGCAGAGAGGATGGTCCAGATGGTAAAAGTGGGACTGAAAGCATTCTCCCCAGGGAATTGCAACCTAGAAAGTTATCTTCTTTTAAGTTACAGGACCCTCCTGCATGCAGGCAGAACACAAAGTCTCTCAGTATTAATGGGAAGGCAAATAAGAGCCCCAGTAACCATGTCCTTCTCAACAAATGAGAATGTGTGGTACAAAAGGAATAAGGAGTCAAGCTCTGAAAAAGCACAATTTGTAGTACAGAAAGGATATAATACAGTGGTATTAACAAAAAATGGACAGTGTGTTTTAGCTCATGAAGACCAGTTTAGATCACAGAGAGAGCTAGAAGATATTGAAATGGAGGAAGAGCCTGGTGCAGAGGAGAGGGGTCAGGATGATCACCAGGAAGTCAAGAGAGAAAGGGAAAAGAGAATGAGCCTGTCTAGTGATAATGAGGAATGTGAAGATGACTCAAATGAAGAAAATCTGGCAAGACCAAGATCTCCCATAAAGAGGAATCTAGGTAATCGCCAGGAGACAGAAATGGTACATCTAGAGTGTTTTGTAGAAGTAGCAGCATTACCAAGGGCACAAAGCCTCTAAGGTTCCAGATGTGGTAATATGCAAATGAAATGCTATACAAGTGGGAAGGTTTCTACACTCAGGAGATAGTTATCACCTCTTAACTAAATTGCTTACTTGTGAAGAACTATACACAACACAACAATGTTCAAACGTGTAAATTATGTCCAAACAGCTCAAAATTCCAAAGGTCAAAAGTTTGAAGCTTTGTAAAAGATGAAAAGGCTTACATATCAGATTGGGCAAAGAACAACATTCAGTAAGCAACATTGGAAACTAACTTAAAATGATTATATGTATCTAAGAAGCTGCTAAACAAAGCTATTATCATCATTAATACACACAATTTCCTGTATGCATTGTTTTGCGTATTTAGGCAGTACCATAAATATGACAAATACTTTTGATAATGAAATCTCCCTCTGAATCCAGAAGGTCAGTAATGTTTTCAAAAACTGGGATAGACATCTCTGGTCTCAGGTTTTAATTTCGATTGAGATGAAGTTGAAAGTTTACAAAATTTACGTTTTGTCTTCATTGTTGTATGTTAGATACAGGTCATTTACTAGAGACACATGAAAAAACTGGAGCAATTTCACAGTGTCTCCACTACATATTGTGTATCTGGTGGCAAATGTATATGAGTGATATTGATATCCTCAAATAGTCTACAAGTATAGAGTCTCTAGTACTTCAGCGCTGGTTATGAAGAAGTTGCCATGTGGTTAGAATGATGGACGATAGGATCCCTTGACAGCGAAGTGTGAAAACACTTCCCCAAAAGAAAGTGATAACCACTGTTTGGTGGTTGGCAAGTGGAATCATCCATTACAACTTGAATCCTGGTGAAACTATCATGCTGAGAAGTATTGCCAGGAAATCAACAAAACACACCAAGAACTGCAATGTTTACAGCCAATACTGGTCAACAAAAAGGACCAATTCTTCTCCATGACAACATCTGATCACATGTCTTGTAAAAGACTCTTTAGAAATTGGATGAAATGAATTACTTTATCTCACCCAACTTACTTACCAGATCTTTCTTGGATTGACTGCCATGTTCATCTTAATAATTTCCTGCCAGAGATGGCCTTAAAAAAATAAAGCAATATTTCAAAATGCCACTGAGGAATCCATCAGTTCTGAGACTCCAGAATTCTATTCTACTAGAATAAATAGACTTGTTTACTTGGTTAACAATGCATACATTCTAATGTTTCTTATTTTGATTAATAAATTTTATTATATGTTAAGTTAAAAACAGCAATTATTTTTACACCTAAGTTATAATATAAGCTCATCCTGTGTATGATGATAAACCACATCTGGCAGCAAGGCCTCTGATCAGGAAGTATTGAGGAGTGTGAAACCACCTTTTAATTGCTATTGTTGCCAGAGTGGTAGCACTATTTGGATCCCAGCCATGAGTAAATAGTGAACCCCCAAACTGGGGTCCAAACATGAAAATATAAAAATGAATAATCAGCAACACATTTTCATTAGTAAAAATACATTTCTGGGGAAAAAAAAAATTCGGCATTAAATGACCCATGAGGAGTTGATATGTCATTAAACCAATGATATAAGTAAAATTAAGAGATGCAAACTCATTTAGCTGTAGCATTTTTTTTTGTATTGTCTATCACGATAAATTTAAATTAGAATGCATTTGCGTGTTTACTATATGTATGAAAATGTTATGATTATTTTGGGGGGCTGATTTCAATTGTCCTTCATGTGGGGGGGAATGAAAAATGTGAATTGAATTGTTATGTAGATTCTTCTATTAATGAGTTTGCTACATAATTTTCTGGTATGCAATATGAAAAATGAAAAAAGAATTTGAAACAACAAAGAAATAAATATTTTCTGTAAGTGGAAAAAAACAAACTGTGGAAATGTGCATAGTGAAAGGCAGCAGTAAAATGGAGATTCCTCTTGTGTAATTTCATGCTTAATTAACACCATTACAAACAGATATATTCTATATTTCAGTGATTGTTTTTCTGTGCATCACATGGCCATTAGTCTCAATGTTTACCTTGATATCTACACTCAATAATACTGAGGCACTGAATTCACAATGCAAGGCAACGGCTTTTGTTCAAACAGTTTTATATCTTGTGACAAATAACAATGAATTTTGTGTGTGGGGATAGTGGAATCTAGCCTAGTAGCCACTTTTGTTCACTGTTGCTGGACAGCAAACAAGATGAGCCAGCTCAATGAAACAGAGTGATAATCTACATATATAAAACAGATTGATTTACTGATTTATTTGTTTCTTATGGCTTATCAACCCTCTGCAGGTTATTTAAAGCCAGAAAATACTTTTAGATTGTATTTTTTTAAGATAATAATGGTTCAGTGATACAAGTCTCATAGCTGGGGAGAGAAGAGGTGGATTCATACCTTTCCCAAGGGTATTTGCACATAAGAGTTATTCTGTGTCAAATCAACAAGGGTCTGACCATCACAGATATGGATTTTTTATAGAGCTTCATGATATGAATTAAATGGTACCTATTTTACATCTCTAGGTCAAAGGGTTGCTTAGATATAAACCTTTGACCTTTGCCAAAAAGGTGAATTTTGGAAAATAGTCCAAGTTTAAATATCAATATCTCAGTTGTTTTATCACCGACAAAGCTAAATTATATAATCATTTTAAAGTACTTGGATGGATCTATTTTTTGTTTAAAGGTCAAATAAGATACTTAAACTTTGACATTTTATGTCTCAAAAGCATATCTTTAATTTTTTTTTTTAAATTTGACAACAAATTTGTCTGTATTATGGCAAAGATATGTACAAAATTTTGTGATGAACTTTTGACTGTGGCCTGAGTTACAAGGATTTTACTGTGTTGGGAAAATTCAAAATGACAGATTTTGATATTTGCCACTATATGCTAACATTTTCATATCTCCCAATATGGTCAAATTTGTATATGTTTAAAAAACAAAAAACTCGTTGAATACTGATTAATATTCACATAAGAACTATGATCATAAAATCAACAGAATTTGTGCTATTAGTGGATAAATGTTGACCAATTTGGTGAAAAATAAACAACCTTATTTTTGGTTTTGTTTACTTTTTATTTACAGATTTTTATATGAAAAAGTGACATAATGAAATTTTTTATTTTTAACACAACTTTTAGACTAAAATGTTTTTTGAGACATTAATAATCTTTTACAAAATGGATGTATCAACAAGACTTTTATTGGACATAACATGCTGCAACCCTTTTAAAATGCATTAAAAAAAATTAAAAAATGATTAAGCAAAATATCAAAACAGTTTACTGATGAAATCAAACAAGTTAAATTGACCACTGGTAAAAAGATTTCACCTGTTGCCTAATAAAATGAACAGCATTAACTGCGTTTTTTAAAAGTACTACAGCATCAGCTGAAAACTAGCCAGTCTTCTCACATTTTTGTAGATACTGAAAATAAATTGTAACTTCTTAATGAGTCACTGACAATTGGTGAATTACCAATCAAGCATAAAAAACTTGAAAACATAAAAGTAAGAAAAATTAAAGTGGTAGTATCAAAGAAAATTAAACTGATTTAAACTAAAATTTCTCATCAAGAATCTACCAGTGTAGAAGAGCACATGAAATTATTACACAAATGTTTTCAGCTTGTGTAAAGAGGTCCCAAAAAGTACAAATTTTGACAATAGTTCCAAAAAGCTAAAGTATCCAAAGAATTCAAATGGAATTTGGCACCACAACATACATGGCAAGACAAGCCAAAAAACTTAATGAACAACAGACACAAGAGACAATTGATGAACTTGTGCTGTTTTATAAGAGTGAAGACATCAGCAGAGTAATGCCTGGAAAAAATGACTGTAAGACAGTCTTAAAGAATGGTAGAAGAGTTCAGGAACAAAAGTGTCTTGTACTCTGTAACCTCAAAGAGGCATACCAATTATTTAAATCAAAAAATTCAAATAGAATTAGTTTTTTTTCAAAATTTGCTGAGTAGAAGAATGTATTCTAGCAGGTGTCTGTACAATTCATTAAAATATGAATTTGATTTTTGTGGCGGCTCATCTTGGTACACTGATTCAAGATGAACAATATCATTTAACAGATTACCACCAATGCATAGCTGCTGTTACAGGCAATGAAGCAACATCTAACTGTTACTTGGGTGACTGCTCAACTTGCAGCAATTTGATTGAGGATGTTTTATATATAGAAGAAATTCTAAATAAAAATTTAATAGGTGATTTTATCTACAAACAGTGGCTATCAACTGATAGAACCACACTACAAACGGTTTCACAATCTACAGAAGAATTTATTGAAACTTTCTGTGCAGACTTTGAAACCTTGAGAAAGGATGATTTCATTGCCAAAGAACAATCAAAATTTTGTTCTAAGAAAAGTTCTTTGATGGATGGTGAAGTCATAGTTATTGCAGATTTTGTTGAGAATTATTTATTTTGCAGGATGCTGCACAAGGCTTCCACTGAAATAATTCTCAAGTCACATTACATACATTTGTCCATTATGACAGAAATGACAAATAGCTGGGGCATATTAATATTGTAATTATGTCAGATTGTCTTAAGCATAACACAGTAGTTGTCCATTTGTTCCAAAGAAAACTTCTAGTTTTATTTTTTTTAAATCTTAACTTTAAAATAAAAATCTGATCTATTTCTTTCTCACATTATAAAAATTCCATCAATTTGTGCAACTATAAGCCTAACTTTGGTATTGATGCAGAGTGGCATTTTGCGACATCTCCTGGGAAAGGTCCATGTGATGGATTAGGTGGCACTATTAAGAGATTAACAGCAAAACAAACCTGCAGCAACCTTATAATGAACAAATAATGATGCCAAGACAGTTGTTTGATTATTCAAGAAAAAACATTTCAAGCATAAATATTGTGTATTCCTCAACAAATGAATGGACAAATGAAGCAGAAACCTTACAAAATAGATTAAAAATGCCTCAACAATTACAGGAACTCAAAAACGACAGTTTTATTCCTGTGTTTTGGGAAGAGGCAGAAGTAAAAACAGTGTCAACTCAGGATGAAAGAAAAAATAGTTAAAATTATAAAGCATTAAGGGATTTTGTTACAGCAATCTATGATAGGAATTGGTGGTTAGGATGTGTGCTTGAAAAATATCCTGATAATGAAGAGATAAAATTGACATTTCTACAACTTTGACATTTTATGCTGGATGCTAAATTCCTTAATCTTTTAGAAGGAATGGATAATCCTTACTCTTTTGCCTTCCACAAGGGATGTAAATAAGTCATTATTGGCCTCTCCTTAAAAAAATACAAAAATAACAAAAAAAACAAAACAAAAAAAAAACAAAAAAACACAAAAAAAAAAACAAAACAAAAAAAAACAAAACAAAACAAAAAAACAGCAGATTCTTCCTAAATCCCTTTAAATGAAAACTGTACCACTAATCTTCTTTGGGAATGCTAAACCAAAATTTCATTATTTCAATTTTTCCTTATTAAAATTTAAAGTGCACCCAGAGTTTTAGTTATTCTACAAGTACACACTGAAGTAAAAAAAAAAAAAAAAAAAATAAAAATAAAAATAAAATAAAAACAATGGTGAGAAATACTGATCTAGACTCTGAGCCAGTTTTATATCCTGCTTACTGTATGACGTGGGTTTAAAATAAAATACCTATATAATTAAATAATAATGTATTTAGAAATAGAGATACATAAGTGTTTATATTTATTTTTAGATGAATAGAAATACAGAAAAGCTTAAATTTTGATATCATTCAATCAGTGCGAAGAATTCTAGACAGGCACAACAGAATAAAAAGTCTAGAGATATACAAACTCAAATATAAATATAACAAGCAAAGCACAAATATTTAGGTCTTTGTCACCCAAATGTTCTTCAGTAGCTTTCAACCTTCATGTACATAGACAGAAAAGGCAGGAAAAAAAATCTAAATAAATAAAAGAATTATTTAATGTTGTTGAGTATGGGATATTGGAAGGAATACAATTATTAAATGAATTCTATTCAATACTTCAATAAATGTTATTTTTTTCTATTTCTTTCATTGAAAACAAAAATGACAGAAGAAGGGCAGGTAGTGAGGGGTGTCAAAGAAAGTAATATTGATAGAATGAACAGAATATAATTGCAGCAACTTAGACACCTGAGGCAAGGAAAAATCAAATAAGCAAAAACAAAAAAAATAAAAATAATGAAATAGTATCAATGATGGAATGAAGAAGGGAAAACAAATAAGCACATTTAATGAAAAAGAGACTGATGGCAAAATGATGTGGGTATCATTGTAAATGTCACCAAGTAATGCCAGTGACAATAAAGATGGCTTCCAGGAACAAATATATTCAAATGAACTCTGCTGGGTGCACAATTCACTTGTGAATGGCCTAATGCTGATTGGTCAGACAAGGCAACAATCTAGTAATACTACTACTACTATTTAGGTTATCTGCTCCTGTTCAGATTAAAATGGCTTTGAAGATCATACTTAATATTTTATTCTAATGGATCTTCTTTTAAGACTAAAACTAAAAAAAATCAACAAATAGAAAAGAATTGGTAGCCTCTTCAAATGATAAAAAGTTTAAAAGAAAATAGGTTAATTAATACCTTTTTATACAGAAAAATGACTAATAATTTAATCTATAAATCAATACTTCAGTTGTTACCTGTTAACCAATATACAGATGTTGTTTAATCTTTTCAGTATTCTTATACTGTCAAAAAACACACTATTTCCACATACTATCTCATTAAGCTTGCTTAATGAATCTTTTTTTTAGTAAAAATGTTTATCATCATTAATCAAACCATATAATAATTATCAATGTGTATTTGATATATTTCCTGTTCTATCTGTAGTGGAAAGGGAGGCAAATAAACTTAAGTCAATAAATTTATGAGTGACAACTTCCTTCAGCCATTTTAATAATTTATACAAATAAAATATTTATCTGCATTTAGACAAAAGTAATTCCCAAGAAGAATGAACTGTTTAATTAATCAGTTCCTTTATTCCAACATTTCTTAGATTGCAGTCTTATTTGTTCAAGCCTTTCATGTGAGGAACTCAGATACCTTTGTCAATTAAGTGATTGCTTCAACTTGGTCTTGAAATATTAATCTTTTACTTCAGAGAGATATTTCAATTTACCTGTTATATTAAATGCATAAAATTGAGCAAAAAGTGATTAATACCAGGAGTAATCAATGAATCATAGATACCAATGAATATCTACAAAATAAAATGAATAAATAAAAGGAAAAGATTAATTAAATATTTCATTGGCTTCTATTTTAGTTGTTAATTCTTTATCTCCATTTTATTAAACCTCGCTACGTTGTTTCAAGACTTCTATTTCATTGCATCTCACTATTGAAAGATCTAAAAAAAACATTGCCATTATTTTTGATGGCACGAGTACACTACATTGATGATAATGAATATAATCAAAAATGAAATTTGGCACAACCAATGAAAGACAAAAAATTTTCTAGAATTGCAATGTTATAAGATTTAAGAATCAAACAGAGAAGAATGGAAAGGTAAATAAAAAATAATTTTCACAATTAGTGTTTTTGATTAAATTATTAAAATTTAATAAGGGTATTTTGTTCATAAAGATTTTTTTTTTTCAGTTATATAACAATATTTAAAAATTATTATTACTCTGTATTATTAAAATAACCAAATTTCTTAATATCTTGTAGATAAGTTGGAAAAATTCAGCATGAAATATCTATGCATCTTTCTACTTTTAACTTGAATAAAAGCAATAACTATGTACTTGATGTTTTGGGTTTCAGTCTTTTCGTAAAATGGTCATTATGCAATGCTAGTGACTAACATAAATATTGTTATTGTATAAATGCACATCTAATGATTGTCCTTGCATTGATCCTAAATGAGAGAAAGAATTTGAAAAATAAACTTTTGCCATTACATGTTGAATACATTTTAAAGAAATTATTACTTTATCAATTTTACTTCTAAAGAAAATTTTCATTTCTACTTTCTTACTATATATATATATAAAAATAAATAAAGGGTTCACTTATCCTCTGGTTCACATTTCTCCTGATCTTTTGAACAGGAGTAGAGGTTCATCCCTTGTTTCCTGTTTAGGAGTGGCTTTCCAGTTCCTTCTAAAGTCTTCCTCGACTATATACTACTAATGTCTCCATCTGAACTCTGAAATTTTCTCTTTCCAGTTGGAGTAGATAGGTTTGCCTATCATCTAGTTCACACTCCTCCCTGTTATTTGAACAAGAACAGAGATTTATCCCTTCCTCGTGGCTTAGGACTGGGTTTCTGGATCCTTTTAAAACACTTTAATTTTCTTTCATGTCCACTGGCTCCCTGTGTCTTGGTGGCATTATCACCTTGCTTGGGGCAAATTGGCTAATTGTAGCACTATTTAGAAACGGCAGGTTAATTAACCAATTAATTAACCACAGAAGTTAATTACAGGGATTACTTAAACCGATAGATATAACGAAAGACATACTGAGTAATATTCTTTTTGTTTTGTTATTTTCCCAAAACAAGGAATCGGTGAAAAGATTTTTTGTTTTGTTATTTTCAAGTGCGAATCAAGATTATCATTTTTACTTTCTTGCAGAAGTTTGACGCTGAGATATGCCAAATGTTCTCAGAGTTTTGAATGGATACCCATTTACTGTGTTAAAGTGACAACAGTGTTATCAGAGAATGATGAGAATTCTCTGCGAGGACAAAGGAAGGAAAAGAGAAAGAAAAGAAAGAAAGAGAGGGACAAGACTTAACAACTTAGATGATAAAAGAAGGAAAAAGGCCACCCACAAAAGCGATGTTGTTTTGGTAGTGGAATGACGAAAATTCTGATGGTCATTGTCGTAAAAATTAGTTGATGAATCCCAGAGTTTTTGGGCAGATAAAACATTAACTGTGTCATGATAGCCAAAACTTATGTTGTCGGGAAGGGATTTAATAGGTCATCTGCTGACCGCACACAGAGCCCGGCCCTGGGTTGAGGAGGTGTCGGTTGGACAGGACATCTGTGTTCTGTTGAAATTCGTTTGTGATAACAAAAGCCATGTTATTGTATTTATTTTAATTAACCCAATTTCGCCAAAATTCCGTCCACTTGGTGTTGGCGAAAAACTTGATTGAGGAATTCCATATGCCGTGAAGTTGGATAAAAATTGAGATTATCAATTGACGCCTATTGGCTGAATAGCCAGGCGGAGGTGATCATGTGACGCAGAGAGGAGGCCTGCCACCACCCATTGAGAGGATAGGTATGAGATGTTACTGCGAGGAAGTGGGAAAACCGTTGACGCCCTCTAAAGTATGGTGAGATACCCATATGAGAGCAGAAGAGAGTGGGAGTGGAAGAAGATTTCCAAAAATGGAAAATGATAAATATTTCTGACCGAAAACAAAAGAAATCCTTATTGGGGATTTGAAATCAACGTGGTGGCCACACCATGTCCGACCCCACGCCAGGTTTTGATCGGCCTCCATATAAGCAAACGTCTTCGGGTGTTTTAGTACAGTGAAGAGTGCAGTAAGGAGAGTAGAGAGAGTGCAGAGCAGTGCAGTTCGCAGAGAGATCCAGTCGAGCCCAAGACACAGGACTCTGAAGATAACGCCTCGCACAGGTGACCGCACAATTCCATGCCTTCCGACTTAGACTTCTAACCAAGAACAAATTTGTTGAAGTCCGACTTTAGATTTCCCACCAAAACAAGTTTCCGACTTAGACTTCTAACCAAGAACAAATTATGGAAGTCTGACTATATTTTCCACCAGAGCCGACTTTATTGAAAAACAAAACAGATATCCAGAACTAGCAAAAAGTGTTACAATCCACACATTTTTTTTTCTTCGGGCTGGGAGAGAAAGAGAGAGACGCACTCCTGTAACTCAACAAACCAACATAAAATTAATCACTATTCCTAACCAGTCGCTCGCCTTGAAGTTGTTGTTTGTGCTGTTTTTTTTTTGTCTACATTTATTGTGCAGTATCACCTTGACCCGGATTCGGCCGGCACTACGGCCCGACGTCTGATTGATCTCGTCAACCTAAGATCAAATCACAACGTGGGTAGGTTGAATCGAGATCAAAGCAGTTGCTTCGGTGACCAGGCGTTGGAAGCGAGCCGGGTACGACAGGTTGGTACTAGAACTCAACAAGACTTCAACCGATGTCCCAGGGTTAGCCCATCACAAAGGACGGCGTCACATTTGGCGTCGTGACCAAAAAGAAGTTCGGGTGCCACACTAATATATATATATATATATATCCCCATCAACTGTACCTCTTATTCTCTAACCCTCTACCTTGAGTGTCTTCTGGGCTTTGTACAGTGTGAGCTTCATAAAGAAAAAAAAAAAAGGTAATCATATTTTAAAAAAAAAAATGTAAAGTCTAATAATTAAGCCTAATTTTAATCAAACCAAACTTTAGTTATCACTGATAATCAAAATACTGAATGATATTTATATACTTTTACATATTGTTACAGGTTTACAGTTAGTATAATATTTGTTATAAATAGTGACATGGTCATTTACTGAAGTTTATGCATGTTTTTACTTTATAAATTGTATATATACATTATACTGCAGCAATATTTGTACATAAAATGAAAACTAAGATCTCGAACCCAGAAGTTCAAAATTTCATATGATAAAGCAAAAAGGATTGGCAAATTAAATAGACTTATTCAAATTTAGAAAGGTACACCAACAAAGAGAGATTCACTGAATAGATAGGTAGGTAGGTAAAGAAATATCCTGTTTGTCTAGGTGTGGCTCACCTAGCTAAAAGGCTAAGGAAAAAGATAAATTAACTGAGTATTGCTATTTAGATAGGTATTCTAAACTTAGAACATTATGAACATGACTTTATATAGGGGATTTATATTTTAAGTCTCATATTTTGTGGATTTGATTTTAAAGTCAATTTCTTTTTTAATAAACAAGCTGTTATCAACATTCCACAAGTTGGTAATTGAAGTGTCTTTCTGGAGACATCTCAGACTATACATATCTAGTTTACATTAGCAGTTATAGATGTTTAAAAAGTTGATTATTTTCAGCAACAAGAACTTCTCAAATTTAATCTAAATAATTTTGGGTATTTAAAAAAAAAATCCATGCATTATGCATATCTAGAGTATTAATTTACAGAATATAAAGCTTATATATGAAATAATATAGATCAATTTTACAAATCGGTGAATTATATGCAAACTTTTCAAGTGATAATCAGAAAAATGACTGAGTGCCAAGCAGTACCAAGTCACCTTACAGTTTAATATTGCTAGAAGATGATCTCATTGTTATTTTAGGTAAACCTTAATAGCACCCAAAGCAAAAGCAACAAAAAACTAGCTAAATTCACTTATTTCCTTATATGTATGTGTGTGTTTGTAAACCAATGTTTATGTATATAAAATAATATATAATCATATATGTACAATAATGCCAGATACAATAATTATATACAATGTATAACTTTCCCTAACAAAGACACTACCCTCTGATTCAGGTATATAATTCTTGTTTTTGGCAGCAATTCAAGAAATATAAAACATTGAATATACAGACCATTATTAGGTAGCAAATGAAAGACAAATGAAGAGAGGCCATCCAATCATGTGAACAGCTTTGTTTATCATTCATCAGAAGCACTCCCCCTCCAGTCTTAATTTTAAGCAAAGCCTGAGAATTGGTCACTGAATTCTCTGGTCTATCCTGGTTCGGATATTCATACTTAAGCATAATGAAATTAATAGTAGAACCTGAGGCTCATTAAAAATGTAATTAGGTTAAAATATACAACAAGTAATAAACAGCTGGGGAAGTTGGCAGCAATCAGTTGGTCAGCTAATATGGACCTAACAAGAAACAAATAACATATTGCTGGAATTGGTTAAGAATAGGAAAAGCAACGTTTGAAATGTAATTTCAAACAAAGAGGAGAAAAGGAAATAGTAAGGAAAATGGTGGTGAGGGGGGAATGAATTGAGTGGGAAGAAACATATAGAGGCAAAATAATAAATAAAAATGGGGTCATGATCAAAAGCAAGATAAATGATACTGTATAGTTCTTTATTATTATTTTTGTTCTAAATTAATGAAAGATGGGTGATTAAATATATAACAGACATACATAGAATACCAAGTTCTCAGCTGACATGAAGTAAAAAGACTATATTGAATCCATTACTAGGTTAGCTGCTAAGAAAGTTGGTTGTATCATGCGAGAAAATTTTTCTCCCCAAAATCTATCTTACATATCTATAAGTCTACCATTTGTCCATACTTAGAATATTTCTGCTGCATATGGTCCGGTGCCTTTGTTATTTACCTTGAGTTCCTTGATAAAATTCGAAGAAGAATCAGCAATATTGGTCCTGAGCAGGTACCTTGGCTTCAGTCACTTTCCCACTGCTGTAAGGTTGTATCAATGTGCCTTTTCTATAAATACTTTCATTGTAATTGTTCAGATGAGCTCTTCGCTTTGGCACCTAGACTTTATGAATTTAAGTGCAGTACTAGACTGGTGTTGAGATCTCAACAATTTACAGTTGAGCTGGCTACATGTAACCATAAATTCTATGTTAACAGTTTATTTTCTTGCACTTCTCGCTTGTGGAACTCCCTTCCAGCTCCATGCTTTCCAGCCAAATTTAATCTGCAAAAATTTAAATGCAATGTCAATTACTATCTACTGATATCTCAATTACTCTTTCTTCTTCCTGCTCATTATTAATGTTTCTAATTCTTCCACAATTTGTAACACCTTGCGTCTTAGTGGCTTTACTGCCTTGCATGGGGTGATACGGATGTTAAAAAAAAAGTGTATATGACTAGGGGAAGTAATTTAGGTGTCAATGATTACTAGGGAAAATTATATATAATCTCAACCGAAGAGAAACGGTAATCAAGAAGTTATTTTACACAGGAAGATATTAATAAAACTATCTAATATGAAATCATCTAATCATCCATGGATGTGAAATATAGAAAGTAGATGTATTTAGAATGTTGAACTTTAACCAACTGCATTATTTTATATGATCAGATGTGAAAACTATATAATATGCAAATAGATTCTTAGGGAAAACTTGGCACAGAACCTGAATTAATATACTTGCTCATACTATCAACTGTGTAAATTGCAGAGGAGGATAATAGATTTGTAGTCTTATCTATTACTGCACTTCTTAGACATTCTTATCATGTGCTTACAAAATGCAGGTGTGTGGTTAGCATAATGGTTAGTAACTTGAAAAGAGAAATCAGTGAGTAGTGTTCAAATTCTAGTTGAGTGAATTTCATTTCAGAAAGGTATTAAACCATCCCTTCTCCCCCGGCTAGGGGTTAAACAGTACAGTAGACTGATCTCTCTAGCCATGGTTGGCAATCAGTCTAGAAGGACAGCTTCGAATTCAAAACTAGAGAGGTGCAAACTATACACCCATTGAAAACATTATGGAGCTCACAATTAACTGTGATATGAGGTTGTAGGCTCTAAGATCTCGGATGAGGTCAAATAAAAAATATCTTACAAAGAGAGAGAGAAATTAAATGTTTAAAATCAAAGTAATATCAGTTAATACTTATAAACAATTCCTTTATTAGTTTCAGTTAATTGGAAAATTAATACAACCTCAACCAAAGTTAATTTCCTCTAAGCAGTAACAGACAAGATAGAATAGATTTGACGTCACACATATTATCTATAAAAAGAATGTATAAACATAGAATAGATTGTTAATTAAAATTACATCAAGAGTAGTTTATTCCTTGTATTCCCCAACCTGGTTCTTTGATGGCACTACCAAGGACATCTTAATAATAAAATATGAAACAGCATGTCTTGTAAAATCAAAAGGTCTTTGTCCTCACTAGAACTTGCTGTCACTTGTTCTCATCATGAATTACTAGTGGTTGTTTTTTGATGTGTGGTGATACTGAAGAGAGAGCACTGTTGATTTGTAGAATGCTTTTCTTGTCATAGGAACTTGTTGGCTCTGAGAGATTTCTTATTGATTATTCAGTTGGTGTTTATAGTTGACAAAGAACCTTCCTTATAGCTGCCTATAATTTCTGTTGTGATGATCCTCATCTCAAAATCCCAGGAGATAATGTTGTTTTTAAAACAATACTTAAAAGAAAAAAAAAATCACATGCAAGTTTGAACAATCACATGATCAATTGCTTTTTAGATATATTCTTTTTTCTAAAGTCTTAAAGACATTTTTATGATTAGAGAAAGAAATAACATTTTCTTACATGTGGTTTCTTCTTCTATGCGCCATCCCCCTTCAGGATGTTGGCAAACATGGCTCTCCACAATTTCCTGATTTTTGTTGTTCTTAATAAATTTTGTGTTTTTGTTATCTCTTCAAAACCATGCACTGCCATCCATTCACTTAAGCTTACCAGGTAAGTTGTGTGTTGTTTTCCTCTGTCCCACTTGCCTTCAATTTGTCCTGTAAATATCAAATTTTCAAGCCTTTTCCTCATTATACGCCTTAGAAATTTCAACTCTTTCTAATGTTTGTAAGTGTCCTTTTTTTTTTTTTTTCACTGTCTCTAGAACTTCATCACTGCTCACATGTTCGGTCAATCATATTCTCAGCATTCTCTGTAGAACCATATTTCTGTTGCTTCAAGTCCTCTTCATTTGTGAAGGAATTGTCCAGCATTCACCGACATATAGGAGAAATGATATTTCATACCAGTTCAGTGCTCTTTTCATTGCTTCTAAG
This sequence comes from Acanthosepion esculentum, assembly GCA_964036315.1. Taxonomy (NCBI): domain Eukaryota; kingdom Metazoa; phylum Mollusca; class Cephalopoda; order Sepiida; family Sepiidae; genus Acanthosepion; species Acanthosepion esculentum. Next base: position 116,314,595 of record OZ038477.1, on the reverse strand, counting down.
GAAATATTTCTGCTTCTTAATACTTTGCTTAGCTTTTGGAAGGCAACTTTCATTATCCAAATGCACCTTCAGATTTCAGTGTCACACTTTGTCCTCTTTTAAAACACTTCCCAGATATTTAAATTGTACTTGTTTGATTTTGGTATCTCCAATTTGTAATTTTCCTGAAAGGCTGTTCCTTTTGCTAACAACTATGCATACCATCTTCTTGAAATTGATGTTTAGTCCTTTCTACTTTCTTTCCTTCACTACCTTCTATCAACAGTGTCAACTGCATATCTTTTGTTGTTAAGATTGTGGCCGCCAATAATGAATCCTGGTTGGATTTTCTCGCTGTACAAGTTGAATAGGTCTGGTGAGAAAACTTGTCCTTGTCTTACACCATTTTCTATTTTTGTCCTTGTCTTACACCATTTTCTATTTTTGTATATCTGCTCAACTCATTTTCTATCTGTATGCAGGCAGTTTGCTGCCATATAGGTTCCAGATTATTCTAGTGTCCTTCCTAAATATCTCAAGGTTACCTAGCAGTTCCAACAGTTTTGTGATGTACTTTATAACACAAAATAACAGTAACTGCCAATGAAAATACCTGCTTGAGTAGAGCTTATCTTTTGGAGGTCATAACGAGTTAAGTGTCAATTACATTTTCCATTCTTTTTCCTTCTCTCACTTCTAGGGCTAAAACTGTACATGTTCCTCTTTGTTTTTATTTTCATTTCCTCTTCTTTTGGCTTGTTAATCTGTGACATTACAAAAAATCTGTCCTTTTTTTTTTCAATTTTTCTTTATAAAACTGTCTTTTCTCATTTTCTGCTCTACCCCCTTGCTATTTTTTATTATTCTATATTTCTTTGCTAGAAGCTCTTTTTTTTATGTAATGTTAGTAAGTCATTTATTACTACTTTTTCTTTCCAACCCCAAAGGGCAGAGAGACAAAAATTTTTTACTCTAGGACAATTGCCCAGCACATGATGACTGAAATGAACTCTAGTACTTTTCTTTGCTAGAAATTCATACAAAAGTGTTGATAAATTTCCCATGTGATTTTAATTTGGATTTAAATATTTCATCACTAACTTTAACCTAGTGACCTTACCTTAGACCTTCAGCTAAATGACAATTTTCCCTCCCCACTGATATTGGTATATTGTTAAAATGTCTATCAATATTTCTTTTTGTTCTTAATAATAACAATAATATAATCCACATCTTCAAATAAACACCATTCAGCTGTTTTTATTATGTATATGTCATCTGGTTCATTTGACTAAACTACTATTAATTTTCCACTTAACCTAAACACCCAGGTTAAGGGGTCACTGGATTGTAAAATCTAGGACTTCATAACCTAACACTCCTAATAACATAAAACTACCCCACCCACACCACACAAAAAAAAACAAAAACAAAAAAAACCCAGTATGGTTTAAAATGAAAAAAAAAAAAAAAAAACTACAATGGTTTAAAATGAATTTTTGAAAATGAAAAATCTTTCTTGAAGCTTTTATTGTACTTTTAATTTCAAGCTATTAGATTAAATTTAATATTTCCAATAAGCAAAATACTTTGCTCTATTTCAAAAACTAGTTTAAATTGACTAGTTTTTTTTTTTTTTTTTTACTATAAAACTTTATTTTTATCAAGTCTGGTGTTTTTCATCATGGTATGCTCTTTAGAAAATCTTTGGAGGTACCTAAATAAAACGGATATTTGAGGTTTTATGCTTTCTATCAAAATGGTGATTCTCTTGATGCTGCTATAATGTATACACTTTTGACTGCCTAGGCAATATATATTTACAAGATTAAAAAAACATGTGAACCAAGTACAATGTGATATTTATTATTTACCTTTTATATAAAGAATAAAAAATTTGAAAAGAAATCTTTTTATTAAAAAGTTTCTAAAAAATTACAAAATATGTAAGAGGAAGAGAGGCTTTCAACTTATTTTAGCAAATTTATGTGGTGAGAACAAATGAAAGACATGCCTGGAAAATGCATTTTTTCTAAAATTACATTTAGGCAGACATGGAAAAACATGCCTGCAATAAGACGGAGTGTCAAAAGGATGGTTTTTCTCTGACACCACTTTTCTTTTAACTCTTCACTTTTTGGCGTTTTTTACAGTTTTAAAAAGGGATGATTAGAATTGTAATAAAACCTAAACACATGAAAGTGAATTTATGTATTTTCTTTGTTCTTGAGAACTTACAACAAATATAATAAACACTACAGTGGAGCCTCGACCTACGACTTTAATCCATTTCAGTAGTGGATTTGTAACTGGAAATTTCAAAACAATTTTCCACATTTAAAATAATAGAAATTAAATTAATTCATTCCAAGCCCCAAAAATATTGATATAAAAATCAATAAAAGATCATATTTCATGCAGAATTAAAATACTTTTTTTTAAAGATTATACACAAATAATGTAAATAAATATATCACTGTGACTCCTTCCCAGGCTTTATCAATGAGATTTATGCAATTTAGGTTACCGAAGTGATCCTTCCAAAATTCTTTTAGGGTCAGGTTTGTATTTTTGGTCATTTCCAAACACTTCTGAAACAAGGCAACTTTATCAGAGCTCACAGCCTCTCCATGTCTCGCTACACTGTGGATGCCGGTTATCTTTTAAAATTTTTCAATACAACCTCGGCTTGCCTTAAATGCATTTTCATCTTCAGAAGACGTGCCTGGCATTTTTCTGATAAGATCTATGTACAGTGCCCTTGGCTTTGTACATGTAATATCTTCAGACACCTCATAGCTGCCTCTCATTCATCCACACCAACAACAGCTTCTCAACATCTTCTAGGGCTTTTGGATGATGCTTGGTAGCTAACTCCCTTGGCTACATCCAGCTTTTTTATTTCTATCTTGTTCTTTAGGATAATGCAAATTGTTGATGCTGAACATCCATATAGATTGGCAAGGTCAGAAACCTGGGTACCTTCTTTGTGCTTCTGAATGATCTCTTCCTTCATTTGCATGGATATTTTTCCCTCTCTTCTAGCTTCTTGTGTGACATCGTGGGCTACAAAAATTACCAAACAATTAGCCACTAAAATTTAAAATTTATTGTACATGTACAGTAATATTTACAGTAACATAATTAAACTGTACAGTACAGTAACTGTACGGAATAATGTAAAGAAACAAACTGCAGTGATGAAATGTACTGTACAAATCAACCTGAATTGGATGCATAGTTTATATTCTGTACCTGCATTTTATACATTTTATTTTAATTAAACTTTATAATTTTTTTCATATCTTTACTACTGTACTGTATTGATATCAATTTACAATTCAATGATTATACACTGTATATTAGACTAAAACACACTTTACATAGAGATTAAACAAAACAAACTCAGCATTGTCACATTTTACCTACTTTTAATTCAATAAATTTTACTAAAATTTACATGTTACTGTACTGTACAATAATGTACTGTATTCATTGCTGTATATAAATTTTTGCACATTCTTAATTCTTTTTGCACTTACACTAATATAATCACAAATATGCGTACACTACAAATGTTTATTCTACAATGTAACAAAGAGCACTGAACGAGATGATGCAATACTCATAACATCACACTGCATCTAGTATGATGGAACTGTATAGAAATATGTACTGTATAATAATACAGTACTGTATATAAAATATATTATAATATAGTAATGTACACTGTATATAGAACATACAAATATAAGAAAAAATGCAGTATAAAATATATCTGCAAATGTTGAGTAGAGTATACAGTACAGTATAAAAAAGTATTGTAATACTGCATAATACTACAAAATTATATTATTATATATAAAATATATAATATATAAAACAAAAATATAAAATATAGTATATTTAGATAAGATTAAAAATATTTACAGTACATTTATATCAAATATATAGTTTGAAATGAAGTAGCAGGAAGCCCATTCTTAATTTTGTAAGTCAAAATTAATTTGTAAATGGAAACAAATATTCTGACAAATTTTTGTTCATATGGTGAGTTTTTCATAAGTCAAGGTTTCACTGTATTTATCAGATTATTTATTTACACTATATGCAGTATCTATCGGTCTTGAGAGACCTTGGATCTGTGCCCAAAGAATTATGTCTCAGCTGCCAATTGATTCAAATTCTATAAAATGGTAAATAAGGATTTCTTCCTAGTTGATTCCCATATTTTAATAATTTAGTAAATATTTATAAATTTATGAATAAAAATTGTTTTCACATTTATTTCTTGATAAATGATAAATATTGCATTGCATTAGATCTATTATTGTATTAGTTTCTACAATGTTATAAATAGAAAATCATTCTTGTAAATAAACAATTTAATAAATAATGTTTAATATTTGTTGTAAATTCTCAAGAACAAAAAAAATGTACAAATTAACTTTCATCATATGTTTAGGTTTTATCATTCTAATCATCACTTTTTAAAACAATAAGCATTGCCGAAGATTGAAGGTAGTGAAAAACATGGTACCCTAGGAAAAATTGTCCTTTTGACACTCTTATTGTGGTCACGTTTATCCAGGTTTGCCTACATTTACTCATTGTTCCATGTTTATTTAAATTCACAGACATTTTTATAAATTTGTGAATAAAAAATTAATCTTGCAAGTAAAAAATTATTCTTGTAAATAAGCAATTTAATAAATAAATAGTGTTTAGTGTCTTTGTTGTCAATTTTTAAAGAGAAATATATAAATCCACTTTCATTTGTTTGGATTTTATTAAAATTCTAATCATCGCTTTTTAAAACAATAAACATTGCCAAGGAAGTCAAAAATGTATACAGTAATAACAGTTGTCAAGGGACTATCTGGTCATTTTGATATACTGTTTTTGTGGGTAAAAAAGTTAAACATTACCCATTAATTTTTATGATTTTGTCATCAGGCAAAAACTTAATAGATAACATTAGTACACGCTGCAAATGTCATGAAATAGAACCATAATTTCTATGCTTACAGTTTCTTTTCTAGCATTAATGGCTCCTTGCTTCCCAGCCAACTTTGATCTGGAAAAATTTAAATGCAATGTCAATCATTATCTACTGTCTTCTTGATTACTCTTCTATTATTCTCACTCCTTAACAATGTTTCTTCTTTTTTCTTATTCTTTCACTCAGTAACTACTTGTGTCTTAGTGGCTTTACTGCCTTGCATGGGGTGATATGATTTAAAAAAAAAAAAAAAAATCAATTACCAAAGACTTCCAATATATATGAAATCTGTGTGGAAAGTAGACAGCCATTAAATATTAATGAAAAAGAGACTAACTCAGGCAATGGTACCTTAATCCACTTTAAAGTATTCCCTTTGGAATTTAATACATTCATCCCAACATCCCTTCCAATTTTCAAAATATTTTGAACAGTTCTTTTTTGAGATTGACATCAACTGCTTTACTGCATTCGTTTTAATCTTGCCAACAACATTTCAATTTGGGAACAATCAGAAGTGATACAGAGACTAATTTGGATTTTAGGTTGGCTGACATATCTTGGGGTGATGTTTTGCTAAAAAAAAGAAAAAAAAAAAGAAATGAAGAATGTACTTACTCAGTTATTGTGAATGTTATGATCACTCAGCATACAAGAAGTTCACTCAATGTCTCACTAATGACTGAGTAACCACAAAGGAGAGTGTCTGTTCATACATGTACAATAAAATCTCCTTTGAGTGATTATCCAGTTATATGAAATCTGAAAAACTGTTCTTCAGATATGGCCGGATACATTCTGGTCAGACTTTGTATACATGTGGTGAGATAGACTGTTCAACGTGATTAGTAATACAGTGTCCTTAGGTAAAAATGGCAGCAACTGTTCATGGTCAGAATGTGTCACACTTGATTATACAATGAAAATTAACACTGTGGCTAATAATGTCATAACAACAGTTTTGAGTCTTTGATAAAAATAACAAATAATCCCTTGGTTTGTAATTTCCTGGTGATCTAGCCTAGACCTAAATTTTCAAAAATTAATACAATGTTTCAATCCATTCATCCTTTATTTAACTGCAAGATAAAGCTATTTGAAGGAATTTAGTTCCTGGCCAGAATTAATGATGAAAGAGTTTCTTAATGAGATATTTTTTGGGAGACTATTTGCTTTTCTTAACAAGAATTTACTTCAAATTAACAATTATTAGCCTCATTAATTACCAATAACTACATGCAATAATTTGTATTGAATTTAATTACTGTACATTGTGTAAGTGTGTCTCTGGAAGTTATGAGATTTAGATACTGGACATATTTCCCCATTGTAAAAAATGAGTTCGAAATTCTTGTGCATCTATTACAAAAAAACAAACAAGTATTTTATATCTTATAGAACAAGATTTAGAAGCCAGCACAGTAACAATAATCCTTGCTGTCTGCAAAGTCCCCCTACCCTAAAAATAGGTGCATCTTATAAATAAAAAAAAACAATACTTAAATGATGCCAACCTTAGTTATTTAATAAGAATGTGTGGTTGAAAAAAGTTCTCTTTAAAAGTTATAGATACCAGATGGAAAACAAACAAGAAAATCAATTAATTTTCTGCATAAGCAAATAACAGATATTCTTTCATGCAAACTGAATTAAAAAAATAAAATAAGGTTACTTCTAAAGATTTTATTTTGAATCTGTTCAATATCTGCAATAATCTTTAAGGTATAAAGTTCAAATTATACATACACACACATATATATATATATATATATATATATATATATATATATATATATTTCATTAAAAACGACTGACAAGGTGCTTTTATTTAGTTTTTTATATAATTTCTCGTGCGATCTAATAAAGTTTTTCTTTTCAGAGGATAAATTATATAAAAATTGTCCGAATGTTCTTTTCCGAGTGCTTTCGGCTATACATTTAGCCATTATCAAGGATTATATTTCAACTGTTAGAATTAGAAATAGTTTGTTATGTGTATGTTTTATAAAGTGATTCATTTTTTTTGTTTCAAAACACGGTCAAGATATCTAATTCTAACAGTTGAAATATAATCCTTGATAATGGCTAAATGTATAGCCGAAAGCGCTCGGAAAAGAACATTCGGACAATTTTTATATAATTTATCCTCTGAAAAGAAAAACTTTATTAGATCGCACGAGAAATTATATAAAAAACTAAATAAAAGCACCTTGTCAGTCGGTTTTAATGAAATGTGCTTGAAAGAAGGATTGCTGCCTAAATACACAAATATATATATATATATATATATATATATATATATATATATATATATATAAGTAAATCAGTAGTTAATAGAATAGATATAGAAAACTGTTTAAGATTTTTCCGGATAAATGTCAAGTTTATGGTTCACAGTGACAAATCCTCAGTTTTTAAAATTATTTTTGATAGCATTCATGCATTAATGTACTAATTTACATTTTAAGCATTAGAAGAATCATTTTGCTATGAAACCCATTTATTTGACCCTTTCAAGATTTTCTTTAATTATGCTACAAATATTTTCATAACAGCAGTATGCTCTACCATTTCTTACTTTCTATTTCTCTTCAATGTTTTTTTTTCAGTATAAGTAAATAATTTCCATTATTATTACATTTGATGTAATTTTCCTAAATACCAGATTTCAATAACTACATACAGAAATGTTCATTGTCATATTGTGATTTTTCCAATATATTAAAATTTCTAATGATATCTTTAAAATTTGATAATGCCATTTCTTTTGTTGTTAAGCAATGAAGATTATTTGATGAATTTGTCTATTGTTGTTGGATATGTGAGAATGTACTGTTAAAAAGAAAAGAAAAAAAGAAATTGTTTTGTTTACATGTTGAATATGAAATTGAGCAGATATGGACTTTTGAGAAAATCTCAACGAGGAGACATGCATTCCTTAAAGGGATAAGTAGACCCTTACTGGGCCATGACTATCAGTGGCTGAGAGTTCTAAAGCAGGCCAGATCAGATAGTAGTTTTTTCTACAAATGGGGATGCAGGTTCAAAACCTATCAGAGCATATTTTCTTTAAGTTTTCCCAAGTGTGTAGACTGGTAAATGTAAGAAATATTGTTTAAAAAGAAGGTATCTACTCAAATATGGGTATCCACTAAAAATAATGTTTGAATTAATAAAAACATTCTTTTGTAAAGCTTATGCCAAATGTTAAACCAGATTTTTTTTTTTTTTAAAATAGATAATTTTTTTCTTCTTTTATGATAGCAATCCTACTAGCAAATATTAAGACTCTAAAAGTATTTAACTAGGTAATTTTAATACTTATGTAAAAAGAATGGGTTTAATATCTGCTTATATTGGCAGATCAAGAGAATTAAGAATAAAAAATAAACTGATAAAAGGCAAGGCATACTAAAAAGATTTTGGTATTTATCCTTGCAAAACAGAAATACCAGGAAAAAATAAAAGGGTTAAAAGGTTAGAATGATTAACTTAGTCATTATGGAATTATAGGGTATATAGTGAAAAAAAAACAAAACAAGAAAGTTTTATAATTGAAAAGATTATGGTCCTTACCAAAGAAATTAATATTTTAAGGAAAATAGGCTTTCATGCTGTCTGTCAGATCTCATTGATAGCAAAACTCATGAGAAATATGCAAAATAACAATTAAAACTATAACTTTTTTAAAAATAATAATACTAAATTTAGCAAACAATGATTTCTTTCCTTTTTTTCAGACAAGCAATACAGCATTTTTTCTCTCCAAGTCTACTGCTGATGTACAGGCAATAATTCCGGAGAGAGTCTATGAAGCTCTAGATAAGAACTGGGAATTTATGAATTTAAGTGCAGTACTAGACTGGCAATGAGGTCTCACTGATCTACAGTTGAGTTGGCTAGATGTAACCATAAGTTCTATGCTAACAGTTCCTTTTCTCATACTTCTTGCTTGTGGAACTCTCTTCTGGCTAGATGTTTTCCAGCCAACTTTACTTTGCAAAAATTTAAATGCAATGTCAATCACTATCTACTGTCCTTCCGATTACTCTTCTTTTGTTCTCACTCCTTAGCAATGTTTCTGTTTTCTAACTCTTCCACACCCAGTAACCCCTTGTGTCTTAGTGGCTTTACTACCTTGGTCAGGGTGAATGTGATACCCCCAGCAAAAAACAAAAACAACCCCCCAAAAAAAACAAAACAAACAAACAAAAAAAAAAACAAACAAACAAACAAACAAACAAAAAAAAAACCAACAAACATGACTGTTCTTGTTTTTATGAAATTGTACAAGTAAAACAATTATCCTTACATAGTTGTGGTGTACTGTTGGGGATATATTTTAGACTATAGTATCTACAGTGTAAAACAAAATACTTCTGGGCAATACTATGGTGAATTAAATCAAGTACCCACTTTATCAATGACATATCTTACAGGAAGTCACTGCTTTTTTGAACTGGCTTAAATGATTGTATCAAGTAGTGGAAAAGTAAACCAACATTTTCTCAGTCATATTCAGTGGGGTTAAAAGGCTACTAATATCCAGAACACAGCTGTCTGTCAGATCTCATTGATAGCAAAATATATGAAAGAACAATTTAAGACATTAATCAGAATTCCCTTCCATGGCTCCATCCTTCCATAAGATATTTTCTAGGGAGCTGTAAAAGGAAGAATCATGAGGCTGTGGAAAGTAAGAAAGAGTAGCAGATAGCAACAAAAGTGAACAAAAGCCAGGTGTGAGAAAACAGATAACATGATCCAAACCACCCACCAGCAAAAGTGAAGGAAAAAAAAACACACATTTGGAGGCATGATAGTTACTTCTACAAATAGTATCTCCAGGAAAAATAAGTTTAGATTGTTAACATCTTGTGTCATTGGTGGTGGAGAGAGTTTTGCATATTTCACATTTCTAGACAAACTGAAAATAAAATACCTGAAATGTTATAAAGACTTTACTTGATGAGAGGTAAGATTATATCATCAATTTTATATTTTGTCTCGTAGTTTATTTTAAAAGATTTTTTAAAAAATAATTATTTTTTAATATTTTATGAAAATAATTAAATCTTACAGTTAAATATACTTTTTATGCTTTTGTTTTTTTTTATAGTAAACTCATTAGCAGTGTACCTAATTAGCTACTCTGGATCCTTCCTAAATTAGACAAAAGATGGACTCAATTCATTGGATCATACCAGGAATTTAAAGCCTTACATATTAGATAAAATGTTGAGTTTTACATAAATAGAAAATGAAAAAAAAACCTGTCTTCTCAGTATAGAATATTATAGACTTGGTTACAAAAGGGCTAATAGAACACACAGAAAGTAGAGAAAGAATAATGATGATGCGGAGAGGTATGTAACAAAATATCAGAGAAGTGTTCAGTAAATAAATAGAAACTAAAGAAAACTCCTCACTTATAAAAAAAAAAAAGAAATTGTTAATAAAATCATGAAGATATAACTACACAGAGGAGAGGAAAAACAAGAAATAGAATTGTTGGCTGTTTCAACTCAAAACAAGTGTATCAGAACAAATTATTGCAAGGATAAAATTGATAAGACTTGAGAAAATATTAATATGTATAAAAAGATAGAGAAATGCAATGGTGACAAACAATGAATGCAGCAAACTGATTTATTCATGCTACTGTTTTTATCTTGGACACACACACACACACACACACACACACAAATAAAAATAATGAAAGCGAAGTCCTTAGAAATTCATAGGTAATAGTTTATTTCATGGGATCAGGTGCCCATCTCTTTAGACCAAAAAATTTTACAACAATAGACAGATTTTAAATTTATCCAGAGATATGCAAAAAAAAAAAAAAAATATATATATATATATATATTTTGAAATCTCTCTTCCCCTCTTATTTTTCAAACTCTTCCCTTTTTTCTCCCTCTCTTCTCCCTTTTTCTTGCATGAAATAAACTATTACCTATGGATTTCTAAGAACTCTGCTTTCATTAATATATTTGCTCTTACATTGAGATCTCTTTGGATTTATATCCTCCTTGGAACTATGCCTACCAATTATCAAGTGATTATATATCATTTATTTATTAATCCAACAGATTTTTATTACTTATATTTGAGTAGAAGCACTGTTTATTTATTAAGCAATATTTATTTTTATCTACCTGCCTGAATATTTGAGAAATCTTATTAGAAAAATATACACTCTCTGGCAGGATTCTAACCTGCATTCCCCTAGGGGAAACAGTCATTAAATCTGATGTGCTTTGACCTTTCAGCTATGGAGCATATCAATAACCAAGCAAAGTCTGAGTAGTGCCTTTAAACAAAAGATTTTTCTCTGATTCTTAAAATAAAATGTTTCTTATCCTAATGTAAACAAAGCAATTTCCAAAGAAAGGAATGGATTTTTTTATTTATTAATCAGACAGATTTTTATTATTTAAACATTATTTTTTGGTGGATACTCATATATGAGTAGACACTATGTTTATTTATGAAACAATATTTGCTTTCGTCTAAGATTTGAATATTCAGACTGCGAGATGAAAATAAATACTGTTTAATAAATAAATATGGAGCGTTACTCTAATACGAGTATCCATTAAATAATTAATAATGCAATTATATATATATATATATATATATATATATATATAATTGCATATATATATATATATATATATATATATATATATATATATATTCGCACACACCCTGGGGTGCATAATTTTTAGGCCAACTACATAAAATGATTATACACCTTTATTTTATTAAGAAGTTAAGATTGTTTAGCAGTATGCTTTGATCAGTCGTGTCTTTGGACCTTGAAGATTAGAAAGTTGCTGCATTTTCGTTGTTGCTGTGTAATAGAAGATACGCTGCTTTCATCAGGTTGATGTTGATAAAAGGGGATGCAAAACTACTGGGCCAATGAAAGATCCAAGATGATAAAGTTACAATAATATGCAAATTTCTAAGTAGGAATTATTTCATTTCAAAGTGTTTTGACAAATCATTTTTTATGATAGACATTAGTTAGCTTTTGTAACTATAAAATCATGGCTGTTTTAGCCCTGATCTGAAGCAAAGATGAAGGTTGTGACTTTGATCAGAGAGATGGCTCAACAAGAGATAGACAGCTGGGTATTTCCAGAAACAGTTTTCAAAGCATCCAAAAAACATTTGCTATTACTGGAAGTGTTTTAATTGTAAAGATTTTTTAATTTGTTTTCTTTTTTATTTATTTTTTTTAACACCTTATCAACCTTTTGCAGGTTATTTAAAGCCAGAAAATATTTTTAGATTCTCAGAACTTTTTATGAATAATGATTTACTGATACAAGTCCTACTAATTAACCAATGCCTGGGAGAGAATATGTGGATTCATAACTTTCTGTGCATAAATGAATATAACGAGCCCAACTGGAATTGGAACTCTGCTCTCCAATTTCCAATTTGAAGCTGTTATCCATTACACCACCTGCATGCCCAAGCTTACAGCACCTGGTATTCCTAAGCAGTCACCTATCTAGGTACTGACCAGATTTAACGTAGCTTAACTTTGGTGAAAAAAAACTGTTGCTTCAATATGATATGGCTGTAATCCTTTAAATGTAAAGGAAACCAGATCACAAAAGTTAGAAAAAAAAAAAATGGAAGAAAGCAATCCAAAACTAAAAGCCAGAAGAGTGAATGCAGTCTTAACAGTGAGGTTTCAATTGATACAGTACACAGGATATTGCGAAAAAAAACCAAAAAAACAACTTGAACAGGTGCATAACAAGAAAAGCAAAAAACACATCATTAATCAAAGAACTGGAATAAAAGATTGTAGAGGTCAAAGAACATCTAATTTTGTATGCTGGAAAGTAGCAAAAATTAATTTTTAGTGATGAATGAAAAATAGAATTACATTCTAATGCAAGGGAATATATAAAAAAAAAACTAGTGTGCGAAAGAACCAATGCGAGATACACCATAAAGATGGTAAAATTTGGTGGTGGACATGTAATTGTGTGGGACTGCATCAAACTCAAAGACGATAATATATAAAAATTGATGGAAACCTAAACAGTGAAAAGTATATTAGTTTACCTGACCTTCTGCTAAAGTATAAACATGGATAAATTTTTCAGCATGACAGTGCTCCTTGCAACACATGTGCAACAAAACATTTCTTGTGGATGAAGATGTTCTGATCTCGATATAACTGAACCATTGTGGTGGGAAGTACATATTTACAAATAGCTTCAACACAAACCAGAATCTATTTTTGATAATGGGAAAAGTAAAATTGTTTGAAATTTTAAAATACAGATAGCTTACCCTCTCTGGATCAGGAGACAAGATTTAATTATTGTAGATGTGGTCAGAAAGATTACTGAGAAGAACTGAAGATTTGCTGACACTTGGTTTTCTGCATTGGCCACCGAATACAACCACTGTGAAAATAAAAGTAAAATAAGATCAAGGATAAACAGTATTTTAAGAACTATTTTTCCCCATACCAACAAAAAAAATTACGAACTTTATACTTATTTAATCATTTGAAAACAGTAAAAACTCATGAAATGATATGGTGAAAAGAAATGACATGACTACACAATGTATATCTCATCCTTTTGCAGAAGTTACACAATGTAATATGGAGTCTACACAACACTGAAATTGTTGCATAGGTTGTCTATCACAGAGTTTTTTTTTATGTCTACAAGGAATTTAGTGAGGTCTGAAACACATCCCATAAATACTTAATGAAGTTTGAATCTAGTGGGCACAAGTATAAGGCCAGATTAAAAAGTATTGGGACAGATGCTATAAAAAGAAAACTACATCAATTTGGAATTTAATCTCCTTCAAAGTAGTCCCCTTCTGAAGCCATACACTTTATCCAGCATAGTTTCCATTGAGGGAAGCATTCCAGGAACTCCTTTTTTGAGACAGTGATCAGCTGCTTTGTCACATTCTCTTGGATTTCTTTGACATCTTAAAGTCTTGTTCCTTTCAAGTGGGATTTGATTTTTGAAGAGTTAAAAGTCACAAGGGGCAGGGATCTGGGGAATATGATTGTTGTTGAACCTGGGGAATGTTGTGCTTGATCAAAAACTGGTGCACAAGTGATGGTCACTGATGGAACCTCTGTGGTGTGGTGAGATGACCAAACAACACATTTTCCTTTCGAGCACTGCTATAAACAAGGGAAGTGGGGAATAATGTTATAACAGTGTGTATGTGTGAGAAATCAATATCAGTCTGTGCCAAGCAGCTTCACTGTGTACTTTAATTCTGTTACTATAGCAACAGTCTCAATACTTTCTGATTAGACCTCATATGTGGAAGTATAAGGAAAATGTGGCAATTATTAAAAGGGCACAAATGGTCTGAAACAAGATCCAGTTTTACAAGTGATACTTGCAAATACTCTAAAAGAACATATCCCACATAAGTCACTACTAGCTTGCACAATATCCACCTGGCAAACTGAATCCATAGCCCTATATGGTTTCCTCCATATATGAACTGCAGCAGCTGCCTGAAAAAGTTAAAAATGGAATTTATCTGACCAGGTCAAGTGGCATCATTCTTTCACAGTTCAATGATTTATGGTTGAGGTGAGGTACATACAGTAACTGATGAGTTTTACTAATAGTATTATTGATGATAATGCAAGGTACACTCTACAATGCATTGCCTGATGGGTTAAGTGGCAACAGCATTGAATTGGGATGTGATTTGATGCTTTGTTGGAGGGTCACCATCTTCATAATTTTTATGTGCTGCTGTTGTCTTTCCAGAATTCAGATTCTTGGTATACACTTGCTATTGTTGCTTGAGAGAAACTAAGTAGTTGCCACTTTCTGGTCTTAATTCCATGGTTATAATGTTAAAATCTGTCCATGTTCTATGGCTGTCAAAGCTACAATACTTCTTTACATATTATATCACACAATTCACCCAGCAGAGTCCATTTCAACAAGGGAGAGGATGAAACCATATAGTTTACTGCATTTCAGTTTATAATTGAAATATAGAGAAAGTAAAAATATAAGAAACATAATTTGTTTGAAGTATTTATATTGAATAATGTAAAACTTATATCCCAAATACTTTTTGATGTCTGTATTTGTGTACACAGATTTATTCAAGTTATCCTCCTGATCTTGGTTGTTATAATCACATTTCAATCATTGTGACCACTGAACTTCTTTCAATGCTTGTTGTATTTGGTCATATTAGAATTTTGATCTAAACTGTTTATTCAATCTAAGTTTAGACTGTTCTCATTGCCCTACCCATACTAAAGGATATCATATTATTTAATAAAATAGTTTACTTAAACCTTTCTTTATTCTTTCTTGTCATCTTAAGAATATTTGTCCTACTAAATAAGTATATGTATCCCACTGCCTGACCCAAGGATTGAACTCACTTTAAACTGGAAACTTAATCAGTGCTTAAATCACAAACTATTGCCCCATTGGACAATCATGTGGTGTAATTCTGAAGCCTTAAGTAGCATCACTTTGAAGAGATTAACAAAAGACAAAATGAATGATGAATAAACTAATACAAGACATTCTGTAGCATGGACTAAATAATTTAAACAGACCATTCTTGTGAATTGAATAAGGAGTTTAGTTCAAAATTCAGAGACTGCAACAGTCCATAAGGATGCAAAGGTTAAAACGTCAATGATAACCAAAACATCTAAAAACATTTTTTAAAAAAGAGATCATAAATCTATGGCAATACATGATTGGAAATAAAGAGTAAATTTTCAGCAAGATATGAACTCCTATTCATTTTGCTTCAGAGAAGCCAGATGAACAGCTGCTTTAACTGCTAAGCTGTAAGAATTTGACAGCCTTATAGAAGACCTAATTTAACCTATAAACTCATCACTGTTCCACATTTATTTTTATCTACTTGGTGGTAGGGGGGGCCTGTCAGAAATACTACTATTGGTATAGATATCCAAGAAAAATTAATTCCCCAAAAAAAAGAAAAGCTGTTCACCTAATAGATATCTTGAATTTAAGAAAAGAAATATATACACACACATCTTATTCCTATAAATGTTATATTAAGTGGGTTCACATGTTTGAGTAAACATTCCTGATTTTTGTTCCATCCAAAAACAGCAAAATTAATATCTACCTGTCTAGATATTGAAAGTCTTAATAAAGAAAATGTGCCTTCTGACAGGAATCAAATTTGTATCACATTTCAGTCATGTTGGGAGGCACATTTTCTTTATTATAAACTTTTGATCTCTAGATAAACATTAATTTCACTATTAAAAGATGAAAAAAGAAAAAGCAGGAGATGTCTACACAAACACACATACTCACTAAATATATCATGTATAGTAATAAGAAACAATGTTAAATTGATAGTTTGTTAATTGCTTTAAATTATATGGAACAGGATCTTACAAGCATGAAGTGAGTGACATCCGACATTTACTTGGAAAAAGCATGATTTGATAAAAAGAACATTCTACTGATTGGTTATTTACCCACAGAAGGCAAAAATTTTCTCTCTCAAATTCTTCAATATAAGGTTAAAAATACAACAATGGAAGATACGAGAATTACTTATTAGAAATCTGGTATATACTTGGCTAATCCATTATTTTGTGAAACGCTCAAAAAATCTGAGCTATAATAATTGAGCTAAACATGCAAGTACAAGGAGGAAATAAGTCATACAAAGGTTTCCTTGAATGTTAGCCATGTTGGTTGTGATTGCGTCAGAAACATGATGATTTTGATTTTAAGCAAGTCAGCGGCTTGAAGTTACTGTTTGAAACAGGCCATTTATCAACCACTTTGTATTTGTGTGTGTGTGTGTGATCCAGGTCAGAAGACAGGCAATTATCACTGTGCACATTTACATAGAGACAAAAACAAACAACTACATGAATGAAAGTGGGTACTACGCACAATGACTAAGGAAACATTAAGCATAGATGCATTTAATAAACACATTATTATTCTTATTTGAATATTCATGTTCCTATATAACTACATTTGTAAGTATACCAAAAGTAATGAACACAGTGTATGTAAGAAAATGATACAAATCATAAGCAAACTATATAATAAGAGAATATTGAACCATGAATGATTAACCTTACTGGGATGTCACAATTCTGATATACTACTTCAACAGCCACAAGATTATTTATTCAGATTTTTTATTTTCTAAATGCTTTAAGAACTTTTTTTCTTTCATATCTATTTTCAGCAAGTTATAAATCTAATCAAAATTTATATATAGCGACTAAATAGCATTAAATTTTATTTGCTGTCACCTACCAAGAGATACATATTGCCCAAAAACTGTTAAATATTTGACATTATTTGGACACTTGTACAAGCATTGAATATATAGGTCAGATTTTATTAGCATAATTTTGTTAATATTACATTTTCTATTAAATCCTGAAGAATTTCACAATATTATGATAATCAAATATTTGTATTAAAAAAAAAAATCCCCAAAAAACCCCAACATTCTGATAGTAAGTCTGATCAAACTTAGTTTATATCTAAATATTTATACTTTATTTTTATAGTGAAGTAAATCTTGGTCTTGTTACCAAAAATGCTAGTAAGTAACATTAAGAGAGAAACATTTGAAGATGCAACTACTGTGAACAAAACGATGTACTGGATACAAGTGTTATTGCACAGTAATGCAGGCTGTAGCAGTAGAAGCCCAGAAGCCTCTAGATGAAAGTTATTGTGCAGAGGTAATAACAAGTAATCCAATCAGGGGGCATATAATTAGATTGCTGAGCAGTCAAAGCAATCAGTGGGGAATGGACACATTTTGGGAAATTTCCGTTGCCTTTGACAGTTCACTGAACGCAGGTAGGAAGATGTTTAGAAGTGGAAGGGAGCCAAACCGACTGTAGGATGCTCTATAAATATGTACAGAAGTTAGGCAGACTAACAAATATGCAGCCAAAGAAAAGAAAATTTGTTTAAAAACTGGAAAGAAATAGCATTAAAATTGGCAAAAAGGTTTCTTAATTTATGAATAACGTAAATGCTCAACACTGTTAGTGAAAAGGTGAATCGTAAGCTTTATGAGTGACAGAGAATTCCAAGGAACTATACAAGCATGTTTTTTACTGTATACAAGAAAATTCAAAAGAGAAAAGCCGACAAATCAAACTTCAATGGAAGTAATCCCTTAGTTTCTTCTCTTAATTGATTTCTTCTGAAAGATAGAAATTTGTGCCATCTGAGCATTTTTGTCTGTAAAGTTAACTAAAATACAGATATATCAAAAGCTTTTTATTAAAATTGATACTATACATAATGGACAAATCTATAATTATTCAACTAGAGGTATTTTTTTTCTCTCAATAGTATAGGTACCTCCATGAAAACGCTAAAAAATTAGCATACCGTGAAGAAAACATGCTCCAAACATAATGAAAACAGTTTTATTGTCAAAATCATTGTTATTATAAGAGGGGAAGGTTCAAAGTAATTTTTGATTATTTCATTAAATTTTTTACTCCTTTTTAGAACATTTGAAATTTTGATTTATGAACTTGTTTTTCTTGCGTCAGTGGATGTACTAACTTTTAGCATAGCAAATTTTGGCCTCTTTTTTTTTCAGTGACGGACACATTAATTTGGAACTTCTTGCAAGAATCAAATAATTGTCAAATTTTCAGGACTAATTCACAAATGAAATTATTTTTTAAATTTTTTTATTTAGAAAACCTGGCAATTTTTTTTTTTTTTTTTTTTTTTTTTTTTTTTTACACATGTGTTTCATACTCTTAATTTTATGAAAATTTGACAAATCCAATGAGATAATTTTTAGTGGCTATATTAAAAGCAAAATTCTTTCAAGAATTTAAATCAAATTTTTTTTTTTCAAAATTGAAACTGGTTTTATCAAAAATCTGTGCTGAATCAAAAAATAAATAATGCAATAAAACTAAGACATTTAATTAGAGAAGTTTTTAATTAATTTTATGAATAATATATATATTAAAGACAATACTGTCTTGATAAAAAAAAATGAATTTTTACAAGATTTGTTTTTATTTTTTTACAATTTGAAATTGAATAATTCATAAAATTTTTAAATCTTTAAAATTCATTCTCAGTGAAATAATTCTTAGGAAATATTGTTATTAAGTAAAACCATATTTGCTAATCATATATTGTAAAGCTTATTACAATGACCCTGAACATTTTAAAAAGAATCGATTGTTTTTGTATGTGTGATTATGTGCAGAATTTTTGAAGTATGGATGTACAAATTGATAAATCTAGCATTTAAAGGTTGACCCCCCTTACGGTGAAAAAAAAAAATCCTCAAGCATTATTGTCTGCTCCACCCTACTTAACTATGTACACATTCCGCTGTCAATCAAATGTAAATAAATCTATTAACATGTCAGAAAAACAAGACCCCGGAGTTAAGAAATGCTTGCATACAACATTTTATAAGTAATTTGGTTCAAATCAGATTAATTTAATTTTAAATTGGCTAATTTTCCTACCTTATCTTTTGCCAGATTTTTAAAACCAAGAATTAACTTTTGTTTACAAAAGTGTCAAAAATGGCAGTTTTGATTGATTTTAATGAAGAAAAAAAAAAAAAAAAAAAAAAAAAAAAAAAAAAAAAAAAGAGTCCCATCAATATAATGTTTGAAATACACCATAGACTGGAAATAGTATATGTAGTGTTCAAAATCATTTAAACGGTCTTGTCTTTTGCAGCCTCTTTTACAAGGAGGTACAGTGTTGTCTATTGCTTTTCTCATGGTAAATGTTCAGATGAGCATTATTCTTTAATTGCACCATTTCGCACATTTATTGCAAGGACACATGCTACTTACATGGAGTTGCATCACCCCTATTTCCTCTGTGTTCCTAATGTAAGAAATAAATGTACTTAGGCAGCTTTTCCCCCACCAAGAAGTGCCACTTTGTGGAACAGAGCATGGGTGCTTCTCTAAACAATCTTAACCTCTTCAAATCAAAGGTCAATCATTATCTAACCTCCTTATGTTTATAATCTTCACTTCCTACCACATCATCTTTCATTCATAGCATACATCTCATTCTTCATTACCATTTCAACAGTAAACATCTACCTTGAGTAGCTCTCAAGCTTTGTATTGGGTGAATATAAGTATTAAAAAATTTATTATAGAAATTAGTGATTGCTTATAAGCATATAATAAATATAAAAATATAATTAAAAAGAAGCTGTGTTTTGGTTTAATTTTTTTAATTCAAAATATCTGAAGTTGATTGGATATTGAAATTTGGTCACAAAAAATTAAATTCTTTTTTGGGGGAAGATGACTGAATAAGTTCTGTTTGTCTTCAAAGAAAAGTGGGGATAAAAAAAGGTATAGGTAAACAAGTAACATAGGCACAATGTCTGAAAATTGCAATACATTATCAAAACCTTAAGTTAAAATGCAGTACATTTTTCAAGGTTTAAACTGACATGCAAAATATATTATATAATGAAGATATGCACCCTCTCAAAGGATTGAACTCGAATAAGCTTACTACTAACACGACTGGAACTGTTATATTTAGAGAAGTAATGTTGCATGAACTAATTATGGATTTGGAAAGAAATGTACATTATTTAGTGCCTGTTTTCCACTTCCTGTTTCAAAGAATGTTCAGAAGCTAATTCACAGCTGACAGATAATTTGGCATTTAGAAAAGCATAAAAACTGCCAGATTCAAATGAAAAGCATTGACAAGGTTAATACTTGGCAAATCTGAGAGCATTTTACTTTGTCTATTCTCTTGGCTTGTCAACCAGCTATACAAGACATAAACATATAAAATAAAAAATATCAATTTTCTACACCAAATTCCTTTTCTATGTCTAACAATAAAAATAGTCATTTTACAGAGTATATAATGCTTCAATTAGGTTAATTCCTTTCCCCGACAGAACATTGAAATATTATTTTTAATAAATAAAACAACAGTATATTGTGTGTTTAGATAAAATGTTGAAAAGCTGATTTAGTCAGTTGTAGAGCAGCAAACAGTAGAAAGGTATGATTTCACCTCAGTGCAGTAGTGTGCAGAAGGCGAGGTAGAGGGTGTGACAGTCTTGGGCAGCCATATCAGGAAGGCATCCAATCAAAGAGCGAAATAAAAATTTAGTTTATATTTAATTTGAATAAAGTGTCTATTTCATGTTTCATCTGTTTATATATATATATATATATATATATATATATACTTCTTTTCTCACATTTCTCAGTATTAAGCCCTATATAGCCCCCTCCCTACTTGAGTCTTGGGGCATACAATCAAGAAGTAGTTGGCCCTGGGCATCACCAAACCTCTGCATGTCACTGCCTTAGTGTCAACTTAATAGAGTTATTTACGCCACATATATGAATCAATTTTTCAGAAAACTTACAATACCAACATAAAGACACAAAATTTGATATTCATTATAAAACCATTTTATCAATTCAAGTAAGGAAGATTTATTTATATATATATATGTTTAAATGTTCATTTAAATCTATTAGTTCTATGGTAGGTTAATTGAATAAATATGTGCACACAGAAGCAGGGTAAGGTTAATTCCTAAAAACTAGTTTCAAAATATACCATATTGCAGATATTGTCCTATTTACCCATAGCTGGAGGGAGAAGATCCATACCTTTCCCAAGGGAACTAACTAAATGAGCTTGAAATTAAATTTGAACAAGTGATGCAATATTTTTAGTAACAACTAATCATTTGTAATTGAGCCTGTGTAAAAGACATTTTTAGATGAAGGATAAGTTAAGAAACAGGATAACATTCAATTCTAGCTCAGTGGCTAGAGAAGTGTGAGAGAAATAAGAACTGAGGTTTTATTCTTCATATTGAACTGACGATTCTTTGACCATAAACATCCAGTTCCAGTAATATAACTTGATAGTTTGCAAGAGTATGGCAAACAACTTTCCAATTTTGTTTAATCTAATTCCCAACTGGTGTCCTTCCTATAAAAGGAAATTATAGATTTCAATTCATAAAGTATATTGCAGTTATTCAAACCTATACCCAGTAAGTCAATCCATCTAGTAGACTCATGCTGGGGTAATGGTTAGTGAGATTGTTGTAATAGTCAATCTGACTATTACTACTGAGTCAGCTTGATCCTCACTTGTTGCCTTGTGTCAAACTAGACTAAGCTTAGTTAATAAACTCACATATTTCTTAAACTTTTCAGACATAATCTCAAATTTTAGAGTTTTTTCAAGTAACAAACTTTCAAAATGATTATTTGTTTTCTTGTATTTATGTCTGTGTTTGGGTAATGTGTATTCATTAAGTCAGAGTTTAAAATGGAAAGGTATCCAATGAGAATTGAACTCAACAGTTTGCAAGATTAACCATTCTACTTTTGTGCGGCTACTAACTGTCCTCATTTAGCTTTCTTTCTTCCATATCAGTTTTTTTTCTTTCCACTGATTTTGTCTTTTTTAAATCAGACCATGTGCCTTTCTTATCAGAAAGAACTAAATTTTAATTTTAAAAATTATTTTGAGTTATTCAAACCTTATTCAGTTAGTCAAATCAAAATTCATTCTGTAGATTCCATATTTTTGTGTCATTAATACAGAATTGTCCACCAGAGCAGCAGTTGCAGAATTCTAAAAAAAAACAAAACAAAAAACAAAACAAAAAAAAAACAAACCCAGTTTTGTTTCTCCAACCAATTTTCTGTATTTAGTTATAACAATGTAAGTGGTGAAGACAGGAATTAAATGACACATGCATTATTGATGAAATATGAAAACATGGAGAAGTCAGAACGATAATTGGAATATTTTTTGTGTTCAAAATGCCACATTCTTAGCATGATTCCATGCTTCAAAGAGACTGAACATTACAAAATGAATGAACTTCAATTCTGTTGTGGAAAAAGCAGACTAATGAGTTTGCTGAGAGTAAGAGATTACAAATATTTATGAAAAAAATATTGATAATCAAATAACAACACAGGCTTGTCTAATAGTTTAATCAGAGAGCCAGCTTAAGAATTATCAGCAAGGAGATACTGTAACCAAATAAGTTTGCTGTTAAATCTCTAAACTATCAGTTTCAGTTAGAAACCAACTCAAGTTACAAGACATTTACACATTTCTGCTAACAATGACTCAACAGTAAAGTTTTTAAAATGTAAATAGTATCAAAATTGGCAGCCCTTCTCAATATTGCAAATATCTTTTTTCTTCCACATTCTCTTTTATTCTGCATTTTTTCTTTCTCTTTTTGTTGCCATTTCCTGATTTGTTTAACAAAATGAAAGTGCATCAGTTTATCATAGATAATTAGGATCAAGGCTTTCCCATATAAAATGAAAATATTGGAATAAGAGACAAAGCTAGATCATTTGATTTATGTGATGTGGATATATTAAAAGGATGTATCAAGACTTTTTCATGATAATGGCACACAACAGAGTTTATTTTTTAAATCTATGCAATGCTAATATTCTAAATTATTAATAATGAAAATTACTTATTTAATAAAAGATTGTTGGGTTATTTGATTAGAACATATTGAAAAGCAGTTAGATGACTTGAAATTTACAAGAGCAGGTGAAAAGACAACAAATTCATGTAAGTAAAAAAAAAAAAAACAATCTTTAATACTTATATAAATATGCATAGCATTGTTATCATTAAATTCATTATTAAAAAAAATTCTTATAATTGAATAATATTTTCTGTCATTGAATAAGCTGTAAAAGCTTTATAAACAGAAAAGCTTACTGGCCAAAACAAGATTTTAATTCATAAATATCT
Organism: Acanthosepion esculentum; assembly: GCA_964036315.1. Taxonomy (NCBI): domain Eukaryota; kingdom Metazoa; phylum Mollusca; class Cephalopoda; order Sepiida; family Sepiidae; genus Acanthosepion; species Acanthosepion esculentum. Next base: position 116,290,781 of record OZ038477.1, on the reverse strand, counting down.
TTCACTTCTTCAAATCCATATCAAGTAAAATAATCTATCAAATAGACTCACCACTTCTTGGATTTTTCACACATAATCCAATTTAAGTATTTTGTTTTCAATGCAAAATGATTCATGAATTTAGTGACATAGTAATTGTGAGTTCAATCACTTGGCCAGGCAGTGTGTATTTGAACTCTGTGGAAACAGGGGGTGAGCAGTAAATGAGCAGTACTAAAAATAAGAACTAGACAAAGAGATGGAGAGTGGAATGAGAACAGTCTACTCTCATAGATTAAATAAAGGGCTAAGTTCAGAATTCCCTGTAGGTTATACAGATCGACATACACCAGATTTTCACTTCATTTCAATTTTCTTTTATTAATGGTGATTATTTAAAATCATCTTACACTTATTTGATACTGTTTGTGTTTTTCAGTTTTACTGAACATTTATTATGAGGAGGGAGAGGAAATATGATGAGCCAAGTTCAATTGACATTTTCAAATACTTTCTTTATAACAATCCTAACCTTCATGGTTAAGACTTGCCATGCCACACACACAGTATTGAACAACCCTCATTCGTGTCATATTCCATTGGTGATATGTAAGTTCTACGTGTAGCTTCATCCCCAAACCACTGCTTTGTGGAATCATCTCACTCCCCAATCATTACAATTTTAACCTGTTCAAGTCTAGGGTTAACTGGTATCTTCCCCACATATCACCATAAATTATGCCCCTTACTCTGTAACTTTCTACTTCAAGTAGCACATGGGCCTTGTACAGAGTTAATATTGTTGTTTAAAAAAATTAAAAAAATTCACTTTTAGATTATATAAAAGTATAAGAGAGAGAATCATAAGTGACATTACAGTTATATCACATTGAAATACCAATTCTTGTCTGCTCACCGAAATGAAGCAATGTTCAAGGAATACCAGGTCCTGTAAGCTTGGAGGTGTAGGTGGTAGAATGAATAAAGTCTTGGAATGAGAAATCGGAGAGCTGAGTTTGAATTGCAGTTGGGTTCGTGATATTAACTTATGTGCAAATACTCTTGGGAAAAGTACGAATCCATCTCTTCTCCTCCCAGCTATGGGTTAAATAGTAAGACTGGTATCAGAAAATCATTATTATCTCAAAAAAAATTCTTACAATACAAAAATATGCTTTGGCTTTAAATAACCTTAAAAAGTTTGATAAGCTGTTAAAAACAAATCAATCAATAACAAGCAATATATTTTTTCAGTTTTGGATAATGGAAAATAGTACATAATCAAAAAACTGATGAAATCTACATTTGTTGCATAAAAAACTTTGCCTATTCTGTTTAGTAAGAAAATGTTTCATTTAAGAGTTTTATCTCTAAGTATCTTAGTCTCTACAATCACCATGACTACAATCACAATGATAGCCAGTATATGAAGACAACAGCAATTAAATCTGTATAAAAGGCATTTTTGGATAGAAGAGAAGATGCAAAGCAACAGGAGACCTTGCAAGTATAGCACAGTGGTAGGAGAATTGAAAAGAAAAAAGAGTTAGGCTTTATTCTTTCTATTGAATTGATGATGTTTATGATGATAGCTATTCAGTAGAAAGGATTGATGGTAAACCAGCAGGAAACAATTGCTCATTTTAACTGCCAGTTTAATATTTTTACAATCTGCAATATTCATGATGAATAAACAAGAACATTTAACAACAAGAAGGCATCAATGATGGAGAAATGGGTCCTAGAATAGTTTTATATAAATAATATTTAATATTTATACTATTATTCATCTTTACTTGTATATATGACCAAATTATACTTTTCTATCTAGGAGTCACAGTTGCATAATGGATAGCGGCTCGGATTGAGGAATCGGAGAGCAGAGTTTGAATTCCAGTTGGATCCATTACATTCACTTTCGTGCTAATACCCTTGGGAAAGTTATGAATCCTCTTCTTCCCCCAGCTATGGGGGAGTAGTAGGACAGACCGAGTTCTATAGCCTTGGTTGGCAACTGGTCTACCGCAGAAAGAAATGGCAACCTACTGTAGAAAAAAAAAAAATCTGACTTGTCACTCATGTATCAAAAGATACATGATCGCCTAAGTGAGTATCACGCATGGCACATAACTGACTGATCTGCAATCAAAGCATATATATAGTATCTGTCAAATCCCAGAACCTTGAGGGGGTGAATTCAGTTACACTTTCTGATAGAGAAACTTGCATAAAAAACAAAGTAAAGATGAAATTTTGCAGGAGGAAAAGTGTGTGTGGTGTGTGTAAGTATATATGAGAGAAGGGGGTGGAGGAGACAGAGGAACAAACTTACTAGTTAGATATCAAGAGTATAAAATTGAAAGGCAGATATGGAATTTTTTACATTGAGAAAGTGTAAATGAAACGGTTGTAGATTAAACTAATCTAAGTTTGTATGACATTTTAAAACAGGCAACAAAGATTAGAAGTGGTAGGAGAGAGAATGAGAAGATACAGGCAAAGGGTAAGATAAGATAATGGATAATCTTGGGGATCAATGCCCATCGAATTTCCATGGGTCTTGCTTGCCATAAATTATAACGACTAAGCTCTAAACAAGATTCCAATAGAAATTAAAATAAAACTATATATATATATATATATATATATATATATTATTCTTTAAAAATTAAATATTCCAGTTTAAGTGGTCAAGTATAACTAAGGTCTTATTAAACCAATTATATTTTTCATTATAATTAAAAGTAGATATTTCTATAATGTAAAAATAAATATAGCCCTTATATCTAAAAGTTTTCTCGAATTTTTGTGTTAATTTAGATTTAAGTTTAAAAACTTGATTATTGGGACTTTGATAGAGCAGTTGGAGGAGAGAGAGATAGAAAATATAAGAGACAAAGTTTTCGCTTTGGAAATAATCAATTTGATAGCAGTGGGTCAACTATTCTAAGTTCTTAATATGGTGGTAGAAGTGAAACAAGAAATTGTCAACAGTTATCAATAGTGAAGCAAAAGGAATAGTCATTATAGAAAATGTGAAAGGAGCAGTCAGAAAGATAGAATAAAACAAAAACTGGGTGAGAATGAAAATGCCATAAGAGAAAAAAAAGTGATAATAGCTTTCTCTTAATGAAAAAGTGGAAAGCTGGCATTTATTGTTGACCAGTGGTCATCTAGGCAAACACAACATCAAGAGATAATATACAAATCATGATTTCTTTATATCCAAATGGGGACACTGGTTTTCGTTTTTCAACACAAGAAATTCAAATTTGGAAAAATAAGGTTTTTTTGGGGGGGTTTTAAGATAATACATGTTCAATAGTTTTCTATTCGCTATTGATAGAATTTATAGATTTATATTATACCTGAAATAGAAAGTCTTTAATTATGAAGGTTCATAATTATGATAGCAGCTTTTTTTGTAGAAGCTTTATAGATTCATGAATATCTGAATGATATTGCAATACTAGTTGGTTCCAGTACAATGTTCTCTTTCATCAATGAAGGACAAAGAACAATGTGATGGTATCTGAGACTGCTAATACAAATTACTTATGTCTATCATTAAACCATATTTAAAAGTGTTAGATTCTTCATCATAATATAATCAATATTACTAAGATATTACAAATCATAATAGTATCAAAGATTTGTTATAGTTTACTTAAAATGAAATACTCAGTGGATTGTTAATTAATAGATGTGCACAGTTTTGTTGTGATTAGTTTATGCTATTAAGACAGCTTAATCTGTTCAAGTCTAGTGTTAACAGTTATCTTCCAGACATATCTTCATAAACAGTGCCTCTTACTCTGTAATCCTTAATCTCAAGTGGCTTGGGCCTTACTTATACAGGGTGAACATCATTGTAAAAAAAAAAAAAAAAAAATAAAAATGGAAAGATTCAACAGTCATTAAAACTTATTTTATTAGAAAGAAAAATGCAAGTAGCTTTAATGAAAGCAATATGGCGACTATACTATATAAAGATGGTTTCTGAACAAATGGATGCTGTTGCTCTTTGTGTATTGAAATGAAATTGGACTACAATCAAGATCAGTGGTTTACGTAAATCCTTCATATCTTTACTATTGGAATATTGTCCAGTATATTGTACTATCTTAAATATTTACATGTAATTTTGAGGAAAACACTAATACAAAAAAGAAAACAATTTATCCTTTCTGTTAGTTTGTAGCAAAAAACTTTCGATAACAATGGAATTTTTAAGCCATGCAAGCTAAACAAATACAATATTTATTAAAAAACTCAAAATTTAATTGTTTTATTCTTTTGTCAAAAGAAAAGATTATTTGACATTTTTTGCTACTTGGTTAAGAATAATAAAAGAAAAAAATACTAGTTTTGCATAACAGATTTACAGCCAATCTCTGCACACATTGGTTGATTGATCCAAAAAGTGGCCTGACCCAAAGAATTGTGAGTTCAACCCCTGGACTCAGCAGAGAGAACAAAATCTTGGAGAGTTATCAAGGTGAATTAACTAAAACTGATATATTTAAAGGCATGGTATGTAAACTAAATAAAGGGTTTGGTTTGAAATTCCAACAAATATCATCTGAAGAAGGCTGTAGCATACAACAGTTGAAATGTAAATGTGACAGTAAAGATGAGAACAACAGTTTAAATAATGTAAACAGTGTAAATAGCAAAGAATAACAGCAGTATTATTTTTTATGAGATGAGACGTTGTTAATTATTATTATTTGACTTGTATTTATGTTCATCTCAATTTTTAGTTGCTTTTTATTGCAACTCTACTCAGGGCATCAGTTCTTTGACAGTGTATAGATAGTGGGAATCTGAAATAATGTTTTTTTTGTTTTGATCTGTGCTATCTATTTTTAATTTACCTATTAACTATGTAAGTGTTTCATTATTGACAAGTAGTGTGGCAGACACCCCAACTCTAATTAACTCTTTAACATTCAACCTGCTCAAACCAGACCTGTAAATATCAGCTCTCAATATATATTCTGCCATAATATATAAAGACATCATCGTAAATAACACAGAAAGTCATGCAAACAGTGAGAATTTGAGAGCCAATATTTTTTGGGACAGTGCTGAATGCTGAACAGTTAAAGTACATGCTTCAGTTTCTGTATCCCTTTGTCTTTTTCTTGCTATTCATTATTTGTTCCTAATTTTGTAATAATGATTGGGGATTGATGCACAATTGACAATACTGGTAAAAATACTGTTTCCCTATTAAAGTTACTGTGGGCATATTTTTATCATCCTGTTCAATATTTCTCTACTGAGTATCTACTATATATGCCAGCATTTCTTTTTTGTCCGTAACCTTTCACTTTGCAAAAATTATCTCCCTTGCACTGACGATTTAGTTTTCTATTTAAAGACTTACATGTAAAAAAAAAAAAAAAAGTCCAAGAATAGTAAGGCTTCAACAAAATTGCTATCATTTTTAACAGTATGGGTAAACTTGTAAGATTATATTCTTCCTTCCAAATTCTTAAGCAGGGACGAATCGATTGAAGAAGACAAAAATCAATGAAGTTGTATTTTAGTGAACAGACAAATACAAAGTCTAAGACCAAATAAGTAAAAAAGGGAAGTGAATTTACTGGAGAGTTAAATCAGTCAATGGGCTGATATGTATATTTGTACTGATCAGATGATTGATAGATTAATTGGCTGATTTATAGCAAGATAAATATGGTGTTGAAAGCTGCTGACTTTTGTTCATAGGTGATGAAAAGAGAAGCACAAACATTTTCATGCAGTAAATAAAGATATACTAGCAGTAAACACCAATGCGTGTGTGTATATATATATATATATATATTGAAACACCGGTGCTTCAAATGTTTTATATCTTAAATTGCCCTACATTTTTGTTTTTTTAAATGAGCACTCTTAATTAAACATTTTTTTTTATGCAAATATTTTTTGTCAAAGGTTGAGTCTTGTAAAATAAATATATATATATATATACACACACACACATACATACATACATACACACTGTATATTTCTGCATATAAGACTATCTTTAAATCCCAGAAATCACCCTTAAAAATTGGGGGTTGTCTCATACTACAATTCTAAAAAAGAAACCTTAAATTCTGAGTGAGGTTTGTTGGTAGTCTAACCTCAGCCTTGGTACAATAACCAATAACGTACCTGAAAAGATTCACATTATCAAATAAACTGATAATAAAAGTAATAAAACCATTTCCACCTTACATATTACAATTGTCTAATCAAAGAATAATTCCTTATCAATGAAATCAACTTTTAGGCATACAAGCTCAGCTGAGAAAATGTAAACATTGAGTTATGATTGCATTCACAGCAATGGAATGCACTATTATTAGTGGTATTTTGTGATTGTCAAAGTATAAGTAAATGGCCATTAGTACACCAGGCCGTTTGTAACTGTTTAAAGAAAAGAAGAAGAATCAGTATTCACAAGCAATCACGTGATGAAACGTAAAAAAATAAGGGTTTCCCTTTTAGGGGACGTGTGCAGGAAAAACATTATATAGAATTGGTTTTGTTATTTCATTTATTTTGAATTTCCAAGGATACAATAAGTAAAAACATTTCCAATAACATCATATTTATATAATCAATAAGCAATCATCTTATACTCCAGGTATAGAATAAATTCATGAAAATTTGCTATATTTCGCCTTATACATGGAAATATATGATTTTATATATATTTTATATGTGCAGTATGAGTACACACACACACACACACACACACACACGGCTGGCTACTTGTTTTCTGAGCATATCTATCTGCTCGGGCAGTTAGCTAATCTCCGTTGCAGATATCTGATCAGGCACATTTAAATTACTTCAACACCCACAAAACGTACCTGTGGTTTATGCTACAACTGTATTAATTACAGTTTCTGAGAGAGGGAGATAAAACAATCTGGAATGATCAGCAGTTTAAACAATGCAAGTATGCACAAACCCAGCCATGATGACTTGTAACTTTATGCTACTGCAACCATCACTGATTTCCAAACAGTTCTGCTTACCCAATTTCACTCACAAGGTTTAGGTTAACCTGTGGTATGGTTTTCAGATACTTTCCAAAGATAATACACACTTGGATTGCATCACCAACCCAATATCAAGAACTCACCTCCCTGACAAATCGACTCTAGTGAGATTCAAACCTGGGTCTCATAGTCGGAAAGCAAACATTCAAACCACTCTGCCATGTGCCCACAATCTCATGACTGACTGTGTGTGTGTGTGTGTGTGTGTGTGTGTGTGTGTGTATATATATATATATATATATATATATATATATATATATATATACACACACACACACAGTCATGAGATTGCTCCCTTAACTGAATCCAAGTCAAGCAAATTACTGGCTAATGCATTAAGCATGAAAAGAACACTCATTGTGTAACTTGTAAAAAAAAAAAAATGTATAGGTTGGTAGATAGGTAGGTAATGAGATAGCATGAGAAAATACTGCCAATATAAATATAAAATAATAACCCGTTGTAGCTTTTATCCAATTTTAACAGTCACAAGTATTAGCAGCTGTTGTACACACCCAATATGCAAATTATATATATATATATAATTATGTGTAATATACAAAGATGTATGCATAAAAATATATGTAATGTTATATGGCCTAATAAGTTGAAAAAAAGAAAAAGTAGTCTTGCAATAATCTTTTAGTTTTTGTTATAAAATAATAGATGTTAAAATAGGAACATTTCCTAGACTAGAGCTTTCCAAACATTTTGCATTAGTGACACATTTTAAAAATAAATTTTGGCAACACATTAAGTTTTGTTAGCCAAGCCAAATATATAATTCAAAATGTATATAAAAAATATAGTTCACTGAAAAATTTAGTTAAAAAAATTTAAAGAAAAAGAATGGGTAACTAATTACAGAGAAATGTTATGACTCAACAGTTTAAAAACTCTGTTCTAAACTTAATTTTTTTTTTTATAAAGTAGATTGTGATATTATCGTTGGTATAAGGGTATTTAATAAGTTTCTTTGAACATTCAACATATAAATCATATTCTGGTACTGGATTTAAAATACACCAGCACCACTTTGTGTGTGGTTACAATTGTTTAGAAACTTCCTATTTATACTCAGATGTATATAGATAATACAGCATAAATAAAAAAATATACAAATCAAATCGACAAGTTTCACAAACTTTATAATATTGATTGCCTGTCGTCATTACAGTTAACAACAATTAGTATCATGAAAGTTAACAAGACAATTTAAGCTTTTCAAGCTCTGTTATTACCACTTGATTCAAACATGCAAAATATCTGTACCTTTTAGCATTCACAATAAATAGATTGGGAACTAGGTCATAGCAGTCCTTTAATCTAAAAAACAAACAATTTTCTTTCCTTGTGAGTTTCTGATAAGGAACATTAAAGCATAAAGTAGTTTGGATGAAGCCTCAGACCTAGTCTACAATTGTATGTCCTACCAATAAGTTATATACACAAATTATTGTGCGTTCTTGGTCTAACATTCTCAGCTGATATGAAGTGAAAAGACTATATTGAATCCATTGCTAGGTCTGCTGCTAAGAAATTTGGGTCATTGTGTTGTGCTAGACAATTTTCTCTTCAGAATCTATCTTGTATATTTATAAGTCTAACATTCATCCAGGTTTTGAATATTGCTGCCACATCAGGTCCAGAGCACCTGCTGTATATTTGGATATTCTTGACAAAAACAAAAAACAAAAAAAAATCAGCAATATTATTGGTCCTGACCAGGTCTCTTGGCTTTCCCACCACTGTGAAGTTGCTTTATTGTGCCTTTTCTATAAATATTTTCATGGTAATTGTTCGGATGTACTCTTTGCAATAGTACCTAAACTTTATGAATTGTGCAGTACTAGATTCACAGGAATGTCTCATCAATTCAGTTGAATTGGCTGGATGTAAAGTAAATTCTATGCTAATAGTTTCTTTTCTCACACTACTCATTTGTGGAACTCACTTCTGGCCTCATACTTTCCAGCCAACTTTGATCTTCAAAAATTTAAATGCAACGTCAATTGTTATCTACAGTCTTGATTAAGCTTCTATTCTTCTCACTCCCTAATGTTTCTCTTTTTTCTTGTTCTTCCATATTCAGTAACTCCTTGTATCTTAGTGGCTTTACTGCCTTGCATGGAGCGATATGATTAAAGAAGTCAGTTTTTGAATGAGAAATCCCCCCCACCAAAAAAACAGAAGTTAAAGGAAGAAGAGAAATATAACAGTTCAGTACTGCTTATTATTCAATATATTAAAGGAAAACATTTAGAATAGACTAAAAGAGGTGGAACAATAACTTCATGAACATAACTTATAACTTCATCCTGGAGTTTTATCTCATTCCTGTTGCCAGACTTCATCAGCAAGTAGTTTATAAGAAATATAACTATAGACATTTAAATTGGATGCACTTTAAGGCATTTGCCTAAAAGAAGAATTGTTTAGAACTTAAATTTTGATAAATGAACTTAAGAGAAAAAATAGTAAATCATGTCAGTCCCAACTAAAACTTACCATAACAGATTTTGTTTACAATAGTAAAGATAGCAAAACCTTTTCTGAACAAATACTGAAATCAATCTGTTTTTTCACTTTAATGTAATTCTATACAAATAATACAAGCTTAAATTTGTTTATTTAATTGTAGAAATACATGAATGGAAAAATGTGTTGTAAACTCTTATGCTGGCTTTAAAATTTTGTTTGGGAAAACAAAAAAATTATTTTATAGCATTTTTTCTTTATATTTTAATATTGCAGTTACATTTTTTAAATGATAGATTTTTTTGAGGAAATTTAAAAAACTAAAATAATTCAAACTCATTTTCTACTAAATTTTTCATTTTATATAAAAAAAAAAAATTATTTGCATTTTGTAATTTAGTGTAAGTGAATAAAAGATAGTGAAATAGTTGTAATATATAAAGAAACAGGATGTAACACTACTTAAGTCCTCAGCTTTTGAGAATAGGCAGGAAGAAAGGCAGCAATTGGATTTCAAGTGTAATGGACAAAAATAACAAGATCCTTTTCAGAATCACAAGGATGCTTTAAACGCTTTTTCATTTTTATGAATTTAATATAAAAAATGAAACTAATTGATTCTTAATCTTCACTTATACCTCTCATGACTTTATAACATTCAGGTCATATATTATTTCGACAGATAAAGAAAAATGAAGTTTCATCATTATTAAACTTTTAAACAGTTTTTCATTTTCTTTTTTAATGAGCTCATGAGACCTTCAGTAACCATCATTCTTTAGTTCCAGCGTGTTTGCAAACACAAAATAAGATTTTTTTGGATGGGACAAAAATGTCCTAACAGTATTATTATATGACAAACAACTGGTGTTATTTACAGAAACTAACCACCAATGTTATTAATAGATATTTTCTAGATATCCTATGAGGATGAAAAGGACTAATATCAAAACTTCCATTTTACAATATTTGTTGATTTGAAATTAAAAAAAGGAAGAAAAAGGATATCAAGAAAGTTACCAAGCCAAGAATAAACATTGAAAATTGATGACTCAATGAATATCACGTCATTTTTTTCAAGAATATGTAGATATGGACAAAACATTGTTGACCATGTTACGAAGAAGTATAACCAAAATATATTTTACATGTAGTCTGTATCTCTATTGAAGTTTCTCTGATATCATTTGTTTTTAATGTATATATTAATTTACTGACCATGATTTTGTTTACTTAAAACAGTTGTACAGCAAGTCATGTGTAGAGTAAACAAACTACAACTTTGCCCATTTTTATTGGAAATAAATATTAATGGCTCCAATAAAATATTGGCAAACATAAATTTCATCATATAGAAAATATAATTTGTATTCTGCACACATCATAGAGAAAATCAAAAAGTAAAACAGAAAATTATACTCAGCTATAAAACTAAACTGATTTTAAACCTACAAAATTGTTTTCTTTCACCTAAAATAGCAAGAAATGTTAAATTGTCTGTATACTTGAGGGCACATTACAGACTTCGATGGGTAAATTGTCGCCATGTGCCTTGACAAGGTAGTGTTGCCCTGGGTCAAGGTGGTGGCTGCTGGAAGTGACTGTGTCTAGCAACAGGACTCTGCACCATGCCATACAAGCAGGAGAACTTAGTCATAGCTGTCAGACAATTTATGTGACCACACCACCCCTTACATCTGGCCACCTAACTCCTCAAACTACATGCCCCTTGATTATTATGTGTGGGGTGCAGTTGAGCAAGAGATCAACAAAACTCCTTGTAACACCAAAGATGAATTAAAGGCAAGGATTATGGCAGCATTCACCAACTTAAACAAAGAGACCGTCCAGAAGAGTTGCAGGAGATTCTGAAGTTGTTTGGAGGCTGTGGTTGAAGTGAATGGCAATTTTATTGAATAAATTTACTCTAATATTTCAAGATATTTTTATGTAATTTTGGTAAATATATATGTTAAAATGAGATGTCAGTGTTATTTTCATTTTTGCATAATTTAGATGACAATTTATTCATTGCACGTTTAAAATCCTTTTTTTAAATTTTTGCAACTGATAATTATGAGTTGATAAAGTTTGGCTTTCAAACAAAAAGTTTAAATATATATTGTAAGAATATTAAATATAGCTTTCAGAAGAGTCATTTAAAGGTTTTTGGATGTTACCAGGATAAGTTCCTAAAATAAAGAAAGGTGGATTAGTAAATTATAATTTTCTCTGAACAAAGGGTGGAAGTAAAAACACTTTAACCAACCTGACTGTCAGGACTTTGATAATTTTGATGTCTGCAGCTGAAACAAACCAAAAAGAGAACATCAGAAACTAATTATAATTTCATTTGTATAAATAAGAGAGATTTTTTTTTAAATCACATGTTAGTGACAAATTTTAGTTCTCATTGATACAAGAAAAAGAGTTTGATTCATATTCTTATATTTTTCAATTCTAGTGCTTCTAATCATTCATCATCAGAGCTGTTTCGACCTGAAGACACACTTGTTGAAATCAGTGTAATTTCTCATCTTTCAGTTCATTTCCATGCAGGCTCATATGCTTAGGCCCATTTGTGTTTCTTTAACACCAACAGAGCCAATCAGGTGCACATAGTTTTGAATTCAGAGTTGTCCTTTTACTTTACTAGTTTCTGACCATGGCTAGAGAGTCCAGTCTGGCCTACTATTTAACTCATAACTGAGGGGAGAATAAATGAATTCTTACCTTTCCCAATGTCATTTGGATAAAAGTGAATATGATCATCTTAACTAGAATTTGAACTCTGCTCAGCAATTTCTTATTCTGCACCTTCAATCATTACATCACCTGCACATCCTCTAATCATTAGCTTCTTTTTAAAGATAACTAATGACTAATTAAATACTATTAACCTTAAATAAGTAGAAATTATGACTGCGGCAATATACCTTCAGCATCACTGTTTGTAAACAATTAACATATATAAAACACTATATATAATTATATATATATGTGTGTGTGTGTGTGTGTGTGTATGCGTGTGTGTGTGTGCATGCGTGTGTGTGTGTTCCCCACTGAACATGTATAGGACTTGATGGGACAATGCCTGACTCATTCAGTTAGTTCACCTACAACTCTTGCTGTATGGCATCAACAAATGCCAGAGGTAAGGAATAATGTATTGCAGGATGGTATTTGACATCTGTGTGATCATATGAATGTGAGAGTACAGGCGTGTGCCAATGCATCCTGTATTTAAATGGAAGTTTGTAAACTCTTAATAAAATCTTTATTTGAGAATCTGCGCATTCATTGATCTGTATATATGATTATTTACTGTAATCCAGCTATATTACTTGTATGTTTAATGTTGAGCATATTAAAACACATTCAAGGTGTTACAATTGTTTTCTATCAGGATATAACAAAAATGAAGACTTGTAGGGATTTCTGTCAAATTAACAGTCTGTGATATTTGATTAAAATAGTAAAACTTAAACAAAATAAAAACAAAGCATAGAAATTAAATGAAAATCTATATTCTTTCATTCTGATTTGCAAAGAATCCATTTTGTTTTTTTCTAGCATCAAATTTGTCCAAAACTTGAACTTGCAATATTTTATGTTTTATAATAGAAAGTGCAAACAAAAAAAAAACAACAATATTGAAATTATTACGGAGTTGTTAACTGGGTGCCCTGTGATTGGATGAAAAACAACCAATCACAGGCTACCTTTTTAGATCTTCACCAACTCCCATGAGAGCGTTTTTTACGAGCTCTCTTTCTCTTTTGCTTGTGGGGCCCTCAGAGACAACACGTCTCCGTCTGCACTCTCCATCATCTAAATACCAGGACATGTGTGAGGATTTGGACAGCAACTGAAGCACAGAAGTCAAGGCTCTATTTCTTCAACCCAGCCAAAACGGCACAGGAAATGTAAAACCGTTAAAAGGACGCATCTTTCAGATAAGTTCGGCAAACCCGACTGTTTGCAAGAAACTTTCCTCTCTTTTCCTACAATACAAGTATTTTCAAACAATTCCATCTGTGATTGTGTTCCTTTCTTCTTGCTGGCATCACAATATTTTCGTTACCAAATATAATTGGGAAAATCCCAATAATAAAGCTAAAGAAATTTAAGAGAGAAATCCCTTTTAAAGTTAAGTCTGAATACAAAAACATCAACATGCATAAATTTTGAATTATTTCAACATTGGTTACTGTCACTGCTTTCAAATAGAAAGAAAAAAAAGTGTCTAAGACTGGTATCAATCGAGCAAAATACATTTAAATAAAGTCTTAAATGTTTCATGACAAACTTGCCTGGAATGTGCAATAATCCAGACTGTGTGTTTTTTTTTTTATATATGGAAAATTCTGTTCAAGAATAAAATGACTGCAGTGGATTTGGCAAAGTAGTTCACTGAATACATGACAATTTATTTCTGTTAGGTTGTCAACTCAGACTTTAGACTAAGTGTCAACAGCTAAAGCTGAATTAACAATCTGCTTACAAAGTTTAATTAGAGATAGAAGTCTTTTTGCCTGATCAATCCCATTGGATGATATTTATATCAAGGAAGTTCTTAAGGTTTTGAACCTGAATATGACTCCTTTTATGGTGCTTGCAAATTATTGTTTTGATTGCCTTATTATGTTGCTATATCTATATCTAGTGTTTGCATAAAATTTGAACATTTGCTTAGCTCTTGACATTTTGAGGGATTTAAATTTCAGAAGCAATATAATAAAATTGAATTACTGAAGTATCATGCTGTTGTTGAATTCTTAATTTTGAAAGATGGCACTGCAGAGAATTTATGATCAAATATGGCTACTGTGGGTACTGTCTTATGTGCAACAGTCAAACATTAAGCATCATTGGGAAGAGAAGGTGGACCATTGTTTGGACAGCTTGCTGAAGCAACCTTTGTGAAAAAAATAAATGAATAAAACAAAAGGTATTATTTTCTTGTTAACATAAAGAATGTTGCTCTTAAAACTTGAAACACTTCATATAAGAACTAATGAGGAACATTTGCAGCCATAATTTTTATAATCTGGAAGATGTTTTTGCTAAATTTACACATGTTGCCAAATAGATACTTAGTTTTACAGAACATGTTCAAATGCAAGAAACTATTACAAGAATATGTATACACATTGACTATGTTTTATATAATGTGAAGGTGAGCAAGAATGATAAAAATTTTAAAATATAATACATAAGAGAATTAGATGATAAAAGGTTAACTGGAAGACATTAAATTCTATAGTCTGAAGCCTCTTTCTGGTAGAAGATTAAAGAGGTGTGTATTATATTACCATTAAAACTAATCTGTATCTATAAATGGCATTTTGTTAGTGTCTGTCACCTCATTCTGAACAAACTGTTTGTCCGATTGGCATGAAAATTCACACAGATCGGAAATTTACGGCATTCACACTTGTCGTCTTCGGATTTTTTGATTGTTCTTCTGATTTTGGAGAAGAAGAAGAAGAAGAAGAAAAAAAAAAAAAAAAAAAAAAAAAATCGATAAAACCAATAGGGGGGCAAATATTGATTCGAAAAAAATTCATCAGTTTTTCAGTGATAGTTTTCACAAATTACAAGTGACATCCATCAAACTCATGTTGAGCAATGTCCTTACTTATAGTTTTGAGGTGCTGTTCTTTGTTTTTAAAAATTGATATCAGTTATTGAAAAAAAAAAAAAAAAAAAAAAAATTGATAAAATCGATCACTTTGGGACATCAGATTCAAATCCAATGTAGCTGATTTTTGGCTCTGTTTTTTGCAAACTGCAAGGAATTTTCATGAAAATCATGTTGAGCATTAGTTTTATCAACAGTTATTAGTTGCTGACCTTTTTCTTCAATATCGGTATCAATTATCGGGGAAAAAAAATTGATAACATCATGCCACTTATGACTTCCAATTCGAATCCAGTCAAGCTGATTTTTGGCTATATTTTTTGCAAATAGCAAAGAATTTCCACTAAAATTACGTTGAGCGTTGTTTTTATCAACAGTTATGAGGTGCTGACATTCATTTTCAATATCGATGTCAATTACTGGAAAAAAATCAATACAATCAATCACTTTGGGACATCCGATTCAAGTTCAGTCTAGCTGATTTTTGGCTATATTTTTTTGCAAATGGCGAAGAATTTTCAGCAAAATTCCTGTTGAACATAGTATTTACCGACAGTATTGAGGTGCTGACTTTCCTTTCCAATATCGGTTTCAATTATTGGATAAAAATCTTTTTACTTCCCATTCAAATAGAGTTTACCTGAATTTGGTGATGTTTTTCGCAACTTGCTTGGGATTTTGATTAACTTTATCGGCTTTAGTCGTGGCAATTAAAAACTTTTGCCCAGTGAGCTCCTTCAGGACCCTAATACTTGAGGGAAGTCGATACAATCATGTCTTCATCAGAATTTGCGAATACAACAATCAAACATATGTTCAACTGAGATGTCTACACTACAGACTGTACAGCTGATTGTTATTCACACATGTGTGACCATGCTTCACATAGCGGTGTCTCATTGGCTGAGTGAAGTACGTGGTTGCTGATTGGTGCTCGGACCCTAGGACGCTCGTTGATTGGCACAACCGATTGGCCAGTAATACTTCGCATTTGAACCTGCTGTGCACAGCTGTGGGATGAAGGTCTCACTTCTGTTCCTGTTACGCCACCAACTGATCATTTCTCCTACCGCAAGTTATTTCTTAGGTTTTTGTTTTCCATTTGTCTGTTTAACTACATTTTTCCAACTACCATAAACAATTTATTCAGCTGTTTTACTTTAATACCTGCCTTCCCGATTCTGGCTCATGCTTTGTGATACTAAGTTAGATTATAAAATGAAGTCAATCCCCGTGATCCTAGGGAAGCTGTGCATTCTGCCCTCTACCTACAGGGGGGGGGGGCACACAGGACGCTATGACATGTTAGGCAATATGAGCGGCCAGACTTATTTATAACTTTTACCTGCAAACCCCAATTGGACAGGGTTACACTCACAGACATGACATTACCGCCTGCATATTCCGCTTAAAACTGGGAAAACTTATGGACTTAATAATGAAGGGACGAGTCCTACAGTGAAAACACAAACACTATTTTACATTGCCAGAATTAAAAATCTTGACCAATTATGAATGGGTGGCAGTCTTCGGGTAAGCACGGAGCAGCAACACAGCAGCCACCTATTGCAACCGGTTGCCCTTGAGCTCATTGATTTTGCTACCAGTGAGATTCCCTGCCTATCAGTGACCTCAACAACTGCGGATATGTGCGTAAGTTCAATAATTCAAACCCCAAAGCAATTTAACTACATAAAACCCCGAGCAACGCTGGGCTTTGCTGCTAGTAATATAAAAGGCTAATAATGAAGCAGTTCCATAAGCAGTGTTACCCCTTTTGTCAAGATAGAGATGATCAAATACAAACAGTATAATAGAAGCACTACTTTCTTCAAGAACATAATTTATTTCAAAGATAAAAACAGAAAATGTGATTGTAAGCCAAGTAGGAGTGTTACTAGGAAAAACTAAAAAATCTTACAGCCATATTTTGATGGTACACAAAGAATTTTCAAAAATATTTTGATTATATATATATATATATATATATATATATATATTAATGTCTACCAGCTCAAGATGTCCTACTAAAGAAAATGTGCTTCTCAACAAGAATCAAATTTGTATTCACTTTTTCAATACTGAAGGCTGGTCTTTGACATGTTGACAGGAGTTTTTGAATTTAGAGTTGTCCTTTGCCTATACTGGTTGTTCTCCCAATTAATTGATTTGTCTTTTACAGTTTATCAACCATTTGAAGGTTATTTCAAGCGAGAAAATAGTTTTTTTTAGATTGTAATAAATTATTTTTTTAGGAGATAATGAATTACTAATACAAGTTCTACTAATTAACCCACAGCTGGGAGGGGAAGAAGTGGATTCATATCTTTCCCAAGGGTATTTGTGTCTAAGTGAATATAATGAACCTGACTAGAATTGGAACTCTGCCCTCTGATTTCCAATTCTCAGCCATTATGCAATACACCACATGCAGACCCAAGTTTATAATACCTGGTATTCCCAAGCAGTCACCCTCTAGGTACTGTTCAAACACGACATTGACTAACCTCTGTGATTGTACATAGAGAAGATGAATTTATGTTATTCCCAAGCATAACATGAACTGAACTTGGTTGAAATTTTAACTGCTTGGTTCTCCAAAGAATAAACTCTGAAACTGGAACCACGTTTATATATCTTAATAGGAAAAAATTAATGATATACATAAATATGACAGTGGAGTGTTGACAACTGTTTAGAGGAAGAAAAAGACTAATTTCAAACCAGACTAAGAAGTACACTTGGAGGGTTGATCAGTAAATCTGTATCCTGATAGAGTTAACTGAATTTTGATCTGAAATTCAATGATATGGTCATTTGATCTCTGATTAATATTAACTGAATTAAGTGCATTGACAAGGATATTGAAAAATATTCATTTTGTAAGAGTTTTTTTTTCATCATCATTGACTTATTGCCATCCAGCAATGTAAGAGAAAACACTAACACTATGTTAAAAAACAGTAATACATGTGTACCATAGATTTTTAAGGCAACTGATGTTCTGGCACTTAAAATTACAAGCCAGCATTTAAATTTTAAGTGATTGCTAGATTAATTCACTAGGTGGCCACAGGTGGCTTTGTATTTGATATTGGTTTAATATAACAGTTGCTCATGTGGCAGAGATACAAGAGATGCATAATTAGTGGGTCAGAGGAATATTGTTGAACTGTTATTATATGACTTCTGTTGGTCTAGCAAAGTTGATAATCTGGAACAGTTCTAGAAACAAGGAAGACAGAAAAATCAGTGATGTACCTGTATTACTTTCTTTTCTATATGTAACCTTACTCATTGATCTTTGTCCTTGCAGTCTTAATTTTTAATAAAGCAACTGGTTAAAGACAGCAACTTGAAGAGAAACCAAACAAGATTATGTCAATCATTTAAAGCGTTTTGCTCTTTAGTCACCAAAATGGAGCTGAAATTATCATAATGAAATATCATATATACAGGCATAATAGGCAATGATTTTTTTCATTAAGATACATCATAGAAAATTACTGACTAGGATATTTTAATGAAAATAATTACATAGAATTTATATTTCTATACTAATATAAACTGGCAATGGCTGGCTACTACTCTTTTCTCTGCTAGGGCAGCTAGCACAGTTTCACTCACAAGGCTTAACCCATGGTATAGTTTTCAGGCACTTTCCAAAAGGTGCTGAGTGATGGTATCACCTCTCCAGACTGATATTATTGATAAGTCACCTCCTTGACAAATCAACCATGATGAGATTCACATCCGGGTCTCATAGTCAGGAAGCAAATGTTCTAACCACTTGGCAATGTGCCCATATACTAATATAGAGGGACAGAAATAAGGTTTATAAAGTGTTTCTAAAATTGCTGATCAAGTTTGATTATTCCCCCCCACTTTTCAATTTATACAGAAATCTAAAAACAAAATATTGATTTCACAAAAATTTCTTTTTTGATTGGGATGCACTATCACAAATCAAGCTACAATATGGTTTTTATTGATCATGATATACTTATGTCTTAAACATAATCGTTTAATCACTGTAACACTTGCAAATGTTTAGATGGCTACATAAATGCACTCTGTTTAAACAAAACATGTATTTAGGACTAATTTGTATAAAGTCAATGAGCTTACAGAAACCATATTTTGGCAGATGGAGTTCCCAGTCTAACTTTTGATTCCTCAGTCTTCCTATTTTAGAATACAAACATGCCTCTGACACCTAAGAATAACTAACTTAAAATAGACAGGAAACATTTGTTGAAAATCTTATAAAATTTCATAGAATATGCATTCATGTGCTAAGTATTTATGAGATGTTAACTATATAAGACAATGAAAATAAAGAAATAGACATCACAAAATGTTACATAAAAATACTACACAATATATTTGGTATATTAACATAGCCCCTGTCCCAAAAATGACAGGATTATTTATGTATGGATTAATTTGCACTTATTTAGGCTCAGAGTGTAGTATCTGTGAATCCTGTGAGATTATATATATTTATATTTATTGTGACATGAACCTCAATGTTAACTGTTAAATCAGATGTATAATGAATTTAATAAGAGACACGCTGTCTTTGTGTTTCTCCTCTTTTTTTGTTTTACTACCTATCTGGACAGAGTCATGTTTTGGCTAAGAGAGGGCAAGAAAGGAATTTGTGGTCGCATGACAACAAAAAGAATGACCGCCTAAGAAAGTGAGTAAGAATTGGTCACCTACACTCACATGATATACATCACCAAGTGAGATTTTAGTATTGATTGTAAGTTTAGTTTCCCCGATGACCCCTGATGACAACAGTTAGCTAGAAAAATAGACTCTCATCATGTGATCATAAGGGATGAAAAATACACCCACAGACCTATTCCATTACTTGTTGTGTAAGGAATAAGGAAATTTCATCCTGGAGATCTTGGATGTATTTGACTATTTAATGGGTAAAGGATAAAGGAATATCATACCCAAATAAATACAAAGAAAACATCTTACTTTCATCTCAGAGGCAATCCAAGTAACCAAAGGAAAACGGAAAACAAACATTATGCCTGAATTCTATATTTCACATTGTGGAAGAAAGAACAAACAACTTTTGTGAACATTCTACGGCAACAGTATTTGTCATTACAATTATTCAAACTAAATTCCTGAAACACAAATGTTTGAACTGACATCTAATATCAGTTAAGTGTTGTTTTATTAATTGTACATCTGTCACTATATGTTCCCATATTATGTATTTTGTTGTATAAAATTTATTTACAAATATTAATCTTGCGTGCGTTTGTCAGTACCTATTCATGCGTTCATATCTGTGCAAACTCAATTTTTTTTTTTTTTTCTAACTGGGGTTTGTACTTTTATAGATGGCAAATTCATAACAATATATATTAATAGACATAAGAATAAGTGGCTCCCAAGCAAGTCTGCTTAAGTTTGCACACAGGAAAAAACAGTGTTCTATGCCATATTAAATAGCAGAGCTTTAATATATTATGAATCAAAGTTCATGATGATTGTGTGAAAGTGTATGAAACTGTAGTCACTGCCCACTTGAAACTTGATTTTACATTTATTTATTTACATATATATATAATATATATATATATATATATATATATATATTTTGTGTGTATTTAGGCAGCATTTTTTTATTCATACATGTTTCATTAAAAAAAACGGACTATCATCAATTTCTTGTTTGTGTATTGCTTAATATATTGTGTAATTGTCATCTTTGATAATGGCTTATGTAAGCCGAAAGCTTAGATTGGATTAAAAAATATGTATCAATATTGTGATTTTCTTTCATTGTTTAATGATAATGTTATTAAGCTTATCAGACGATATGAAAAGAAATTACATAAAATATATAGACAACACTTATCTATATTATTTAATGAAACATGTATGAATATATATATATATATATATATATATATATATAAAGTTTCATAAGACTCTTCGGTAAATCGAATCGAGTTCTCTCAGTCACTATGCGTTTATCTAAAAATAAATACGCTTAAATTCACCTTCTTCTCTGCCGTGCGCCAACGGCTTCAGGGTAAAATTTCCAACTGACGCGAATTCAGCCGGTTTTCGATTCTAGCAAGAGGCAACCAGACGTCTAGCCACACTGATGAGCTGTGATAAAGCGAAACAGTGTCTGTGGATGACAATATATATATATATATATATATATATATATATATATAAACAAATTTAGCAGTGCCTCCTGATTTGAATGGCTGATTACAAACACCAATGCAAAAGATTAAGGCAAAATGAGAAAAAGGACATATGCAATGCT
Source organism: Acanthosepion esculentum (assembly GCA_964036315.1). Taxonomy (NCBI): domain Eukaryota; kingdom Metazoa; phylum Mollusca; class Cephalopoda; order Sepiida; family Sepiidae; genus Acanthosepion; species Acanthosepion esculentum. Next base: position 116,269,300 of record OZ038477.1, on the reverse strand, counting down.
ATATAATGATTTCATAATTATAAAACAGAACATACTGAATGTTAAAAGGCATTAAATTTAAGGAACATAAACAAGAAAAAAAATCAAGAAATAATAGAAACATGAAAATAAAAGAGTAACTTTTTCAATACAAATTAGAAACAATATAATCTTGGCATATTTAATTCAAGATTGTTTTTCAGTAAATATAAATGGCTTTAATTTTAGTTTGCACAAAGTAGAAGTCCTTAGAACAGTATTGTTTTTGGCATATTTTTCTGAATTTAGTTTTTTTTGTTCAATGTTCTGATGTATAAAATCAATTATGATGATGGCAAATGAACTTTGATACATAAATATGAATTTTTCACAAGATGAGAATATTGATATGCATATATATATATATATACATACAATAAAAAGTTCATAGTAAGTCATTTATTTTAGAAAACACATTTTTTTCAACATTGATAAAGGTGGAGTTTAAGTCAACACTTCTCCATTACTCACAAAAATTAAACATTATACAGTGAAAGTTTTAATTCAAAGTTCAGTACAACAGTAATAAGTTACATTGAGATACAAAGGCTCTCTGGAATGTATCCAGACATTTTTAATATCTCGAGAACCAGTTGCGCAGCCTTAATATTACTTGGCAATTCATTAGAGAGGACATTACTGTCATGTGTGAACAGATATACTCTCAAGGAATTACTTACTCTGTATTGAAATACCACTGAGTGTATTGTGTGACTGTCATATTTACAATGGCTGAGTAAATAGATTATTCATATCTTATATAGGACATTTTTGTCAAAACATTGCATCACCCATAATTGTTAGCACCCCATACTACAGAATTAAATCTCTGCAGCCTTTTGCTTTTCTGAAAGTTAAAAATCACCGGTGAAATAACTTGAAGAATAAAGAAAGCACAAAACAGCTGATGTTGATCATGAGAGAGGACTTAGGATACTGAGATGATATGCCAAGGGAATTTGAAGAGATTTAAGAAACCATTGATCTAGATATACTATTTTCTTTAGTATTAGAATATTAAATGGTTAGATGAACAGACAGACCATATGTGTGTGTGTGTGTGAGAGAGGGAGATAAATGTCTTAATATAATGGATTAAAAACAAAGTTAAACCTTAAAATTTATTTATCCACCTGAAATCAAGAGAGACAAATATAAATAAACTGAAAGATACTCAAGGGCACATGGCCCAGTGGATAAAAGCATGGGTTGGATCCAGTGACTTGACCCAAAGAGTTCAATAATGGCTATTGTAGTGGTGAACAAAAAATTGGAGAGTTGAGCTAAAAGGAGATAACTGAGATGTTCGGAAGAGGCATAGCACATGGAACTAGAACAATCTATGCCAGTGGATGAAATAAAGGGTTCAGTTCAAAATTCCAGTCACCTGAATAAGGCTGGAGTGTATAATGACCGAAACTTTGTGAATATGGCAATAAAAATGAGGACAACAGTCCGAACAATGTAAATAATGTAAATGAAAGATACAGATGTAAGTATTGAGTTGCAATTTATCATAAAAATGTACTGAAATTAAAAAACTAATATATGTATATTTAATTTAAAACCACATTGAAATTGGTAGAGTCCATACTGAAATTTAAAAAAAAGAAAGAAATCCCAAACAAAAATATATAAGGAATAGAAACATTGAAAAAATAAATAAAAATAAAAGATACAGTAGCAAAGAGACAAAGTTAACTCCAACAAAATGGAAAATCCAAACTATAGGATGGAGTAAGTGAAGCATTTCATGAAATGTTATTTTTGTAAAGTAAGGCAATGTATTCAATGTGAAGTGGACAAATATGAACATAGGACAACAAATAAGGGTGCTAACAAAATAAAATCACTCTCCCCACATAAAATAATAAAAAAAAAAAAATACAGCTATTTCAGGTTGCATCAAGTAGTCACTACCATACTTCACTTTCAACCCTAATTCTCAATTGTGTGCACCTTGAAAAGAAGCAACATCAATACATGTTTCTGTTCCATGCTGGCCCAATTACTACACAACAGGTAATAGGATTTTACTGATTGTGATCAAAGGTGACTAAAGGCCAATCCTAGATGCACTTTGATATAATCAGAACTTAACAAATAGGCGAGTAACAATCAATAAGGGAGTTCATTTAAATTTTTTATTACCAATTAATTTTTTTTTCTTTTATTAACATTTTTTTTTCTAGAAAGCTTTGAGAATGACTAGCCTGAAAAAATAAGCAACCCTCCATCCCTTGGGAAAAATATAAAACTAATGAGACAGACAATAGAAAATGACATTTTATGCAAACTCATAGCAATTTTCTCAAGGGGAAATCTGTTCAATCCCAACAATCAAAACAATGTCATGGAGTGCTTAAGCCAACAAGAATTTTCAAAATTATTTCCCACTTGGTATTAGAGATCTTAAGTAATCCTAATGTTCTCTAAATTTTATTTAAAAGATATTTTTTAATAAAGAAAATATGTAAATTTTAAAGTTCTATCCAAATATAAAAAAAAAATGATTTTAGAAAATTAAGAAATTTTTTTTTCATATCTATATCAATAATCGTCAAATACACCCTACATTTATACATTTATCCTGACAAATTTAAAGAACAAGATTATTCTTTTGGTTTATTTTATGAAGATATAGACAGACCAAATCCTCACGGAATCATAAATTAAGGTTAGTGTTCAAGTGTAAATATCTGTTACTGAAACAGATCTTTTGACTAAAATTTTTATTTCACACTATCTTTTTTCTTCATTGTAGAATTATAATTTTAATAGATCAATACTCTTATCATTTGAACTTCATTAAACCTTTTACTTTAAAAATAAAAATTAAATGACTTCTTTCCTTATTTAAATGTCATGTCCTTTCAAAGGCGTCAGTTATCATGGCTTGCCACAAATTCTTTATTATTGGTGAATTGCCATGACCTCTTGGGAAAGATCTTATTGCCTTCTCTATGATTTGAATTCAGAGTAGTCTTTCTGCTGCCATCCAAGGTATAGGTTTACTATAGTTTGGGTAAGAAGTGATGGATTTATACCGTTCCAAAGGGCATTAGTGCAAAAATAAATGCTACAGACTAGACCAGAATTTGAACTCAGCTCATGGATTCCATTTTACTTACCAATAACTGTAGCACATCACATTTTCCTTATTACAGAAATTTGATGAAAGGTCTTAAACTAAGAAAATAGTTCATTTGAAGACTACAACACACATATTATGTTTAAATACTTTAGACTTAAAAAAAAAAAAAAAAAATTAAAGTGAAATAAAATTAAAAATAATTACTAGCTTTTTTTTTTCATTGACAAAAACATGTATGATACAGATGATATTGTATAAGGCATAGCATAAGATTATATATACATGTAAATCAATTAGTACTGATTTTATAGAATATCAAAAATGATCACAAATATAAGCACAAAAAAAAAAAAAAAAAAATCCTAATTCAGGCCTGGTGTTTCTGCTATATATTTAGAGATTCTTGATAAAATCCAAAGAAGAATCTACAATGTTACTGTGACTTTTCCAGAGTAATTGATCTGATGAACTTTCCTAGATATTATGAAAATAAGTGCAGTACTAGATTGGATGCAAGGTCTCATCAACTTACAGTTGAAATGGCTACATGTAACTGTAAGTTCTATGCTAATAGTTTCTTCTGTTGCACTTTTTGCTTGTGAAACTTTCTTCCAGCTTCTTGCTTTCCAGTCAACTTTGATCTTCAAAAATTTAAATTCAATTTCAATCATTATCTTCTTAATTCTTGTTCTTTTATTGTTCTCTCTCCTTAATAGTCTTTCATTTCACGTATTCTCTAACATTTAGTAATACCTTGCCTCTTAGTGGATTTATTGCTTCGCTTGGAGTGAAATGATAAAGAAAAAAAAATTCAGTTGCAAAAATTAACAAATGCTCAAATGGTCAAATGGTTTTCTGGTAGATGAGAAGAAAAAGTCAGAGGTATCACTTTGAGCTTGAATTGTCACCAATATAAAAGTTATGAAGTACCTTTGTTGCTGGAGATAGAAAAAGAAGTTACAAAATGTAACTTTTACAAAATAAAAACAAAGTTAAAGGAATAAAGGATGAACACTTTTTTTCTACTAGTATTTCTTTCATCTTAATTTCAGATATTTTTTATTAAGACTCTCAGTTCATACATGGTCATCAGTAAGCAACATGGATCAGAAATAAAAAATAACCCTCCAACAATAATCAGATTTGTTTCTCTTTTTCTTGAGAATCTTGTCAATGTGACAGCTGCCTAATGGATTAGATTGCAAAGATCTATGACTGCAGTAATTTAAATCTAACCATTTTCCAATACCACTTGATACATTACCATTTTTTTAATATTTAAGTACACAAACTGCATTAGTAGCAATACTTTTTACTACTAATTAACAATGCTTCATCTAGGAAATTAAAAAAATATTACTACTACTATGTTAAAAAAATGACAGTAAAATAAAATTGCTATTTGTATCAAACATTGTTACTAATTTACAGACATTTGTATCATGTATATACTTATGGGTGATTTACGCTCTCATAAAAAGATTTAGCTCTAGCTACAGAAACAACAGTTAGTCTGATTTTTATTCTTTTATTTCAGTAAATTTATTTCAAAGGAAAATTTGATACATGCATACATGCATAGTGAAATCCTAAATTACATTTTATATAATAATAATGAAACCTGCTAGAAAAAATGCTTAGAAAACTAGTTTCAGAAAAAAATCAGAGTACATTCTGTTAGATCAATGTTTTCACTGGGATGGGATGCCTTTCAATCAAAATCAATTTTAATAAAAGTTATGGTCATTTAGGGATTAGTCTAAAACATCAAGACCATAATTTCTCTATTCCAAGGTGTTTGGAAGTAAAAGAATCATAATTTTATATATAGCACAATCCATCCAACACTTCAACATTTTTCATTTAAATTAAATATAAATAGGTTTATAGAGAATAAAAAAAGTTTAATGCCATTGCAAAAAATCAAAAATTTAACATTTCTATTTATATATCTACCCAGAGTTTCCAGGTGCAATTTTCCACAACATACATAATTAAAGAATTATTAAGATCAAGGGGCATACCAGAACAGTTCTAAAATAATTGCTGATACATGTCACAGCATGTAGTTAAAACAAATAACCAAGCCATTAGCTCTCTATTATTTGCTAAAGATACCAACCTGGTAGCACCAATTACCTATTTATAATTGATTTAACAAGAGACTTTAAAACATCAAAGATGTCAAAAATGAAAAGGATAGAAAAAAAACATTCTCATCATCAATACAAAGTATCCAAAAAGACATGAAAGGATAAAATGATTACCTGATGTGACTGCTCTACTGTTTCTTTGGGGTCACATAAGTGTGTGTGTGTGTGTGTGCAAATGATTCTCAAATCTCCTAACTACAGAAATTCTAAATGCTGTAGTCACAAAAATATTGAAAGTACTGTATATTAGCTCATTCTTGCATTAGTTTTCTTGACTTTTTCTTAAATTACATTTCTCTAGGTAAATCATATTTGATAAAATAGAAAAAAAAAAATTTGTTTGAATGAATCAATTTACAATAATCACAACACTTCATCTAAAAAAATAAGCATCAGAAAAAATTGAAAGTAATTACGGAAAGTGTTAAAATGGGTGAAGCTGAAAATGGTGGTCATATTTTTTTAAGTTTAAACAGATTTCAATTTTGAAAATATATATATTTTCAAAATTGAAATCTTTTTAAACTTTAAAAAATAATATATATATATATATATATATATATATATATATATATATATACATACACACACACACACACGATGAACTCTCCCATCGTTTCCGATGTATTAGTGTCTTCAGTTTTTATGTTCATGTTTCGCAAGAGACAACAATCCTATATAGGATTTGCAAACAAGTTCACACGAGGGACATGCTGAAGGGTTGGCCATCATATGGGCAGATGTATTAGTCCAAGATTTAGTGTTGGTTCTTAATTAGCTCAGATGGCTGAGACGATTCTTTTCAAAGTTAGTTATACCTCGGTAGCAGGTGTTTCTCCAGTTTGCTCAGTTTTCAACAGCAAGTTCAAACTCCCCTATTGAGATGTTTGCAGCAATTAAATTGTATTTAAGTTTATCCTTGAAGCATAACCAAGGATGGCCTACATTACACTTACCATGAAAAAGTTGGCTATACATGAGGAGTTTCGGCATCTGATCATCACTCATTCTGATGACATGACCAGCCCATCTGAACTGTGATTGTATCAGAAAGGATTCAATACCACTGACGCCACATTTGGTGAAAAGATCAGGGTTAAAGATTTTGTCCTGCCATATATATATATATATATATATATATATATATATATATATATATATGTGTGTGTGTGTGTGTGTGAGAATCACAAATGGAAATATTTAGATTTTTTTTTTATAAATCCTTTTGAAAGATCCTGTACATTTCATGAAATTTTAAAGAAATAAAAGAACTTACTCCAAAAGATTAATAAGAGAAAATGTTTAAGACAGGATCATAAATTTCTGCAGATAAATGTGCCAATTCTATCAAAATTTTTATTCTAGGAATAAATTTAGTTATTTATATATATCTTAAGTACAGTAAATTTAATAAGCCTTCTCACTCAAGGACATTCAAGACAGACTTTATAAAAAAAACTTCACCAATGTGGTACTTGTAATACAATTATCTATGGTTAACTCATCTGTATTACTGCCATTGAATATAAAACCACAATTGTTTGTAAAGTGAATAACAATAATAACAGCTGAATTGTGAATACTTTATATTTTATAAGAATCACTGAAAAAAAATAAAAAATAAAAAAATGACTTGATAAGTGTATAGGCTAGGAAATGACTTGGTAAGTGTATAGGCTAGGAAATTAAAATGTCAACTGAATTATATTACATATCATGAAGAGATTGGTGAAGCTTATTACTTAGGACATAAGGTCATCCAACAACGATTCTCTTGACCCAGGACAGCACTATGTCCTCAAGGCACTTGATGTAGGCATCCATGTTGATTCTGAGACCCTCACCAAAAAATTGTGGACTTCTTTTCTTATCAAAATGATCAGAGTGAGTTTTCAGAGCTGCCATACCTTCACAATCCCCATTAGACTCATCCAATTCTTTCTGAATTCTCTACACTATTTTCAGATTGATACCAAGATACTCTGAAATGTTTGTATTGGAGCTTCTGACATGAATGCCAAACACTACAGCAAACTGATGTTTCCAAATTTCTGGCAGAGTGAATTGCATCATGGTACTTTTTTTTCTCACAGATGGTGCCCAACTGATCCTACTATACTGTGCAGTTGCCAAAATCAAAAACAACATGCATGCACAAAATTAAAAATATAAAATGTCGACAATTTACCCAGTGCACCCTGTATATATTATTGTTTAGCAACTTATCTAAGGTACTTTCAACTATAGATCTTCAGGCTTATACATTGAGCACTTTCATATTTTATATTATAACCTTTTTGAAATTATATATATATATATATATATATATATATATATATTGCAAAAAATTGTTTACATTAATATTTATTCAAGATATTGTTAACCAGCAAACACAAAAATATAATTCTATGAATAATAATTGATAATTTGACAAGCAGGTGCAATTTTTTCTTTTTTAAAATTTCTATACCTAGGAGATTATTCAAAAACAGTTTAATTTAAAATTAATGATTTGGTTGAAAAATTCTAGATTGATGTCTTGTTGTCAATTGTTTTCACTAGTCAGAATATTGGTTCTTTATTTTTTAAAATAGCAATTGATTCTATTGTAAAGATTGCATATAAATTTGAATGCTAACAATAGGATTAGTTATAATGGTAAGACATCTTGTTATTTTCATGAATGTGCAATGGAACACCTGGCTGCAGATAAAAAAACCCTTAATTTTCAAACATTTATCAAATAATGATCTTTAAAATGTAATTTTCACTTTTTCTTCATCAACAAAGACACACCAAAAAAATTAAAAGGATTCTAGATTGTTAAAGGGAGCCTTATTTATAATAATATAAAAAACAAAACAATACACATAATTGTAGAATTACAAGTCATATATGACAGTCTTGAAGATGTAAAAATAATTTTGTAAAATTATAACAATCCTATGTTGCACAAACACCTCTACTTTTTCTTCTTCCCTTTCAAAGAATTTTGAATTAGTGTCTATTACAAGTCTGTATTGTACTTTTGTGTCTTAAAAATTAATTCAATATAACTCTTTGGCTGCTGAAAAGAACAGAAGTCCTAAAACATGTACCAACATTTAATAAAAAATGTTACAAAATTTTTGAATATATATATATATATATATATATATATATATATATATAAATTTTCCATTGCCGCACGGGAATTACCATGTTTCTAAAACAGAAACTAAAAACTTCAAATTTAATTATAGAATTAAATTAAAATCCCTAGTACTGTTTCATTTCCAAAATTTGCTTGCAAATGAAACAGTACTAGGGATTTTAATTTAATTCTATAATTAAATTTGAAGTTTTTAGTTTCTGTTTTTGAAACATGGTAATTCCTGTATAGTTATGGTCCGTTTACATAACTCTGATGTTAGGACGTTGAAGATAACACCAATCAACTAAGTGACAAACTTTATATGTGTGTGTGTGTGTGTGTGTGTTTAATCTACCTTGAACAAAGGTACCATAATCCCTTTTAAAGCTGACCTGGTTGATGCAATACATCCATTGATGCTCATATGCATTGTTTAGTCTTTGTAATTCTTTTATCTTTTAATCAAGTATAAGAACAGTGGCTGTACATATGGTTTACTGATTATTGGCATAAAAAAAGCAAGACAAGTTGCAACTGTCTCTGGCAGTTGCATTCACTTCATGCTAATGTCATTGGGAAAGGCATGAATCCATCTCTTTTCCTTCCAGCTATAGGTAAGGTTATAGGGGTGAACTGTGCTCTCAAGTCTTGGTTGGGCAATCACTCAAGAAGGACATCTCTGAGTTCAAAATCATGGAGACAGTGATGGGAAAACCACTACTATTTACATTCCCAAGGACAGTCACCACAATTTGCAGATATTAAACAAAAAAATGTGGAGAGTCATGATTGCCTATATCCTGAAGGGACATGATTTTTTAATAAAGTTAAGAATAATTGGAAACAAATATAAATATTGTCATCTGAAAGATCTTACTTGATAAGAGTATTCTGCTGATACATATATTAGTCAGTTATGTGCCATGCGTGATACATGATTGTCTATGCATGTACCTATCTATGCATGACTGACAAGGCAGATTTTTTCCCGCAGTAGGTTGCCACTTCTTTCTGCAGTAGATCAGTTACCATCCAAGGCTATAAAACCTGGTCTATCCTGCTATTTACCCATAGCTGGGGGGAGAAGAAGAGGATTTATAACTTGCTCAAGGTTATTAGCACGTAAGTGAATGTAATGGATTCGACTGAAATTTGAACTTGGCTCTCAGATTCCTCAGTCCATGCCACTATCCATTACTCCACCGTGCATCCTCCGATACATATATTGATGAATACCTGAATAACCATTATTTCATATGAGGAAAATAAGGACGTATAGATAATATGGTGAACAAGGATATCCTTTTGTTGCTAAATGTGAAAGCTAGAAAGTAAGATGTTGGTAGATAGAAAGAAAGTGGGAATAGGTAGAAATAAGGGATAAATTATTTTGATTTTTTTCTGGCTCAAAATATGTCAGAGCAATATTGTCTTTTTGTTTTCTGCTTTTACTATTCATTGATTAAATCTAGATTAAAAGGTGAGAAGTAGGCTTCCTGGAGTTAAAGGATAAATATTTAATCTAACAAGTAATGAAGGGAAATAGGAAAAACTATTCCAGTTCTACAGTTTGAGGTCATTTCTATTTGACTTGGCTTGAAACAATGATTCTCTGATGAACAACCACTGAACTTTTTTCCATGACTCATTCTTTTTGCTTGGATAACCATCTCTGTCATCTCTAAACACATTAATCAGCAAGTGCATTCAAGCAGAGCAGCTATTTTTGTTCACCTGGATAGGAGATTGCAGAGTTGCTTTCGTGTTTCCCCCTCAAGTTAAGCTAATAAGGCTATGCAGTTTGAAACAGTACATGTTTGGCTGTCTGGTATTAGTATATAAATAGTACTTTACTACACATTACTCTTGCATCTACCATTTCAACTGATTCTTCAACACTAAGCATCTGATAGAATTATGATTGGGAACTTATAGTGCAATAGTTTAGTAAATCATTAGATAAGTTCGGTTTATTTTGTTTTACGGCATATCAACCTCAATGGGTTATTTAATAGTGACAAGATTTTTAGGATAGGTTCATATGAATAGAATATATATTTATAAGAAATCAGTTTGTATATGAGGTTTCATGGTGTATTTTTGTTGAATGTCAAATGTATTGCTGGTAATATTTTTTTGTCCAATAATGTATTGCTGGTATTTTTACTATAAAAATCTATTTTTATACTTTCATGATGTTTTGACCCCAGTTTGGGGGTTAACTATTTGCCCATAGCTGGAACCCTAACTAGTCCTACCACCCTGAACCTGGGAACAACAGTAATTAAGAGGTGGTTCCAAGCTCCTTAAAACCGCCTGATCAGAGTCCTTGCTGCCAGATGTAGTTTAGCATCATACCCAGGATGAGTAAATCTTTGAAAATCCAGTCATAAATGTGAATATAATTCTTACTGTGTGCTCCACTACATTCGTTTTGTACCAGACTAAACTAATTTTGGGTTCCTATCCTAGCCCAATGGTTTCACAACTATTTACTCATGTAGTGAAATCAGTTTTTGGCTAATCCACTATTGTGACCTTGTGCTGAGTAAGCAAATTAAACAACTAATCAGATTAGTAAAAATATCTTCAAAAGGCAGTCCTCCAGTTAAATTGATCTACGTGTTATATAACCTGGAGTTAAGCTATTATTTAAGTTTGAATTTTTGGGATGAGGAGTTATTATTTATAATCAGAGTAATGTCCTCATTTTTGTTATTATGTTCTGGTCGTTGTGTCCTATGAACTTCTTTAGATTAAATAATGGGTTTAGTCCAAAATTCCCTGATGATAACTGAGATTGACAGAAACCTGAGGAAAGCCAGTCAGAATGTGATAATTACAACAAAGTTGAGGACATTAGTCTGACTGTAAATAATTATCCAACTTTTTGTTTACATAAATTCTTATTTCTAGTTACTTTTATTATTTGTTATACATTCCCTCCCAAAAGCATATAAAAGAAAAGCAAGAATTGAAAATATCTTTCCAGATAGAACAATAAAATAAGAGTGGTCTAATTTGGAAAAAATTCAAAAAGCAGTTCAAAAATTGATTTTTCAAAAAAAGTACATTGAAGAAACACGATATATATATCTACAGATGAATAAAAACAAACAAAAAGAAAATAAACAGAAAGAAAGATATCTTTGCAGGCAAGAGAGTTGAAAGACAGAAATATTTTAATAAAGAAATATGACATCCCTAGATATGGACAGCAGAATGAGAACAATCTCAGAGTGATAAAGTGTTTAGTTTTTATTTAACACATTAAATAGAAACACTGAATATTTTTTAAAATCTAATACATGCAATAAACTGGCATATAATGCCTCTTATTCCCAAACATCTAGTTGACTTCTATGATAAAATTGATTTTATTATCATTGCATTGTGTGTGCATATGCATTTCAAAATACAATGCCCTATTTCTTACTAATTAACAATTTAGTAAACTGCAGAAACCATGATTTTTAAACTGATAATAAATATAGCTCTTTCAGACATGCAGATTTGAAAGATTTTTTAGAAATTACTTTCTTGTAATAAACAGTGTCATATAAAAGAAAATACACATCTTTAATCAAATGTTAGAAATTCATGAAATTCTAGCATATAATTTAAACAAAAAGATTTTTAAGCATCTTTACAGAAACTGCTTTTGGTATTAAAATGCTAATTGTGATCAGCCAGGATACAATGTGGTTAATATGAATTAACTTTCTAAATAAAATAAATAAGTAAAAAAAAATCAAAATGAATAATAAAAACTCAAATTCAGAATAAATTTTCAATAAAAAACCATGAAATTATCTGACAGACCAGTATAACTTTAACATCTCTAGAAAATTGTTCAGAAAATGAGTAGAAACTAGGTTAAAAAAAAAAACAAAAACAATCACGTTAATCAAAACACATATGAAAAAGAAAGCAGTATTTTTCAAAATAAATTTACATTATTTTAAAATATTTCTTGATGCTTTAAAATTTAGTAGTTCTGGGAAAAACATGTTTATGAAATATTTGTAGACTATGAAATTGGGTAAAATAAGCTTTTACAGCATTCTTTATTCTATATAAAATAAAAAAAATTATTTAGTATTTTACCTTCAACTACTTTTGAAAAGTTACTCCTCCTATATTCCTTATTTTGGGATCACTACAAATTTCTTGATATCTTCATCTTTACACCCCTCCAGTATTGGATATAAAGGTTTACAGATCACTTATTTTGGTTTTGTGATAACACAAGATACAAAGCTTAGTAGTATTGAACAATTTGTACTTTTTCTATTCTCCAAGGTAAACTTTAAAATGGTGAATTACTTTACTTCTCTATTTAGAAATACCAGTTAACTTTTTTCTATTGCTTTTTTTATTTCTTACAATGTTTTATAATGGAGTCAAGATTATAGTTTACACTCGTTCTACAGATTTGTTATTAAACTAAAGAAAAATACATGAAGCAAAAACTTACAGGGATAAATGAGATTTTATAACATTAGTTTTGATATAATAGTTACATTACAGCAAACATTTTTTAAACTTAGGTTTCCATTTTTAATAAGACAACCAAACGTGTGTTCTTTAGCATGTTAGAGGCTAACAGGTGTTCCACTGTGACCTAAAACTGTATGTGAAAGAGGCTCTTTTGTTGCACCTATATTGAAATGACAGACTGCATACTGAACTCTTTCTGACATGACTTTTTAATGGAAGAAAGCATTTTAAAGTTTCTGGATTCACTAGTTTATTAATGCAAAACCTAATTTTCAAATAAATTTCCTGAAAGCAGCTTATTGATTTTTATTATCAATATTTACTAAGCTTAGTCACAAATCATTCATTTATGATTGCTCTTTATAGCCTGTGAGACTAGATTGCTAATCACTGCTCCACAGTGAAGTAAACTTCTTGCATTTATCTTTCTATATGATCAACAACAGATTGATTTACAATTGTCATCATCAATAAACTACTCATTATATTTCATTTGTGCAATTTTTATGAACTATAATAATTAGCATCAATATTTTTATTATCTGTGTAATAAATGACACTTGAAACACATTTTGATCTCTTCCTCCTCAAAACTTACTTCCTGTCAAAATACAGTTAAACATTGGCCTGACAACATAAAACTACACTGCAAAGGTTAAGTATGAAGTATTTCACTTATGTATGCAATTCAAAAACTGATGCTCATTGTAGTAAAGGAAAATAATCCTTGAAAATGTCTGGATAAGAAAAAAAAGAAAAGGAAATAATTTACTGAACAACTTTTTATGTTACTGGTTGCCAAGGAATTAAATATATGAAAGATGCTTTGTTCTATTTTTTTTTTTAGACAAATAATACCTGTCTACCTATTTAATCACCGACTTTCAACTTTTGATTTAGAAAAAAATTAAAAAAAAAAAAACAGAAAAAAAGCTTAAGATTTTGTTAGACACTGGAAAAATATCAAAAGATATTTTAGATTTGTCAAAGGTGATCACATTTTTCCTAAAGCAAAAAAAAAAAAAAGATGGGTTTCTTGTATTTCAAACAAATGTCTGTGTACTTCTGAATATAAATGTTGATAAAAGTTCATAAATAACATTAGCTTTAATTTGCTCACAAAAGTCAAGCAAACTTATTTGGTCAGTTCTTAGAGATCAATCAGTATCCAAAACTATACTTTAAGGCTAACAGCACAAAGAATATCATTAATAACAAACATTCATTAAGATTAATACAACTGACTCTTCAAAGTAGGAAGCCCTTGGACATTACTGAGAAATATACTAAGGCTTTCAAAAGAATGTTGAAACAAAAAAGGCATTAAATTGCCCAAGTTTGAAGAAACTTTGGAATATACATACCAAAATTTTCAATGTTTGGCGCTTGATTTTTCACTAACAGTTTTGCTTTCATCTCAATTTATTGTGAAGTAGATGGTAATCTATAGAAGGAAAAAATAAATAAGTAACTTTCAGATTCAATTAACTGTAAAAGTTCATACAAAAATATAAGATCTGAAAGTCTGTATTCAGCTTGAGTAATAAAGTGTTCAACTGCCAGCATTCTATTTAAACCAGTACACATAAACAGAACACCTTGCACTAAACTGCTTTTAGGGGTTCAAAGTCAAAGTCCCTGCACTTTGCAATTTATAAGATATACTTTAATAATTATTATTAATGTAATAGAAGGCAACCATAGTTCTCTCTCTCTCACAACTATAAAAGAAATGGTTGAACCTCATTTATGGGTAGTAATCAAATTGCATTGAATAAGCCTTCCCTACAAACTTGACGTTCGTCTCTTTACAATTAATTTAAAAAATAGCAATAATCAATTAAAAATATTATACAGAACCCTCAAAATTCCAAACACAACAATTAGAAAGAATCAATCCAAGATGTAAACTAATTTTAGACCAGAATTTTTGTTCCCATTTAATGTCATTCATTTAATTTTGCCAAAATGTTATAATTATGAGCTTAGGTAAAAATGAAATTGTCATGAAATAAAGCTCCCAAAAAAGACAAAAGGAGACTAACTACTAGAAGTTGAATATCACTAAACCAAATATCTATATATTTCTGTTTCATCACAAATACAAATAAAATTCCTTGAGTGAGGCACTGAACTACTGCTATTCTTTTCATGGTCCTAGTAGCAACTGCAAGTATTAAGGTAAATTTGAAAACACAAACAAGTCATTTAGGTCTATTTTTCTGTATTTAATATTCTATGATGTAGCTCTATTCCATCTCTCTACTTTAGAAATGAAAATAGTTAACTCTAATAAGAGTTGACAGAATTCATTTTTATATGTACTTCATTAATACATCATTATTTCAATTCAATATTTTAATTTATGTAATTTTGAATTTATTCAATTGATATCAGATGATTAACTACAGATCATCTTTACCTAATTGTCTCTAATCTATGATTTCTTTTAGCTTCTGTAACAAAGATCAGATCATGATTGGGTGAGCATGAACAAATACCCCAAACTATTATTTTTAAGTTTTAAAGTGGACTTTAGAAACTGCTTTATTTTTCAAGTCTTTAACAATATCTTCCTAACAAAAAACTTGCTACAATGTACAATTTTTGCGATATTATAGTACCAAACATGCCAAGCCACAAATAGAGCAGTATAATTCAGATGACCTGATGCAAATAACCAAAGAATATCATCACATAAACAGATGAAGGGTTATTAATTACACCTTTGTTTCTTTCAGCCACTATAATTTCCAATCATTTCTACAGAATGAGATGTATGATCTTATATAGCAAGTAAGATAATTGAAAACATCTACATTATAATTATCTACTACACAGATCACAGAACCATTCCGACACATTCCAAAATCTTGTATAATCGAATAAAAGTAGCACAAAGTCTATTAGTAGACTGACTTGTGTTACCTGTGAGCACATTTCTATTGGTACAATCAGAACATGCACAATCAAGAAATTTTCTAATGTCATCTCGTACAAGTGAAAAGATTTGTAATATTGTACAGTAAGAGATACATTCACTTACGTGCTAAACCCTTGGAAAAGGTATGAATCCTCTTCTTCTAAGCCCAGCTATAGGTAAATAGCAGAACAGACTGGGTTCTATAGCCTTGGATGGAAACTGGTCCACCGCAGTAAGAAATGGCAACCTACTGTGGGGAAAAAAACTGCTTCGTCAGTCATGTATCAAAAGATACATGATCACCTAAGCATGTATCACACATGGCGCATAAATGACTTTGGAGACATGGTGGAGTAATGGATAGTGGCTCGGATTGAGGAATCGGGGGGAGAGTTCAATTTCCCGTCGAATCCATTACATTCACTTACATGCTAATAGCCTTGGGAAAGATATGAATCCTCTTCTCCCATCAGCTATGGGTAAATAGCAGGACAGACTGGGTTCTATAGCCTTGGATAGTAACTGGTCTACCACAGAAAGAAATGGCAACCTAATGCGGGAAAAAATCTGCATCATCAATCATGTATCGAAAAGTACATGATCGCCTAAGTGTGTATCACGCATGGCACATAACTGACTGAAGAGATACAATATTTATAAATTAAACTATTCAAAAATCCTATCTGGGAGATAACTTAAAACCAAAGGATCACTATTAACTTACAAAATGTACTTGTAGGTAATCAATGTTTAATTAACAAATAACTGTAGTAGATTTTGCCTTTAATATTTAATTGCCTTGCTTAATGATTGTATCAAAACTGATATCATTTTTTTAAAAAGTTAACATGTCAGTTTAAGTGAGATTATTAGAGACCAAACAGATTATGTACTATTGTAAAATATAAATAAAACATTAACTCGGTTAAAACTTTTTAACATAAAGACACATTTCATAAATATCAAGTATTCTTAACATCCAATATTTTTAAAGAATGTGAAATAGGTTTAAGTAAATTTACTTTTTAACTTACATAAAGCACAAATTAAGAAGTTCCTTAATAAGGATAATATTTCTTATAAATATCTTCAATTTGAAACTCTTGAGATATATGCAAAAAGGAGATAACCAAAAACGGAAGGGTCCATAAATAACATGTCATATTAAGAACCTTAATAAAAATTAATGGTATTTGGAAGATGTTGTTTTCCAGTAGCAAGTCTACAACTTTAAAAATTTAATCCTGAAAACTCCCAAAGTCTTCTCAAATCAAAGATAACTGCAGCTAAATTTTGGATAATAAAATAGCCCTGTCTCTATGACATTAATGTTGTTCAAAGCATATAGCTCCTTATCCTCTTATCAATGAGGTAGGATATTTTAGTCATATGACCTTCGTGTTCATGAAATTGAGGCCAAACATACAAAATATCATAATTGGTCCATTTGTGGACAATTTGTTGCCTTATTATTGTAAAAACATGTCTGGAATACATAGTATAAAGCTTATTTTAACCAAATATTTGGATTTAACCTATTTTTTGTATGCTAATGACTATAAGATCTAATTTTCTGTAAAATATGCATCATTTTTTATAGATTTAGGAATATAAATGATATAAAAAAATAACTTTGTCAATATTTAGGCCCAATTTTTGAAAAATTAGGAACTGTTTTTTGTTGGGTGCTGAGATAAACTGAACAAAAATCCAACATGTAATAGTATTTGTTTGGTCTCATATAGCTCACTTTAATCATTTGGAGAATGTTTTGTCCATAATGTGTCCAATTATTTGACCATTTACTAATGCAATACAGCAATAGAATATGCTATAAGTATTTACTAAACTAAGCTGGGACAGAGCAATAAGAAGTGTTAGGTATGCCATGGGGATCAAACTGGCAATTAGCTGTTTACTACAGTTCTCTTGCTCCCAGTAGAACATAGTCCCTTGATAATGTTATCATTACAGGAGACACATCTATTGTCAACAGTTTAAACGCTGCTTTGATGCAAAAGAGGCTCAGTTTGGTAAATTGCAAAAGTGTCAGGTTCTATCACAATAACGCTCATCCCCATGCAGCAAAGATCACATATGAAAAGTTTGAAGACCTGGACTGGGAAAAAATTCTCACACCTTACTTATTCACCAGGTCTTGCTCTATCTGATTACCACTTTTTCTGAAGTTTACAAAATCATCTTGAAAGACTAATTCTTAAAATACATGAAGAGATGGAAACTATCCCCTTTATATTATTTTCCTTTAAATTAAAAGACTTAAAAAAAATGGGGTTATGACATTTGGCAACTATTGGAAGGTGGATATTAATAATGATGGAATCTATGTTAATGAATAAATTATGATTAAACAAAATTTTTTAATAGTTTTTCTGACATGTTGGCACATAAATCATACAGAATATCCTAAATTTATTTAAATAAAAAAAATCACTCTATTATTAAACAATATTCAACTAAAAATGACATTCTGGTTTTGTAGAGAAAACCAAAACAGATAAATAATGAAGAAACTCAAATTAACAATAGGACAATGTGGTAAACACACTCTTCACACAAGAAGTTTTAGATTTGAAACTATGTTGGCAATGGGACATATTCTTACCAATTTTTTTAAATGCTATGTCTCTTCAGAATGATTAAAACTCCAGTACTTTTTTTTTATTTATCTGTGTATTGCTATGACTTCTTGGAAAAGATAGTGAAGAAGTTTCCCATTGCTTCCTCTACATTCAGAATTGTACCACCCAAGGTTTGATAGCCTAATCTACACTGTTACCCTGTCATTTAACTCATAGCTGGCATAGAGAAGAAATGGATACATGCCTTTCCCAGGAGCATTAGTATGAAGTGAATACAACAGATTATGTCAGAACTTGAATTTGACTTGCCAATTCCACAATCTACAATGACCACCATTACATTACCCCCATATCATAATTCAAGATACTGATAGAAATCTACAAAATTAATTCAAAGAAAGGAAGTTATGGATAAAAAAAAGACTTTATGCAATTAATGGACATAACGCTAATAATAATAATAAAATTTTATGTAATCATCTAGTTGTGCAAATATTTAGACAGCTCACAAGAGTTAGAAAGATAGTATAGGGAGAAGAGAGAGAAAATAATACTTTTTTTTTTTTTTAAATTTTATATAAACTACAAACAAAAAACATTTTTAATCTCTCATTCTCTCTAGAATCGCCAATAAATGCCTTGTTGCTTCTTGCTTTTCAGAAGTCGAAGCTCTTTTTGGAACACAAAAAAAACACAAAACAAACTATCATAGAAACTGCCATTGAAAAGTCCAGCTGTGCAAAAAATGCAAGAAGTAATCTGATTGGCTGGTACAAAAACCAGCCAGCTAATCTCGAGGCTTGTATTATCTGGCTGATAGATCAGCCCTGTCGTCTCCTAAGGGTTAAGAACTCTCTATTGGCGTATTAGTCTTCTACCTCTTTTTGGCAATCTACCAGAGGCTCTTATAAACTCCGAATTGGTTAAGTATCTCACTTCACATGACCTTTCAGACACAATTTTTGATACTTTAGGTCAATTGTCAGATATGTTGATGGTTATTACTGAAAGAGCCTGTCATGCTTTAAATAAGAATGGATGATGCTGGTTGTGGCTTCAGATATCTCTCAGGGCTTGGCATGTTGCTTTTCTTCACAGGCTGAAGGGCTATTGTGCTTCTGGCCAAATTTTTGATTTGATTCAATCTCTTTTACACAAATCATGTAATGAAAATCATCTTGAATGGCCACTCTTCTACATCATTCATATTAATGGGATTTATTTCCCAGAGTTCTGTCCTATTTTCTTATCTTTATCAATGAATAAAATGAATGAAAACATATATTGAACTGATAAGTTAAATTATAAGCAGATACACTGTTGGCTGAAGTGGTTAAAGCAAAGAAGATGAAGTACAGATGCTAAAAGAAGTGCATATTTGAGTCTTACATACAGTTCATCCTGTGCTCCTCTTTTTTGATAAGTCAAAGCACATAATCTTTCACTACTTAAAATCTGCACGAGTAGAGTCATGCCAAGCATAAATCGTTTCATAGGGGGAATAAATAATTATTACAAGCAAAAATGTTCTTTCAGCTCTTGAAAATTTACAAGATATGGAAGCATTCTAACTTGGGTTAAAATGAATTTCTAAAAAAATACAGGGCTATCAATTATCAAGATAATGTAGCAGATTACCTTGTATAAATAAGGCAGTCATTTTTATATTGCTTGCAAACTTTTAAGTCATGGATTATTTTCTGGTTAGTATCAACAGAGCTGCAGAAATTAACAGCTACTCTTGAAAATTAGTCTTTCACTGTGAAAATAATATATTTTTAGGTTAATTAGACAAGAGCCACTTAAGATAGTTCCTTCTCTTAATTTTAAGATTTGAAAATATATTTTTTTAATCTATGCTACTATATAATTATCAAGTTTGAGAAAATAAATAAAAAAAATATTAGAATGTAAAAATTTAGTAAATCTTACTTTTTTTCTTGATACAGGGTTATTAAAAAAGAATGAGCTGATTTTGAAAATTTAATAAAGGCAAATGTTAAGAGACAGAAACACATTCAATATATTACTATATAGGAAAAGATTTAGTTATTAAAATGAATGAAAATCTTTTTTAATTTTGTTTAAATGCTTCTTTTTGTTGGTTTTTCAGATTAAGTATAAATTTAAATTGTTATAATTTGTGTCAACCCTTAAAATGGCGACACCATAAGAAAAGTCATTTTGTGTACTGTAATTTGCAAAATAATAAATTTATAAATAACCTTTTCCTATCCAATAATTTGTCAGATATGTTTATGCCTCTTAACATTTGTTTTTATTAAATTTTTTAAAAATCTGCTCTTTCTTTTTGAATAACCCTCTATTTTGCAGTAGGACAAAATATATAAATTGCTACAAAGTTAATACCATACAGAAGTATGTCTAACATTTGGAATCAAGTAGCTTGGGCCTGAGACTCATGAATGCTGTTTTTACCTCTTAAAAAAAAAAAAACTAAAACAATAGAGAGTGTATGTGTGTGTAAATGGACACTGATGCCAACACCCATCAATAACAGTCTGTTTTATGCTTGAATTCAATCTTCATAGCTGAATATTGCATTTAAGCATGAAACAGTCTGTTGCTGCAAGGTGTTGGCATCAATGCCCACTTTTATATTTATATATGCTCTATCTCTGATATTGAGCACTTTTACCCATAAATATGGTATACCATTATATATATATATATATACATACATACATACACACACACAAGTAGATGGAATCTGAATGTAGTAATTTACTAAGTTTTGTTTTGGCACAAGGTTACAAGTACCAAGTGAGGATCAAATTCACTACTCTGTCATAATGGTCTGTGAGATTAGGTCAACCATAACAATGGTGAGGTACCCAATATGGGCAATTAATATATTTCAGTATTTTATATTAAAAATGCTTCAACTTTAGCATAAGTAAATTATTGAACCTTTTTCTGGGAAACACATTCAAAATATTACTGTTCAGCCTAAATGGCTTATTAAATTTTCACACTCAAATTATTCAGTTAGCTCCAAGGAAAGCTTTCTATGAACTTCATAATGTATTTTAGCCAATTTATTTTCTACTGATGAAATCCTTATTAGCCTTGATAATTAAACAGTTTTCTTACGATTTTGATATAAAGTATATTAAATATAGTTTTCTAGAATACTGATATCTGTATGGTTAATGTAAGCCTTACAATTCACCTTCATGGTTAATACAAAATTGCAAATATAACCAAATTGATAGTGTGGTACATTGTACTAATATTAAATGACTAAATTTCAAGGGATGTAAGAAAAAATATAGTCAAAGATATTAGAAAAAGTTGGGAATTGGTATAAACTGCATTTGGTAGTATATACTTCTAATTGAATGTTTTTCTAGAAGTTAACAAGATGCAGAGTAAAGGAATATTGTCTATTAGTGAAAATAGTACAGGTTGTATTATCCAAAGTGTACAGTTGGAACAAAACCCTTTACAAAAAAAAAAAAAAAAAATCAGAATGCTAACTTGAAGGGCTTAAGGACACACTTTTAAATCAACTATGTTGCAAACATGATGAAAGACAGAAAGTTAATTAAAAAATTAAAAAAAAAAACAAAAAGACTCAAGATAAAAATTGACTTTCATTCAATCTAAAACCCCATAGGAATTTAAATCAAATCTTTGTTTTAGCAGTATTTTTTTTATTAATCATTTCACACTAAGTAAAGCAATAAAGCCACTAAGATACAAGGAATTACAGAGTGTTAGAGAATATTGTTCTCCAGATTATTATCAATAGCTAAAAGGAAAATATTCAACTAATTCATCTTCTAAAATCTTGCAGTCTAATTTGTTTTTATAAATTCAATTTGATTATGCTGAATAACTTTCTTTATTTTTATAAAGTCTAAAGCTTTAGATTATTAGTTGGTATCATTTATAACACAGACACACACATACATACATAAAGAAGAAAATTAAATTCCTTGAGGCATCATCATAAAGTTTCTAACATTTAAAATTCCTCTTGCTTTTAACGACATGACATGTTTCCAAGGGCAATCAGTTATCATTATCTACTGGGAGAGGCTAAAGTAATCAGCTGAAAATGGCAGTTATAACAGAAATAAAGACTAGCGTCATAACGTACGTCTTGTCAATAGGCACAAAATTAAGTTCAATAGACAATCATGGAAATAACAGTGCTGAAATATTTTTTAAGTAGAAAAATGTTAACCTCTGAGTAGTGTTTCCATTGGTGATAAAGTCAGGTGGTAATCAAATACTTTGATTATTCCATATTTTATGATTTATTAAAACATTTTTGGAAGAAAGGATTTTAGAAACTTGGACTGAATCCCAACTCTTCCCAGAAAAGTGTAGTACCATGAAAATGAATTAGATCCAGAAATGATACCACTATATGAACATAATTTGTAAAACTCTGGAAAATGTAGAAATTGAAAACCTGTTCAAACTTGTTTCAGTCATAAGTGATCCATCTTTAAGCTGTTTTTATAACTTTTATAAATACAGAAATGTGCTAAATTAAGGTTACTGAATGCTAAATTGGGATGTCAGAAAATTGGTGAAAATATAGATTAAAATACTGCACATATTAGTATGTATCACCTTTAATCTAAAAATAAAAATATCTGTTTGTTGGAGATGGTGGGAAGATACTTAAATGTTTGATAAATCATTATACTAATGTTTTGCCTTGCACAGGCTGAATAGACAACAAACATTGCAAGTAATATCAAAGAAAGCAATATAAATCCAGTTTAAATAAAATAAGGAATTGTATGAAATGCATTGTTAATTCTATACACTGCTACTAAGAGATTTATTTTGGTAAGTTTAAAACAAAGAGGAGTGACTGATGTTAATCACCAATTTATATGATAGAGAGCAGAATCTACTTTACACAGATTTCTGGATAGCCAAGAGACTGTATTAAAATAGTAGATACTATTATAACTCATCTAAAGGATTTCACAGAATTTTGTAATAGTGATTCTTCTGTCATCCATAGAGAGAGAGCAACAGTCTGTTTGGCTTTATCCACATTTGCAGCAGCATCTGGCCTGCCACTGTGGAGTCTATCACTAAGGTCAATTACTCCTTTCATGCTAGGATTGTCATTAACTCTAATGACCCATATTCCTACTGTGCTTACATCATAAGCATACATCCACCTTCTCTGAATGTTTGCAACCTTCTAAAAGCAAACATTTTGACAGCTTCATATTTTATACATGTGGTCAGAGTGGCAACCATTTGAAAGAACATTATGGGTAGGAAAAGAGAAGTTAACTCCACACATTTTTTCCCAGGTTTTATAACCACTTTACAGCCAAAACCCTATAGGAATTCCAATATTTTTAAAATGATATGAAAACAGGAATTACTTTTTAACCAACTCTTATTTCAAATTAATTTTGCATAAAATTTATGCATTACCAAAGATTCTCAAAGATTATACAAAGATTGGATTTTATAAAATTGTTGTCCAAAATTTATTAATGTTTTCTCATCTCTGGAGTGCAACTGTGAAATTCAAAATGAGAAATTAAGATTATCCACCAACATTAACAAAATCGTCACTTCATTGTATTAAACCAAACTGGAAGAATATAAGCAATATGACACCCAAAGTAAAATATTTTAGAAGTACACAGTAAAATTAAAAAAAGGTCCCAAGCCAAATTTACAATGAAAATACAGATTAGTTACCCTAAGGCAATTCTTAATAGAAACAACATATTTATTTCAAATACAGTCAGATAAAAATTTAAATGTCATAAAATAAAACTAGAATCATGTCTATTCATACACTATGAGAATAAGAGACAAAAGTTATATACAAATGCTTAAACTCCAGCACTGAGAATCAAGCAAGGTACTCTGTTAATATTGATAAAATGAATGA
This sequence comes from Acanthosepion esculentum, assembly GCA_964036315.1. Taxonomy (NCBI): domain Eukaryota; kingdom Metazoa; phylum Mollusca; class Cephalopoda; order Sepiida; family Sepiidae; genus Acanthosepion; species Acanthosepion esculentum. The sequence continues at coordinate 116,244,968 of OZ038477.1, read as the reverse complement.
ACAGATATTTATTCAGGTCAAATTCAGAATATATTAAAATATACTTTTGTGAATAGAACAATGGTAAGAGGTGATTAAAAAAATTGTTGTTCACGTTTATAGCTGGAGTTCATTCAGCACATAGTGCCCATCTTTTCTGCCATGGTACAACTCCTTTCAAAGGCAGGTAATCTCTTCTTTTATCCAAGATGGGAGTAACCAAAATATCAACTATATTAAAAAATGTAATGTCTTTTTAACCAGAGATGCTACATTATTCAAATATTTACTATGGTAACTAACAAAGATAAGAGTTGAAATGGTCCCAATAATTTGCATATAAATAAGCAACTTAAATTAAAATCCATTTTCTTTATATTTAATGCATTCTCTTCCTACAAACAATAGATAGGTGGGTTGCTGATGGACATATGTTGAAACACCAGTTCTCATACAATCACTGAAGCAAAGCAATGTCAAACCGAGTCAGTATCTTGATGGGTGACCGCTTAGGAATACCAGGTGTCGTAAGCTTGGATCTGCAGGTGATGTAATGGATAATAGCTCAGAATCGTTAATCAGAGAGCAGAGTTCCAATTTCAGTTGGATTCATTATATTCACTTACATGCAAATGCCCTTGGGAAAGGTATGAATCCATCTCTTCTCCCTCTCCAGCTATAGGTTAATTAGTAAGACTTGTATCACTAAATCATTATTATCTATAAAAAAAATTCTCATAAATCTATAAAAATATTTTCTGGTTTTAAATAGCCTATAAAGGGTTGATAACCTGTAGAAAACAAATCAATCAAGATAAGGGGTTGAAAGAGTAATATATTTTTAATAATACATTTTTTCAAAATGAGCAATATTTTTCCACAGGTATAAGGTTATAAATCAGCTACAGTTTATTCATTTTAATGAATTTTCATTTTTTTTTTTTTATTACTTTTGCTAATTTTGAAGTGTAATATACTTATATAACAGGTATATAAAATAATTCAAACTTAAAATGTTAAAACTTTGTTTTAATAGTAACATTGTAAGCCTATAATTGAAAATGTTCACTGTATATGACTGATTTATGACATTAAGTGTTGAACTACTGACAAAGAAAGAGATAATGTTGAGAAATAAGTATTTGTTATGAAAGACAATTTTTTCATTATTAAGCTACAAACTTATTGATGTATCTATGAAAGCACTGATATTTGTTCATTATATTTTCTTTCAAATGACATTAAACACAGAGACCAAATTCACCAACACTACAATGATTTTGCAATATTGTATGATTAACATTTCTTCATATCAAATATATATTCATATATAATAACTTTGAATCTATATTTGGCATTGGCATGGTAGAAGGTTAAGAATGAGGAAGAAGACATTTGAAAATGAAGAAGTGAATAAAACTGAAAGTGTGTATCTTTATACTTTAATGCATCCTATCTGTGGCTAAAAATTAACCACTTTAAATGTATAAGATTTATCTGGAAAGTATCCAGCCATTTAATATTAATGGGGGAGGGGGGCAACTGAGGGTAATGGCACCTTATTCTCCTTGAAAGTACTCTTCTTAGGATCTTATGTACATATCCTAGTGTCTCATCTACTTATCAAAACAATCCTCTTTCAAGATTGAACTGATCCACTTTTATCAAATCATGAAATGAAAGTTATCCTGAGAGACCACTCTTCCAGGTCCTTTTGTACTAATGCAGGTGCGTCCTGGGGCTCTATCCTTTGTCCTACTATTTTTAATTTTCATTAATGACCTTTATTTATTTATTCCTGTCTTGATAGTAAGACTGATCAGTTTGATAAGTTGAATTGGTGGTTGATGTGAAAAATGACCTACAGTCTGTTATTAACTGGGGCAAAGAATGGCTTGTTAATTTTAATGCCTCCAAAACTAAACTGTTTTTTGTTAATCATCTGAGAAACTCCTTTCTGCCTTCCATTGGTATGGATGATGCTAACCTCCAGGAGAATTACTCATTTTGCCTTCTTGGGCTAACATTTTTAGCTGACATGAAGTGGAAAGATGATAATGAATCCATTTCTAGGTCAGCTGCTAAGTAAGTTGGTCCACTGTGTTGTGCTAGACAATTTTTTTCTCCAGAATCTTTCATATCTATAAGTCTATCATTTGTCCATGTTTAGAATATTGTTGCCACATATGGTTTGGTGTTCCTGCTATATATTTAGAGATCCTTGATAAATTCTAAAGAATCAGCAATATTATTGGTCCTCATCTGGCATCTCAGCTTCAGTTCCTTTCTCAATGCTGTAAAGTTCTTTCCCCTGTACCGTTTCTATAAACCCTTGATGGTTATTGTTTGGATGAGCTTTTCACTATTGTACCTAGAATTTGTGAATTTAAACATAGTAATTACTGGCAACGAGGTCTTAACAATTTACTGCTGAATTTGCTAAATGTAACCATAAATTCTATGCTAAGTTTCTTTTCTCGCACTTCTCACTTATAGAACTCTCTTCTGGCTTCATGCCTTCCAGTTAACTTTAATCTTCAAAAATTTAAATGCAATGTCAATCACTATCTACTGTCTTCCTGATTACTCTTGTTCTTGCTCCTCTTTGTTTTCTAATTCTTCCATACCCAGTAATCCCTTGTGTCATAGTGGCTTTACTGCTGTGAACTGGATTTTAAAAAAAATATTTAAAAAAAAATGTCTTGTCCCAATTTCTTTAATTTTGTCCATAGCATTTTAATAATTTTAACATTAGGAAAAGCCAGATGTCACAAGGAATCAAATCTGGAATATAGAGTGCTGACAAATCTGGAAAGTTATGTATGATTGTTTTATTTGATATTTTATATAGTTTTACCTAACACTGGTTATTTATGTGCTGCCTTAGAATTAAAAAAAGAAAAAAAAAGAAAAAAGAAGAAAAGTGATGTTTATTAAATGTAGTTATCTACAGAACATGCTACTTTACAAAACGGGGGATTTATTGGATTTAAGGAACATACTCTCCCTCCAATTAGTTGTTTAAATGAAGGTTTTTCAATCTTAGCAATGACAAGTAATCTTAATTTGGAGACAGATGATTTTTTTTTAATTTTTTTACAAATGCTTAGAGATTCAAGCATTATTCTATGTGCCATGTCCCTTCAGGACATGGGTAAGTAATCATGTCTCTCTAAAATTCCCAGACCTTTGTAGCTCTTAGTAAATTTTGTCTTTTTGCTATCTTCCTAAACCCTGTTCTGTCAACCAATTACACAAGCTCATTAGGTAGATTATGCACCGTTTTCTGCTGTCCCTCTTTACCTTCAATGTCCTGTGAGTATCAAATTTTATAAGCTCTCTTTCTTTTTTTATGTGCCCAAGAAATGTCCTTTTTCTTGCCATTTTCTCTAAAACTGTCATTGCTCACATGAATTCTCATGGTATTCTGAGCATCCTTCTGTAGATCCACACTTCTATTGTTATTAGTCTCTTCATTTGTGAGGAGATTGTCTAGTATTCATTGCCATATAGGAGGATTGAATATTATTTTCTTTTGCAGGCAAACATATCCACAAAACCTAAAGAACTTTGGAGTAACGGATAGCAGCTCAGACTGAGGAATTGGAAAGATGAGTTTGAATTTCAGTCAAGTTCATTAAATTCACTTATATGCTAATAACCTTGAGAAAGGTATGAATCTATCTCTTTTCCCCCAGCTATGGGTAAATAGCAGGATAGACTGGATCCTATAGTGGTGGTAACTGGCATAGGAGAAGGACAACTCTGAATTCAAAAACCTGAGTGCAGGCAAACCACACAATGTTCTGTGGTTGTCAGTAAAGAACTTGAAGAGGAGATGGGCTCTATCAAGCTGTCTGAATGCCCCATGAGGAGGAAGAATCAAAGTCGGTTTCTTCTGAACTCCCGCCCAACAATTGAAGCAGTCATGGGTCAGATGATGACCTTGTTCATTCAACTCAACCTTAACACTAAAGTACTGTAAATCTCATTCCTCACTAATGATGAATAATGAAGCTGTAGCGAAACCTCTCCGCTCTACTATAAGTGGAGTAAAGTCAGGAACATATCCTGATGTCTGTGACAATAGACATCATAGGAAAAGTGTGGGTCCCTATTAAAAGGATCATGTATTTGTCCTTGAATTTCACTTGTAATCTGTTTTACTGAAATTATATAGCTTTTTCCATTTAGATAGTTTTAGCTCATATACAGACTCTTTATTTTCTACTTTAAAATTAATTCTATTTTTAAATATACTTAAACAAAACATTTTCTTTCTTTTCATCTCCACCCACTATCCTCATCAATATTTTCTTGTATTCTTTTGCTGCCTTTCTCCTATGACAAATTTCCCACTTCGCTTTATCTAAATAACAAATCCCACCTCTCTCATTTGAACAGATCCTTTCTCTTTATGGGATATTACTTATACTATTGCTTAACACTTGAATTAATAACTCTAGTGTTTGTAGCTTTTGCTCTCATAAAGGAAACATACTTTCCTTCCTCCCTTTTCCCCCCACATCAACATTTTTCTCCTTCCTGTCACTTTCTGTCTGTCCCACATGGCTTGTCTATAATTACAAAATCCCATCAAAACCTGTAGCAGCAGTGCCTGTAACATCTGCACTTTGTAAGAAACAGAACCAGAGTGTACAAGCTGACAAAAAGTACATGAATAGAATATGTAAGGCAGATACTAAATGATGTTAGCCAACAATGTCTCTCTCTCTCTCTTAATTATACAGCAACACACATTCAAATTAATCAAGTAACAACTGTTAGTGCTTTTTAACCATTTGAACCTTGCCATGCTTATCACCCCTTTTCTACTAGCATGGTTTCTACTATCTTTTTATATTCCAAAATCCTTTGTGAATATTCTAATTTTTATTAGATATATGTAGGACTGCCAGCAAAAGGAACCTATTTAAAGAACAAAACATAAACCATGATAGGGTTTGATTATAGCCGGTTGCATTAGAAATTCCCAGACTAGACTTAAAAAAAAATATGAATAAATAAATATGGCATTATACCAATAAGTAATAAAGATTGTTTGGTGATGGCGAACATGAATGAGGTCATAGATTTTTATGCATTTTTTTGACATTTTGCTAGTGGTTGATCACCATAGATGTGCCTCATTTTAATTTGAGTAGCCTTGAAGCACTACTCAAAAAGCCCTGTATTCAACCTAAAGTTTTTTTTTTTTTTTTTTACCAAAGTCTTTGAATGTAGCAGATTTGCCAAACTTTACAGAGAATTTGATACGGACATGTTTGCTCAAGGTGTTCAGATACTAAAAAAATTAAAGCCCTGTTCTAATATGTTGCAAAACTTTGTGTAATAATTAAGCATGAGTTGAGAGTACAAAGTCTTTTAAGAAACTAACTCAGTTGGCTTCTTATCAATGAACATTAACAGTCCAGAATAATTCTTCTGTTGACACACATACATGTGTTTTTTTGTGTATATCTGTGCATATATATATATATATATATATATATATATATATATATATATATATATATATATATATAAAAGAGTTAATACGTGTAAAATTTGTCACTTAGCTGATTGATGTTATATTCAGTACTTCAACTGCGGAGTTTTGTAAATGAACTGTTTAGTAATCATCCTGTTCACTTGTCAGGAGGTTTCAGCAATTGACTGCATATTTTCTCATTTTTGTTATTTTTATGCTATCAAGACACCATAAAATGTTGGTCTCTATTGTTTGTCTTATAAACTAATTAACACTTAGTTCTATTTCCAAACCAGCATAGAAATATAATAGCATACAACACAATCTCTTTTGTAATGTACTTTTATTTTATTGTGTGTCAGGGGTGTAGTTTCACTTAGTCTGTACTGTAGAATATCCTATTGAAACTAAAATGGCAGGACCCTCGAGAAATCATTGTCAGCATCTTTGTCATTTATTTCCAGTAAATAGTAATTTCTTATTTTTCCCAAAATGGGCCAGCATAGCCAGGCAACAATCCTATAACAAGGCAACAGTAGAAATATTACTATTAAATTTTCAAGACAGATATCATAACAGTGTGGACATAGTCTGATACAGCCATAGCCAACAAGGATTTGCCAACAATTTGTGCAAAGAGATTTAATAATATAGGAGAACACTTGAATCAGATGAGTTCCTACAGATATTCAAGACAACCATTCATGCTTTCAAATCGTTTTTTTTTTTTAAAGTTTCATCTTGTCACTTTTTATTGTGTCATTTTTAGTTGACCTATGGTTGTTAATATACATTTTTTAAAACAGTTTTTTTAAAGCTTCTGCATCTTGACACCTTTTATTTATGTTTACAGTGTGGTTCACCCTGTACGAGGTGGGGGGGGCAACTCAAGGTAGAGGGTTACATTAAGAGGCAGTTTATACAGATAGGAAGGAAAGATAATGCTTAACCCTAGACTTTAACAGGTTAAGATTATAGTGATCAGGGAAACACCCTCTTGGGAGCCGATTCCACAGAGCAGTGGTTCATGGAAAGAAGCTGTTCAAGTGTAATTTACTTCTCACTGATGGAATACGGAGAGAATGCGAGAGGTTTGCTACAATGTTGGTGGCATGGCGTTTCCTAGCCGTTAAGGTTAGCACTGGCGAAACCAATAAATCTAGTTCATCCAAGCACTTTTCATGGAAGTAGCGATCGAGCAGTCAAATGATTGACCATTCAACTGCAGAGTATCTGACTGTAACCAAAATGGAAATTTGAGAAATTGCTGTCAGCATCTTTAAAGTCATTTATTTTCAGCAAATGGCAATTTCCTATTTTTCTCAAAACAGGTCAGCACAGCTAGGAAACAATGCATCAGTGAAAATGTTATTTATTTATAAGCAGTAATCTGATTTTTACAAGGAAAAGCACTTTTATCGTTTCCTTTTATGTGGCATGACCTTTCAGGATGTAGGCGATCATGGCTCTCCACCTCCCTCTATCCCTTGCATCTCTCAACAAGCTCCTTCCCTCCGCTCCCCTCCCAGACCACGTTCTGTCATCCACCTGCCCAAGCTTGTCAGGTATGTCATGCGCTGCTTTACCTTGTCTGTCTTTCACTCTATTCAACCCGTGAGTATCAGATTCTCCAGGCTCTACTTCCTCATTATGTGTCCCAGAAACTTTAGCTGCTTCTTTCTGATGTCAAGTATAACCCTTCTTGTTTGTAACCACTCTAAGACCTCATCGTTGCTCACACGCTCGGTCTATGATATCCTTACCTAAAATTTTTTAGGGGATGAACATAAGCAATCCATTATTAGAGATGGGGCTTAAAACACTTATAAATACTGTTCATTTTTGAGAGTGCACATGGTTTTATATGAATAGACACACATACGCGAGAGATTCAAATTTAATATATCATAAGTCATTCATTCTCAGCCTAGATGAAATGGCAACTGCATATATATAAAAGAAACCTATTTGTTAAATCAAAATTAAGTGTGAATAAAATATTTTATCAAAATTTAACTTGTCTATTTACATTATCTAGTTGCAGACCATTGTCCTCATCTTTGTTATTATTACAACATTCCAGCTGTTGTTCCCTCCAGCCTTCAACAGGTGCATGTCAATCAGTGGAAATTCAGGGAATTTCAAATTGAGCCTTTTATTTAATCTATAGGGTAGATTGTTCTGGTTCTGCTGACCATATCTAGGGATATCTTGTCTTGTTCTTATTTAGTACTGCTTAGTTATTACTCACCCTGTTTCCACTGAGTGCATGTCTATACAGTCCAACCCAATGACTGAACTTACAATTACTATGTCACCAATCTATGTAACTATTTTTAGTGGATATAATTAACCCAACAACAGGAAAGTCCTTTTCACTCAAAACACTTTGTAGAATTGATCCGAGAGGTTCCCATCCATAACAACTGGAAGGTAAGAATGGATGTGGTGAGCCTGTTCACTAGAGTTCCCACAGATGACACTATTGGTGGTTCAAAACTAATTGGAATCAAACCCATCCCTTGGAGAATATACTGATAGATAACATAATGGAAATGTTGATGTCCTGTGTCTAGACAACAGCTTTCCAACAAAGATGAGGACAATAGTCTGTATGTAAATAATGATAACTCCTCATCCTAGAAATTCAGACAGAAATTAACTTGTCTAATTGGATTTAATTTTAGAAACAAGATATCATCACATAGACCATGCAGATGAACAAGTCTTACCAAATGAATACAAATATACGTTTACAGAAGCACACACAAAATGTCAATATTTTCTTTATTTTCCACTTATGTAGTTTTCTACAGCTGATCTGATAGTGAAGACTGAAGTGCATGAGTGGATTACAGATTAATTTACCAAGAGTTGTACTCTCTTTAAATTGTGACTACTTGAACCCAAGTCTTATAACTATTCTCCACACTTTAAATATTTTCCCCTCATTTATGTCATTTTTGTTTTGTGGGAGGAAGGATTGAAAGTATCGATTTTTAAATTAATATTAAAAGTAAACTTGCACATTTGAATAAAATTACATGTTATTAAAATTTATTAGAACATTTGTTACATTTAAAAAAAGTGACAAGTGATCTTAAGTGTTCTTTTATGTGGGACATTAAAATCGAACTTGTTTGCATTATTGCAAGTAGAGGCTGAAAAGTTCTCTGACCAACGAAGAATGTATAATAAATTAAAAAAAAAAAAACAGTTTGGTCATTTGACCAGATTGTGTGAAATAAGTTAGAACAAGAATATTTCAGCACCCTCATCAATTGAGCTAATTAATTGCTGCTTAAATATAACACTGTATTTTAAAGCGATCATAGGGCAACTAAACAATTTGAAAAGAGAAATGGCATATTATTCCATCAGGATAACATTTTGGATTGCTATTTATTTAGATACTTACAAAATCCTCTTAAAAAAAATAAACAAAAAACACACACACCAAAAGAGATCTAAAGCAGGTCTTTCTTGATTAAGTTTAAACTTTTCTAGGAGGATGGAATTATGAAGTTGCTAAAAGATGGAAGATAGTGGAACAAAATGGTAAATATGTTGTTCAATAATGGAAGAATAATTTTTTAATTTTTTTTTTAACTTACACAAACTTTCTGACCACACAATAGACCATAATTAACATTTTTCCTCCAGTATTTGCAAATATTTTAAAAATATTGCTTGTTAACGTCTTGGTTATTTGTGGCAGAGATTTATATCAAAGTAAAGTAAAATGTTAATTTTGGCCAGGGTAAATTTCCATGACTTATTTCAAAGGTGGATAATCTGTCAAGCTCACAAATATAATTCTTGTGTAAGAGGCTAAATACAATTAATATGTGCGTGCGCACACACAAACACACTTGTATAAAGAGTGCACAAGGTATTTGAGGAAATGTGATTGTATATCTGCAGTTATCTGATAATGTGTACTTATCTTTTTAGAGCATCAATGGCAAACTATCAGCTAACACATGAAACATGCTGTAAGTGTTGTAAAATGCACAATGAGGTTGAGATTGCATGTTTCTAGGATGTTGACAGCTTGTTTGTGCATAACGTTCAGAAGGAGTTGGAAGCCTCCAGCAAAGATGTATCACCTGTAGCAAAGCACGAAAAGCATTTGCAGCGTTCAGACAGTATCAAGACATCACAATTCATACAGTGTGTTCTGAACATTATCAATGCAAATACTGGAAGGTCTATGAGGTCCATTGCCAGAGATCTACTGGTGTCAGAGGTCACAATCTGCAATGTGGTGCATGAGAACATTCAGTACAAGTCATATGTGATGAGGAAAAGGCAGTTTATGTTGGTGTACACACACAAGAACTATGGTTGCTCCGAGCAAAAGAAGTACTGAATAATTTTAAACACCCAAAAGAACATGACAGGCTCTGTTTTCTTTTTTGTCCTAAAGAAAAAAAAAAAGAAAGAAAAAAAAAGAAGAAATGTCCCCCATATGCACACCAAGTTTCCCTGCTTCTGTGATGCTTTTAAGATTGGTGACACACCATACTCCAACCCTTTCAACAGAGTTTTCGGTTGAATGATTCTGGCTACAATGAGGTGCTGGAAACAGTTGTGAAGCCCTGGATAAACCTTGTATGTGGTGGAAGGCTGTATGTGTTTAAGCAGAACTCTGCACCTGCTCAGAAAGCTGTTGTGACCCAAGACTGGCCGCTCGTCCAATCTTCACAAATCACAGCAACATGTGGCCACCGAACTTGCCAGACCTAAATCCCCTTGACTATTACATGTGGGGGTGCTGTTGAATTGAAAATTAATCTTCACATAATATAACTGATTGCCTGAAAGCTGGCATTAACCAAGTAATGTCCAATATCAATACAGACCATGTGATGCATGCAAGTCAATGATTCCAGTCCCACATGGAAGCCATAATTGCAGATGAAGGTGGTTATATTGAATAAACATGTAATCTAAACATTACTACATCTGTGCATCAAGTTTTGTATAAATAAATTTAGTTGTAAGATATAATTGTTTGCCGTAGAGTTTTCAATGTTTCCTCAAATATACACCCTGTATGTGTTGATTATATATATATATATATATATATATATATATATATATATATATTAATTGATTTAAAATATTGGTTTTTCGCTACACAGTGATAACCATGTTTCAGAAATGGAAGCTAAAGCCTTCGAATTTAATTTTAAATTTACGGTTATTAAAGGCACGAATTTGTTGAAAAATACATCCCTACCCATCCCTAAACATAACCCCGCTTTCAAATGTAACTATTAACTGATACAACGAAAATTAAAAAATTGAACCCCCTACCACCCCTTGTCTAGATGAATGGATTTCTCGGTATCCTTGGAAACCCTCAATTATGAATCTTTGCCGTGCCTTTAATAACCGTAAATTTAAAAAAATAAGTTACTCCAAAATTTGCTTGACGAGGAAATGGAACTAATGTCTTTGGTTTAATAACAAAATTAAATTCGAAGGCTTTAGCTTCCATTTATGAAACATGGTTATCACTGTGTTGCGAAAAACCCATATTTTAAATCAATTAATTTATAATATTAATGCTCTGTAAATTTACATTGAGCACTATTGTGTAAAAATAAAAATATCTATAAGAACACCGGATTTTATATCTTACTGTGCTTTCTTTTTATTTTTATATATATATATATATATATATATATATATATAAAAAGATAGAATAATTAGTAAAATAAAAACTTCTGCAAAAGAAATGCTTTGTTCATTATAAAGCTATGGATTTATTGATTGAGACAATGAATGAGAATTTAATTCCCAAAATTGCAACACTATATCACTGGGGTAATGTGCCAGGAAAACATTTGTATTCAAATACATATGAATATGTTCCAACTTACATTTTCTTGAAAGACACACCATTTATTGCCAAAAAGTAGAGGAAGTTTCATACTGTTGACAGAAAATGAGTGAAAGTAATGGATTAACATCATGTTTTATGTGAAGAGTGGTAAAAATGCTAGTTAAACATTATCCCTATAAATAGCTTATAGTGAACATGCTATAAAGAAATTGAATGTTTTCAAGTGGCACAGGCAGTTCTATGAAGAGAAATGATGCAAAAACTAACTCAAAAACACGAAGATGCAAATGTAGACACACTGCAAAATTTGGTGTATTCAAATCAAAGATTAAGTGTGTGACTGATTGAAGAACTGAATATGAACAGAGAGATAGCATAGGATTTGGGAACAAGAAAAATTTCTTCAAAAGATATCTTAACTTATAAGCAGAAATAATGTTGGTTTCATATTTCATCTGATCTTTTGAATAAGATGTTTTGGTCATTACTGGTAATGAAATATTTTCAATATGACCTGGAAAGTAAGCACCAAAATATATAGTGGAAAACAAAAGTTCACCTTGACCAAAAAACATGCACTTCCCACAGTTCAAATCCATGCTTGTGTGTTTCTTTGAATATAAGGAGATAGTTTACTATAAATTGTTAGGATAAGGACAAAGTGTCAATGAACATATTTGTTTTGAAGAGCTGATTAGGTTATGAGAATCTGCCCGGAGAAACAAAAATACTTGAACTCTGGCCAAACAAGTGAATTCTCCACCATGACAATGTTCCTGCACATGATGGATTAGCAGTTCACAAGTTTCTGGCTAAGAAATCCATTACAAAAATGGGTCATTCACTTTATTCAACAGAGTTAGCCCACTGTGGTTTTTGGCTATTTCTAAAATTGAAAAGTTTTCTGAAAGGGGAAATATTTGCTGACATACAGCAATATATGACTACATTACTAAAAGATATTCTGGAAAAGTGAGTTCCAAGAATGTTTCCAGTAATAGCATCATCATCTCAAAATGCACAGCTTCACAAGGATAACCTTGAAGGTGACAACAGCCAATAGTGACAGGTAAGAAACCTTTGTTTTAGAAGACCATTCCAGGCATTAAATTGTCATACCTCATAACAGATATAAGGTGGTATTAGAAAGTACTTTGACAAGTATCTCCTGGCAGATTTCATAACCAATTCCAGCCATGTGAAAGAGCTGATGGATGGTTTAGCAGCAGTCCTCATGGATAAGTCACAATATTTTTTGTATTTTCTAGCATTCTGCAGTGATCAGTTGCCCTGAAGATTCAACATATACAGGATGAACCTCACTGTAAAAAATGAAAAATCTTAAACTGACACAAAACTGGCCTTGAAACAATACTCAAAACCTGTGTTCAACCAAAAGAATGTTTACCAAAAGCTAGATGAAGTATTTGCCAATTTCATGTAAAATTTAATGCAATCTCATTCCACAAATTTGTCAGCCATTTTAAAGATTGCAATGATATTACAAAACTATTGCATAATAATCGAACATGATCAGATCGTCTGCCAATAAGCTTTGTAGTAAGAATAGTGGGTACCACTCAATATTAGCTGCTTGCATATTTCTGTCTATATCTCTGAGATATTTAATAACAAAAGTGATGGAAGCAAAAAGAAAAAGAAACAAAATGAAATCAGCTAGAGCATATGACATGTTCGGTGGAGGAGGGGCATATTTAACAATAACACACACACACAAAAAAAAAGCGGAAAATTGCTTTTTTCACTGCAAATTATTCATATCATATCCAAGTATTTTACAAAAAATTAGACCTGATTACACAATATTTCAAACTCAACTTAGATATATATGCAATGAGATGAGGTATTTGTCTGCAGAATATCAATACATTGTTATATAATTATAGTGAAATCATTAAGGCCTTTTTGTCAAAAGCATTTTATTTTGGGTCATATATTAATTTAAAATATTCCTTTTTACAGGCTTTATTTTTTAAATGGAATAAGATCATTCTAAATTTCAGAATTTCATTATTGCCCATCAAAATGACTGGAAGAAAGCGATCTAAAAACACTGATGGAAAAGAGAAGTAACAATGCAGAAGCAAAATGACTCCAGTTTGTTCAACTTAGGAAACTTAGCATTGCAGCCAAAGTATTCTAAAATGCTGCCAATAACAAAGGAGAAAATGAAAAATACCTAAAAACAAATTAAATATAGCATCAAAATTTATACTATTTTTATTTATTTTTTATGTAACTAAATACATATTTTTTAACAATGTTTCTGTAAATCTTGATATTCCCTATAATAAATTAATAAATATTGTTATTATTTTACTTAAGTGTAAGATAGTCGTACATTTACAATTCCTTACGGCTAACCGTAAAAAGAAAGGTTGATCAAAATTGCCTCAAACTTTTAAGTGCGTATTACCACAAAATTATCAAATGTTTAATACACCCTTCTCCGTTGAACACATCATATACCCAAACATATTTAAAAAAGAAAAAAAGTTTATTTCAATTTAAAATTCTCAGCATCTCCTCTCCTTTGTACACATGTGTAGTTGCATGAACTTAAACAACACTAATCTGATGAAGTCCTAAAATATGAAACCTGTCAGATGAAAATCTTACTCTTTGTCATAATTTTCCTTAAAATGTGTGTGTGTGTGTGTGTGTGTATACGTGTGTGTGTGTGTATATATATATATATATATATATATATATATATTTTAGCCTAAATAAATTACTAACCTTAAAATGAATATTTGAAATAGTCAAAGTATAAGAAACAAATTAAAAAAGAGAATGTATTTGTAACCCATGCAAAAAAAAAAAAAAAAAAAAAAAAAATCAAATTTTTAACAGAACCTGAAAGAAATGGTATTTTGCAACAAAAGAAACATTCATTATATTTAGATTCAAACAAGTAAAAATCAGTCAGTGTTATCTTTTGTGTCATCACAGCATTTTTAGAATAAAGCAATATAAACAATAGCAAGTAATTACAAAATAAATTTGATCCATATAAATACACAAAGCATTAGAAGATTATGCACATTTTGTTTTAAATAAAACAATACTCTTAATAATAATACATTATATTGCAGACAAAAGCTCTAAAACTAAAAGAAAATCACTTTTTCATAAAAGTTCTACATTTAAACTTATTGTGAGGTTTTATTACAAACAACTATTAATACTAAATAAGGTATTTTAAGGTCTGGTAACAATACTTAAAAAGAGCAGAAAGGATAATGAGAAAAATGTAAAATGCTGAAGTTTCCATTTGATTTGGCATCGATTCCTTCTAACAGCCAATATACTCCAAGGCCTCATCAAGACATTCATATTGAGAGATTGATGGCTGAGTTACCTATTCATAAACAGAATACTTAATGGATAAGGCAGATATTCTAAAAGTTAGTGTTTAAAGGAGAAAGAAAAAGAAAAAGGCATGGTTCAATATAAAGACAGATGACTTTGTAGTAATCTCGTGATCATGATAAAAAAAAAAAAAAAATCTAATTCCCATAATTCCATAGAAAAAAAAGGAAACTGGCCTACTGGTAGGAAATTTAGAGTCTTCCTCTTTTTCATTGACTGCACATGGATTTAAGATGCTCCAGGAATGAAAACCACATAAGTTTTACACAAATATCACTTTCTCATGTTTAATATTACCTTTTAATGAGACTTATCACTTGCAAACAATTTATTCATTCACAACACACAAAATTCAGAAATATTTACTAACAACCACATTACAAGAACTTTCATCCATCTACCAAACTAGTACAACCAAATACTTCTGATAATAAATCCTATGTATGCATAAAAATCTCACTTTGTTATATTAATATATATACTCTATATTTTACTAACCAAAAATAGGAGAGAAACAAGGCCCATCATCATAACTCAATAGATCTGATTTTCATGTAATATATTAAAGCAATAACATCAGGAAATGGTAAAATTTCCATTTCTCCAATTATTAGATATTTAACTCCTTCTCCATCAATTATTTTGGGGAAAACATTTTCAGATGAATTTTTTTCATTTGTTTTTATAGTAACTATTTTATAGTAACTAAGAAATTGAGGCACCTTGAATTACTTGAGAAGTGGCTAATACCTTTACCAGAAATATGAGTTGACAATTGGACTAGATTCAAGCTCAGAAGAGCATAAAATTTTTTTTTTAAAATCAAGATCGGCAAATAAACACATCTGTAGCTGGTTTTTGAACGTTATGTTTTGGATGCGTTTATTTATCCATGTCTGAAAAAGACACTTTTTGGTAAAAACGTATATATATATATATATATATATATATATATATATATATATATATATATATATATGTGTGTATGTATGTATGTCTGTATGTCTGTCTGTCTACACTGGGGAAGCAGTTAAAGAAAATTCTGTACAAATAATTTCACTCAAACAATCAGAACTTTACTCTGATAGTAAATTATAAAAAAAACTGATTTTCATGTAATATATTAAATAAGTATGAACAGGAATATTTTTTGTCAGAAAACATATATGGATTATGAAGTAATAAAAAACAGAAACAAAAAATAAAAGTTAGAAAAACAAAGTAATACACAGCAAGTAAAATCTGATATAGAATTCTTTCTAATGGTTCTATGATCAACAAAATTAACTAACAATTAGCTTGAGTAATAGGTTAATGGATAATTGTTTGAATATTGTACTAAAAGGTGCCATTTATATGTACAAGATGTATCCAAAAAGTACCTAGCTATTTTTTAATCTTTCAGCAACAAATCATGTAACTTGGCAATCAATCAGAGGATATTTTACTGTATGCAAACAAAAACACTCTCAACTGATAATGAGATGCCATTGAGTAAGCTTCTGTACTATGCAACCATTGCATTCACAAATATTGAGCAAGTAGATAGGTAAAGTCGTGTCACAAAACATTACATTAGCCCATCCCTACAGTCCAAATTTGTTCCTTACAGATTTTTCATTATCACTGTTGACAAGGTCGCCATAGATGGTAATCCAGAAAGAATTCTTTGGAAACTGTTTTGGAAAACAAAACATTGGAATAAGTGTCAGAGATTCAGGTAGAGTACTTTGCAAGGGACTAATGTATGATTTTACTTCAGGTCATTTATTGTTTTTTTTTTTTTTTTTTTTTTAAAACATTACATGGCTGGATCATTTGTAGAAGAGACCACACAAGTGTGTATATTGAATAAACATCTTTTTTCCATTCCTACCATGTTTAAAGTAATGTGAATATCAGTTTGTATGCAATTCCAATTGTAATTCCACCATAATGATCATGAAGTATCAAACAAGATTTCCAGGTTTTAATAACTTTTCTATGTTTTTTTTTTTTTTTTTTTTTTTTAAATGCCCAGCATTTTTAAATGCAGTAAATCAAACACAGAGAAAAGCATGTACTACATTATGATCTTCAAGGGAGTGAAGGTGTTCTACTCATTAACATGTTTCCAAATACATATATACCCAACCACTCCAGTTATGAAAGAAAATTATAAAAGGGTAGGAAGTAAGATGGGAATTCAGACATGAGATATTAAAAGTTCATTTACTGGCAGACTATATCAGATTTTATTATGCAAGTCAATGTTTTTACAATAAAACTGATGTAAGCACACACACATATATATATATATATATATATATATATATATATATTTCGGTTGAGAATCCTTTATCTGAAATTCTTGAGACTCGAAGTGCTTCCCTTTTCAGATTTTTTTTGATTTTGGAATATTTGTATATAGCATCTATAAAATGGGGCAGCTTCGGAATGGAACCCAAATCTAAACATGATATCCCCATACATTTCATAACACAGATTATACATATACACTGAAGGTAGTTTTATATAAATGACATATATCCTAAAGATACAGGTAATGACACTAGTCCTGTAATGCTCACACTGATTTTTAAGTGGTGAAATTAAGATTCCACATAAAAATAATATTGCAAACAGAAACAAAACATGCAGGATATTAAGAACTCTGGTTAAATATTTGGAAGCAACCAAATTATGACATTTAAATAAACAACACAAAGAAAAACATGTAAGTTGGGCAAAGTAGTACATGAAAAATAATTTATTAACAGTAATTTTTAATGCTGAATGTAGAGCTACAGTGTATGGATCTGATAGTTGGGCTAGAGATGGAATCCTTCATGGAAATAGTTAGCCATGATGACTACAGTTGAAGGTAGAGTAATGTTTTGTGCCATTATTGTAGGCAGTAAAATTATAGGTCCCTTCAAAATTGATGATGGTGCCAAAATGAATAATGAGACTTATTGTAAGTTCTTGGACAAAATGTTTTTTTGAGTAGTCTAGATCAGAACTAAGAAGCTAGAGAGGAAGACAATGCAGAGTGGATTATTGCCTACCTTGTCAAAAATGCTTTTGATGATTCCAAATTAATGAAATCGCCACATGACTACACATGACAGAAAAATTGTGGTCCCTCATTAAAAGATGTATATGAAAATGGAAACAATATTCAAGCAAAAACTCTGGGAACTTTTACAAGTAATGTTAAAATGGAAACAACAGAAAAGTTTGTTTTTTTTAAAAAAAAATATCAATACATAAAATACTGGTGAAGGTTATAGAATGTAAAAGAGCTCATATTCAGATGTCAAATAATTATATATATATATATATATATATATATATATATATATATATAATAGGATATTGAGTTAAATATATATTCTATGGCCTATGTTTTTAAGGATTTATTTATAAATAAAAAATTATTTACATAATAAAACCTGACATGCTCCAAACAATTTATCAATACTTTTAACAAGGATAGATATTATAAGTTGAAATGTACATAATATATTGCTCATATAATTATATCCTGAAAATTGTACCAACATTGGTTGGTTAATACTACTTGTGAAAACACTAATTTTCTTAAGATCTGACATTGTATTCAGGTTGTTGATAAAGATTGATCAAAATACAGAGGAAATAGACACTTGAACATTAAAAAGAATTATTAATAATCAAGAAGACATAATCTCATCATGGAAAATAAAAAGTTAACTCTTTGTATGGCAGGGTGCCAATACCAATGAAATAATGGAGGGAATTCAAAACACTAAACTTAAAACAACAAACTGACTCACTTAAGATACTGGCGAACTTTTAGTGATCTCAATCATGTAAAAATAATCTTCACTTCTACACATGATCAAACGGGCCATACTAACAAGGATTATTCTTTTAGAAAACTTGAAACCAATATATTTCTATTTTATCTATTATTTAAGCAAAAGGAGTACTTTCTATAAAATTGATTTAAAATATACATATATAAACTTGAATAAAGACAAAAGAAAACTTAGCTGACATGTTTCGTCTTCAGATACACTTTATCAAATATTAAATAATAAAATCATTATTCATATTTTACTTTTACATATACATTTTTAGTTATATCTGAAATTTTACATATATAAACATATAAATTAGAAGTACTAATGTTAATTACTTATCAAAGCTCAACTCATAATTTTTTAACCACTCATCAGGACTTTTGACAAGAAAGTCTGTATTGATTGCAGAAAATCTATTTTAGAAAACTTTTTTACTGAATGTTATTACTTCTAATTTATAATAATTAGCACTAATAATTAGCACTTTACTAGCAGAAATAGTGAAATCTGAAATACATTAAATTATATAATTTTATGTATATTATTTGCTAGTATTAATAGCTAGCATTTTTAATTTATTATAAATATATATTTATATATAAGTTTCAAAATTAGGATATATAATCCCAAAAATTAAAATTTTTTTTTGACAATTGGAAATGTTCATGAAAGTAGATTTGCTTAGAAATATATCTGATAATGCATTTCGCCATTTAAGACTTCATCAGATTGAAAAGTGAAAGCAAAGGAATGAAATGTGTATTTGTCTAAGTTTAAATTTTTTAAAAATCTTATTTTTTCCCCAAGCTGGCATTTCTTGGGACTAAAAAAAGAAAGAAAATGAGTGACTTTTTAAAAGAAGTTGTTAACATTTATTTTCAAACTAAGAGTAAAGAATTTTTCTTTTTTTTTTTAAAACCTATAACATATTTAATCTATTTTTAATTAATTAATTAGGCTATAAAAACTAAAACCCTTCCTATGATACTGACATTTGTGGATTTCAGGAATGTTTTTTATTCTATACACAGAGGAAAGCTCATGGAATTAAGGCTTATGGAATACCTACTAAAATAGGCTTGACTATCAATATGTTATCCACAGATAATGTAACAAGTATTGTCAGATAGATATATAGAAATTTTGGAAATTTCAGTTAAATTCTTTCATGGAGATACATTGGCCACACTTCTGTTCATCATTGACCTTAACTATGCAATGAATCTTGCAACTAAATATGAGAAAAGTATTGAGATTACTCTAAATAAAACAAGAGTAAGTTAATACTCTGAAATGCCGTGACAGATAGATTTTGCAGATGATCTAACACCTGCATCCAATACTATCGAACAAGCAGAACTCTTTATTCTTAGATTAGAATCTGCTGCATATATGGACTGCATATAAATTTTTTTTAAAAGAATTCATGTCTTTTAATGAAGCAGAAGCATTAAAAAGGTGGCAATCTAAATTAAGGGGATGATTTTTTTATATTTGGGTTCATGGTTGAATTCAGCACAAAAAGACCAAAGTTAGAATTACAATAGCATATACAGAACTAGCAAAAGCAAATAATATTTCATAGTAAAAAAGAAAGAAAAAAAATTGGTTGAAAGTGAATGCACAACTCTTCAGGTCAAAAGAGTAGAAACAATCCTTTTATATGGGTCAAGTAGCTGGACATTAGCAAAATCACTGTCAAAAAACTAGATGGTATATATATTAAGAGCAGTACTTAATGTTAGCTGGAAACCCCAAATGTCCAATGAAAAATTATATAGAAACCTACCAGAGATTATGCAATCTGTGAAAAGCAAGTGCAGTTTAATGGTCATTGCTGGAAAAGTAAATAAGAAGTACCTCAGCTTATAATATGGGAACCAAATTATAGGAAAAGATCAAGTGGTAGACCAGCAAGAACCATCGTCAATCAGTCTGTAGATGATACTGGAATCAGAAAGGAAGAAATGAATTGAGATATGGATGAGAAAAATGGTTAGAAAGAAGAGTTCACTTAAAGATAATATAAATAAACAGAACATTATAATACAGGGCAAATTTTAGTTGAATTGTCTGATAGTCAAAATGCCCATTTTGTTTGAGAGGCTTGTGACTATTGTGTTACATATTGACTTGTAATTTTCTCTTTGGCAATTAAAGTTATCTGCCAGCAACAACGGAGTGGTATTATATGTCGTGTGAATATAAAAAGTCCCCATTTCCAGAAGGCAGGATATCTTTTATCAATGTGGCTGTTTCTTTATACATAAAATTAGTGAGGTAAAAAAGAATGGATGTTAAAATTTATTTTTCATCTTAGATTTACTAGCAGGATGTTGTTATTTGAAGTTGTAATGGAGCAGAACAGCAAGGAGGAAGAGTGGAGGAATTATTTTAAACACTTGAAGTTTATTATTCCACTGATGAGTTATACTAACATCTGCAATTGATGCTAAAAATCATGCAATTCTTTGAAGTCTAGAAGATAAAGCAAATAAGAGAAGATTTGGTAAGCTATGTCGATTTATGGCCCAGTACATTCACCACAACCATAATGAAATTCAAAATCATTTGTTCTTTTATTCTTGGGGTGGAAGAGACTATGAAATCATCAGTCATTAAGCTTTGAAAAATATCTGAGAAGTTCAATTTCAAGGATCAACTTTTGTGTTATAGTCTGGTGGTACAGGTGATTAATGAAAAATTCAATCTTGATTGTTCAGTAAGAGGACACAGACATTAGAGAAAGACCTTGAAATGTCTAGAGAAATACAGTGATGGCCACAACATTTTTTAAGGACATTCAAAGTGCACAAGACTTGCCAAGGAATTAATCTAAGACTTCTATTTATAGACTGTCTGTCAGAGAACTGTGAATGCTGCCACTGTGGATGCTGCCACTGTGGAAGCACTAGTGTCTTGCTGATAAGAGTTGTTTTAAAAATAGGGAGAGTTTTGGATGCAAGCATATCAGACATAATTGTCAAAGGGGAGTCAAGATGGAAGTAAGCAATCTAGAAGGAGGGGGAAAATTACAGAAAGATAACAGTGAACAACATTGATGGTTGTTTGGATAAAGGTATGTGTTGTATTCACTGCCTGTGCAAGTTAAATTGTGAATAAGCAGAGGCTGATGATGCAGATAGATGTGGGTGCTTCATGTTCAGTGATGAATTTGAGGAAATTTAATTTGAGGGAGTTGAAAGATTTGCAGATGCTGGTGAGGTTGAAACTATGTACAGACAAGTTGGTGAAGCTGTGCAATGTAACTGAGGTGACTCATTTACATATGAACTCACAAAGACTATAAATAGCTATTGCTATTACCCATGAGATAGTTGAGTGCATACTACTTCCCGTGAATCAGTAACACTACACTAGAATGGCGTCACTGAGATCTAACGAACTGAATGAACAATTATCACTTGATAATTACGAATAGGCACAAGCATGGCTTAGAGAACTAGAACAAAAAGTCAAAGGATTCAAAATCAATTGGAAGAGTAAACCAAATAACAGATCTTTTGTTGACAACTGCTGATTCTGAAGCCATTATAAAATTATCAGTAATTGCACAACCAAGGCAGTTGGAGGAATAGATGTTTAATGATATAAATCAATAGCGAAAAATATAACACTCAAGAAAAAACAAGTGAATGCAGAGAGAATTAAGTTTATGAATATTTCTCAAAAACTGAATAAACCAGTTATTGAATATGTTCTTTAGGCCACTAAATGTTGTGAATTTGAGAAACTGTGATTGGAAAACTATAGTCAATCAAAGAGGATTTGATCCAAATGAAATTGATTAGTAAACAGCCTTCAAAATGAGAAGTATTGGCAAATGACTAATGCATTTACAACTGGGAAAGTTGTCACTAGAACAGTGTGCTGAATTTGTTTAGCAACAAGAATTTATTGGAAAATTCAATAGAACAGAAATTACAGATCTGGTACAGGAAATGGACACATACATGATAAAGAAAAAGGACAGAATATTGTGTATTTATTGTGGATATCAACTTCAAAGAAAAAACAATGTTTCAAAATGAATCATTTTAAAGGTATGTGTAAATTCAAAAACAAAAAAGTAGAGACAGTCCAACAAAATGAAGGGGAAATAATTATGGACATCTTTTCATAAAAAAAAATGAAAACAGGTTATTAAAAACTTGAATCAATAATGTTTTATTGAACATGCAACTAGATATAGAAAGTGATGTGATGTTGATACCCAGAAATTTCAGGAAAAAATTAGGAGAACCACTAACAAAAAATTATGGTATACAAAGAATAGTGAATCTAATCTATAAGAGGCAAGATTCATAATGCAATATAGACAGAAGACTATGATATTAGAAATAAAATGGAAATGGGACATTAGCACATGCAGACCAAGTTAGATTGCAACATGATAGCAATGAAGAAATGTATAGTGTGCTGAAAGTAATAAAGGTGAAAGTGTCATGTCAATGTGAGACAAACATGACAATAAAATCGAGTGTAATATAGACTCTGAAGATGGACAAGAACAATTGGAGAAAAAAGAAAAAGGTCAAGATCTTACATATCTAGACAATCTCTTAGGAATAGAGAGGAAGATTGTGAGGAGACAAAAGCTCCTAGACAAAGTACCAGGGAAAATAAGGGGATAAAACCTCTTTGCTAAAGAGAGACGAGGTGACTCAATTACATATGAAGTTACAAAGACTATAAATAGGTATGGATATTATCCATGAGGCAAGTGAGTGCATACTACTTTCCACGAGTCAGTAACACTGTTGAAGTTCAAGGGAAATGAGAGTCATTTGCTGTTGTTGGTTGAAGAGTGTGAGGTTCCCACATAGTTGGAAAGCAATGTTTTCTTTGAGTGAAGAAGGGACTCCATTGAAATCGCATGGAGTTTGATTTGATGTTTAGCAATAAGCTAAGTTGCTTAAAGGACTTATGTATAGGATTTTAATGTTACCAGTTGATAAAACAGAAACGACAATTTTGTAGAGATTTTCCAATACCTTATTCACTAAAGGATGAAATTGAGAAAGGACTTAATCAATGACAGAAACAAGGTATCATTTGGGGGAAAAAAGAAAAAAGAAAAGGGGAATATTCTTATTGAGCAGCACCTATTATACTGGTACCTACAGACAATACTGGAACTGCTTCATTATGTCAGAAATATAAACAAATCAAACATGACAGACCTTTGTAGTAAATAAAGATTTGTTTGCAGCCTTAAGAGAGAAATTTACTAAGCTTGATTTGGGTCTTGCACATCAACTCCAGTTAGACAAAGAAATACAAAAGCTATTCACCATTAATACTTATGAACTTAAGCAACCTATTAATTTACAATCAGTGTGCATCACTGGCATCTTTCCATGAAATGGAATACATGATTGAAGAAAATTATTTTCTTCTATAAAGTGTAGAGGAATGACATTTTTAAATTTGGGGATTGACGATACTAGTCACCTTAGGAATTATCAGAAAATATTGTCAACAAGTCAGGACTTGGGAAAAAAAAATACCAGTTCCTTCTTCCAGAGAGGTCTTCTCTGGGTTTTAGAATCAGCAAGAAAAGCATAACTCTCCCTCTAGAGAAAGTTATACCCCCACTGCAAAGAACATTGCTGACTTGAAATCTTTTCTTGGTAATCAATTATTATAACCATCATTTATTCAATTTGTCATCAACTGTTAAAGAAATTTTGGGTGTTGGGAGCAGATCAGAAAAAAGGTATTTCAAGATGCCAAGAAAATATAGTGTTCTGCCCCTTTGATACAGATACATATCCATTTTTCAAAACCAATTCTGGTGTCTACAGATGCTTCTCCCAATGGAACAATAATGCTACCTAAAATGGATAATGAGAGTGAGAAGCTGGTGTGTTACATTTTAGAAATATTATCAGTTGCAGAGAGAATTGGAAAAGGATTAGTACATGTATTTGCCATTAAAGAATTTCGTCAGTATGGTAATTCTTTTCATTTTATACATCAATCATAAACCATTCCTGTTTGCTAAAAATAAGCCAATTCCTCTTTTTTCTGCTGCTAGAATTGGGTACTATTCAAAATTGCCTATAACTACAAATTAGAATATCATGATGGGTCTCCCAACAGTAATGCTATCTTAATTGTCTTCCAGTAAATATTTAGTGAGAAAATAGAGTTCATATGATGGATTTGGTTAATTCCCCTGTGATGATAACTGAATTACATTCAAACCCTGAAAGAATCCTGTTAGAGTTTGTGAAGTGACTATGAATCACTGGGGAAATCATATTGCGATTACTGAATTAAAGCTATAATTTTGACAATTAAGAATCGAGTTGTGAGGATGGCGCAATACTGGGGAAAGTCAAAGAATCATTTCTTCTCCCCCTTGTTGAATGTGTTGCAAGAGATTCATTAGATCCATGTAGGAATAGTATGCATAAAACTCTTGTGCAGTGGCCAAATCTGAATGCCGATACTGCAATAACTTATAAGTTTCGTAAAGTATGTATTCAAATTCAGAGCAGTGCTAATTATTGGCTAAGAATATTCAAGTCTTAGATATGAAAGAGTACATGTGGATTTTGTTGATCCATTATGGGATATATGGTTTTGGTTATTTTGTTTTTTTTAATGTGTATTTGATGTGTTCATCATGAAGTTGCCGGTTACCCAAGCCACAATTTAGAAACTAAAAGGAATCTTTGCTATGCAAGAGCTCTTTGTGATATTAGTAAATGATCATGGCCTAAGTTTCATCAGTGAACAGTTCAAGGTTGTTCATGAATGTCAACATATAGTTTTGTATCACCAATCCTCAAAACAGTTAAACTAAAAGCACTGTCTGTACATTCAAAGAAATTGAATAAAAAAGGGGCAGTTAAAACCAAAGTCAATGGTTTTTTGTTCAGAACTATTTTGTATTCAACAACCAGAGATTCTCCTGATGAATTTTGTTCAAACAAGTTACAAACAGTATTTCATGTACTGAAAATAAATATATATCATCAAGCTCCAAGGGATTATTATCATATAGAACGAAGGATAAGAATCTTACATCCCTTGCATGAATTTAGAGTTAATGATCATATTTTGTACAGAATTCTGGATGGAAAGTAAACTAACACTACAGTTGGAGGCTATAAATTTTGAATTTAAGAATGGATGAAAGCATAATCGAATTCTAAAACTTCCACCAATTGTTTTTGTGGTTCTTGGAATAACCAAAGTTCTTAAACTGCCTAAAGTGTCAATTCTTACTGATTCTCTGTCTTGTGATACCACTGCTTATCCTAGTACATGTGAAGTGCCTGATATCCCTGAAGTTCACAAGTTGAGTATTAGATGTCAACCACCCTCTTTGTTTGATAACAACTTGTGTGGAAGCTATTAATTAATGATTGGAAGTGTTCTTATGGATTGTTTTATCAGCTCTTGGAAGAAGAAAGTTATCTACCCTTAGTTTTGAGTAGGCCACCAGGTTGACGCATTGCATATTATGAGAATATAAATAGCGAACATTTTCAGGTGGCATACTTTCTACTTAAGCAGCAATTTTTTTTAGGTACTTATATATGTGTGTGTGTGTGTGTGTGTGTGATCCCTATTTTTTTTTGCTTTATAAATGTCCCCACCAGCATCACATCATCTTCATGGTTGTTTATTTTCTGTTCAAAATTTGTAATTATTCAATATGAACAATATAACAAAATAATCAATTCTTGTTTGACAGTATTTTTTAAAGACCAACAATAAGCTACCTTTACAGAATATATTGATTACCATGTCTAAATTAGAATTGTTATTGAGAAATTATTTTTAATGTATACCTAACTGTTCATAATTACAGATATTCTTTTAATTTTTTAAAAGAAATGTTTTATATTGAGGTATTTTGTTGATATTTTGTTAGTATATTACATTGTTGTGAGATAATGGGTAGTGAATAGGCTACTCTCACACATCATTAAAACCAAGTGGTTAGTTTGATTCTCACCAGGTGCCTCATATTTGTGGTTTTGTTGCAATCTGAATTAAGCTTAATACTCTTAGTTATCAGAAAGAGCAATACAAATGCAGAAAGGTGTACCTGTGTTTTATATATTATGTAAATATGTTTGATAAAGTATGTCACAAAGAACCGTTGTAACTGCAAGGTAACCTAAACATATTAGAATAATCTAGAACTGGCAGCAAACTGCCTGCATACAGATAGAAAATGAGTTCAGGAAATATACAAAAATAGAAAGTGGTGTATGACAAGGATGTGTCTTCTCACTGACTTATTCAACCTATACAGTGAGGCAATTCTGAGAGAATTAGAAATGTTACCAGGAATCATTATTGGTAGCCATAATCTTAACATGGCAGATGGTATAGTGTTGATAACAGACACAGAAAGGAAACTACAAGAACTTCTACAGAAGTTAGTGAAGGAAAACAAGAAAAGACTAAACATCAATTGCAAGAAGATGGAATGCATGGTTGTTAGCAAAAGAAAAAGCCCAAAATGCAAATTTCAAATAAGGGTGTCGTATAGGGACAAAGTGTCATTACCAACACTGATCACCAGTGAGCAAACATAGGTGATTCCATTTCTAATAAGTAGACCACATGATCATAAAGGAAAGGTATATATAGGAATTAACGTGGTGTCTAAGTGATCCCAATTCTCTATACTATTTCTCTATATTGATCACTCTATGGATTATGATTCAGCAGTTACTATTTGAAAAAGTATTACTAGTGCGAGTATTATTCGCTGGAGTTACTACTAGTATCTGCAATTACAAAGTCTCGACTACAACGTGCATTTGTTGACATCACAAAAGTGACAACGCGAAGGCGTCTGACATCACAAAAAGGGATAATGGAATCAAACAAGTACAAAAATTTAAGTATCTGGGAAGTGTTTTAACAGATGACAGAAAGTGCAACACTGAAATCCAAAGGCACACTGAGATAGTGAAAGAAGCCTTCCAAAAGCTAAGCAAAGTATTAAGAAGCAGAATAATTTTATTAGAAACAAAGAAAAGAGTACTGAATTGTTATATAATATCAGTCCCCCTATATGGCAGTGAATGCTGGACAATCCCCTCAAAGATGAAGAACCTTAAGCAACAGGAAGGTGGTTCTACAGAAGTATGTTGTGAATACCATGGACTGAACATATGAACAACAATGAAGTTTTAGAGAAAATGGGGGGGGGAAAGACACATATTTAACATCAGGAAGAGATAATTGAAATTTCTGGGGCACATAATGAATAAAAAGGGGTTGGTAAATTTTATACTCACAGGACAGACAGAAGACAAGGGGTACAGAGAAAAGCAGCACATAACCTAAGTAACAAGCTTGAGACACATATTTAACATCAGGAAGAGATAGTTGAAATTTCTAGGACACATGAGGAAAGAGGGCTTGGAAAATGTTATACTCACAGGACAGATTGAAAGCAAGAGCTTGAGTAAATGGATGGCAGAGCAAGATTTAGGAGTGATAAGACAAAACTTATTAAGAGCTAAAAAGGACAGAAAATTTTGGAGAGCTATGATCATCGATGTCTTGAAGAGACATGACACACAGATCTAAAATAAAATTAGGTAAATTGTTAAATCTTTGCCCATGAATTCAAGCTTATTTTAAGAAAAGTTAATATGTTTACAGATAATCAAATCTGCATTGGATACAGTTCATGATTAGTCAAATTAATCTTCAATAAAGCAAGTAAATAACCACAAGTGAGATGAAAACTAATGATTTGATCACTATCATTTTTATATGAATTATTGAATTAAAAATAAAAATAAATTTAGCATCAAATATTCAAGTTTTATTAAAACAGTTCCTTCCAAATATAAAATACATGACAACTGTTCATAGTTAAGCCATAAATATTTGTAAACTTTGGCTGGAAAATGAGTTGCCTGGTTGTAATTGTTAAGTAATTTGCAGTCAACCTTGAACATATAAACTTTAAAAGTAAGTTAATCCAAAATTAAGCAGTGACAGATTCAGTATTTAATCAGTGTATAGAGAAATTCAAATCTATTCAGCACAATAACAAAATGACAAATACTAGAAATGTGTGTTTTAACACTTCCTTCTCTATGAAAAGGGGATTTTAAGGATTATCAGAATTGAACTTAAAAATCTATGCAGCTTTGAATTAGTAAAATAGGTATTACAATTTAAACCAAGTTAAAAATGCCAAGAGAAACATGATAGAGAAATATTAAACATTTCCTATACCTCATTGTCACAGTACTGAACTGCGAATCAAAAAATCATAAATGTTATTTTTTTCTGCATACTGATTTACCCAGAATGAAACAAAAATAAATTTAATAGCTATTCTTTAAATTTAACATGCAGATTTATTGAAAAGTCTTTGGAGACAAGTGTAGAAGATGTCAAAAATAGACAAGTGTAGAAGATGTCAAAAATAGACATGATTATAAAACATTCTTAAAGCAGTATCAAATTACTTTGACCGAATAATAACTAAAATTAAAAATTACTTGAGGGTTAGGAGTCCTAGTTGAATTCTGTAAAAGCCAAAAAAGGTTGTTTCTACAAATCTCACTTCATAAGTAAAATATATATATATAAAATAAAAAAAATAAAAATTCAGATTTTTACCCTATAACCCTTGAAACAAAAAATTTTAATTTTTTAAAAAGGTTTTAAATATAAACATATGCAGCTTTGTAGTTACAAAATATTTCAACTTGAGAGATGACATCTAGTCATTCAATTGCTGAAAACTAGGTATATCCAAAAATTTGTTAAGAGACATCATGAAAAAAATACCCAAACGATAGTAACAGCAATTATGCCCAAATAGTAAAAACAATTTCTTTTAACCTTTTTAAAACATTTGAAATTGTGGTTCAAAATCTTCTTTTTTTTTTTTTTTACATCAATCCAAGACTAAATTTGTATTTGAAATTTTAGCATTTTTTTTTACAGTGAAAAACACAATGATATAGAACTTTGTGTTAAAAAAGATAGTATTCTGTGATATTTTAAACTGAAAGCAAGTAATATTTGTTTCAATTCAGATTAATTAAATGTTAAATTAGCTAATTTTCCTCCAAAATGTTTTAGAAATGTATATTTCATTTTTGAAAGATTTTAAATAAAGAGAATAATTTTGTGTTGACAGATCTGCCAATGTGCCTGAATTTATAGATTTTGCTGATAAGCAGAAAACAAAAAATTACAATCAATTTAAATTTGCTTTGAAATGCAAAGTATTTTGCTTTTTGGGAATATTACATTTAATCTATTAGCTTGGAATTAAAAATAAAATTAAAGCTTCAAAAAAGATTTTTAATTTATTTTAAACTCATGCATCACTTTTTTTAGGAGGCACCTACTGAAAAAAATACTATAAACTCAGCAAAGGAAAACGATTAAAAATCAGAACCCAAAGAAACTCTTTCAAGCGATTAGTTTAGTTCTGAAAAAAAAAGAAAATATAAATTATCATTACATACACAGCCTCAACAGAAGAGTTAATCAATTTCATGAAGATTTGTATGTATTTCACACATAGATCCAGGAGAAAAAACCCATTGTTCAGGTAAAGTACAATTTTTTTTTTATAAATACATAAAGTAAATTTACAAATATATAACCTCACATAACCATAAATTTACAATATTTAACCTCATATAATCACAAAAAATAAAAATAATTTTCTTTTCACCTAACAAATTATGCAATGGAATGCATGGCAATTTGCATAGAGCAAAAGTAATCTATGGAGTCATGGTCACTTACATCCTGGCATCATAAAAAAAAATATGCTAGCCATCTTATATATATATATATATTTTTTTACTTTATTAGTTTCTGTATTAAATTTCATTTTTTACCTTTATTTTGATCAATTCTAATGTTAAAAATCATACAAATGACAGAAAACCCACAAACTCCCTGCTAAGATATTGATCACCAACTGCATCCGTTATTATTTATTTCTCCTTTGGATCCCACCTCATTCAAAATCCTGAATCTGCACCTAATGTAGACTTGAGACTTATCATAGATAAATAATAGCATATGAACACCAAAGCAAAAACTCTCATCTAAAAATGTCAACCAGTCAAGAGTGACCAAAAGCTACTATGCTACTTTTAATATATCAGACAGAATCTCTGTTAAAAAGGATACCGAGATAATTTAATAAGTGACCTTTGGAATTCTTACTTAACATGATGGACAGGTAAGTAAAACATAAAAAGAAATACTTGACAGGAATTAATGGACATTGTTTTGTCCATTGCAAGTGTAGCTACATTGTCCTGCTGTTAAACAAGTGTTTGTATCTGGGGGGGGGGGGAGAAAGAGTTTTCATTTATTTTCACTGACAAGACAAAACATTCATAAAGATTGATTGATTGATAAGCTTATAGTTAACCCTATGCATGGCAGGCCATATATGATTCGGGTAATTGGCTGGCAGCTGACCGATAGAGCAGTGCCATAGATATTATGAAGCCTAAATGTGTTTCTATGAAACAAGCAAATTAAGTTCAAATGCTATGCTTATAGAATCTACAATATTACAGCAATATAAAATGGCAACACAGAACTAAATAAGATTTTCTGGTGTATAAATAGTCATTGCTTTTAGTATCCACAACCTATATAGAGAATGTGACTTTTTTTTTTTTTACATGTAGGAAGCCATATATTGCACATATAACACAAAGTGACATTTAATGGCAGATTATCCAGAAATTGTATAGTTCTTTCAGCTATTGTTGAAAACACAAAAGGTGTAATCCTTATTTTATTCATCTTACTGTAATGGAGAGACTGATCCTAGAACATCAAACTACAAATGACTAGAAACTTTGAGAATAGTGAAAACTGCCCACTTGTCACTTCTAATCAGCAGATAAAACAAACAAGTTTTTAAATCTTTTTTTAAGATCTTTATAAAAAATTTTAAGGTAACAACCAATCTATAACTTCCTGGTATCAGTTTAAATTGACCCCCCCCCCCCCATATTATGACTATTTTGATTAACATTCAATATTTTCTTGATTTCTGATGAAAACTCCCAACATATCTCAGGGAAATGTTCATTTTCCAAAATTATAGTTTATTTTTATAGTTTTAAATATATAAGAAAAGTAGGTGTCAGTTGAAACTGATGCTAGGAGGATATGGGTTAACCTGATAAAAAGGAGGTTTAGGTTCTGTAATTTCCAGTGGTACTTGTAATTAGGTACTACTACTAATAATAATAATGATAATAATAAAAACAAATAGTTATGCCAAAATTATTTTTTCTAATAATTATTAGAATATTACTTACCAAAAGAAAGTGTTGAGAATTTAAAGATATAATGAATATTTTTCCTATTTATAAAATAAATAATCCATTTTTAATGTATTGGTATTCTAAAAAGGGAAAATTGATCTGAAGGGGTTATTGATTTGTTTTCTATAAGATCAGAAAACTGACCTATTGAAAAATGATAGCAACCAAATATTGGCTTTTATTTTATATCAAAACAGATTTTTTTTTGTGTAAAACTATCAGTATTGGAATATAAAAATGTCAGTAATTTACCTGAAGGAAATATATTTTTAATTACTATCATGTTTATGTAAGGAATATACTTATTTAAGATTAAGATCTGGGATGTTCTCAAAAAGCATAGCAGATTGATTTAGGGAACATGCTGTTAGAGCATAAAATATTCTAAAACAATATGAATAAAGTGCTGCTGAGGCATTTAACATGTCAACATCTATAAAGTATCATGCAAGAACATGAGCATTCTCAATAAATAAAATAAAGTCAGCCATAAGGTGGGTGCTGTAAAGTTGTTAGCTCAACCAAGAAAGGATTCAAAAGTAAATTCTGATGTTTGGTCAGATTATGGAAAGCTTTCTTTTAAGGCAATAAAGCCACTAAGACACAAGAAGTTACTGAGTGTGAGAGAAGATAAAAAACACTATTAAGGAAAGAGAACAATAAAAGAACAGGAATTAAGATAATTGTTCCACAAGCGATAAGTTTGAAAGAAGCCATTAGCACAGAACTTAACGATTACATCTAGCCATTTCAACAGTAAAATGGTGAGACCATACCACCAATCTAGTACTGCACTTAAACACGAAGTCTAGATACTATAGACGAACGTTCATCAGAAAAATTACCATGAAATTATTTATAGACAAGGCAGAGGGAAGCTATGTTATTGCAGTGAGAAAGTAATAGAAGCCAAGATGCCGGACCAGGACCAATAACATTGCAGATTCTTCAGATTTACTCAAGTACTTTTCATTACACCCATAATATTTGTTGCTTTCTGAAATTTGTCACTGCAGGGGTAGGTATATTTTGTCTATATTTAAAATAATTATGCTTTCATATATATATATATATATATATATATATATATATATATATATATATGATGAAAATGTGGAAAAGACAAAGCAAAATCTGAGGCAGGCATGATATCCACTTCACGTACGGTAAACACTAGACCAGGGTCCTTTAACATATCAGCTTTCCTAGCAAGGTTAATGCTTGACAAACTTACCGATAAGCTATAGTTTTAAATAGGATTCCCCCCTTTCCACCTAAGATAAAATCTCTTTCCTGGGCGCACGTTTTCGCAGCACCGCCCAAGCGGCGCCAGCGTAACCGAATCCAAGAAAGAGAACTCTGACTTTAGAATTTCAGTTTTTCTGTTTCTGACTAGTCCTGCATATATCGTCTCTTCATTTAACTTAAATTTAATATAAATATGTATCCATTAACCATGTCCTGAAGATGGTCTATTAGACCGAAACGTCTGACGCTGACGAAAAAAACAAAATAAAAACCAGTAAACTCACATATTCGGATTTTGCTTTGTTTTTTCCACATTTTCATCATACCGTCGGATCTACATCCACATATTTGCTTACATATATATATATATATATATATATATATATATATATATACACATGCACACACACACACACACACACAACCTTTATCACTCTGTATGTGACTTAATTTATTGTACAAAAAGTTTATCCTGACACTGAAGGTGGCTGCTACCTGAAAAATAGTGTTTGAATTTCATAGTTGTGTTGTCATATCCTGCGATGGCAACAGAAAACAACTTTGAGTGAAATTAACAATAAAGTTACTGCAATTGAGAGGCCTTGAAAATGAATGTTGTAGAAAAGGAAGTAATATTAATTATCCATAGAGCTAAAGGTTAATAAACATTACCTGCCATTTATACGGCTATGGCTTTTGCATGACATTTTCAGTAATTCTATACTATTTACCTTACTACATGGATTTAAATAAGACGCGAGGCAAAAATTTCATCAAGTTTGGAATATGCTTGGCACAACCAGTATTTAACTGTGGAAGACACTTGCCTTTTCAACAACCAGAGCATTGAAATATTTAAGTATTAAAGTAATAGACTTAACAGAAGACTGGAGAGGGAGAGGGAGAGAGAGAGGGGGGGGACTATTTTCCATAAAATATATTATCTTTTGATGCAAAAATCCTAAGGCACACAGTGATAGTGAAAAATTATTTCAAGATAGGAAGATATCCACAGAAACAATATGCAATATCTAATTTCTTATATGGCAGTAAATGTTAGACACTTCTCACAGATGAAGAAAAAAAGTTAGCATAAGAGATGTAGCTCTACCAACAAATGCTAAGAATATAATGGACAGAATATGTGAGCAATGAGGAAGTCTTAAAACTAGAAACTAAACTTGGACAGATTTTAAATGTGAATTATGTTTAAGTGACTAATGATTTTTTTTTTTTTCCAGATTTAACAACTTAAGTCTTTGGCAATTTCAACCATAAAAAGATTAAGAATCAAACAATGTGTTAAAGTTATCAAAGCCTATTACAAAAATGGACATTCAAATAGAAATGCATTGAGAAGTTACCAGGTCACATCATCTCTCAAGACAGCGAAGTCAATTGGCCACCACAATTGTGCAACTTGATACCTTTCCTTTGGGGTCATCTCAAAAGTAAGGTCTATGTCAACAAGTCAACAATAATTCAACAGCTGAAGGATGAGATAAGGCATATTGGTGAGATGGAAGAGAAACTATGCATCAAATGTTTTGACCATTGATTGGAGGTGTGCCACCAAAGCCTTGGCGGACATTTGAGCGATATTATTTTTCACACATAATTGTCATGACTTAAATAACATGATCCAATAGACAAATAAATAAATTTTCACCAATAACACTGATTTATTTACTGCTGGCTTTGATCCATATTAATGAAACACCCTATATAAGGAAAATGATATTTACAATCAGAATGAAATTTCAGGGATACACAATGGAAAGAGGGCTATAAAAATGAATACTCATAAAACATACTGAAGGCCAGAGAAGTCAGGGAGGAAACAATGAATAACCCACTGGCAACAGGTAAAAAGTTACTTAAAGCAACAAAAAACAGGAAAATGTGGAGTCATGATCACTTATGAACATGGTACATAGAAAAAGAATAACTTTTATTAGGTATTTGAAAATGAAAGATAATAGTGCATTTTCATCTTGAGTGTATAAACTAGCAATGATTTAAAAGTGATTTTTCTGTATTATTACAATAAGAATTACTTTGCGATCTATTCCTAAACTTCAAATACAGACAAAATGTCAATGTATATGACTAGATATAAACATTTCTAGTATAATCTGTGTTAGCAAATGGTTTTTAAGAGTAATTTTTGTGCTAAAAAGAATCACAAATATTTAAAAAGAAATAAAAATGCATAAAGATTAGAAAGAATTTTAAAATGAAATGTTTTATATATATTTACATTCTAAATAGATTCCACAAAAGATTTACATATAATGTCTGAAAACAGGATATGGATAAAAGAGTTTAAGCTATGAAAAAAAAAAAAATGCCTTGAAAATTGTAGTTTATTCATGAACAGAAAATTCAATCTAAATACCCTGTCCCCAAATTGTTACCTTTGCAACTATATATGCACAACCAATATTCTGGTAACTGATCATTTGTTACCTCTTTTAATCTGGGCAAAACTATGCACAAGCATTTAAATTTCAAGCAATTGCAAGACTAATTCACTGAGTAGTCACAGGTGGTATTGTATTTAATAATAGTTTGATATTAGTTTTTAACAGTTAATATTACTGTAGAGATACGAGATGTATAATTTGTGTGTATTATTGAATTGTTTATCATGTGAGTTCTGTTGGGCTAACATAATGGATAATCTAACATGATTCTAGAACCAAGGATACTGGAAAATTATTTATGTAAAAGACATGTAAAAAATATGGCCTGTAACTTGTGGTGTTGTTTAATCATTAACTGAATATTGAATCTAAATACTAGCTCTGTCCCATAATATTTGTTATTTCTACATACACATTTCATACACTAAATGTAACAATTACTAAAAGACATTACAATTGAATCATTTGATAAAATTTAATGCAAAACCTATATTTTTAATCTACATTTTACTATCACAAAATTCTTGAAAGCAGATACTCCAAAGGATCAAACTGCAGTGAATACCACAAGAGTTTATAATCTATTCCATTATATAAACAACAATGTGTGAATTTCTGGGATGAGGAATTATCATTACTTTATTATTTATATTAAACTAATATCCTTATCATAATAACAGCACTACTAAAATTAGTCTGACTGTAATTAAAAGACTATGTGACTTTATATATTTATCAGTCACACATACTTATCTCCCCTATTTAAGATGAAATATTCCATTGTTATTGTAATGGTAAACCTCACCAATAAGTGAACTTGTATTACCATAACAGAATATTTCATTAGTAAGTAGTGAGATTCAGGCTCCTGATACAGTGCTTTTTGTTTCATGTTAGCTTTCTTGGAATATTTTTAATTTTAATGATTTAAGAAGCAACATTCTTACATGCAACAGTAGAGTTAATTCCATAGATAATGATCTTAAATTACTCGGGTAGAAAATATGAACAATGTAAAATTACTTATAAGGGGTAAACCAGTATATTAAAAAGTCTTGATGGTCCTAAGCAATTTTAATTAATGTATATTTAAAATCTGATTCAATAAAGTTGTCTAAAAAGATACTATTAATAAATATACAGTACTTATATAGATTTAATAAATGCAACACTTTTTGAATAACCAATCAAATATTTGAGAGTAATTGATTTTACAAGTATGCAAGTGAATACAGGTTGAGAATCCTTTATACGAAATTCTTGGGACTGGAAGTGCTTCGGTTTTCAGATCTTGAAATGCAGGCTATTTAATTTATATATAACATCTATAAAATGATCAAGATCATCATTTTTTGCAGTGTTTTTCTATTTTCATTAATTTCTGTTCATCACAAAACTTTAACGATTTCTCCTATTCCCTTAGGTTGTATATGGTGGTTGTTCCAATGCCAAAATCCTCCTCTTTCACCCCTGTCTAGATTTTTCTGTGATATTGACAAACACAAATGTTTTCTTTTTACTATCCATATAGGTATCTGCAGGACTTTGACATTTTGAATAATATCTTTACTGAGCGACATGACACTTGGTAAGTAATCCATGAACAAAGGTGTTGCTATGACGATCACTAACCAAAAAACTGGTGCCAATAAGGCTACATAGCTGAGCTGGGGAACACCCACCCAGGGGAAATGAGGTCACTTACAACAAATGCACATCACCTAGGAACCTTGCCAGTGCTTTCTAAAATTTTCCATTTTTTAACAAGTCAGCACCTAAAGAACTTTCAGATTTTGAATTTCCAATAAAGGATACTGTATCAAATAATTTGAGGTAAGAAATAACCAATATGGTATGTAGAGACATGGCTTTGTACTGATGCTTAAATTTACTAATCAATATAAAATTT
Source organism: Acanthosepion esculentum (assembly GCA_964036315.1). NCBI lineage: Eukaryota > Metazoa > Mollusca > Cephalopoda > Sepiida > Sepiidae > Acanthosepion > Acanthosepion esculentum. The sequence continues at coordinate 116,207,501 of OZ038477.1, read as the reverse complement.
AATGTGTTTAGACAGACTATAAACAAATGTGCAGATTAGGCTCAAAGTGTGAAATTATTTTAATGGATAGTGCAAAAATGTTGGACTAAAGTGCATATTTTGGTATCAGTTGAATTAATTAGATTATAAATTTCTGAAAATTTAAGAATATCTAACCTCCATAAATGAAATACAATTATGAATTTTGAGCAACAAACAAGACAAACTATTTTAATGAAAGTTTTGTTTAAAAAGATTCACTTTGTGAATATTTTCTTTAGAATGGAACAATCTTCACTAATGCAAAATATGGCTGCAAACTTTTATCATTCTGTAGGTTTTTAAATCAAACTTTAATTATTCAAAATTATTTTACTATGATTAGGACTGGTTTGATTATATATATATCCACTTAGTTTTGGTCCAAAACTAAGTGGATATTATGCTTCGGTTGTTTAGGTCTCAATATTGAACTTTTTTATATATTGAAGAAGAAAACAGACAAGTAGGAATATAATATCTGTATAAGCCTTTTTGTCAGATTGTAGAAGATAAAATAAAAAATAAGAATGCTCAAAAAGATTCATTTTAAAAATGCTTTTACCATAAAAAAAAGAATAGCTCTTTAAATAGGTTTCACTGAAATTATTAACTTTAAGAATAGCATTTTTAACTAAATTTAAAAAATGCTTAGCTTAGCCTTGAATTGTTTATGTTGAATGTAGGGAAGTGTGTGGAAAATGCAATTTTACATTCTAAATTTATAAAAAAAAAAAAAAAAAAAAAATGGTATATTTAAAAAAATGAACAAGAGAAGAAACATTTTTAGAATGTTTACATTTACAACATTGTTTTCAATGGCATAAGTAAAAAATACAAATTAGTGCATAACCATATTTTGCAATTGTAATTTGATATGTGAAGTTTTTCATTTTTGTATTTTTTTGTTATATAAGTAAGTCATGAGGTTAGTTTTGTTTGCACAATGTAAAAAAAAAAAAAAATAGTTTGCCAGTTCTGGGATAAAAATATTCCGGTGTTAAAATTGTAAACAAACAAGCTTTCTTCATTTGATTTTAGAAGGAATTTCACTTTTTAAGAGTTATGGAATTTTGAGCTTTATATAGCAACTTGCGAAATACTTAAACGGTTCGGGTTATCTATTTTCACTTTTATTGCCATGCAAGATTTTACAAACCCCCAGAAAATACACCAAACAATCATTGCTAGCATTAAATAAAATCTGAACGACTGTATTTATAAATTTATTTATATAATAACTTGATTAAAAGTTTTGCTACTTTCTAACTTGAAAAGTGAGTTAGTGCAATGGAGTAATAAAAATATTCAAAGCCATTAGCTTTTTGTTCCGAAGTCTCCTAAATATAAAAATAATTACGAAATTGAGGTCGGTGGCAAAGAAAGGGGAGAATGTAAACAATTAAAAAGAAAAAAAAAGTAATTAAATAATCAACTAGTGACTGGAAAGTAAACGTGGAACTAGAGAGAGAGAGGGGAGTAAGATAGGATGGTAGAATAAAAGTGGATAATGTTTGTTGAATATTTATAAATTTAACATTAAAGCCAGAAATTGGAAATAAATAAAACCCTAGAGAATATAAAATAGAATCATATTTAAAAAATAAAGTTACAATGCAAGCTGTCAATAAACAATAAGTTTGAAGTTGCACCTGGTGCAAATCAAATCACTAGGTTTTTAGCTATAACGGTAATAGAACATAAACAAATGTGAAAATAAATCATTGTTCAATACGTAGATGTCGAAATATCTATATCTCTCTATTTGTTTTTTTTTTTTTTCTTCAAATTCGGAAAAAAAAGTAGGGTATGTACCCGAGCAATTCGTTGTGTAGTCCTGTACTATTTCTCTTGGAATGTAGTACATTCCGCCTGCCATTCGAATATGAAGTCACCGGTGAGGCCCCTTATGTACTGAAAAATTCACTACACCTCCTACTTCCTTTTTCCTCTAAGCTCTTCCTGTTACATTTTTCCTATAAAGCGTAAGCAACTACATGTATATTGTAACTATATCCATAAGTAAATAATTAATTTAAAAAAAAACAAAAAAAAAAAAACAACAAAGAAGTAAAAGACATGCTGGCGAATATAATAGCATATTAGCAAAATTTCAAACAATAAAGGTAATGAAAGAGTTTAAATTTTATTTTTTTAATTTAGAGGCAAAAGTTCTCTCATTAATTCTATAAAGATTACGTGTTATAACTCATTTTTTGATTTTCTATAAAAGTTTAATCGATGCTTTTGATTTTTTGCGATTTTCGTGGCTTTTAATTGTTCAAGACTTATGTGTGTGAGCACGTAAGGGGCCTTGTAAGGAGGTCAGATTTACATGCTTCGGCCATTTTACAGTGCCTGCTCTTAACACTTCAGCAAGACGGTCTCTTCCTTGCAGCCACCTTTACGGCTGACACATATACACGACTTTGCTCTAAGCAAGCGTACATACGCCTACTAATATTTAACTGCTGGCCTGTTCCGTTTATTCTTTTCATTTTTAGCATCGCGCTAATAATATACGTTAGTAAGTAATAATAGCGTGTCTGCAGAAAAAAAGGTAAAGCGGCTGCTCGCTGCCGTACAGAAGAGAAGGGACAACATTTTTCTGTGGTTTAAATTGTGAGTATATGTCCACTTGTCTGATATTTCCTAATTAATATCCTCCTTATATTGAACATTTATGTTCTAGTTTCTAAAAATCAGCAAGAAAACATTTTTTTTTCCTTAAATGATTGTTCCATATTTCTCCTTTAACGTCTTTTTATCTATCTCCATAAAATATTTCTTTACTAAATTCACTGTTTCGTTGCTTTAAAATGTTTCTTTTATGAACCTTTAAATTAAAGTATAAAGTAAAAGTATTTCTGAAAATTCATGTTTAACGTAGGGTATGTGTTTATAAAAGATAAAAAAATCAGGAAATTTATTTTCTTTTTTTTCTTTTGTGGATTTCTTTTTTTTTTTTTTTTTTTCCCTCAATTTTACAAGTATTATTTATTTGGGATTTTTGTAGCAAGACGAGAATTGGGATATTTTTTAAGGAAATGTATTTATTATTAATAAAAAATAATATTTTACTTCATTTATTTAATTTAATTGCTTTTTAACGTTTTATTTTTTAAAAAGTAATTTTTATGATTTTTTTTTTTTTTACAAAATTATATATATTTAAAAAACCTATTCATTGATTGTTTTCGGTTAAACTATGTCTGCAGATTTATCTTTTTAAAAGCTCGGAAGAGGGGATTTTGCAAGATAATTGCTACTTCTGTAAGTGGGGGTTCAGTTTCTAGTGATAAGAAGTGTAAAATCGGTCCCCCACTTAAAATCTTTAAAAATCGTGGAATCCTGGGGAAACATATAAATTAAAAGGGTGAAGGAGACGCTTGTGAATTGTTTTCAAAATTGTTCGGTTAAGTTTTATTATTATTATATACATATATATATATATATATATATATATATAAGACTTAATGCTTAAATCACATTCCCATTTAGTTTTTTATAAAATTTTATTTTATTCAGATAGCTGCGCTTTTATTTAAATATTTTAAATTGGAAGATAAAAAATGCCACTCCCTAATTATGTTGGGGGTGATAGACTGATACTGTGTAACTACATTAAATTAGGGCATGATTTTTTTTTTTTCGTCTTTCCTCAATATTTAAGATTAAGAAACTCCTATTTATGAAGAAAATACGAGTCTTGGTACTTTTCTTAATTATGTACTGTGCATATGGAGTAAAGGAAAATTTCCCCGTTTAAAATGTTTTAACATTCTCATGTTTTTGTATGCTTGAAATGGACGTGTGTGTGTGTACCGTGCCCCATGTGAGCTTTGGCGCAACCATCGATCCATCAACGTTTAAAAGTAGACAGTTCAGTTTCCAAAGTTTTTGCCCCCCCCCCCCCCATCATTTTATAAAATAAAATCGATTTGTTGAAATCGTTTCCGAGGAATCTACTGTATTGTTTTACTCACGCACGAGGGTATAGTGAAAATTTCGCGACTCAACTCGGTTCCCAAAAGGCAGATATAAAATATTGGAAAGGTTTCTTGTTTGGGTCGAGAACATTTCAGCATCCTTGTAAAATAATTCATGCCTAACAGCGCCTACTATTCACAACATGAGACGGAAGTACTCGATTGGATTTTTAAACATATCTTCCTTGTTTTAAGACCATGTCTTCTACTTTTTCGCTTTTTCTTTAGTCAGTTGTTAATGCTTACAAAATTATTACATATTCGAATATAACTTCAGGTCTAACTTTAATTACTAGCCAATGAATACCGGTGCTGTTCGATATTGAAATAAGGGCTTTCAGAAAAAAAGTAACTTAAATTTACTAGGCTTAGGCGGTGGAGTTGAGTAGTCTTTCTAAAAGCTTCTGTTCTTTGAATATTTTAGTTTTAATTTTAAAATGGAAGTAGGTAAACAATCTCCTGATGACTTGGGTTGGTTAAAAAAAATTTCGGGAAAATTAATCATTACCTTTTTAAACTTTGAATTGATTCGCAAATAAGTTGTGCTAATGGAACTAAAAACAGTCTCCATACACACAGGAAAAATCATTAGTGATCGAACATTTGACTAGCAGCTTAATAATCTTTTAGTCTCTGTTACTAATGACAACAAAAATTGTTCCCTCCGCCACATCCTATGTTGAAGACAGAAGTGAAAGCCTTAGCAAACTTGGCATAAGTAAATTTTCAGAACTTGAGCAATTTTTTTTAATTGTAAAATTTGTTTTAATATGTTCATTTTGCTTTTACTATCTTAAACATTCGTAATTTAAAAGCTGAACTGGATGAGAATATTGTAAGGAAATCAATGCTTTGTTTACTTTTGCGAATAAGATCTGATGTTTAAAAAATATGTACGGCAACAAATCGTACAAATTTCCTTGTTCAAAAGTCAAAACCTGCATTTTTCAATAAAAAAAAATATGTACGTTTAAGTGACGCTGGCGTCAAATCGAAATCATTCAATTTTGTATTTTTTTTAATGAAATTAAAACAAACTTAAGGAATATAATTCATAAATAAAATGGAAATGTACTCGATCATTGGGTTTTATTTTTAAAATTATTTAGAATTTACATGAAACAGATTTCTGATTTCACATTGTAAAAGACTACTTTAATTAGGTAATGTGCAGTAATCATCTGTTTTCTTTTAAAAACAATCGTATTACTTTTAGTTTTCTTTTTTTCAATTCTTAGATTAATTTTAGAATAGATGACTTTTAAGAATACGATGCGGCTCCAGCTAAAAAATATATTACTTGCTTGTATTAGTGTAAAAACTTGTTTTTAAACAAAATATCCGTGTTTGCTTTTTAGCACTTAGGTCGCATTCATTAAGACACGTCAGCTTGCACATGGGCCAATTGGGCGCGGTTGCATTTTCTTTCTACCGGGGAGCAAATTTCATATTAACAGACTTGTTGATTTTCTTTTTATATCGGTGTTTTTTAAGGGGAGCTGGTAACATTAACCCTCTTTGGATGTGATTTATTTATTTCAGTGTTTTATTTTTTAACGTATCTTTAGTTTAAATAATTTACTTACTGTTTTGACTTTTTGGATCAATATAAATAAAAATTCTTGATTGTGCCTTGAAAAAAAAAAAGTTTGACTGTGTATGACATGCTGTTTCTTATTTTATTTTTTTTATCTTTAATTCTTCTAACTTGTATTGTAGGTTGTTCCATTGATTTTTCAGTTGTTTTTTTCAATCCACTGCAAATGTTTCTCTAACTAAATATTTCGATGACCGTTTCATCGTACTTCTGTTCTATCAGGTTGAATTTCAGGATTTTTCACTAAAATGTAAAATTGGCTGGCTACATTAATTAATGATAAAATAATTGTTAATCCATGCTTCCGTTTTAGAAAAAAATATAATGGAAATGCAGGAAATCTTTTCAGTTTTTTAAACTTTAAGAAACTTACATTATCTACCATTTTTCTGCGTCTGGAAAGTAATAAACTAAAAACATAACGCTGAGGAACTTTAAATAAGGATAGTGTTTTTTTTCTTTGACCGTCTAGAGTTGTGTGTATCGGTAAGTACAAAAAATTACGTAAACTCGCATTCATTTTTTTTTGCTTTAATGAAATATTGTCATCGATTGAACCCACAAATTCTCAGCTTTTGGTAATAACTAGAGTCCAGTCAGTCTCATCCTTGCGAGAAAGAATAGAACACAACTAATTTTTCACCCTCTCGTTAAAAAAGACAGTTTTAACAAATATATCATCTCTATTTTGTTATTTGTTTAAAAACCTCCTGATATCTTCCACAACTGTGTACAAGTTATTACGTTTTTCCCCCATCGTTACCCTGTTGAAGTTCAAGTCATTTCTTGATATTATTTGGGCGGCCAGCAGCAACTGCATCACGTGATTTTTCCGCTTCCGCTTCACTCTTATGATCCTATGTTAACAAACTCTCGACGATCGCACACGATATACTACTAATACTCGTTTATTTTTTTTCTGTATATCTGAATACTCAGAACTTACTTATTAGAAAAAAAAATCATCCATTTAAATAGATATAAATTAGTGTTTTGGCTTAAAGTTTCCGTGAAATTATCTTTTTCTTTCCTAAAAAAAATAAACCATTGTGTTCATGAAAGAAAAAATGAATGCTTTAAAAATGACTTAGCCGTCAATCATAATTTTAAAAATTGCAAATATCTAATTTATAATTTTAAGATTGCTACAAATGTTAATGTCAGGTTTAGATTACGAAATAATAAACTTATATTTAATTAATACTCTGAAGCACATGTGCCTGGATAGCTACCGATGGGTGTCCTATTTCTCTTAGTGTTCATGTTCAGACGTGTCATCGAAGTTGTCACAAGCTAGGATTATTAATGAAAGCGGTCTACTCGGTATTAAGCTTGTTCTTCAGATGCCGATAAGCTTTTGAGCATACTTTTAGTTTAAGTAGATCAAAGAATAACGATGCCAAAATCTGTTCCATTTTGGCGGGCAAATTTCTCAAGACACACTTTATTTTATTTTTTTATCACTGCTGACATTTAAGCTTAAAAAGGAAATAAATAAAAAGCGTAATTTAATAAACATTCACATGACATTTTTTTTTATTTAGAAAAGTCATGTGAATTTTGATTAAATTACGCTTTTTATTTATCTTTATAATAGATTATTTTAGGTTTAAAGCTTATTAACTATTAAATAATTAAAATAATTGTTAAATTATGCAAATGGAAATTTCTGTAAATTTTTATATTTCTCTAAAAATGCACTTAAGCATGAATTTTTCTGAAAATATTTTGGAGATTTCATTGTATTTGACTTTTTTTTCTATATCTTGACTAACGCTACAGTTGTCATAGACCAGCAACTAATGGAAACTTTTGATGGGAGCATCAATGATATATTCAAAATTTGTATGGCTTGCGGTTAGCATACAATACATGATTCTGCACAAAATTGCATATGCAAGTTTATTATTTTAATTAAACTTAATCACAAATGAATGAATGAATTTATTTCTGAAATTATTTTTAGGAAATCTTGGTTATCTGCACCCCCCTCTAATTTTCTTTTCATTTTCTAGAATTTAAAATCGTCAACGAAATGTTTTTAGTTAAAAGTGGGGCTCCTTGGAGAATTTAAATCAATTTTTATTTTATTTTAACTATTACCAAGTTACCTAAAATCTGCTCCAAATCGTAAAATAAAATTATCTAATTTAATTAGATAAGCTTTTAATTGCTTAAGGACATTAGTCTGAAGAAAATTTTTTTCGGTGAATAATAAATTTTTACAAGAATTGTTTGCATTATTCTTTTTTAATTATAAAGTTTCAAAAAAAATTTAAAATTCTTCCAAACATCATCAAAGTTAGCTTAAGTGAAAACTATTTACTAAACAAAAATTGAAAAATTTAATAGAAATATTAATAATTTTGTGGGGTGGTATCTAAATTTTTTAGTGTAGTGTTTGAGTTATATTTTGATAATATTTGAAAGGTAACCCTTTATTCCATTTTAAACCTAATGTTTATTTTATTTCATTTATATTTGATCAGTTATCTTCTCTCATTTTATTTTGTAAGTACCTCCACTAATTTTCAATACCTAAGTTTAAAAATGAATTAGCTTTAATTGGAAGCTAAATGGCTAAAAAAAATAATTTGTTTTTACTATCTCCAGTAAGCTAAATACTCTACATTTCAAACAGAAATTATATACTGATTAGTAGAATTTTGTATTAATTATTTTATTTTCAGTAAAAGACATTTTTTTGTAAACAAAACAAAATTCTCAATTTTAAAAATTTTTGTAAAATACAATATATTTTTCTGAAATGTTAAGTTAGAAATGTTAAATTTATCTGATTTGATAAAAAAATAATTAAAATGTGTACACCACTGACACGCAAAAAAGTAACCAAAATTTCGAACATAGTAGGAAGGGTTAAAAAAAAATTAGATAACTCAATAATTTATGAAATTATTAATTTAACTTCAAATTTGGTAATTTTCTGCAAATAGCATTTCAGAAATATTTAATTTTTGCAAATCTTTTAAAACAACTTTGTTTATAATCTGTTAAGAAAATTGTTTTTCTCAGGAGGGGATAATGATTCAACTAATAAATAATTCTAATTTCTATTTGAAATACACCACAGTATTTTGCATCTGAAATTAGAAAATTTGATCCTTTAACTTTCAATTGAGGCTAAAAAGAAAGATTTTTCATTTATGAAAATACATTGCAACCTTGGGTATACCAAATTTTTGGAGGTACCTAAAAATTGACTGTAATCCCCCCCCCCACCCCCTTTATCAGTAAAATCATCCATATTGACAAATCTCTCTCTTTTTCTTTTTTGTAATATTTCAAAAATAAAATATTTGTATAAAATGTTGAAAAATTATATTTAAAGTTTAATCTGAATTGAAACATTAATTTCAGTTTACTTTATCACAGGAAAGCATTTTTTTTAATACTGTAGTGGGTGATTTTTTTATTTTTTTTTTTTTTTTTGAGGTGCTGAAAGATCGATCTATTGACAATCTGATAGTGAAATTTAAGACAATAATTGATATAAAATTACATGAATAGAAAGCACACATTATTTTTTTTTTTAATTACAAAAACCAATACATTTATATACAAATTCTTAAAATCCTGGGGTGGTTGAATTGTGTGCTTTTCCATTTATAATTAGTAAATACAGTTTTAGTTTAATAACATTATCACTTGACCAATACAAATTAATACAGAATTTCAAAACTTTATAAATTCTATTTAAAAATATGTAGACAATTGTAAAAATTTGTTCTTCATTGAAGAAAGAATTTTTGTTTTCTTTCATAAGTTTTTATTCATAAAAGCAATTAAATGTCTTAGTTTTATTACCTTTGTTTATTTTGCAATTCAGAGCAGATTTAACTTTAACTGGGGATCCTGTTTGACAAAAAAAAAATTAACATTAAGCATTACAAAAAAAATTTCATAAAATGAAACCAGTTGAGTGTAACAGATATAAATTTAAAAAAAAAATACATTTCAAAATTAATTTCATTAATTTCGGAATAAGTTCTGAATGTTTCATTAGCATCCAACAATTATCTGATTTTTACAAGAATTTTTAAATCGGTGGTTTTTACAGCAAAAATAATGTCAAATTTCTTATTTACAGTCGAGCATTAATGCCAGAAAAACAAGACTTTGAATTTTTTTAGAATTTGGATTATTAACATAATTTTTACATTAAATAATCCTTTGATCATTCATATTAATAACAAAGGTTTTGATGGTAACATTTTTTTTTTATAATCTCCAACCAAAAAATGAGTTTAACATGAGATGAATTATGATGTTAGAGAAAATTCATCTTAAAAGAAATAAGTGGCATACTTGTATACTGGGCAAAATTTGTTTACTTAATAAATTTTCTGTATGTAAGTCAACTGGGGTAAATTTAAAAAAATAAATAAATAAAAATAAAGGCGCTCTGTTTTGAAGATCTTTTTTTTTTTTTTTTTTTTTTTTTTAGGTTTCAAAATTTGGAATGTTAGGAACATGTCAACATTAAAATTTAATTTAAATTTACTTTTCTTTTCAGGAATAAAATTGAAGAGTTTTTAATTCTACTTATTTATTCCAGGGCATTAATTTTTACTTCATTGTAGGGAAATAATAGCAAATTAATAACAACATTAGTAGTAGTTCCTTTTTATATATATATATATATATATAATTACATTCATTTAATTTTTATCCAATTTATAGTGAATAATTTTTCGCCTGTGTGTTATAGGCTGCACACGAAGATAAAGGCTGAAATTTTGTGCCAAATTTATCTAGGCAGGGGAGGTAATTTTTCAGTTCTAACGTTATGCGTACGTTAATTGTAATGTATGTTTTCAATTTTTTTTTTTTTTTTTTTTTTGTATTAAATTTCAACTGGTGTAGTCTGTTTGTAATCACTTTTGTAATCTTAATTAATTATGCCTACACTGGTTTATCAATGTTTTTGAACTACTTTTCAGATTTATAACTTGTATACTGAAATTTGCTCAGGATCGAAACTTTTAATAACATTAACAACCCCGGTTTAAGTTGATTATTCAAAAATGGATATCAGTATTATGGCACATTTATATATTACTGTAAACTTTAATATACTTGGAAATTAACATAATTTATTTTAACTAGTCTTTTATCTCTTTATTATACAAGAAAATTTTTATATGCTGCTTCAGTTTTTAGCTACCAAATTGGGCAGTGGTAGAGCATAGGTTGTTTTAAACAAACTATATTTTGTACTCTGAATGTTCCTAAATGGTTACTTTAAAACTCAAGCTTTCAAAGCAGTCATCAGGCAATATTTTTTGTTATCGTGCATCCAAATTTTTTCACTTTATAGCTCCACTTTAATCTATAAATTAGGTTAAAACACTTTTCCTCACTAGCTTTAGTTATTAGAAAAAGGTTGCACATTGGTTGAGCAATTTTGTGAAAATGTAAAGATTTTCTCTTAAGGAGAATTATAATCAGTATTATGAATTTAATGGCTATCATGTTATTAATTTCATTAGGTTTATATTAACAACTTCCTCTATCAGTATTTACTTTTGAGCTTTCTGTACTGATGAGAATGGGTCATATTTGCATGCATATGCACTTTTAAAAGTGAGTTTCATACTGATTTTAATATATGCAAATTTGTACATTGCCATTCTAAATCACAGACAGCCTAAATATATATATATATATATATATATATATATATATATATAGATAATTTTTTTTTTTTTTTTTTTTTTTTTTCTTCTTCAGAAATTCATTTATAGAAAAAATTACTTGTATGTTATGTGCAATTTAGATAATTAGGACTAAATTTTAAACAGGCTGTGAACCAATTCCAAAAATGTATTTTGAAAGTATGCTGGAATATTTAACTAAGAATACTGCTTCATTCTTATAAATGTAAATTTATTATTTCTTGTAATGTGGATATAAAAATCTCTTGTGAAATGTCAGTTTTATCATTATCAAGTTATTAATGAATGCTTTTTAAATGAGATAACTGTATTCACCTTAACTATTCACTTGCATTTGTATATTTTTAGAGTTGGTAATGTTGAAAATTACCTTTTTAATTCTTTTGGATAAATGATCTCTATCTTAACTAATTTAAATATTAAACAAATTTAGAACTTTGCTTCTCTTGCAGAAGGTCGTACCAGGTGGTGACCACTTGCTGAGTGCAGGCAAAAAAGAATCAAACCAACACCTTTCATTTGTTAATCTGCAGTCCAATTGTATTCAGTTCAGATTTCTTAAATCATGGACTTGGCAAAAGAAGGTGAGTTAAGTAAGTTTTTTTTTTTTTTTTTTCTTCTTCTTCTTCTGCCCTTCCTCTCTCACTATCTTTTATTTATCTCCCCCTCTCATATATATATATATAAATTGGATTTTATTTTGAAAATTGTGGGAGGAGCTCTAATGTGGCTCTGTTTCTTAGCTGTCATTGGTAGCTTGATGTTACCATGGCAGCCAGGTGATGCAGTGGCAGCAGGTGTCACAAAGTACATATTGATGGCTTTGCATTATTGATTTTTTTTTTTTTTTTTTTTTTTTTTTTTTCCCCCTTTCCAAACTTCTCATGCCTTTTCTCTGTTGTTATGGTTAGGAATTTCCTCTGAATAAATATCTTTTGTCCTGACATTGGTGTTTACGTCTCTTAAGACACTGTGGAGGCGGGGGGGGGTCATGTTCACTTACTATGAATTTGAATAACCTTGTAAATCTTAATGGTATTTCTTTTACAAAGCTTTAAAAAATTTAAAGCAAATTCTCAATTGTTTGTTAAACATTTTAAGGCATTTCCTTAATTTTAGACGGTATTTGGCCTAGAAAATTAATTCAGTCTAAATGTACAAATTTACAATTACTGTGAGATCTTAATATTATTTTACATGTCATTCTCCTTCCTTGTATACATAATGAAAAAAAAATTGTCAGTTCTCTATTTACTTGATTTAACAAAAAAAAATGCATATTTTTAATACTTTTTACATTATTTTTCTCCCAGTCATTTATAATTTTCTTTGCCTACCTTTTTTGTATTGTCACTCACTTGTTGTTGCTGCCTTTGTATCAGTGACTTAGATTATTAATTACCTGTGCCCCACGTTTGTATCTTAACAAAGCTTACCTCCAGCAATAGCAGGTCCTCCTCCCGCTACTTGTTGGCCAGGTAGGAGGATGCTGGCACATGTTGATTGGTTGTTGCTAGGTGGACTAAGTATCAACAAAAAACCTGTTGAGACCACAGGTGAAAAGAAGCCATTTAAGTAGTAGTAGCCAGACCAGTTCACATCATTTGCACTTCTGCTTATGTTGATGTGTTGCTGCTGTTGAGCATAGGTGTGGTGTGCTGGTACATCAGTGGACGGCCAGGTAGGAAATATCTACTTTGAACTACTGCCCTGTTTGCTACACTTTGCTATTTTAATCTCTGGGTTAGTTGAACTGTGGAAAGTCTAGTCAATATTATTTGTTCCCATTTACAGTAATGAGCCTGAATCTTTGGCAGTAAGTGAACATTATCACTGAAGTATTTACCATTACTATTCTTGTGCTCTTGCTCACTTTGATGTGTGTATTAACTGTTAGCCTTTTTCATTTAATCTTTTCAATTTGTATTATGCCCAAATCTCTTATTCAAAATTTTTAAAACACTTAAGTTCTCAATACTTTACAATTGATTTGGTCCATTATCTTCTGGTATCCTTGTAATATTACTTGTGAATATTTTAACTTTTAACTGTCCCGTTTTGAAATAGTTTATTATACTCCCTGCTCTAGCTTGTGTATTTAACAATTTCTATGGAAAGAAAATTCTTAAAAATTTAATTTTGTTTTTTGCCACTTCAATGAGATTTGTGATGAAACGATACCTTATTGGATAAAGTTAGAAATTTAAATAGCTCATCTTGGAGTTTCTCTATAATTTTCTGTTATATGTGATAGTTAAGTAAAACTAATTCTTGTGCCTTCTTGGGAAGTCGACTATTCAATAAACTCTAATCTCGAACAACCTTTTGCTGTTTTTAGTAATGTAAACTTGATTGGCTTCTCTCTGAAAGATGTTAGTAAAATAACACTGGCTAATGTTAAAAAAAATCAATTGGTTGCATTTCTTTTTTTTTTCTTTCTTTTTTTCTTTTTAACTCTCACCCAACCCAAATAGCCTTTTATGAGAGGTCCATAAAATTGATTTAGAATTTTCTTTTATGAAATGTTATTAGAAACCAACCTCTTGATTTTTATTTTAAATTTGTAAATATTTTTGTCGATTTACTTTCTTCTGAAGATATATTTTTTTTCTATTCAAGTATTTCAGTCCAGAAAAGAGATTAATGTAATCTATACAAGTCCCTCTCCCACCAAATTAATAGAATATTTTTAATTGTTGTCTCATAGTATAAATTACTGCCTTATTGTGAGTGTGTATCCCCAAAAACGAGCTGTTTGCAAAACTGCAGTTCTTGATTGGTGTACATGATTTTTGTTATTTTGTAAATTATTAATCTTTGTTTAAAGCTTAGACTGTAAGTGTAATTGGTTGGAAATTTTAATTTTCAATATAAAAGTAAGCTGGCATTTGTATAAATCTTTGAATTGGTGTGTGTAACTTTTACCAAAGCCAGGAAAAAATTTTATTTTTAGAGTGGTTGTGCCATGAATTTGCTGTAACTTATGCTAAATAATTTCTAAGTAAACCTTGATGATAGCTTTTTGTGAATAACCTGGACAGCTAGTTGGGTGATATCATTCTGCCCTTGGCCCCCACTTCCCTGTTCATTCATTTGTGTATTACAGCCTATTGTCCTCCTTCCCTTTCAGGTAGGTTAGCTTTCACAAAGGAAGAAATCACTTGTCTCTATGGCTGGTTCTTGCAATCTAATATATGGATACTTTTTTCTTGTGTGTGTGTGTGTGTGTGTGTGTATATATATATATATATATATAAATAACACAAATGTTTCCTAATGATTCTTTTCTAATAAAAAAAAAAAAATAAGGGAAATAACCTGGATTTAAATATAGCCATTTAACGGTGCAAATTAGTGACTAAAACAGATCCCATGATACTTAACTATTATTGGCCAACAGGTATGATGAAGCGTCCATTGGAAGATGATGAAGAGGATTCATCCATGAAGAGAGCTCGTGGCGATGGGCCTAGGATAGAGTTGAGGATTCTCTTACAGAGTAAGGTAATTCAGACAATTACAATTCAAATCTTTATCATCACAATGAGAAATTGTTTGCAAAAGTATTTTAAACTTGTTTATAGAAATATTTGCATATACTGGTGAGTCAAATTTTGAATAATTTGAAGAAAATTTTGAATTTCATTTGTTACTTACAAGTATATTTTTTTTTTTTTTTTGTTTTTTCTTTTTTAATAGTTACTATCCATAAGGTTAAGATCAACTGTATTTAACATTTTAGAAAAGGATAACCATTTTCAAACCCACAAATATTTGTATGCATAGAATAATTTTCAAATGGATAGTGATTAGCAAATTTTCATATTTTTCATTTGCTCTCCAAGGATTTGGCTTCAATCTAATAATATTGCTGCTTTGACTCATTTTAAATTTGCTTGAAGATTTGTATTATCTTTTTAGAATGCTGGTGCTATCATTGGGAAGTCTGGTAGTAACATCAAGAGACTGAGAGAAGATGTGAGTATTTCTAATTTTAACTTTCTCTTTATATTTTTCCCATTATGCCAATCTTTCTCTCACCAATCAAGTATTTGGTACTCATTTTTATTTCTTTGGCTAGCAAGTGTATAGATAACTTAAAGTTTAATGTTTTTTCCATTCAGGTTAAGGTAGACTTTAACTTTTTTTTTTAAAAAAAAATTGATCTATCATTCTTCTACCATCTTGTGTTTAACATGCACACGCACATTATATATATGTGTATATATATATATATATATATATGTATATATAATGTAAAATGATTAATTCTGGCCCCCTCCACCCCTTGTTCATTGGTCAATAACCAGAATATTATCCTATCATTCAATTTCTTGCTTGAACTGGCAGTTTATAACTTTATAGAATTGCATTTTTCCATACTACTTCATTACGAAGGAAAATTCAAAATGTGGGCAATAATATAAAATGGCATTTACAAATGAATTCTATATTGTAAACTCTCTTGGTCTTAGGATCCAAACCCTGTTTCACTTTATATGGTCATTAGGCTTGACTTTGAAATCTAAGCTGAATATGCTAATATAAATAAAAATATTTGAGATTTTTTTTATTTCTGTATCTTTTTCATCTTTGAAAATAAAAGTTGAACTTTCCTTCTGTACTAATTGCCAGTAGTTCTGTAGTACAAGATCAGTTGATTTCATCTAAGATTACTTGAGATTGGTTGATTAATGGATACAAAGCAATATCTTTCCTAAAAGTAACCTCATTAAAATAACTAAACATAGATTTTTTTCTTTTAATGTTTAATTACTTTTAATAGACATTGCTTTGTTTACCTCTGCCTACCATTCTATTGTGATTTGTCTAGTTATTAATGTAAATCGCAAAATCGTAACTTTTAAAGCTTATTTCACAAAATTTGGCAAGTTTTCTGACTTGAGTTCAAATGTTTCTTAAAATATTTTTCCAACTTCAGTTTCTGTTCAGAAAATAGTTTTTCATTTAAATTTTTCCTTTCACTTTGTTTCCAGCTTTTGACTAGAATTTTTTTTTTTTTTTAATCTTTTATTCATAGGGGTATTCTTGCAGAGATACAAATGCATGGTAATCCAGGTTTTTCAATGGTGCGTTGCATGTGTTGGCTTCTCAAACCATGTGAATAATTCACTTGGTTTTATTAAATAATTGACCTCACTGATCTCAACTTGCTTATATTCCTAATATATGAAGCCTTTTTCAATAAGGCATTAATCAGAGAAAATTTCAATTTGCATTTTTCTTGTGGCTAATACTCATTCTTTATTTGTTGTAGGTATTATTTGTATGAACATGCCAATGCATGCAAGAATATATAAATAAAGAATATTTATTTTTACCATGGAGTAAGGAAATGAACAAAAGTTCATTTGTGTGTGTATATATAATATATATATATATATATATATATATATATATATAATTTTGTTACTTGATTGTATGCTGTTAAGCAAATCTGAAATACAAGACTTGGCTCTTGGTTAGAACATCTACAGTTTTGTCTTCCTCACCAGGCAGCAGACACTTACACCCGTCAGGGGAGGCTCAGTGCATTGTGAATCTGTATATATCATCCCTAACAAAAATCTCCTTTCTCTGCTAACCCCTTCCCGGGAACCCGCTCCAAAAGGGGAGAAAGAAAACCATCAGGAAAAAGGAAAAAAGAAAACTTTAAACATTAGTCATGAGGAGGTTTTTGAAGACTTTCTCAGAAAGTAACAATTCATACTGCAAGTTTGTCTTAACTAATGCCTCAAGTTTTTATTCCACAGAATCTCAGCCCCGTTGAAGTTGACTTGTTCAGTGAATGTATGAATTCCATTTACATTACTTTTTATGCCCATTGTGAAGATTTCTGGTAGTAATACTTTGTTATATATATCTTGCCTGCCCCATTCTTCTCGCCCTTCTATGTCCACCAATGGCCCGTCTGTTGACCCTGAATGTCCCTGACCCATGGAACGTCATCCCTGCCCGTCCGTCCGTCCGTCCGTCCATGATGCAGTTCAAAGCAAGTGTTACAGTGCCCGATTGCACCGGCCCTGAACGGTATGCACCCTACTGCATTGTACTACTACACATTTTATTATGACTGTTTGATAATGTTAAAGCCCATTTTATAAGTTCTTTGCTCTTTCTCTCTCTCTGTCATTCTTTTTCTATCTTTCTGTTATTCATTTATTTATTTAAAAAAAAAAGTTTTTGTGGTTTTTTTCTTTTCCTACCCACTCACATTTCAGTTTTCCTTTTCTTTCTACACCATATTTCCCCACCCTCTCTTCTTGAATTTTTCCTTTCTCTTTCTATTTCTTCCTTCCTACCCTTTTTTCCTCTCTCTCTCCTCTTCTAATTTTTCCCAATAACTAGTTGACTACTTTGGAGGATGGGAGATACCACATACAGGACTTAATTACACAGAACAAGCATGAAACTCTGCGTGTAATACACACACACACACACACACACACACATACATATATATATATATATATATATATAATGTACATTGCATTTTCATCGTTCCCATATAATTTAGAACTCCATTTCCAGCATTAGCCAAGTTTATTTTTTTACTGCTCAAGATTGTGACAGCTTTCCAGTGGTGTTGGCCTCTGTGGTGGTGTTTTGTTTTTGTCTTTCTTTTAGCCAGTGTGTTCATGCAAGAAATATTTATAAAATAAAATAAAAATAACATTTTGGGCATTAAAATCTCATTTTGAAAAATTCTTAATCGTATAAAGGCCTGTAAATTAAAAACTAACTAAAAACTTTTCTTGTAACTTCTATTAATTTCAACTTGACTATGATATCTTATAGCTTCATGCTTGTTCTTGTGTCATTGAGTTCTGAATTCGTGGTGAACCCTGTTGCCTAGTATAACAGCTCTTGTAGTGGAGCTTTTTTCTTTTCTTTTCTTTTTTCTTTTTTTTCCTTCCAAACTTTTTTTACACTTTTTTTTTTTTTTTTTTTTTTTTTTTAATTTTATTTCTTTATATATTTCATTTAAAATTATTATTATTATTATTATCAGAAGTGCCTTGTGTGGGTGTGTAGAGAACTGCTGTCTGCCTATTCTGGTTGTTTTGGAATGAACAGTGTTGGGATTTGATATAAATTGTGTAGATTTTTTTTCTCTCTCTCTCTCTCTCTCTAATACCATTAGCTACATAAAGAGACATGCACTTGTGTTCATTCAATTCCATTTTGCTTCAGCTTAACAAAGCGTACTGTTGCTATTTAAAACAACTTTTTTTTTTTTTCTTCTCAGTCTTTTTAGGCTGCTTTTGGATTTCTTTCCCTCCCTTATGCTCTTTTTTCTTTTCTTTTTTTTTTTTTTCCTTTTTTTTTTTTTTTTTTTCCTTTCTTTTGCCATCTAAGAGCAGGCAATTTAAAAACAATGATGCACTAGTGCATGAAGTACACTCTGGGGGTGGATATTTTTCTTTATTCACTTAATTTAAATTATTCAAATTATGAAATAAAAGCTGAATTTGGCTTTAAGAAAGAATAAATATTTTAAATTAATGACATAACATACTTCCACATTCCAAGGTCCCGTATTACTTGCTGTTAATTGTTGGGCTAATAAAGATATATGAGGAAAGTACTCTTATTGACACAATCCTTTCAACATCAATGGCTGCTTATGTTGATGCAGCACAGTATTCTGAATACTCCACTGGAACTTTACTATTTAATTTAGTTGAAGTGTCAGCATAAAGTTGAAAACCTTTTCAGTTGCTTAGTTTGGTGTTGGTTTAACTTTTCCATTTGTTATTACAGAGGGATGGATTTTTATTGATGTTGTTTACATTTTACAGAATCTTGACAATTGGTGCCGATATAGACACAGCTTTGGAATGTTTGATGGACATCATTCCCTCTCTTGAAGATGTAAGTTCACTATTCCTTAAAAATTTCTCTTTTCTATGTATTTTCAATGTGATAAAGTCGCTAAATTGGAAAGATAGTTTTTAGCTCATTGTATTTTGTGTGTATACTTAAAACAAATCCATATTTTCATTTCTTTAGTACAAACAATTCTCAGACAGTGATTTTGATTGTGAGATGAGAGTTCTGGTTCATCAGAGCCAAGCTGGTTGCATCATTGGTAGAGCGGGATTCAAGATCAAAGAACTGAGGGAAGTAAGTGTCTCATACTTTTCTCTTAGTTAATTTTCATAGTATACTATTCTTTAAGATGAATTTCTTAATTTATTGACAAAATTAAAAATTAAGACTTGTTATCCTTTGGATACAGCTCGTTTTAAGACTGCTGGAATAATTCTTGATAGTTTTTTTTTTTTTTTTTTTTTAAGATTTTACTTTGGTACAAGTAAATGAAGCACTCTATGAAATAAGTCATTTGCACTATCTTAATCATTTCTTCATGCCAGGTGCTGAACATACTCTAATAGTATAGGACAAAAAATGTACAATCCTTCACTTATTGGTACCTACTATTATTAAAATGCTCTTTTTTATTTTAGAAAACTGGGGCCAACATAAAAGTTTATTCAACATGTTGCCCACAATCAACAGATCGTGTTGTTGCTATCTCAGGAAGGCCTGTTGTAGTCACAGACTGTATAAGAAATATTTACAAGCTTCTAGAAATGGTAAGTTATTTGCTTTGTTCAAAGTTTAACAATTTGGCACTTTGTATTTGGTTTTACTGGGTTTTTTTTGTTTTGTTTTTTTTCTGCTAAAAAGAAACTGTCAAAAACGTTTCTTTTAAGAATTCCCCTAAAAAAAAACAATGTACATAAATGTTGGCACAGGTTGAGAAATTTGGATCTTTCTATAACTGAATAAATCTTAGTGTATTAAATATATCAATAAGCTAACTACACTATATCATGGCAATAACATAAATGTTCCTGCTTGATGAATTATACTATACTTATCAATACCATGTGATAGTATAATTGATAGGAGTTAATTCAAAGTAGTTAATGCTATCACTTCAGTTAAGTCCTGTATGTGATGCACGCTTGACAATCATGCCTTTCATGTGACTAGGCAGAAGATTTTTCATGCAATATGTTGCCATTTCTTTCTGTGGTCGTCTGGTTGCCAATGACGGCTGAAGAGCCCAGTGTGTCCTGATATTCAATCCATAGCAGGGGGGGTAGGAGATGGGTACATACCTTTCTCAAGGTTATTTGTGTGCAAGTGAATATTACAAACTTGACGACTGAAATTAGAACTCGGCACTCAGTTCTCATTAGCAATATCCATTACAGAATTCCTAAAATAAGAATATTTTGAAATAAAACTTGTTAAATAAAATTTAAATTGCATTAAAACCATGAAATACTTATACTTTTTTAGTATTGACTTATCAATTACAAAAAAAGCCTTGATAGTATATAAAGCATAAGTCAGTTCCTTTCAATAATTTTAAGGATATAGGTCACCAGACAAAAATATCAAGTCATCATTGAATGAACGCTTTTTCTCTCTGCCATCATATGGTTAAAAAGCTTAAAGACACAACTACTAGGTTTGTCCTGCATTCAATTTTCATTCCTTTTAGAATTTTTTTTTTCTTTAGCAAGCTGTATTCTCATTATTTGGAATCTTTTTAAAATGTTTGAAAGCTATCATTTTGAAGTGATAGCTACCCAAGGAAGAAATGAAATCGATTAACATTTTTATGTTACAAAGCTTCTTATTTTACCTAATTGACTTTTAAAAACTAAAATGATTTGCTTTTTAGTGTTTCTTTGGGTAATTTAATGAATTGGTTTCAGCTTTCAGTTTATTTATAGGCGACTTAAATGTAATTATAAAATAAATCCTTATTTGACTTTCAGGCCCCACCTAAAGGAGTGAACCAGCCATATGATCCACACAATTATGATGAGTATTATGCTCATGACTATGGCGGCTACACCATTGCTGAGGGAGGCCGAGGGAAATTGCCCCGCGGTGCCCCTCCCCCACCTCCACGAGGAGGAGTCTCTCCATTGATGAGCCCACAGATGAGAGGAAGGTTAGTTTTGTAAAACCTATGTAATTATTTTTTTTTCTTCCTCATTGTCAAATTGTTCTATCTTTTTCATGCTATGCACTGAAATAATGTTAATCTCTTGACTTTCATAATCGCCTCAAACTTTTCTAAATTTTATTGGATCATCTAATAAATCAGTTGTATTAGATTCATTGTGGGAATGGAATGGAGGGGATTTTATTTTTTATATTTGCCAACTTTTGATTGGCTGAGCTGATTCTTAAAATGCTATTTTCTGTTATTTGCTCATTGATGTTTGATATAGACTTATGACACAGAACAATACTCCTCCCCTATATTTTGTTTGTGACTTGAAGACACTAATTGTAATGTTGTGGATATTTAGAATAGGGTAATGGTCAAAGTAACTTCCATTTGCTAAAAATGTTTTACAAATATAAGACTGGTTTCTTTAAATCAGTAATTCTTAGTCTCTTTAAATTAGAGCTACTTTGATACCAATTTCTGGAAATGCAATTCCTTGTCTTAGTCTTTTCAGGCTTTTGCATAAGGATCTATTTAATCCCCACTTCTGGTCTGTTCAATCTTTTTTTCTCTTGCTTACTTTTCAAATAGAATTTATCAATTTACATTGTAAAAACACTTGTCTCCCTCTCCATATTTGCCCAAACTCTCACTTGCCTATTTATAGAATTTTGAATTAAAATCCCTTGTGCTCACTAAAGGGGCTTAAGTTTTATCACATGTATATATTGAAACTCCACAACTGTCTTCACCTGGATAGCATTTGTATATAACATCAGGTTGTTTGTCCACTTGCTGGCTTCAACTCTGACCTAAAGGGGCGGGGTGGGGGACTACAATATTGTCAAACCTGTTCAGCTCTTGTTTCCTTCTTTCTTACAACAAACACTTTGATTCTGATCAAATTTCTGCTGCCAATAACTCTGAATTGTGAAATTTTCAGAGGTACGTCTGGAGGCATGGGAGATATGGGCAGGGGAGGGTCTGGCTCCATGAGCAGGGGTGGACTACCTAGCCTTACTGGAGGTAGGAACAACATGGGTGCTGCTCTCCCCTATGGCAATGGCGGTCTCGGTGGCAACGGGGGCAGAGATGATGGAAACCTGCCAGCACTTGGAGGAATGAGGTAATAAAATTACACATACATACATACATTTACATACACACACATAAATACAGTTAGTTTTGCAGCAGAGATACCTCTAGAAAGGAACCTACCCATTCAAAAAAAAAAAAAAAAAAAAGTCTCTACTCTACAAGTGTGGTGCAGAATGTTCTTCTTCACCCTTTCTTTGGCAGGTTTTGATTATCTAGAAATTAGTCAGTTCCTTGATTTAGAATAAGATCTAAAAAGATAACCTTACTATAAAATTTCATTCCCTCCTCTGTGCAGGTGGTTCTATTCAGTCTTGCATTTATTTTCTTAGTTGATGAATTAAATAGTTTCCATGTCAATCTTCACCTGTGCTGTTATTATTCATACTTTGAGAGCCTGCCCGTATTTACCACATCAGCTGTAAGTGTATATTTCTGCTGTGGCCCCAACTTCTGTCTAGAGGTATCACTGGTTCCACTTGTGTTTTATCATTCTTTAATTATTTACACCTGCCCTTGTATCTAAAAAAAAAAAAAAAAAAAAAAAAAAAAAAAAACCCTTACTAATATTTTGAAACTTTTCTTGGAATGCTGCTCCAAAACACTTGAGACAACTTTGGTTTGCTTTCTTTTTGATAGCAAAGGTGCTATCTTTCATTTTTTTTAAAAAATAATCTTTTAATGTTTTTCCCTTTTTGAGCTTAAATTGCAATTTGTTAAATATTAAACCTTTAACTCTGTCAGGGGAAAATAGCTTTTTTTTTTTTTTTTTTTCTGTCCTGGAGCTCTTGACATTTGTTGTTATATATACTATTGTCTTCAAGGTAATAAACTTTCCCTTCTTTTGCATGCATAAGAACAATATTTACACTTATTCTTTACTGAAATCTATCTATTTTGTATTCTACTAAATGCTAAAATAGTGTTACTATTAATAAAAGCATGAAAGATTTCTCAACTCTTCACTTTATTATTATTATTGGATAAAAGTTCTACATTTAACAGCCATTTTTCATGCTTCCAATCTTATTTATTCCAGAGGTGCTATGAATGGTAACATGGGAGCACGAGGTGGCCGGGGAGGTGGTAAGTTTTAGAAGTAATTTCTTTTATAGGGCTTTTATAACTACATCAAATTAGTTTAAATTAAGGACTAGTCTAAATTCAAGACATAATCTTTTGATACATTTTTTTTTTTTTTTTTTTTTTTTTTTTTCCCCCTTCAGATAATCGATTTGTCAACCCAGGAAGAGGTGGAAGTGGTCAAGGCTTTTATGGAGGTCAACAGAATTTTGCCCAGGATAGCATGGTACATTATTGCTCTTTTATTTTTGCTGTATATTTATATTCATTAATTTTGTGTGTGTGTGTGTGTGCATGCATGCTGGTTTTATTTCAAATATTATCTTGTCTTCTGTCCTAGGGTGGAATGGGCCAGCAAGGAATGATGTTTGGTATGGAACAGACTACGACTACACAAGTCACCATTCCTAAAGATGTAAGTGCTGGTATTTTATTTCTTTGACATTAGATTATTATATGGAATCTGTAAGTCTTCAGTGGTTCTATGAACCTGTTGCCATGTTACATTAACAGATTGGATTAGTGCAGTGTGACATTTACCTGATACTTTATACATTTCTTTTTTTTTTTTTTTTTTTTTTTTTTTTTTAATCACTCTAAAACTGTTAGATTTATAATTTTATAGATCTTTATTCCTAAAGTAGTACAGCAGTTTGATTAATTTAGGCTTGTTGGATTAAAAAGAAAATTTTAATTTTGTATTTTCAGCTTGCTGGTGCAATCATAGGAAGAGGGGGTAATCGTATAACAGAGGTTCGGCGTCAGTCAGGTGCCCAGGTTGTCATAGATGAAGCCCTGCCTGGCTCTAATGACCGGATAATTACCATCACAGGCACCCAGGAACAGATAGATGCTGCACAATTCTTGCTGCAAAACAGGTCAGCATGATCACTTTTTTTTCAATTGCCTTTTGTTTGTGCATGTGAAAGAGAGAAGTTAGTTGTTTGGTCTGAAAATTGTCCTATCATTCTCTCATTGAAGTATTTTGTTTCAGATGTTACTAACTTTCTTTAATCTCCATTACTTGCCAAGGTCCTTCCACAGCTTTGTTTTATTTTTTTCCTAATCAGTTACTAACCTTTGTCTTCACATTAATTTCTAGTTACTGCCCATTTCATCAAAATTTCTAGCTTGTGCATGAGGTAATCTTGCTGATTAATGCATGGCCCATTCTCTTTGTGTTGTCTTTATTTTTATTTTTCCGGAGGGCCTTTTGTATGCTGTCCCATGAACATTTAGCACCGCTTCATTTTATTTTCTTTCCATAAATATTAGGTATTTAAAAAGAAATCTTAAATTGTTAATTTAGACAATATAGACAAATATTTGAAAACAAAAGTATTTCATCAGTGGAACAATATGGGGCAGCAAAAAAGATGTGGCAATGACCTGGTGATTTGTTGATGAGCAAGGGAAAGCTTTCTCTGGAACTCCATAGTTTTTGCTGATTTCTTTCAGATGTCTCTGATGTGAATGAACATAAATGGCAGTCAAGGTAGGAGACACTGCTGATGGAAATCATTATTTTGCATATTGTTAAAGTGATTCGTCACATTTCAAGAAGTTAATTATCAAATTGACAGTATGTGGTAATTTTAGAAAAATCTGATTGTATGAAAATGATTTGAGATAACTGCTAGTGACTATTTTCTTCCAAGACTTTAACTTACTTTTTGGGTTTATTCAGAACTGTTCTAACATTAATTACATGAAACTTTTATAAAATGGTTTGTATTTAAACTTAATCTTAGACACTTCCAATAAATGTTGAGTTCCGGCTTGTACTAGACCAGAAATTTCAAATTTTATATAAACTTGGGTGGGGACTGATATTTTTTTATTTTTTTATTTTGTTTCTTTAAGGATAGTGGTATTTGTATTGGTGATGATTAATGTTCTGTGATGACACTTTCGATCCACTTAGATACCTTTCCTGTTATGGTTATTGTCTCAATGTGATTTCATTTTTCTTTCAAAGATGAGGTTCTCAAGATTAAGGCAAAATTTTCTGAATTGATTCATAAAATGTTTTCTATTGTTTAAATCTGTAATCATTTGAAACTTTGTTTGAATGGGATGAATTGTAACTAATATTTGAATGTGATTGGTTTGTGCCAGTCAACCTCATTGGGTGCCTGGCAAGTGGTGGCTGGTGGTGATAATGATCTGCATGACACATGGTGATGGCACTTGGCTTGTAACTAACCTCTGGCACTCATGGTCTGGAAGACTAATGAATTTTGTTGTTGTGTAGTCAGAGAACAATGAATCATTATCTTCCTGAACCATGGATGTAAGTAGCAGCGACACATACACAGGCTCTCCCACCCAACCCACTAATCCTTAACCCTTCTACTACTGATGGAATGATTCTCACTGGACCAACTAACTTCCAGTCCTAATACCTAAATCTTTCTTTTGCCTCATGCTGATAGCTCAGGTCTAAATTACTGCTTTGCTAAACTTCACCATCCACTACTACTACTACTACTTCTCCTTATCAACATCTGGGAACAGTTCTGAGTGCATGCACAACTGTATAAATGGCAACTGTATATAATATCAATGTGTATGCAAATAAGTGATATATTATTACATGTACTTATTTGCATGCATGACATATTTACTTGCTTTATTTGCATGTTAAAGGAATGTATAAATTTTTTAATCTTAAAAATAATTATATTACTAAGAGCTATCTTCTCTTTTTAATCAGTTGTCATTGTAAAAAATTTTGAAATAAATCTATAATTTAGAATTATTGAATTTATCTTAGCCACTCCTGTCATGCTTCTTTTTCCTAATGTCTAATGTGAATAAAGTTCCAAGTTACTGTAAATTTTCTTTCCATTTGCTTATTTATATAGCAGTTTTGAAATATGGTGCTCCCCGCCTTCCAAATTTAATTTTCTAGAATAGCAGCAGAATTTTGGCTGCTTGTTACTAGTCTATATTTACTAACTTTTGCAAAAATTCTTGAATATCGAAAATGGCACCATTTCTAGCTTTCTTGAGCTTTTTCTCACAATGGTTTTCCTGTAGCAGGTAGAAGTGTGAATTTTCTACAAATAATTCGCACTACTGATCTCCCTACCATAATGCAGTGTTCAAAAGTGCACGAAAAATGAGTTGTCAATATTTATCTGACAATTGAATTTAAGCTGTAGACTGGCTACTAACCCATCAAATTGTCATAGTGGTTCAAATGACTAATATAAAATGTTTCATTAATTAGTTATCCGCTTTTAAAATTATTCATGACTTTCTAAACCTCTCCCAGTTATGCCATTTTTATCAGCCAGCAAAACTTGACTAAATTTGACTTTCATCAACTGTGTGGCTATATTTCTATTTCTTACTATATATAATTTGAATATTTTCTGTTTGTAATTTCATAACTTTTTTCTTTTTTGCTAGTAACACTTTTCCTTTTTTCTTTATTTCAGCGTGCGGAAATTCTCTGAGAAATATTGATGACTGAATTAACTGTGCTGCAAGTAACCACAGCAACAACACTTAAGGGGGAATTGGAAACAGCAAGAGAAGATATATTAAAAGGTTATCTTAACAAAAAAAAAAAAGAAAAAGATAAAGAACACAACTGGGTGAATGAAAATCTGCCCTTCCTAAAAAGACCAAGATTTTTAATCACTTATTAGATCTTACAATGGCAGCTGTAAATATGAAATTACAGGCGCCGTTTACTTATGTATACGGCTGTAAATGGTGCAGCAGTGGCAGTAACAAAAACAATAGCAGTCTGCTACCATAGCCAACAAAAACTGTAGCAGCAGCAACAGCAGCAATTGTTATTGTTGTTGTTTCTGCCTTTCTTACCTCTATTGGTTCTGTACTTTTTTTATTTTATTTTTTTTTTAACTTCTACATCCTCTTCCAACATTTTAGCTTCTACTCATTCTCTAATGCTACTATCCTTTGCACTCACTTTCTCCTTCTAGTTTTAATAAATGGTGATAATTATAGTGAAGGAACTATTTTTATATTTTAAAAAACCCAAAAATGTTAAAGAAAAAAAAATGTAAGTTTTCAGAAAGAAAACTTGGACGGAAACTCTTCTATTTCATTGATTCTTTGCATTTTTCTGTAGTTGGTTGGTCAGTTGGCTGATTGGTAATTCAGTTAAGTTTGTTGCCTGCTTTGGGTAATAGTAGGCCTATAAAAGTTTTTAAAAAAATTTTTTCTTTTTTCTTTTCCTCTTCTCTTAATGTTCTCCTCTCCCTCATAATGGTACCTACTGCCGCTGCCACCGTTTTATATAACTAGCAAATCTCATAATAGCACATATCGTTTCCGTCATTTTTGTATATTTCATTTCTCATGCTCATTATATCTTAGCATTCCTATCATTAAACACTTCTGTTTCCATCACTGCTTGCTCAGATTTAAACAAAAACACTAGTGGCACTTGCTGCAACAATCTACAGTGTGTTTCTTTCAGTGGTTGTTAGGTAAATTTGTTAGTTAATGTTGTCAACTCTGTGCAGAAAGTCCTTCACCATTTCCCTCCCCTCCAAAAAGGCTGTTATTAAAGCAGTATTGTCTTAATTTAGCTGCCGACTTGAAAAATTCTGTCCTTAATATTGTTTCAGCTGGCGTACACATGGCTCTGTGAATACACCTGTTTTGACAGATTTGGTGTTAATAAAAGTTGGTATTAAAAACAAAAAAAAAAAGAATCCTGTACTTTCATTTTTATTTTTGTTGTTGTGTGCATAATAATAATAAAACTTATTTTGATTCATTTGGAGTAATAGATTTGACACGGGTTTTAGCTAGTGTCTTCCTGTAATATCCAATATAAAATGTTCCATAGAACAAGATACAGAATTTTCTTAACTAGCTAATCATTTAGAATAACCAACCATACCCTTTCCTCATGTGTTTATTAAAGAAAAAAATTCATATTACAAATCATTGTTACTACTGTTTTTGTGGTTTATTACGTACAATCTTGCTATCTATGCAGTCAAAAGATTTTGCTTTATATTTGAGAAAATGTCTTTTTCTTTTCTTTTTTCTTCCCTCTCTTCTCTAATATTTTTAAATATTTAACCTAAACCTGCAATTTTTAAAATTTTTTGTGTGTGTGCGTGCGCACACACAAAGGTTTATGCTATGGATAACACATTCTTAGTTGGTTTGCAATGGAATTGTATTATACACAATGTTACTACTTAAAAAGTGCACGGTTTTGACATGCTCAATTATATTGAGTGTTTCTTTTTCACAAGGTCCTCCAAGTTCATTTCTCGATTAACGTTTTTGTACATTAGTGGCAGTCTTTCACCCATTCTGTTTATTATGGAACTCTTCAGTTACAGTCTTAGCTCGTCTAGTTACTTTATCATACTTTTTCTTTTGTCTTTCAATAATTGTTTTCAATATTGGAGTTATATTGCCTCCTTGAGTATATCCTTCATCAATGATACTTTGTATCTTGTGCTGATTATCCTCTTCAGTAAATTAGATCTCCGCAATAGACCGGCTTTCAGCTTGCTCTCTTCCCATTACTTCCTCGCTCAAACTGGTGTAAAACTATTCTCTAACACTACACTATCCACCTCCATTAAAGTAATTTTTTTTCTGTCTGGATAAAGTCCTTTAGGAATGCTTTTATACAACACTCACTGTAAAATAAGGATATCAATTATTATGGGTATAGTTTTGTCATGATTTTTTTTTTCTTTTGCACAAAATCAGATTGTAGGGTTTAACTAATCCAATGCTGCTTCAATGACTGAAGGTAAAATTTCAAACCCATGTCAGAAATGGTGCTCTCACTAATGACATTTTTAGACATGTGCAGTAATGTGTGTGTGTGCATGAAGAATGGCAGAAACCTCGATGAATTTAGCGACATAGTAGTACTGTTAGATGATGGCGTGGTTCAGTAATATCCTGTAGGTAAAACTGAACAGTGATGGTTCTATCTTAATTGCTGGTTACTCCTTCCCTGTGACACTGCCACCTTTAGCTTGGTAGGAACCACTTTAGTACATAATAGTGGTTCCTATGTAATCTCTTTAGTACAGCCAAATGTCTGCCATCTGAACAAGTCTAGGTGGTGGTATTTTCTTTGCATAACTGATCTGAGTGCATAAACATAATTTTTAATGGGATTGCTTTCATTCAGTTGATGAGTAAAACAGGATATTACTTGAAAATTTTTATTTTATAAAAATAATCTGGCATTTAAACAAAGTAACTGAAAAATCAAAGAATCTTTGTGTATATAGGAATGTACATGGGAAGAGCAAGGAATTCATTAAAAGCACTAAGTTCGTGTAAAATTTCACTGAGGTGATCATTGTTTTGAGAAAAATATCCAATCACTGTATAAACTGGTCAGACTAATTTTGAAAGTTTAGTATCAATACTTATCAGATATTCCTGACAAGCATAAATCATAGGGCAAATCTTTGTACACAGCAATGTTTCTTCAAGCTAACTGTAGTGTGCATGTATGACATACATTTATTTCTGTCATGTGGCTGGTAATTTAAAAGTTTTTAAACTGAAAAATTTTGGGAAAATCTATAGTATGAGGAGTGCTGAAGCTGTAATGTATTTCTAATCAAGGTTAACATTTGATTTTTGTAGCTACTTCAATCTCAATTATTTTACTGTTAGGGATTAATAATTTAAAGAGATATATGCGTGATCAAACTACACAACTGGCTATGGCACCAATATATACACTGGCATACAAAACTTGTGGGCCACTTTAGTAAACTACTGATTTTTATCAGTATACATTTCTTAGTACATTTTTAAGATTCTTGTTGTTGAAAAAATAAGTTATTCTCTCATCTGCCATACAGCATAAACGAAAATGCAGTATCTTAAGCATAGTAATGCTGAAAAAAATGCCATACAAAAAATTCAGTTAAAAGAACTTTCTGCAAAAAAAAAAAATGATCTTTATTAAAAACTCAATTATGAAGTTAGTACTTAGTGTTGCTTCTCATGGTTCAAAGAATTGCCCCAATTAAATGGAAGACGGTCCAGAGTTTCTCATTGTAAATTTTTCCTCATTTTAGGCAGTAATCCTAAAGCTCTTGGAAATTGCATCATTTTTGTTGCAGCACTTATTTCTTCAGTTATATTGAAATTAGGAATGTGTAGTGGCCAGTCTTCCAAAAAAAGTTGAACATCTTCATTCACAGAAACTTCTTTCTTTTTTTCTTTGCGCATGTGATGTGTATTTATTTCTTCCACTGGTCTTGTTGCATTCATCACCTAAAAATTTTGTGACTTTCTAGCATCCCCTGTTAAATATTTTTTTAATCACTTCAGTTTTCTATTCTGATTAATTATGATTTTATTTATCTATTTTTGGCTTTCATAATATTCAGTGTATTGCATCTACTGAACCCTCACTTAAGAATGCATTCACTCCTCACTTGTCTGGCTGCTAATTTCAGAGTAATTTAATTATTTAATAAGTAATTTAATTTATTTTGGATGATTAAGGGGGGCACTGCTTATTATTCAAATTCTAGTCTAGTTTCTTGTGTTCACTTTGGCCCAAATGCTTTTGGGGAAAAGTCTTGAATCCATTTCTTCACTTCAGCTGATTTGGTGAATAGCAGGGTAGACGGCTTTGGCTCTGACCCAAAGCTAGTCTCAAAGGACTCTGAATTCAAGGCCAAAAAATGCCTGGCAATTTGTAGATAAGGATATCCAGGAAAAGTATACCCTGAATGGACATATTAATATTATTAGTTCTAACATTACTGAATTATCATAATTGTGTGGTACTATAGAAAATTAAGAGGTATGAAATGTTTGTAGTTAAGCCAGCTGAATAACTGTTACCTCATGTCAGTGAAACACAAACCGTGTCATCTGAGTAATCATGTAAACATGTTTTTTGGTGAAAAAGTAAAATGTAGTTTTAAAGAAGTAACAATGAAGAATATCAAGATGAAAGACCTGCGGATAGTTTTCACTGAGTGAAAACTGGGTTGTTGGCTGGTACTTCCTCCATTCACGTAAAGTGCCACACACATTGGAAAAAAAAATATTAATCAGGATTCTTACTAATGATTCCATTTTTCCCAAACTAAGGGATAGAAGCAGTGGGACCTGCCCAAAGTCCTAAAAAAAATAACAGAGCAATGAAAAATAACAAGGGTATTAAAAAAAAATGAATGGAGCTGAATGATTAATTGCCTTTGTTTAGCCTCACGAATTTGGCCCCAAATTGAGAATTTTTCTAATCCATAAAACTGAGCAGGTTAACACCTTGCAATCTAAAGATGACATAGCTATGAGCGGTCAGAGAGATGGTTCTGTCAGTCAAGGCGGTTGGATGTAAATTTACAATTTATCTACTAATTTCATCACATCACTTTGAAGAATATCTTAATTGTCATAGCAAGTGCACAACCCAACAAACACTAATGTATGGAATAAAATACTGGCAGTATAAGATCCGTGGTCTTTTTCTTGTTTTCCATTCATTGTACATGTATGTGAATCAACATACACAATCTAATCTGATTTCCTTTACAAGGGATCACATTCTATTTCAGTTTTTGTGCTTCACTGCATTTCTATTTTCGTCTTTGTCTTCATCCAGCTGTGTTTCATTGACAGTCATGGTATTAGTGTTTGTTTTTTTTTTTTTTTTTTTTTTTTTTTTTTTTTTCCCAAAATGTCACAAGGCAAGAGATCATCCTGGGATCAATCACAAGGTACGTTTACCTCATGTTGCCAGTGGATTATGACAAAGATGCAAGCTAATCTACATTAATCCAATAAACACATTCGAGATTCTTACTTAAAATAAATTTGCCTCATTGGTATTTTTATCACTGCTATTTATCTGTCTTGACATCGCAAAATTTCTTTGGCCAAATTCGTATTTGAAATCAAATCGGGTATTCATTGAGTACTTTCTTTTTTCTAAATTTTATTTTATTATTAACTGGCAAAAGACCAAAAAGAAAGATAAACCACTTATTTTAAACCTATGGCATACGTTATTGGGACAAGCTTCAATGACCCAGAGCTTTCTCTGACTGCTTAGCCTAAAAGATATATTTTTAACATTTTATAAATTGGTGGGGAGATCTTTTTGGAAGATGTATTTATCTCAATTTAAGGTGACATCCTGGTTGAGGTTGTATGAGCTTAGGAAGAGGACAGCTTAGAGAATGGTTGGCCCGATTTTACGATTGTAGTGAATCAGGGAAGCAACTTCGGGAGTTCCATGAAGTCAGAGAGGGGCGTTGTCTGAATAGAACTAGCCTGTAAGATGTTGACTTGTTTATCGATGAAGTGCCAATGCTTTCAGTTTTTCTTGCTATTACTGGCTGTATTTACCGCTACTGTACGGTCATGTTCGATACAGAAGAGAGCCACAAGTGAGAAACGTAATGATGCTCGATTTTTGTATTGTCATAATGTGAGCATCTTTCTTAAGCACTAAATCATGTTCAGAAGCCATTTGTGATTAGACGAGTTTGCCACAACTGAAAAAAAGGAAAAAAACTAGACGGAGACTAGGAAAAACAATTAGCAATCAAAGCCGGAGAAAAGACGAAAAATACTTATTAGAAAAGAGGAAAATATTGTGCAAGAAAAAGACTTCAAATGAAAAGAGTGGTGGATCTGATTGGCTGTTGGTATAGATGGAAAATTTTCAAGTGTTCAAGCCTGAACATGAATTTTAAAGTTGATTTGGAAGGATGTGTATGTGGCATTATGGATAGCGGCTCAGAATGGGACATCACTGGAGCCGGGTTCGAATTTCATTTGCATTTGATACATTCCTTTACACGTAAATCCCCTTCGAAAATGTATGAATCCATCTATTCTTCAAGGTTAAGGCATGTGGAAAAAATCATTGCTCGCAAAAATATTAGGTTGGTGCAAAAAATAATGTATTTTGACGTTCAACTTCATGTGAGAAAACATTATTTTTGCACCAACCTAATATAAATGCTAATTCAGTCTTATTTTTTTTTTTATTTTTTTAAAAATTATCCTTACAATATATTTCAGCTTTAAATAACCCACAAAGTCTTGATAAGTCGTAAAGACAAATCGATCCCTCCTTCGAAAATTGGCGCAACACAATCATTTCATTCTGGCCATTGTGCCGTAATCTTAGTAAATATTGTGAGAAGAAAGCGGAGATACATGCGATGAGAAGAAAATGGTAACTGACGACACGGACATTAATTAGTTGATTGTTAATAGGAAATCGCCCGTGACTCATGCCACTTGCTCTTGGCACCGATTCAGTTATCGCAGTTTAATTAGAGGTCACGTGAGCAGTTGACTGAAACCCAAGAGAAAAGAAAGAAAAACCTTGAGAAACTTGGACAGGCTGCACGTGGTTTGTGCATGTACATAGGTATTAGCAGACGTAGGAACAACTTTGTATTTTTTTTATGTGCATATAAGTGATATGGGAAATTGCGCTGTTTTACTTACTTTATATTTCAAAAGCTGCTTGTAAGCATAGTAGTTGCGCAGAACAATCGACAACGATTGCTCTGTTGTTTGATTTAGGTTTATAGTTGAAGTTATTTTGACTAACGTTTGCATTGATTGATTGACCATGAGAAATAGTTTTTTTTTCTTGATTTACAGTGAGCTACATACGAATTTAGGTAGAT
The DNA here is from genome assembly GCA_964036315.1 of Acanthosepion esculentum. NCBI lineage: Eukaryota > Metazoa > Mollusca > Cephalopoda > Sepiida > Sepiidae > Acanthosepion > Acanthosepion esculentum. Next base: position 116,173,368 of record OZ038477.1, on the reverse strand, counting down.
TTTTGGTTAAAGGTTCCATTCAACTTTTTTTTCCAAGATTTGCCACTGTGGAACACATTCATGCGCAGGTGTTTCCCTAAATATTACCATCTTAATCTCTCTCAAGTTACAATCTAATGATTGGGAGTAGACCATTCTCCTACTAGAGTACTGTCCACCTATATCCTAATCTTTACCTCGTACCACTTTCTCTTTCGTCCATATATACTTCACTCATCATTTTAGCAGTAACCCTTTGCCTTGAGTGACTCTCTAGCCTTGTATTGAGAGAATTCTAGTATTAAAGAAAGCTGAAAGAACCGGTTTTTGATCATCTTTTTCTTTCCCTTGCCACCAGAAATATTTAGTTAATATATAACATGACCCAAGCTAAGCAGGGAGGTGGTTAAATAGGGGTCAAGTCAGTGAATGGTGATAAGAAAAGCCGAAATTTTGCGATGTGTTTTTGCTTTTTTTAATTTTTTTTTAAAATTCTCCAAACGTAGGCGATCATGGTTTTCAACAGATTCCTTTTTTTTTTTTATCTGAGAATTGCCATTACGTCTTGGAATGCGTTCCTGTTGCCTTCTTCACGATTTTGAAATCAGAGCAGTACTTCACCTAGATTGGCTTCCATCCAAGGCTGGGAAAGGAAATAAGATTCCAAAGATCATTAGTTTAAAGTGAAAGCAACAAATGCGGTTGAGATTTGAACGTGGTTCGCTAATTTTATTCCCTACACGGAAATGCGATACCTAAGGTTTAAAATGAAAAAATCTTTCTCGAAGTTTTTATTTTAGTTTTAATTTCAAGCTATTAGATTAAATTTAATATTTCCAATAAACAAAATACTTTGCTGTATTTCAAATCTAATTTAAATTGACTGGAAGGAATTTTTTTATTTTTATTTATTTTTTCGCCAATCTCTCTCTCTCACACACACACACACACACACACACAGGCGGGATGTAGCAAGCCTGTCACTGCTCTATCACTACTTAACGGAAAGTGCTCGGACGAACTACATTCTTTGATTCTGGCAGTTCTAATCTTCCCGACGAGGACCCACCATGCCACTCACATTGTAGCAAACCACCCACATTCCATTTCAAGTCCTACTTGAACAGCTTCTCGCGAACCACTGCTATGTGGAACCAACTCCCAATTCCTCGATCACTACAATCTTAAACTGTTCAAATCTACGGTTAACCGTTATCTTCCTCTCATCCGCATAAACTGCTCATCTTAATGTAACCCTCTACCTCGAGTAGCCCCCAGGCCTTGTACAGGGTGAACCATACTGTAAAAAAAGTATTATGACATCATTAAACAGTCAGTTAAACAAAGCAAATGTCTTCTGACATGTTTCTGTTCATAGAGAACTTTAATAAGATATTTATTCCAATGCGTCGACTTCTGTCTACCATGTCCCTAAAGGACGTTGGCGATCATAGCTCTCCACAATTTCCTATCATTTGTAGATCTTAATACAGTTTGTCTTTTTGTTATCTCTCTTAAATTTTGCTTTACGTTTACTCAAGCTCGCTAAGCAGGTTATGCGCTGTTTCTCCTCTCTCTTGCTTTCAATCTGTCTTGTGACTTTCAAATTTTCCAAACCCTCTTTCCTCATTATGTACTCTAGAAATTTTAGCTGTCTCTTCCTGATGTTAAGTATAATTTTCCGTTTTGTTTCCATTTTCTCTAAAACTCCGTCGTTCAGTCCATGGTATTCTCAGCATCCTTCTGTGGAACCACATTTCTGTTGCTTCAAGTGTCTTCTTTATCCGTGAGGAAACTGTCCATCATTCACTGTTAGATTTAAGTTTTAGAAGTGAGCGAATTAAAATTGATACACTTCATTTCATTGATATTAACCTTAAAAAATACAATCAATCACTTTCATAAGATAGAACTTGACATTAGAACGTCCATCCAGACGGAAGATTATAGGCGGTCTGCAACTAAATTAACTGATATTTGGACATCTAATTGAATGGAACAAGTGAAGTGAGTTATGTCGCCACCGTGGAGTGGAATTGGGAAATTAGAATCAATGAAGCGAGCATTGTATGTGGCCTGTATAATTTCAGTTCTTCGGTCTTTTCAGCGCATGCCCATTACATTTTCATCCTATTTCCCAGTGTCAAATCTACTTGCTGCTTCGCACGATACTATTATTTTCAGATTTTTTTCTTCTATATTGAGATACGCCATCGTTTCTCGGCTTGTCATACCGAGAATTACACGTTAAGTCTGCGGTAAAGGCAGATTCTATGAAATAATTCAAGAATAAATATATATAAATAAAAATAAATACTATTTTCCCTCATGCTCCACACTTTCGGCTTTGTGCCATATGAGTTACGCTTAGAAAATCACTTTAGCCTGTCTCGCTAGATCAATTACGAGTGAAAAGTGCGTTCGATCTTCACTGTGTGCTCCATGCTTTCGGCCTTGTGCCACATCTAAATTACGCTTAGAAAACCACCAGGGGCACTTCGACGTGATGTAATTGTTAGCAAGCTTGTCTCGCTAAATCAATTACGACTGAATAGTGAGTTCTATCTTCACTGTGTGCCCCATGTTTTCGGCCTTGTGCCACATCTGAACTACGCTTAGAAAATCACTATACTATTTTCCCTCATAAGGAAGAACTGGAGAAAGATTAAATCCGTAACGGAGAGGTCAATAAAGTTCTATATCTCATGAAAACAATATAACACAACTGAATGACTTGATCTGTGGTGCAGCAAGAACATTGACGGAAAGATTTGTAAGCTGTGTCAAATCCCATAGGCAACAGAGATAACAAACCAGCTTGAGAAATCAGATTATAATGATAGACTCCGTATCTACAAACTCGAACAATATGAATGTGTTACACACTAGACAGCGGGACTGATACAAATTAGAACAGAAATGAATACCTGTCGTAATTAGAAAAAGATCAATTAAAGTTTAGGCAAAGAGAAAAGAGCAAAATAATACAGGCAGCAGATGACCCCATACTAATAAAATAACGAAGGTGAATTTCTTTTCAAGTAGACAACGGAGAAAGAAAACAAAATAATAACTACTACTTATGAGAGAAACAAAGAATTTTGCAATGAAACATGACAATGCCAAAAAAAGCAGAGTTCAGGAGAAAGTTTAAACCAGGGGTCGGCAGACCCCGGGCCGCGAAGGATTTTTGTCTGACCCACCAACTTAACACCTGGACCATAATTATTTAATTAATTTCTGGAGCAAATGGCAGAAAAAAAGATATCAGTTGAAGTTAATTAACTTACAATGCGACATTTTTAAAATCAACATTTAATTCCGAATCCACTACTGACTTCGACAAGAAATACATTTTGACAAGCGGAAAAGATAAGAGCCTATTGAATAATGCGCAGATGAGGGCATCATTATTTGGAAATACATATGCTTGTGAACACCTTTTTTTTTTTCGAAAATGAAATATACTAAATGTCGTTTAAGAACAAGATTGGGTGGTGACCACCTGGATGATGTTTTGCTCCTGTCATCAATAAATATTTCACTTGATGTGGAGACGTTATCAAACAATAAGCAGAAACAAATGTCTCATTAAATAATTTACCATTTCTAACTGTATTTCGTTTGTAGTAAGGAATTTGCATTTTTGTTGATTATGTTAGTTGTTCCTGCAGTAAAAAATAAGGAATCTTATTTAAATAATATAACATTAACTTCGTTGTTTTTTCTTTAAACCTCCAGAACAAGGCAACCTCCTGGACGGAGCGGTCTGAGGTTGAAACAATTTCTTATATTACACTTGATATCATAGCCCTCCTCTGAGACGCTGCATAGCTTTCTCATCCGCTCTCTCCAAAAGGTAGCCGACCCCTGTTTTAAAATATTTTCATGCATAGGAAGGAAACAAAAACAAAAAACAGTTACCTGGAAAGCATTAGGATCAGATAGAATTTAGGTATTTAAGTTCAAAACTGCATGAAGTAAGAAGAAATCAGACCTCATCCCAAAAAGCTGCTGAGAAAGGAACATTGGCAAGTAATTACGTACCCATTACGTGTTTACATTTAATATGGAAAATCTTAACCATCCAAATAGCGAAGGAAATAAGTCCTTCTAGACAAAGTAAGAGATTACTACCAGAAGAAGAGAAAGTTTGAAAAAGACCCAAAGAATCAAATAACCTGTTATACATACACTGAATGATTCTACGGAAATTAAATCAAGACGAAAGAAATATTTCAAAGGAGAAGATCGACAATAAAAAGGCCCACGACATAATTGTTCAAAATGAACCTGAAATCTCATGAGATTAACTTGACAGTATAAGAATTTATATCTGACTCTATAAAACAATGCAAAGTCGACTTAACCACCCCAAGAGATTTTCTAGCAGAAAATAAAGATGGCATTTTTAGGCAGATTTATTGTTTTTACCGTTGTCATGGTAATGGCCCTGCTGATGAATGTTATCTTGCGAAATGATAAAGGAGGATATCAGTTCACAATGACGACGGAAGAAGTCAATCATCTAATGTCCAAAGATGATTTTAAATTGTTCTCAAAGAACTGGAGACACTTTTTAAAACGATAATTTGAGCAAAGACAAAGGAATTGAATTCAGTATTAAAAACAAAAACAAAAAACAAACAATTAAAACATTAATCTCCGCTACCCACAAAATGACAGCTATAAATTCCTTGAAGGACTTGAATGTGATTCTATAAAACAAGAGGAAATGAAGAAACAAATAAAGGGAGAATCTCAAAAGAAACAAAAACGGCAGAGATTTAATAAAAAGGGATGAACACGTAGGTACTATAAATAGTGAGGTACTCATGTTGCGTATTTCCGGTTACTTTCACACAAATGTACAAATACATGCATCCAACTTTTCTTCCTCTAGATGTTATTTAGCAGGGTATGCTGGGATGTCAGCACACGGTAGCAACCAGTCTAAAAAAAAAAAAGAACTATTCTGAATTCAAAACAGTGGCGAAAGCAACAAGAAATCATTCCATTATCTTTTCCAAGAATGTATGACAATTCAAAGATAAAAAAAAAGAAGAAATTTGTGATCACCTACATCCTGAAGGGACATGGCATAATACTTTCTCTGGAACTTAAATGGATGGCTCGACAGTGATGACGCACAAGATTACGCAATAGAAATTATAGTGACGCACTACATGTAAATAGAATGGAAGGAAGAAGATGCCTTACCAGCAAACACCACCCTCTAATTTCTCCATCTTATGCCCGGTCTTTTCTCACTGCTTAGTATACCCATTGAGCACCAAACAACCTTTTTCTCCATCTTTTCTTTTTTCTATGTGTCCCACATTTTTCGTTTAATCGCTATCGTTTTATCTATTACCTTGGCCAGATCCACGATGCATGTTAACGTCTTCTCATCTCTGGAAAGTGTCATCTCTGAGAGTTATCCTTACACTTTCCAGTGATCTTTGCGCATTTCGGAGTTTGTATTCAAACGATAAGAGCATTATTTTTTAATTTCGTGAATCATTCAGGATCGTATCGCAAACCAGACTAATAAAAAGCTTCATAATAAAGAAGAAGAATTTATCATTTTACCACACACATCACATGCAGTTCAAGCTGCACGTTCACACACACACACACACACACACACACACACACACACACACACACACACACACACACACACACACACACACACACACGTGCAGTTCAAGGCGCACGTTCACACACACGAGCAGTGCAAGGTGCGCGTTCACGCACACACACACGTGCAGTTCAAGGCGCACGTTCACACATACGCATATACTTAGTTATGACGGATGTGCGGCGTAGAATGAGAAATCGGAGAGCCGAGTTCAAATTCCAGTCTGGTTCGTTACGTTCACTTACACGGAAATACCCTTGGTAATGGTATGAATCCATCTCCCCCACCAATGGGTTAAATAGTAGGACTTATATATGGAAAAAATGATTGTTATTCTTAAAAAATGTTAATGCAATATTAAGAAAAAAAAACAAACTTATTCACACAATCCAAAAGTATTTTTTGGTTTTAAATAACCCTCAAAGAGTTGATAAGCCGTAAAAAATTTAAAAATATTTAAGTTATTAGTGTGCGGTATGCGCCATTATTAATAAAATTAGTCTAACCAGTGCCTATAAAAGCAGATTATCCAGGTCGACTCGAAAGCTCTCGACGAGCAATGGTCAATTAGACAGGCTTGTAAGTTACTCTTCTACAGAAATCATTATATATTTATTTCACCGACCAAATTCACACAATGAGAACCAAACTTGGGTTTTCTGGTAGAGGCAAAGCGGATGGGAAAAAGGCAATAGCCGACGTTTGAAAGGCAGTATCTGAGAAGCTAGATGAACACCAGAGAAAGACATGTCTGGTCTGACGTGACAGCCATAAACGGTCTGTTGTTATGTAAAGTAAGACTCGTCTTTGACAGGTGGTAAGCGGGTCGGCCCAGAAAATGCCAGCAGGGAAACCCGACCGTATTGTTTGTAAACTGATCTTGGCTTATTTGTCTTTTAACTAAAAAAAGACACAGAGGTTCGTTTTTATCATTAATAATGTGCATAAAAGATAAAGTTTATATTTCTGACATTTGTAAATTCTGTCATCAAACAACCGACAAAAAGTGCACAGGGATTAAATCCATTCCTTGCCTTATAATCGAACTTAATCTGGTTCCATTCTCTCACTTATTTAAAGCAAATTGTATGGATGGATGGATGTCTCAAGGCATATTAGGACTTTTCGTTTTTCTAATTTTATTTGTCCATTAAACAGAGTTTGCATATTTCAGAGTGTTTTTCACTGTGGTCAAAGGAGTTGTGAAACTTCAAAATTATGGATTTTGAAAAGTAGGGAAGAAAGAGAAAAATGGTGGATAAAGAGTGAAAATGAATGTGAAGGCGGCGAACGAGAAAGACAAAAGATTGATAGTGTACGACAAAAGTAAAAAATGAAGTGGGTGAAAGAAAGAGGGTTGAGAAAGAGAGAGAATGAGGGAGAAGAAGCTGAATGAAAAGACTGATAAAGGAGAGCTAGTGTAAAAGAGAAGAAACGATGAAAAGGGAGAAAGAATGAAATGGGCCTGTGTGAAAGAGCGGGGAGAGAGACAAAAGGGGAGAGACAAAAAGAACAGAGAGGAAAGAAAGAAGAATGGACCAACATCGATTTGCCATAAAAAATCTTGTTATTCCTACGGAAGAACTAATTTTATTCTACAAAGTGGTCCAAAAGTCTTGTCACCCCTACATGATATAACTTACTATTTCAACGCTCTGTTGGGTATTAGCATAAAGGGGAGAGTTTCACATGAACAATATCGTAAAATATTACACAGGTCATGGCCACAAAAATGATGGTATATATATATATATATATATATACATATATATATATATATATATATACATATATATATATATATATATACATATATATATATACATATATATATATATACATATATATATATATACATATATATATATATATATACATACATATATATATATATATATATATATATATATACATACATATATATATATATATATATATATATATATATACATATATATATATATATATATATATATATATATATATATATGTATATATATATATATATATATATATATATAACGTATGAATAGAAAATATATTAATGATTGTCGGACTAAGTCCATTTCATTATATATAGAAAGGGCGTTTCATTAAGACGGATCAAAGCCAGCAATAAATAAATCAACGTTATTGGTGAAAATTTATTTATTTCTCTATTGAATCATGTCAATTATGTGTGAAAAATAATATCGCCCAAATGTCCGCTAAATATGAAAAAAAAAGGAAAAATTCATTAGACGCTTAAACTTAATTCACATTTAAAACCGGTCCAAGTTATTAGAACACCCTTTATTTATATAAACTTATATATTTATATATATAAGTTTTATTGTACTCTCATAAAATGAAGCAATTTTATATGGAATCTTGTGCTTATAGTATTATATGTTATGTCTGAGTAAACTAGGATTTTTATCAATACAGTGAAGTCCATTGACAACGTAAGAGAAGATTCTGCTTTTAAAACCATTAAAAGATAATAAAGAAATAAGATCACACGAAAGAAATGATATAAAAAGCAAAACATTATCAATCTGATCTCCCCAACTTAGAAACGAGATATTCAGTTTTATGGCAACAGGAAGTCAGTCAGTTATGTGCCATGCGTGATACACGCTTAGGCGATCATGTATCGAAAGATACGTGACTGACGAGACAGAATTTTCTCTGCAGTAGGTTGACATTTCTTTCTGCGGTAGACCAGTTGCCATGCAAGGCTAGAGGACCCGGTCTGCCCTGCTATTTACCCATAGCTGGTGTGGGAGGAGAAGAATAAGAGGATACATACCTTTCGCAAGGGTATTAGGAAAGGTATGAATTACGTAAGTGAATGTAATGGATTTCACTGGACTTCGAACTCGGTTCTCCCATTCCTCAATCCGAGCCGCTATCCATTACTGCACACGTTTGTCGATTGAGTAATGCTTTCTATTAAGAACTGTGTATTCTCAGGCAGCATGACCAGTAAATATAGAAAGTCACGTTGTATTTTATATTATAGAATAGATTGTTATGTATCAAGACTCACATGTGAAAATTTAATAATAATAATACAGTGTTAACAAAATATTGCAATATTTTGACAGTATACATAAACTAGTATAATTCTAATATATTAATGTGTCTGGGAATAAAATATAGTAGATATTGTAGATCTATCAATGCAATTAATGCCAGGAGGATATTGATTTTGTCATATGGCATGGATGAGATTCCATTCCCATATATATGATAAAATATAGTTCCAAGGTATATATATATATATATATATATATATATATATATGCTTAGGTGAGACCTTGGTAGGTTTGTCTGGCTCTCTAGGCTTAACTAGGTCTGCTCTACTTACTGTATTGAGCACTTTATTTAGTTAGTTGCGTACTCGTATCGGGGTTTTTTCTTTGGGTTTTGGACCTGCATGCTGAACGATTGTTTTCGACAGGCGTTCATGTTCTCAGCTCTTTCTTTTTTTATACCTTTTTTCCCTTCGATATTGATTTGATTTTTTGCAACTCAAGAAACCGGAGGCTTTCCGAAACGAGTGTAGTTACTTATACTTATAAGATTACTACTAATATATATATATATATATATATATATATATATATATATATATATATATATATATATATATATATATATATATATATAAACAATTAAAAACTATAAAATTATCTAAAACTATTAAAATTTATTGAAACAAAGCAAGTTCAGTTGACCATTGATGACAATTCCAGAACAACGTATCTATAAACAATTTTTTTCTATCCTCTGCCAGCCGCAATGATGGAGAAAGCATTACGTCGAACCATCGCCAGTGAGACACGCTGCAAGAGCCATTCCGTTTCGCGTGGCTCGTCCCTTAATCTAGACGCAATCGCGCCAATCCTCCGATTGATAGACCAGGCACTTAACTCGAACAGCTCGCTTGACTGGGATCACCTTTTCTCTTTCGCAACACTTGTGCTTGGCATTCCTTACAATAAGGACCCTACATTATCTGTCTCATCTATTATGAAAAATAACATTTCTTTATTCAATTCGTCTAAAATAAATGCCACCGAATTTTCTAATATTTCATACCACAAGATCATTTTTCGAGAATACATCATCTGTTTCCCCCAGTATCTTATTAAAATTGGATATGAAAAATGCTTTCAATAGCATCAGAAGGGATCATGCCCTGGAAGTTTGCCATCAACGGACTCCTTCCATATTTAAACTGGCTCATCTTTCGTATAGTCATCCAAGTATGTTGATCGCCTCCGATAATATTAACTCTTGAATCCAGCAAAGTGATCCACTTGGCCCGCTACTATTTGCGATGACTATTGACGCGGTAGCTCGTTCCATCGCTTCTCCTTTCAATATATGGTATCTTGACGATGCAACGCTGGGAGGATCCGTCGAGGCCGTAGCTGCTGACCTCCGACGAGTTATTCCTGCTTTATATCTGCTTGGACTTGAGATTAACTCGTCCAAGTCAGGAATAATAAACTTGAATTATAGTGCAGATGATTTCGAGAGTGCTATCCGGGATATCAGACTCATCCTTGAGGATATAAAAATAACACCTAAGGAGGAATTACACATTCTTTGTTCTCCAGTTTTTCAAATGGCCATTCGAGAGTGTTTGGGTACTAAGCATGTCATTCTAACAAGAATCACTGAGAAATTGCAACTAATTGATGCACATCCAGCCACCTTCCTCTTGAATAACAGTTCTTCGCTACCTCGAACAGGATTTCTTAAATGATATAGATATCACAGTTAAGAGATGCGCGGAGTTAATTTCCAACGTCAATTTCGACGACACAGGCTGGAGGCAGGCAAAGCTCCCTTTGTGTTTCGGAGGCCTGGGCCTTCGATCTGCGGTAGATTTGACCCTTCCAGCATATCTTTCTTCACTTTCGTCCAGTCGCGAATTAATTGATGAGATACTCGGTGGAGCGTCTCAGTGTTTCTTTGGTAGTTCTTTCGAACAAGTTTGCAGCGTCTGGGCCCAAGAATTACTTTCTATCCCACTAGACACATCAAAACAAAAAAGCTGGGATAAAATAAAATGCGAGGCCAATTATACTAATTTGAGGCTCTCTCTGGATCAGCATCGCCTCGCCTGTCTACTATCTGCTTCACAACCGAGTAGTGGCGCCTGGCTCAACACAGTACCCTCTTTATCTACCGGTACCCTTCTAGATGATGAGTGCACTCGGGTCGGAGTCGCGATCCATCTTGGACTCAAATTATGTGAGCGTCACAGATGCAGAGGTGGAGCCTCCATCGATGAGTTTGGTTTGCATCCTCTCTCCTGTCGTCGTAGTGCCGGCCGCTTTCCACGGCATGCAGCAATAAACGACATCATCAAAAGAGGTTTGGATGCAGCTGGGTTCCCTTCCCAAATCGAACCCGTAGGCCTCGACCGTGGTGATGGAAAGCGGCCGGATGGCATTACCATTTTCCCTTTTAAAATGGGGAAGTCGTTGATTTGGGTTGCGACCTGTGCGGATACATTTTCGGCTGGTAATTTGATCAGGTCCGCGGTTGAGCCGGGGTCCGTCGCCCGGGACGCAGAGATGAAAAAAATAGTTAAATATTCTTCTCTTGCTGATAGATTTTTTTTTACTCCTGTGGCAGTGGAGACTTCATGGTTATTGGCCCTCGTTCGATGGCCTTCCTTCGAAGGATTGGCGTTATTGCGTCTCGATTAGATCGGGGGCGGGGTGCTAGAGGGAGAAGGGACGATCGTAGCTTGGTTGATCTGATCAACGAATTTGGTCTCGTTGATAGATACTGGGTCGTTCACCCCGAGGGAGAAATGTGGACGTGGGCTCTTAGTTGGCCTTTTGACCTGGTGGTTAGCTACCTGGACAGAATGTTAGTTAGAGGAGCCGACGTAGACTTGTTAGATTGTCCCACGTTCTACTGGGTAGGCTATTCGAACCACAAACTCGTTTGTGCCCGGATGGCGTTAGAGTGTAGGCCTAGAATGGCTGGTTACTGGAAGTTCAATCAGTCTTTACTGGACAGGCGGGACTTCCAGGAGCAGCTAACTAGCTTAGTGCAGCGGGAGCTAGTGTGGGCGGTTATCGGGAATAAATAGTGGGTAGACTTAAATGTAGGATTAGGTCCTTCACCACAGATTTCAGCAAACGGCTCGCCCTAGATAGAGTTGAGAAGGTGAAGACGCTTAAGGCTAGTCTTTCCTGGGCGGTGGTTGGGGGGATCCCCTAAGAGATAGCCTTAGCTAGGGACGCCGTGGAGTGTTCGAATAGCGAGCGCTACATGGGCCAGGTAATTAGACATAGGTTAAGCAAGATGTCTTCCGAAGCGGTGAACATTCGTGAAGTCAAAACCACGGAGGGGCATACTCTTCGGGCCACTGACGACATGTGCGAGGTGTTTCGGCGGCATTTTGAGAGCCGGTTTACCAACGAGCCTGGTCTTCGTGAGGACGAGTTTCGCAGCTATTTGGCTGACTTTCCTCGGCTTTCGCCGACTGAAGCGGCTAGCCGCGAAGGAGAGATCATGGAGGGCGAAGTCTACGCGGCATTGAAGAAGGTTGGCAGAGGCAAGTCGTCTGGTTTGGATGGTTTGCCCTATGAATTGTAACTCTAAACACAGAGTTAAAGATTTTGGCCAAGATCCTGCAGAAGCGTTTGCAGTCAGTTGCCGAGTCTCTGTTGGGTTCTGAGCAGACTTGTGCTGTGAGGGGCCGAACAATTCAGAGCAACCTGCATCTGATCCGCACGATCACAGAGGGTGTAAAAGACGACGATGGGGTCGCGCTGATCAATTTAGATCAGTCCAAGGCATTTGATAGGGTTGACCATCGCTACCTTGCTGCTGTCCTGCAGGCCGCCGGATTCGAACGCTGGATTAGCCTCCTGTATCGCTCCACCAGTGCTGTGGTAGAAATGAACGGGAAGCTGTCGAGCGCTTTTGCGCTGTCTAGGTCGGTCCGTCAGGGTTGTCCACTGTCGCCCCTACTTTATGCTTTGGCGTTGGAGCCTCTCCTTCGCCGGCTGAGGGACAGGGCGTGCAGTTCGGGCCTACGTGGAATCGCCGTTCCTGGAGGGGCTCGAGCCAGGGTTTCCGCGTACGCCGATGACGTATCTGCTTCTGTGTCGTCCCGCAGCGATATTGAGGCGGTACTGAAGGCGCTTGATCGGTATGAAAAGGTGACAGGGGCCAAGATTAACCGCGACAAGTCTTCCGGCTTGCGGTTAGGTGCCTGGAAGGGGGTTAATCTCCCGGGATCCTTCGTTTGGACGGAAAGTCCTGTTCGCATTCTTGGAGTGTGGTTTGGACCCGACCTCCAGCTGGAGAAAAATTGGTCTGAAGTACGAGCAAAAGTCGACGCGGCCGGTCAGACTTGGCGTCGACGGAGGTTGTCCGTGAAGGCCAGGGCGGAGGCGTGTGCCACTTACGTTTTCCCTCTTGTCCTTTATCGATTGTCCCTCTGTAAAGGCCATAGAAAGCCACTCGAGCACTCGCTATCCTCCATTTTATGGAGGGGACGCAAGCATCAGGTCGACAGAGGAGTCTGTGCACAACGTCCGTGTCATGGGGGACTGGAATTGCCACACTTGGTGAGCCACAAACTCGTCTCTAGGTTGGCTTTCCTACGCCGCGAATTAACAGGAGATTCGATTATGGCGGGGATTGTTATGGACGCATTCCCTTTCCTTACTATCAGTCCCCTCAGCTCGCGGGTTGAGCGCCATCGTAAACCCCGGATTCAATCGGATTTCTTTCGCGAGTGTCGGTCTGCCTTGTTGGCTGTTCCTTGGTACAGTCACCTTTCACGGCCTAGGAAGGTCTTCTATCGTTATTTAGTGGAGTGGGGTCGCGAAGGATCCTCTACGTGAACGGCTCGACTTGTCGGAGGAGGAGTTTCGCTCTTTCTGGTCTTGGGCGCCAACGGCGGATTATCTCAGTAACCCTGAGTTTTCGCTTACCTGGCGATTGGCTCGGAATCGTCTGCCTCTCAGTGACATGGTCTTCATATGGGGTTTGGCGGATTTGCCTGACTGTGAACGGTGTGATGTTTGTTTAGAGGAAACGTCTTCGCGCGCCGTCTACCATTGTCCCCGCGTCCGCCCCTTATGGGACCATGTCGGCGAGTTGACGGCTCGTCTCGCTCCCGAACAGCTCGTGCTCATTGATCGCGCATACGTGTTTGACAATGTGCTTCCCCGTTTTCCGGGGCGAAACGGATGGTGTTTTTCACGCTGCAGACAACGGCCCGAATGGTGATTTGGACGATGCGAATGGAGGAAGTCTTGCGAGGCATCCATCTTTCTCATCAGGATATAATCCGATTCTTTGAGCATCAGCTCAAGATGAAGATTAGAACTGATAGAAAACGCTTGCATTCGACAGTCTTCCGCGAAAGGTGGGTGACTGAGGCGAGCTTGGTTCGTTTGAACGGGGCTAGCCTTGATTTTCTCTTTTAGGTCAACATACGTCACATCGGGGTGGTTTCCTGTGGAGCCCTCTCCCTGATTGTTAGACAAGCCTTTGTGTACCTAGTTAATGTGAGTAAGTGTTGTTCCTGGCCTGTTCCCGGCTGCCTCTTTGGTTATGATCCAAGTTGAGATTCCCAACCTCCCCAGTTTGTTTTTGGCCCACTTTTTATCTCGACTGGGTCAGCTTTTTATTCTCCATGTCCGTATATATTTTCTCCATTTCCCACTCCTTTAGTAAGAGAGCTTCTTGATTTTGTCCAATGGGCAGAATACAGCGGCCTCTCTCCTTCTTGAGGGTTGGACGGGCCTTACTAACATCAGTTATGTTTAGTTCACTTTGTGTTCATGTTCAGTTTGTTATTGTGTTTTTTATGTGTGTGTGTGTGTGTGTGTGTGTGTGTGTGTGTGTGTGTGTAAAATGAGAACGAGTCCAATTCCGACGTTTGTAACATTCAATTTAAGAGGCCTCAATGCAAAAGTAGAGCAATATTCATTATTTTAGGACATTGCATCAAAAACAAAACAAAAACAAAAACAAACGCTACACAAATGCAATCATGTTTCGATACGTATTAACACATCTCATCACGCCTGATGAGATGTGTTAATAAGCCTCGAAACATGATTGCATTAGTGTAGCGATTTTTTTTACATGTTTTTGATGTAATATCCTAAAATAAAGTATATATATATATATATATATATATATATATATATATATATATATTGTTTAACTACTATTTCCACCGTGGAAATTCTTATTACACTCACCCTGCTTATTAATATTTTGAAGGTGTTTCAACCTGGACAGCTTCATAACGTGTCAGCCAAAATATTCTCCCAGTCTTTATACATTTATTATTTAAAATCCAGCCAACGTTTCATTGCAATTGTAACACGCATATATAATTTCCTTTTTCATTCTTAATAAGATGACCTTGTGGTGGAGAAAATGAAGTTAAGGCACGAATTTCATAAAAGGACACGCTGCGTAATTAACACCGCTAATTTCTTAAGGCACAAAGTTGTGAAAACGTTTATTAATTTTTTAACCACACGTCTGACCTTTCTCCATTCACACCTGGGCTTCGGACAGGAATCGGCGGGGTTTTTGCTATCTGGAGATTTGTATTTTCCGAATAAAATACAGGGGATCGTTTGTTGTTTTTAGAGATAGTTTCTTTTATATGTTAAAACAAACGTGGTGGAAAACTTTTCATACGTTTGGAATATTTTATTAAAGTGTTTCGGTCTAAAGTTGATATTTGAAATCAACAATCAAAAAACAAAACAAAAACAGAAAATCAATATAAGGAAAACGTTATTTCTGACATATAAAACGTACATAAATGGAAAAATTAATTAAGTTTTGAATAAAACCGTAGAATTTAAGCTTGTGAAAAAAAAGTAGTAGTAATCTTGCGATCGTCTTAAAGACAGAGTTGTTGTGTACACGACATCACTGTAAGAGCGAATAAAATAGAGAATGGAAAGACCTGAAGAGAATTTGAAAAGATGCCAAGTTTAAAACTGGTGTAGTCATCGTTAAGGAAACACAAAACGCACAACCTCTCTTCTCTTTCACACGTAGCAACCTTCAATTCACGCAAAGAAATACGAGTGAAACATTTATAGCGAAATAGCAATTATGATGACATCTAAACTTGCGATCAGCGTAAGTTATACATACTATAGACTTGACTGATATAATAACGAAGAACTACAAATGCTAAAGCTGACAAGATGCTTGCTCGTAGGTTCGAAACAGTAAAGAATTAACACCTTTTTTCAGATTTCACACAATGTGCGAAGGTACATCAATAAGTCGGCAGTTTGATATCGTTATTAGCTGGAATTTAATCTGAAATATTCATTAAAAAATGTGCAAGTTAGAGCAATGTGATTGATTTTTTACGGCATATCAACCCATTGCAGGTTATTTAAAGCCAGAAATTAATGTCAGATTGTCAGAAATATTTTGGAAATAATAATGATTTACAGATATAATTCCTACTAATTAACACATATCTGTGGGGAGAATAGGTGGATTAATACCGTTCCCAAAGGCATTTTGCGCGTAAGTGAATATAACGAACCCGACTGGAATTCGAACTCGGCTCTCAGAATTCTAATTTCTGACCCGTTATCCGTTAAACCATCCGCACATCCACGCTTACAGCACCTGGTATTCCCAAACGATCACCCATCTAGGTACTGACCAGAATCGACATTGCTTAACTTTGGTGATCGTACGAGAACCGGTATGTGTAGAGAAGCGTTGGATCAAATGCATTGACAAGGAAGGTGATTATATTTAAAAATACTTGCTATTTAATGTTATAGCATACCTACGGACGATAATGGATGTGTCCCCATTCACATACATGCAGTAGTAAATATTGTATGTTGGTCTGCAGTTGGAGATTCGTTTCCAGTTGTGCTGGTCAGACACTCTGCCTCTGGGCAGTGAGGATCCCTATGCTCGAATACCCCACATCAAATTCAACCTTGTGTCACACCTGACCGTGTGGGGCGGTTGTTAGATATCCTGCAGTTGGAGATTCGTCTCCAGCTGTGCTGGTCAGACTCTCTGCCTCCGGGCAGAGAGGATCCCCAGTCGAGGCTATGCCGAAGGGCAGAGTCTCGTCTCGGGAAACAGCTTCTTGACCCCGTTTCATATGGGGTCTGCGGGGAAATTTTGGCCGAGCTTACGGGCTCGGATACTCCACATTAAATTCGGTCTTGTACTACATCTGACCGCGTGGGGAGGTTGGTAGATATCCTGCAGTTGGAGATTCATTGTGGAATTCACTAGACTCACTTCTAGCAGTTGACTACTTCTTCTACGCGCCGCTGGCGAATCTTATATGTATTGTTCTTGTCCTAAGTATTATCATTCATTACCAACCTTCGTTTGATTATCCTATTCAGTAACCTTCCCTAGGTTACAGCATTTAAAATAAATACAAAGAAAGACGTTTTTTATGGACACGTACAGACTATTGTCAAAGACGAGCTACGAATGAATGAATGCCTTGCGACATATGTAGCTGGTCATTTGCGTAGCGACCCCAAGACCACACTTAGCGGGGCTAATAATGATGATGATGGCTATTTAACTTCAAGTTTCGCTAATTTAATTGAATATATAGTGAAACTGATTTCTGAGGTGTGAGCTGTAAAATGTTTTAAATTGGCGTAGTCATTGTAAGGAAACAGGTAACAAAAGAACAGTACTCATAATCGATTTTCTTAAAAACCTTTATCGATTCGCCCTGTCCTGGACAGCAGCTATGACTTCCAGCCAGCCCAATCCCCGTATCTTTCCATTTCCTGACCACACCTATGACCATCCGTGGGTAGAGGTGAGAGTAGTCCAAACAGAGCCAAGATGGAATTTGCATCTCTTTTTCTTTCTCAACCGGTTACGATTAATCTAAGAATGAGAAAAGAACATGGGAAAAGTTCCCTATAAACAAATAACAGCGACGCCAGTGTAAATTTATAAGTTATGGGAGTGCGAAAAGGGCGTAATAAATTCGGTCAGAGAGTAAGTATTTGTCGAATGAGAATACATTTAATAAATAGATATTTACTGTTAGATGCCACTGAGTCACATATAAATGGGAAAAATTGTTATGAGTTGAGATGCAGCACAAATAATACATGAATTTTCCCAAAACTTTGAGATGAATCAGGCAACCATAAAACTAGGAACAACGTTTAAACAATTACCTTTCTTTTAATTGACTTGGAAAAATGTAGTTCTGTGATAACATTGTCACTAGCGATGAAAAATAGCTTAATTAGAATAGAAATGGGGGAACATTATCTGTGTCCAGAAAGACTTTGAATATCTCAATCTAAGTGAAATATACAGAAAAAAAGGGTTCTTCTCTGGTGGGCTTCAAATAATATTCTTTATTATGACACATTGCGGAAAAACTGGAAGAATTGCTATTATGTAACGTTAAAGTTAGCAATTGACTCGTCGGAATGACACACTGAAATAGGAAATACCTTTCTCTGGTCAAAGAAGTTGGTCAATGATTTTGCTGCACGAAAACTCCTATCCCCGTGTCGTAAATGCAACAGAGTAAACAATCATGAAGTTAAAATAGGAAGATTCACAGGCAATGCATTCTTCAAAAGTCTCACCTGTTTCACTCTGTAGAGCATTCCTTTTCAGGAATACACGGTTTATTTAAAAAATGGCGAAAGAAAACAGAAAGTTATAGAAAAATTCTTTGATGATTAAATATAACTATGAATTTACAAGAATAAAATATTTTGTCAGAATGTTCGGGAAGCTTAAATCTCTCACTTTCTCTCTCTCTCTCTCTCTCTCTCTCTATCTATCTATCTCTATCTCTCTCTCTCTATATATTTATATATATATATATATTTATATATATATATATATTTATATATATATATATTTATATATATATATATTTATATATATATATGTATATATATATATATATATGTATATATATATATTTATATATATATATATGTGTGCGTGTGTGTATATATGTATATATATATATATTTCAATCTTCTTATATTCAAGTGTTCTTATCTATCTCATTCTGCCATCTATCTATCTATCTATCTATCTATCTATCTATCTATCTATCTATCTATCTATCTATCTAACTCAGTCTGTTTATATCCAAGCCTGTTCTTATCTATCCCAATATGCCATGCTTAGTGCTGAATCACGTTGAAACATCGGTTCACATACGTTCACCGAAGTTAAGCAACGTCAAGCCTGATCTGTACTTAGTTAGGTGACCGCTTGAGTATACCAGGCTCTGTAAGCTTGGATATGCAAGTGGGGTAATGGATAATAGCTCGGAATTTTTAACCGGAGAACCGAGTTCTAATTGCCGTTGAGTTCGTTATATTCACTTACGCGCAAATATCCTTGGGAAAGGTATGAAGCCACCTCTTCTCCTCCCAGCTAGGGGTTAATTAGTAAGACTTGTATCACTAAACCATTATTATCTCCTCACCAAATAGGTCTTAAAATCTAAAATTTTTACTGGCTTTAAATAACCTACAAAGGGTTGAAAAACTGTAGAAAACACATCTATCTATCTATCTATCTATCTATCTATCTATCTATCTATCTATCTATCTATCTATCTACACACGAAGAGGTACTGAAAAGTTCTTAACCCGAACAAGAAGGGATTCTAAAATAAATTCTGAGGTTTGGTCATTTGATCAGATTTTGTGAAATGAGTTGAATCGGGAACCTCTTAGTACTCCCCGTATTTACTCTCTCTCTCTCACACATACACACGCACATACACGCACAAACACACACACACACACACACACACACACACACACACACACACATATATATATATATATATATATATATATATATATATATATATATATGTATATATATATATACACACCGGGTCTAACAGAAAAATTTTGCAAATCGTGTTACAGCATGGGATAATTGTCCATACCACAAAATGTTTAATATCTAAAAAAACTCAAAAAAACTCAACTAATTGAATTTCATTTTCCAGGTTTTCACATAAGACGTTTAGCCATCTTTACACCATTTGTCGTAAGAATCACTAAAAACCTTTTGAGTTATTCAGCTAGAAAGAGAACAGGTTAAAATCGTTTTGTGTCAGCCCCACTATTTCTTCCCAACTGAGCAATGGTGAGAGGAAAAAGAGCATTCAGGCCTTCAGTAATGGTACCAACATTCATATTCTGGCTGCCATCTTTGAAGCCCATTCAAGAATCATCAAGAGAACTGTGAATAAGTTTAAAAAAGAGGGAACAGTAGAGAGGAAAACTGCATCAAAAGTTGACAACAGCAAGAGTGATCATCATTTCAACTAAATACATTCACACTGTTCACAGTAGAGTTCAATAGTGTTATAAAACATCAGAGAATTCCAGTAAGATATCTTTAATCATTTCTAAGATACAACGGTTCAAACCGTAATCTAACAATTGGACAATTTTGCTGTTGCACGATTTGGCCAATTTTGCTGTTACACCCGGTATATATATATATATATATATATATATATATATATATATATATATATATATATATATATATATATATATATAGTGGAAGAGAAAGTGAGCGTCACGAACTTGACTGGAATTCAAACTCTGTTTGCCTATTTCTCTTTCAGAGTCTTTAACCGTTACACATCCCTTACTATATATACTGTGCTTATAAATGATCTAACCTCAGTTCATGCGACAAAAAATAGACAAACACAAATGCTAACTCCCTCTCAATCATTTAATGGACTCTCGCATCCATCCTTTTTTTTTACTAATTGTTTATCTAATACAAGACCCAAGAGCCGCTCATCGTAGAGGATTACTGAACGAGGTGGTTGTATGAACGTAAAAGAAGGTAAGATGCTAGACTTGAAGAAGATAAGATTGTAGGGATCAGGGAAGCTCCCTCTCGGGAGACTGTTCCACATAGTAGCGGTTCTTGGGAAGAAGCTACCCGAATGGAGCTTCCTCTTTACTAATGGAATACGGAAGAAATGAGAATGATTCATCTAAGTGGACGTGGCATGACGAATCCTAGCTGCGATCTCTCTCTCTATCTTTTTCTCTCTCTCTCCCTATCCTCTCACGCACAACAACATATGCAACACAAAGCACATATCTAGATCCTTACAACCACATGTCTTAAAACCCATTAGGGTCGTTGGGGCTCAACGTGTGCTTCAGCCGTAGTAAAAGTTGATGTGTCTAGCGCAAGATGGCCTATCCCTTTTCAGATTGGTTTTGAATTCAGAGTCATCTTAGACCCCTTACTAATGCTAAACAGCCCGGTCTGCCCAATTATTTATGGGGATCTGAATCCAGAGCCCAGTTCTGTTCTGCTATTTAATCCATAGTTGGAGAAATATGGATTCATGCCTTTTCCAAGAATAATTAATGCAATTGGAACGAAATAGACCCAGACAGAATTTGAACTCGGCACGCCAATTCCACATTCAGCGGTGATAACCGTTACGTCATTTGCACATTCTACATGATCCGCACCACCTGTCTTCTTCTTCTTCTTCTTCTTCTTCTTCTTCTTCTTCTTCTTCTTCTTCTTCTTCTTCTTCTTCTTCTTTTATGTATCACGTTCCTTCAGGACATAGGCGATCATGACTCTCCACAACTTCCTATGCCGTGTGGCTCTTAGCGGGTTTTCTCCCTTTATTCAATCATTAAGGAAAAACGGAAGAAAATGATATATCAGAGACGCTGTTTGGTTTTAGTGAGAAAGAGAAAGCATACATAAGAAGAAATAAAAAAGAGGCGATAACATTTCCACGCGTTTAACGTCTGCTTCAGTGAAATGGCAAACCTTGCCAATTTTAAAATATTTTCATTTGTACCC
Organism: Acanthosepion esculentum; assembly: GCA_964036315.1. Classification (NCBI taxonomy): domain Eukaryota; kingdom Metazoa; phylum Mollusca; class Cephalopoda; order Sepiida; family Sepiidae; genus Acanthosepion; species Acanthosepion esculentum. The sequence goes on along the minus strand of OZ038477.1, from coordinate 116,151,863 downwards.
TCTTACTTCATTAAATAGCGATCTGTATTGAAACTTATGATTGTTGTTGCAATATTTTATTAAAGTTGTTAATTATCAAATATATAACGATTCAGTAGTGGAAATTTCATGTGTATTATATAGTTGTTGTAGCATACCTACGGACGATAATGGGTATGTCCCCATTCACATAAATGCAGTAGTAAATACTGTATGTTGGTCTGCAGTTTGAGATTAGGACAACGTTTGTAGTCCTTATTTGACGTGTTAAGACCGTTTTTCTGCCTCTCTTGGAATTTACCTTTTTGTTCTACAAAGTTCGTTTTAGTTAAGTTCTGTTTTATTTTACTTTTTACGTTCACTTTTTTGAAAACTTTTTTGATTTTTTTCACTTTTTCCTTTTTTTTCAGTTTTACATTACCATTTTTATTAGTCCTTTTATTTTGTATTTATTATTAGCTTTGATTTTTACGTTAAAGTTTCCTTTTCAAGTTATTATTTTTCGTTTTTGATTTTCTACACCCGACTCCCAGAGTTTATCTGTTTATTTTTCTACGTGTTAATATTTCTGTTGACGTCAGATTTTATTTTTCTTTGTTCATTTACTACGTGTTACGTGTTAATTCGTTCTTTATTTTTTCCATTTTAATATCTGTTAAGTGTTCTGTGTTTTAATTGTTTAATTTTTCTGTGTTCATATTTGTCTGTTTGTGTTTATTTAGTCTAACTTGTCTGTTTTCTATCTTCGTATTTCGTTTATTGGCAAAATTTTATTTTTAGCGGCCATATTGGATTTCTTTGTTTAGTTAATACGATTACAACAGGAACTGGAGCTCGGCAGGCATGGGCCATGTTAGATGAGGCAATCATCTCCTGCAAAATGTCACCTCCAATTGCCATTATCGAGAGTAAAGAACCTTTGAAACGGTTTTGTGCAGAGAGGGTCCCAGTTTTAGTTCACCTCTCCCTTTATAGAGCTCTGAAACTGACATTTCCCTGGGATATAGGCGGTCTCTCGCAAGACGGTACCATCAAGACTGAGATGGGCCAAGGGTCAATGGGAGAGGCTGTCGGTATCCTTACCCCGACCATGTTCATACCAGCGTCCAAACCCTAATCGGTCTGATAATGGTTCTTTGGTTAGCAAGTCTGAATGTCCGGGGTCTGAGGTCGGAGTCTCGAAGGGCGAGGCTCGATCGCGATCTTCAGCGCCTTGGGGTGGATGTATGTTATGTACAGGAGACCCATTTCTTATCTCGCGACCATGAGGACATTCTGTCTAAGAGGTTCGTCCTCTATTCAGCGTGTTTTGAAGGACGCTCGAAGGTGTTTCCTGGCTGGTGAGCAAGTCTCTGGATGCGGCGAGTGCTCTTGTCTTCGCGGATCCGGCGGGCAGGCTTTGCGTGCTGGATGTTACCATAAATCGTTGGGGTTTATGCGCCCAATGACCATGGGCAGCGGCCTGCTTTGTTTCAGCAGATCGCGCCGTTTCTGATGACATCTCGTTCGGTAGTTCTAGCAGGTGATTGGAATGCCGTCCTTGATCCCGATATAGATCGTATAGGGCCAAGATTGGCTACTAACAACCGGGATGTTAAGTCGTTGTGGGATTTCATCCACGAGTTTGATCTCGTCGATAAGTATCGAAATGAGCACCCCCGGGAGGTAGTATGGACTTGGACTAAGGGCGGCATCTCGGATTCGATGGTGAGCGCAAGCTATATCGACCGAGTTCTAGTTAAGAGTGTCGAAGTAGGGCTCTTAGAATGTCCAAGTTTCCATTTTATAGTTTACTCGGATCATAGGCTTGTCCGGGTTCGGGTAAACTTAGATCAGCCTAAGGTTATGATGGCTGGTTACTGGAAATTGAACGCATCATTATTTGGTGAGCAAGATTTCCGGGACTAGCTTCTACTAAAGCTACAGCGGGAATTGTCGGGGGCTGTGGTTGGGAATAAATGGTGGGGTTACTTGAAATCTAAACTTAGGTCTTTTGCTGCTGATTTTAGTCGTCGACTCAACATAGCAGGGTTAGCAGCGCAAAAGTCTCTTGAGGCTAAAGTAGATCGGGCGATTAAATTCCGTGATAGTGGGGTCGTAGACGTAGGTAAAGCGGAGCTGGCCTCATTGCTTATCAAGAAGGATCAAGCTCTAGTAGTTAGGGCTAGGATAAAAAGAATATCTTGCGAGGCTACGAATATGGCCGCTTCATTGCGTGAAGAGGAAGCTCGTAGGGCATCTAATCGGCATATCGCGAGCATCACATTGCCGGACAAGCGGACTGTAACTACAGACGAGGGTATTTGTAAGGCTTTTCGTCACAACTTTCAGGATCTGTTTACTAGTTTGACGCCTATTTAGCCGACTTTCCCCGCCCCGAGGCGGCTGAAGCGGCTGTGTGCGAGGGTCCCATTACAGAGTCTGAGATCTGGGATGCGCTGAAACAGGTTGGCCTGGACAAGACTCCGGGATTAGAAATGTACTTGAGGCAGTCGCCCGTCTTTGTCACCTTGCTGGCTCTGATTTACAACAACTGGATGAAGCAGGGGTCTATACCTCAACGTTTCACCAGGAGTGTCAACAAATTGCTTCGCAAGAACAAATACGGTGGGGATGGGTTAGATAATTATCGGCCTTTGACGATGTTAAATACAGAGTTGAAGATTTTAGCCAAGGTCTTAGACGGCCGTTTGGAGGCTGTCCTCTCTAGTCTGATTGGTCCCGAGCAGACTTGTGCTGTGAAGGGCAGGACTATTCAGGACAACCTTCATTTGGTACGCTTGATCATCGAGAAAGTCGACAGTGATGCCGCGCTGATCAATTTAGATCAGTCCAAGGCTTTTGATAGGGTTGACACTCAATTTCTGGAAGCTGTCCTTTCGGCCGCCGGTTTCGGACCGGACTTTCGCACTTGTATCCGACTTCTGTATGCTTCCTCCGGTGCGCTGGTAGAAGTGAATGGAGTAAGATCGAATCCTTTCATTTTGTCTCACTCCATTCGTCAAGGTTGTCCGCTGTCTCCATTGCTGTACGTTCTTGCGTTGGAACCTTTCCTGCGTAAGTTGACAACGAATCCGGTCCTTCGCGGAATTTCCTTACCTGGTGCTACCACCTGGGCCAGGTACTCCGCCTATGCTGATGACGTTTCGGTCCTTGTGTCGAGCAGGGCCGAAATTAACGAAGTCAGCAAAGAAATCAAGGGATATGAGATGGTGACAGGGGCCAAGATTAACCGCGATAAGTCTGTTGGCTTGCGGTTAGGTTCGTGGAAGGGAGTTTCTCTTCCCGGATCTTTCCTCTGGACAGACGGACCGGTCAAGATACTCGGCGTCAAGATACTCGGTGTCTGGTTCGGTCCCTGTTGGAAATGAATTGGTCGGAGGTGCGGGAGAAGGCCGAGCTCGCAGTTCGTCTGTGGACTCGGAGGAATCTTTCCTTGAAGGGGAGGGCGGTAGTATGTGCCTCGCACATCTACCCGATTCTCCTTTACCGACTCTCCGTGCTTCCACTCCCGTCTGACACTTTATTGGCTTTTGTAAGGCTCTTGTTCTCCTTGTGGGGAGGCAAGGACGCCATGGTTAGTCGCAAGATCTGTTACCTCCATCCTTCTGATAGCGGTCTGGGGATGCCTTGCGTTGAGATTCGTCGACATACGCCTCGCATCACTTACCTAGATCGGATGTGTATGCAGTTGGATGAGAATGGTGAATTCTGGAAGGAAGACGCATGTAGACAATTTCCATCCTTGAGAAGTGTGCGCTCGTGCGAGGAGGAGGCCGGCCGTACTCCTCGAGCCGAGGGCTCTTTCTATCGCGAATGTCGGCTTGCCCTCAAGCAACTCTTACGGGCGAAGGATGGCCTCTCCGACGTCCAGCCATTGCCCCATAAGGAATTATATCAGGTGTTTGTTAGGGGGAACGTTCAAGATTCTCTGATAGGTGAGCTTGGTCTAACGAAGCGGGAGGCTCGCTGCATATGGCCTTGGGCGCCCGGGTTGAAATGTCTCAATAACACTGAGGCATCACTCACCTGGGTGTTGATTCGAGGAGGGGCCCTCTGGGTTGCCAAAAGACTTCATGCAGCGGGTTTGGCTAAGTCGCCAAACTGCGCTCGCTGCAGTGGGGAGGTGGAGACCCTATGTCACGCCTTCTTTCATTGTAGTGTCGTAGCTCCGTTGTACAAGTTTGTTGAAGACATCATGGTTCGCATGTTGCGCGGAAAGTTCTTTGTCCTCGAGGCCAGTTCCGTCTGTAGCAATATAGTACCGCCTACTATGTATTCCTTTGCTTACTGGTGATTATGCGAGTCGTGATATGGACGACGCGACAGAAGGAATTCTATGGGGGCCAAGAAGTTTACCTCTTCCCAACTGATCATTTTCTTTAAGCATCAGCTTCAGCTTAAAGTCAAGATACATTGGAATTTGGCGAAAGGTGGATGAGTCTTGTGCGTCTCTGCAGAGTAAAAGGTGCTGACTTGGAGTGGCATTTTGATGCCAGTTAGGCTGTATGAATATTGGGATTGCTGGGTTGAACAATGGCAACCCTTCCCGTGTATAGGTTAGATTAGGGCGTATTTTGCTTTAGTTTTTTTTTTCTTTTTTCAAGTTAACTTTGCTAGGGTATGTATGCTCATTGACCCCCTTTTTTCTGGCCCTATTTTCTTTCTTTTATTTAATTCCCCATCCCTCCCATCGTTAGGTGGTTAGTGATATCAGTTCTCTGGTTGGTGTGGGGCGTTTTTCGTTTCGAGTGTTTTTCGTTTCGAGTGTTTTTCGTAATTGTTGTTGTGTTCGGATGGGTGTGTGTTTGTAGTGAGTGAATGGCTTGTACGAATGATTTTATATTTTTCAAGTTTCGCATTGATTTCGTCCAGTTAACTGATATTTCTGCCACTGTTAGGGCTGTAGGTTTTTTTTACTACTAACACCATTTTGTTTAATTCTTGTACATAGTTTTTTTGTACTCAGTGTAAATATTCATTGGGGTTTTTTAGATTCTTAAATTGTTATTTTATTCCCCCCCCCCACAGACAATGAATTGTATATATGGGGACTAGTTAGGACTTCATAGAGTTTCTGAGGCGTTATGGTGGATGAAATAAGAATGGTAAGTAAGAATGAGTTGTTTTGGTGAAAGGAATATTGTTTGTATGATTGGGTCAGTGTTTGCGGCTAGCTAAGTTTAATGTTAAGACAGAAGATGGCCACCCTTTTCCCCCTTTCCCCTTTTTCGACCTTGTGCCATATTTGTACCTTTGTACAATAAATAATCTGCAGATGGAGATTCGTATCCAGCTGTGCTGGTCAAACTCTCCGCCTCCGGGCAGAGAGGATCCCCAGACGGGATTATGTCGAAGGGCAGAGTCTCGTCTCGGGAAACAGCTTCCCGACCCCGTTTTATACGGGGTCTACGGGAAATTTTTGTCCGAGCCTATGGGCTCGGATACCCCACATTAAATTCGGCATTGCGTCACATCTGACCGCCTGGGGCGATTGATAGATATCCTGCAGTTGGAGATTCATTGTGGAATTCACTTGACTCATTTTTGCAGTTGACTACTACTTCTACGCGCCGCTGGCGAATCTTATATGTGTTTTTCTTGTCCTAAGTATTAACGTTCATTACCAACCATCGTGTGATTATTCTATTCAGTAACTTTCCCTAGGTTAAAACAATAGTTGTGGGGTTCGTAAGGAGTTTATTCACTCATTAGATTAAGAATTATGATTCATCGGAAAATTAAAATTGTTATGAGTAATGCTAATAAAGTATTAATACTTTTTCCGGTTTCACGCCATGTGCGAAGGTTGATCAATAATTCAGTCGTTCAATACAATTATTAACTGAAACTTGATCTAAACTTTTCATTGCATAATATCGGAGCAATGTGATTCATGAAGAATTGGTTTAAATGCAGACACACGGAACGAGATTATGTTGAAAAATATTTGGTGTCAAAATAAATGCAAGTAGACTATGACACATTTTTTTTACAGAAACGTATTTGATTGGTTGATTCTGTTTAGTGGCATATCAACATCTGTATGGGTTATTTAATGCCGAAATCTAAATATTTTGAACGCAATTGCATGCCTTCAACTACAGATAAAATATTTTGTTGGAAATTTGCTATAAATAGGTATTGCTGGAAAATTTACTATGAATATATATTTTTATACTTCTATAGCGTTTTTTTGGGGGGGCGGGAATTAACTATTTGCTCATATCTAGGATCCTAACAGGTGCTCCTACCCCGAGTAAGGGTAGACCTGGGAACAACAGAAATTAAGAGATGGTTCCATGCTCCTCAAAACCTCCAATCTCCCGATCAGAAGCCTTGTTGCTGGATGTAGTTTATAGAACGCATGTTATGCAGTGATCTATTTAAACGTGAGTATTGTTATTTTTAGACAATGAGACAGATCTCTGACATTTGAGCGGCAAAATCACTCCATTGCTCGTAAGATCGGATCACCGAAATTTATGCCAACATCACTGGAACGAATACTGATATTATTAAAAATGATTGCATAAAAATGTATGATTCCTCTCTGTTCCTTTCTCTCCCATACACAAAAACAACGATATAGAAGCAATCTATATCAGGGTTTCCCAACCTTTTTTTACGTCATCGCCTACTTTGACATGGAAAAATTTTCCACCGCCCACGTATTATTTTAATCGAATTCATCCCATTTAAGTCAGTAAAGCCACTAAGACAAAAGGGTTTGCCGGGTGTGAAAGAATTAGAATATTGCAGATTCTTTTTGATTTTTATCAAGAATCTGTAAATACAGAGCAACCTCGTTTCTCGAAGGTCTCACATGTCGAACAAATCGGTTTTCGAACAGAAAGTTCGAGATGAAAATGCCTCGGTTATCGAACAACATTGCCAAACCGAATTAACCTGAACGTAATCATTTCTGAGTCGACCGCCGTGTTGTATACGTTCGTGTGTTGTGCTGTGCTGTTCTTTACCAATTTTATTGTACTGTGCCTTTTTCCCCCTTTATTAGTCCTCAGTCATGGCTCCAAAGAAAGCTAGCAGTGATACTGGTAAAGGAAAAAGAAAAGTTGAGAGAAAACAATTGCTGATGATACTGTCTCTTCCGACTCAGTTTCATATGGCAAAATCAACGATCTATACCACTGTTATAAATAAAGAGACGATAATGTCTTTCCTTCCCTTTTCCAAACAATAACATCTCTTTCCTTCTCCTTCCACTTATGCCATCAATTCTCCTACTTACAGATACGCTAAAATTAAAATGTTCGTCTATATTTTATCTATTTAGTATTGGGTTTATTTATTTTTCTTAGATTTAATGATTTTCATTAGTTTTGTGTATAAATTTGTGCATAAAGCACTTTTGTAAAAGTTTAAATAAGCAATCGTCTTGGGACCAGGAACGGATTAATCCATTTTACATTGATTCCTATTGGAAGAATAGTTTCGGTTTACGAACATTTCGGGTTACGAACGGGCTTCAGGAACGAATTAAATTCGTAAACCGAGGCTCCACTGTATATAGCAGGAACACCGGACCATATGTGGCAGCTATATTCGAGACATGGACAAATGATAGACTTATAGATATGTAAGACTAAGGAGAGAGAAAAATTGTCTAGCAGAACACAATGAACCAACTTTCTTAGCAAACCTGGCAATGGATTCAATTCATGTCAGCCGTGAATGTTAGCCCAAGAAGGCATAACGAGTCACTCCCCTGGAGGCTAGCATCAGCCATGGTGTTGAAAGGCAGAAAGGGGTCTCTCAGATGATTAATAGAGAGCAGTTTTGTTTCGGAGGCGTTAAAATTAACAAGTCATCCCTTTTCCCAGTTAACTTTAGGTAATTTTTAAAATCAGCCGTTAATTTGACCTTATCGATCTGATACTTACTATCGAGACAGTAGTAAATGGTTGTGTCATTAGCATAGATACCAAGTTCAAAAGAATGCCAAAATTGTTTGGTAAAGGTTTGTTACTGGTTCATAAACTGACTTTATAATATAGTAAAAAAAACAAAGGGTGGTAACAAATAATGCCGACGTGCGGCCGCTGCTGCTGCTTCTGCTTCTATCGTATTAAAGGACAAATAAAAGCAAACGTGACCATTGAAAACTATATATATATATATATATATATATATATATATATATATATATATAATTTAGTTTTATGATTAAGGGTTAGCGCTGTAAGTGTTGACCTCAAAATTGAACGATTTTGTTCATAATTATAAAATTAAAATGAATGTACACTACGAGCAACTAATAAAAATTCAGCGAATATTTTTTGTTGTTCTTGGTCTTCCCTTATCTGATTTATATCCGAAAAATGTTATTTCGTCTGAAGAACTATTTGAATGACAATGACACTTCGTAAAACTATAGAACTATTCGTTGTTTGCTGGGATATTTATATCTTATCTAGGAATGGGATCAAATTATTCCCAAGTACCCCCCTTTTTTATATACAGGTTCTTTGTAATTCTCCTTTGAATATTTTTGTTCGAGTAGAATATGTTGGAAGTCTTTTCTATACTCAAAATCCTATATCACTCACCAAAAATTTCCAATCACCTACGTTTTTTCTTCAGTTGCTCGTCGCCCACCCAGCAGTTGAAATCGTCCACCGGTAGGCGATATCGCCCAGGTTGAGAAAACCCTAATTTGTATCGACATTGAAGTTATATAGACACGCGTTGTTACCGAAAAGCTTTCAGCTCGACTAAGATATAAAAAAAAAAAATTCAAGTTTTTAGAAGGTAAGTACTAGTGGTGATTCTAGAACTCTGAAAGTGGGTGGGCCTACTTGGGGGCCGAGATTTTTCTGCGGAAGAGTGGGGAAATTCAATCAGTGTCTTTATTTTCATACTACACCACTATCGTATACACAACGTAGGAATAAGTTTTAGTATAAGTATGTTATTTCACTAAATTAAACGGAATAACTTTTCATTCATAGTAGTCGAATTCTAATCTATTCTTGCCCTCTTTTCCACTCTCAAGCTGTTGGACCACAAGAGAGGTTAATTCCAAAACAAAATCAAAGGGTTAATACTAACGTCAATACTAGCAGAACAGTGTAATTTGTCTGCTCTGATTTTTTTCCTCTACTAAACTTAGAAAAGTGGGGGGCAACCAAGTTGCCAGCCAAAATTCGGGGTGGGGGAGGCATTGGCTCCTTCTGCCCTCCGCCCCCGTAGACGTAGAATCGCCACTGGTAAGTACTTTTCAGTATTTCTACTCATGGGTATTACAACTTTTAAAATACGAGAGGCACTGAAAAGTCATCGGCTCAACCCACTTCCCTAAATTAAACCAAATGACCGAAGATTAGCTTCTTCTTCTTTGTGCCGTGTTCTTTCAGGACGTGGGCGATCATAGTTCTCCACAATTTCCTGTCCTTTCTAGCTCTTAGCAAATTTGTCTTTTTTGCTGTCTCTACTAATTGCTGTTCTGCCAACCACTTACACAATCTCGTTAGGTAGGTCATGCTATGTTTTTCTCTGCCTCTTCTATGTCCTCTGAGTGTCAATTTTTCCAAGCCCTTTTTCCTCATTATGTATCCTAGAAATATGAACTGTATCCTTCTGAAGCTAAGTATAAGTGTATTTTTGTTCCCATTTTCTCTAAGACTTCGTCGCTGGCCACATGTTCTGTCCATGTTATTCTCCTTCTGTAGAAACAAATTTCTATTGCCTCAAGTCCCTTCATCTGAGATTGTCCAGCATTCATTGCCATATTGGGGGACCGGTAGTACATAACAGTTCAGCACTGTTTTCTTTGTTTCTAACGAAATCTTTGGGGGGTGGGCGATTGTAGGGATGCTCTTATAGTTAATTAAAATATACAGGTACAGAGCTATGTGACGGGAGGTGTAAAATGTTTTATTGCTCATGGGTTCGAACCATCCGTGACTACTTTAGGAATTAAAGTGCTTTCATCAGATAAACGGCTCCTATGATAAAGAAAATCAAATGAAAACACTCGACAAAACATGATAATCGAGAACCGCACAAAGCATCGTATGACATGCAGCAACCATACATTTTAGTGAGATGCAGGCGAATGATTTTTTATCAATTAAAGATCGGTTTATCGCACATCATTATACGACGATCAATGCTTCGTAAGATGTTAGCTGTATTTGTGAGTACTTTTTTTATTTCTTTAAGGCTTGGGCTACCAGGAATCCCTTTAATGACTCTATCGGCACCTTTTTCAATCAAACCGAGGGCTCCAATTACAACTGGAATTATTGATATCCTCATGTACTACATTTTTGAGATTTCGATTTCAAAGTCCTTGTATTTTGATAGATTTTTGAAGATCTTCAGAGATACATTACAGTCTGCAGGGACTGTCATGCCAATAAGGTACATTCTGTTTTTGCGGTCTATGATTACGATGTCTGAGCGATTAGCTTTGATTGTTCTCTCCGTGTGTACTGTAAAATTGTTACAGGTCCTATATCAATAACTTGGTCTGGGTGGTGTTCATACCAATTTCTTGCAGTTTCATTTCCGTAAAAGTTGCCGATTTTCCAATGTATATATTGGTCCATTCTGTCATGACAGGTTTTATATTCAGTGGGTTCCCATACCATGCAACCTGATACAATTGTTTCTGATTGTTTATCAGTGAATCTGTATTTTGAGCTAACACAATTTTTCAGTATGTGAATTTGGTAATTTCTAGTTAGTAAGCATTGGTCCTATGCAGCAAGAATAAAACCTTCGGTTTCAGCTTTTAACCCTGCACCACGTAACCACTGATGAGTACGGGGTTTGTCTACACCAGCTTGTTAGGTACGGGCAGAATATTGACCATGAAGAGGCTTATCTCACCATCGTTTCTGTATCTGAACCATTGTATTTACTTTCTTTTTTAAGCTCTTTGCTGCTGCAGTAGGTGTATTATGTTTTACTTGGATTTCTTCACCCACTTGAAACTCCATTTTGAATTTGTTGGTTTCCTTTATTACTGAATAAAGTTTCTTACTTCTTTCATGTTCTTTGACGCAGATCATCATCCAGTCTTTTGTAGTTTTCAGGTATTTTCGAAGACCGATTGTTGCAGTTTTGTAAGAAAGTTCTAGTTGAACTAATCCTCTTCTTCCTTCGTATCTGGACACATACAGACGATCGACATTAGCCTTTGGATGATGGGGTGCGATTGCAATTGAGAAGCTTTCTTGTTTTGGCGCCCATTCGCTTAATGTCATCTATGGTTCAATTATGGATGTTGAAACTATATTGCAGTACAGGGTCAACTGAAGTGTTTATGGCTGATATTTATTTTTGTGAATTCAAATCGGTATTTAATACCAGACGAAGACGTCTGTAGTATTCTTTTCTTACTTTCTCCTTCATTTGGTTATGCTGTATTCCATTTCCTTCGCGATTCCTAGATATCTATAGGCTTATTCTTGTACCAATTCCTTAATCTTTGTGATAAAATGTAGATCTATTGAGTATGTTTCAGTAATTCTCCCTTTCTTGAATATTACTTTTGCACATTTATCTAATCCATGCCGTCAATGAAACATTTTACAGTATTGAGGAGACCCTTCAGCTCATTGTCGTCTTTGGCAAGGATTTTAATATCATCTATGTAGAGTAGATGATTAAGTACTTTCTTGTTTACTTTGTATCCAGAGTTATTACTGTTTAGTTCATGCGAAAGGGAGACTAAGGGTAGACAAAACAGAAGGGGTGACTTGTTGGACATTCAGGCGATTGGAAGTGGCAGTACCTTTGGTGGGATTTATGTATAATGCGGTTTTACACAGTCCCTTGATATATTTTTTCTTACTTTCTCCTTCATTTGGGTATGCTGTATTCCATCTCCTTTGCTAATTCCTAGATATCTATAGGCTTCTTCTCATTCCTGTTCCCTAAACTTTGTGACAAAATCTGAATCTATTGAGTGTGTTTCTGTAATTATTTCTTTCCTGAATGTCACTTTTGCACATTTATCTAATCCGAAATCCATACATATATCGTTACTGACATAATATACAGTATTTAGGAAACCTTTAAACTCATTGTCGTCTTTGGCAAAGAGTTTGAGGTCATCTATTTAGAATAGCTGATTAAATACTTTCTTGTTTACTTTGTATCCGTAGCTATTATAGTTTAATTCATACAAAAGTGTGATTAAGAACAAACAAAACAGGAGGGGTGACAGGAAATCTCCTTGAAAGAATCCTCGTTGGATATTCAGGCGACTGGAAGTGGCATTGCTTTTGGTGTGATTTAGGTATATTACAGTTCCTTGATATATTTAAGGAAATTTACTATCACCGAGGTGACTTTGTACATTTCCAAAGCCTTCAGGATCCAGGAGTCTGTCACACAATCAAAGAATTTACGGTAATCTATCCATGCTGTGCTGAGATATCTACAGCTTTCCTGAAATTTTCCAGGAGCATTGTATTTTTCAATAGTTGATCTTTGCAACCATATAAACCTCTCCGACATCTCTTCTGTTCCAAGGGAAGAATGTTGTTTTCATCAAGAAAAGAGTAAGTAGTGTTTGTCTTTGGTTGGTTGCCGGAAACCCAAAGCATTTCGTGTTCCAGAACAATTTCAGCTTTGTACTGAAACAATTTGTCCATAAGGTTGAACCCAAGCCTGTACGTATGACTCGTTAGCCTTGGGTGGCAACCGATCTAGAAGGAAATCTACCAATTCAAAAGTGTGGCGAAGGCAAATGGAAACCACTTTATTATGTCCCCACAAAAGGCAAGGCAAGGCAATTCACAGATAATATATTAAGTGAAAATGTGGAGAGCTTTGATCGCCTACATTCTGAAGGGACATGGTATATTTTTAAAATTCTTGCTTGGGTAGGATGGTTGGTCTCGGTATTGAAATCTCAAAGCATTGCATGATTTTGGTTTTCCAAGACAGTTTTTTCTTTATGCTGATACAATTTGTCTCCATCAAAAGTATTCAACCTTTTATAATTTTTTTTTTTTTTGCTCATTGCACATTCTGATTTATTTGAAAGAGATTAAAACATTTTACCGCTCACCATACATAAAATTTGAAAATATTTTTGCATCAAAACATTTTGTAGGGGAATAACCGATAAAATTAGTAATAAAATAAGCGTGTAATTATCTTTATTACCATAGAGATATTGCAGGGGCTCGATTGATATCTGTTGAGAAGTCATAGGTTTTAATGTACCTAAAGATGTAAAATCGACGTGCTCATAGCGTACTGCTTATCGCCTTGGAAAGTGGGATTAGAGTATCGAGTTCAAATTTCCGTAGAGGCCTTTGCATTCGCTTTCGCACAAATAATATTGGGAAAAGCGCTGAGAAAGAAAAATGGCTAATAAACTAATAAATGGTAGTAAAATTCTGAAAATAGATCATCTACAATTGCCATATTAGCAAAAAATAAGAGCAAAGCTGACATTTGAAGCAAAAATTGATTTCAAAACTTCTACAAATATTGGAATAATGTTTGTAATTTTATACTTATAAAAAAAGGATTTTATTCCATAAACTTGATTTACATTTGCAGTAAGCATTGGATAATATTCAAAACTTTGTTTAAAATTGCATCCAAATTTAGTGAGTAAAGTTGTTTTAAATTTAAAAATCAGAAATCTTATCTGAATTTAAATTTTGGGTACCTCGACTTGGTGTAATGGTTAGCAAGCTTGTCTCGCTAGATCCATTGCAACTGAGTTGTGAGTTTGATCCTCACTGGGTGCCCCATACTTTCGTCCTTCTGTCACATCTTATCTACGCTTAAAAATCGCCATAATATTAGAATAAAAAATACACTATCTTCTGCGAGACGAAGATATAGCGGACATAGGTGTTGGATGCTATCGTCTAGTGGTCATGAGTTCAAACCTTTGCCCCTCAGTGTTCTTTAATTGGACCAAAGCGATGAAAGTCTGAAGATGGTAAGTCAGGTGATTATGAAGAAGCAAAAGCTGTAAGGGATCAGAAACCAGCTGTGTTTTACGAGGCTGGGTTATATGTCCTCATTCGTAGGTGGCACACTGTCATTGAAAGAGGTGATGTCTATGTTGAGAAATAGGGATGTGAACCTGTGATATATAGCTATATCTTGACTCATTACATTAGCGCTTGGTTTTGATGGGTTCAGTTGTTAAAACAGATTATTATCGCCAAAATATCCATGCTCGACCACACAGAAACAATAGAACTCTCCAGTTACAACAAACAAAAGAAGATTGCTTGGTCACTGCGATGAAAACAGTAATAAGAATTAAATTCAATGAAATCAGAAATCCTTAGGGAATATTCTAGAAAAACGGAAGTGTGCTGTCATTATGCCCGGAAGTCGGTGGGGTTAATGAAGAAAAAGTGTAATAAAGCCGCACGGGAAAGGAAGAAGTGAAAAGTATCTATTTTCAGGGCATTTATAAAAATTTAATCATTTTAGAAAGCGACGTGCACTCTGACTCTAGAAAGAGGTGGTGGCTATAATGAGAAGTAGGGATGTGACGGTGTGATGTACAGGACGGTCCGAAAGTCTTGTCACCCCTACCAAAAAGTAATGAGAACAAAAGAACAAGACTGGAAAGTGAAAATTGAATAGCTGCAGCCCAGGTATGACAGCAGGAGTTCACAAAAGTTCATTGGCTATGAAAAGACTAATGCCTGGCACGCTTGAAAGAATTATATTGTATTGCGGGATTTTTGTTCCTTTTAATTTTTTTTACATTGTATTGCAATATTTTATTGTTCTTTTTTTGTTCTGTTTTATTTTTATTTTTGAGAATAAGTTTCCTGCCAAGGATATACATTGAATATATCACCGAGGAAATCCTATTGTTTCTGAGTACACCAAAACAAAAATAAAAGTATTACTTAGCAAATATCAGCCACGGTACTCTGATTAACAGTAAGTCTTAAGTAAATAGTTATGTTTTTATATAAAACTCTTATTTTATATCTTTGCTGATAACCCTGTAAACATCCCTGAGGAGGCATAGAGGACAAAACCTCACTACGCTATGGGGTTACTGCTGCGGTTTCTACAGCAAGTAGGTTCTTGTGGAGTAGATTGGCTCGCTCCTCCGCCATTTTTAACGGTAGATTTATAAACGTTCAAAAAGGATTCTGACGGGAAAAATTGTCTGGTAGGTCACAGTGAACCAACATTCTTAGCACCAGACCTTAGCAGTTGATTCAATGTAATTATTCGACTTCATGTTAGTGAAAAACGTGATTGGCTCGACAATAAGACCGGAGCGCACAACGGTCGAAAATTTGTGACAATAACAACAAAGATGAAGACATTAGTTCGAATTTAAATATTGTAAATATTGTTAACTCCTTATTCTAGAAATTCAAACTGAAAATATTTGTTAAAGACGTAAATTTATATTATGATTTAACTGCTGAAAAATAGACTCGCGTTTTGTGTCAATGTTAATAGTATTAGTAAAAAAATTCTTATTGCTGTTTTCCTCAAAATAAAATAAAAAACATAGGCCATTATTAAAGTATTGTTATCCACAATTGTTGACTCATTTACTTGCAAGGAAAATATTATTCCCTGAAGTAAAGATATAAATTGTTTTTTCAATGTCAATAGCCATTTCATTAATCTAGTAAATGTCATTTATCGCTAATGTTTTAGAATGGCTGATGGATTTGTGTGTAGCGAATACAAGTGCCGGTACAATTTCTTTCAGTTTTTTTTTTCCTGACACTAGGCTTATTCGGTATTATCAAAATAACACCAGTAATGTACAAATTCGTGATTAACAATATTCATACACGAGAACACTGCTTGATTGAATATAGGCAAAGAAATGCAACTGTTATTTTGATATAATGCACGGGTAATATATTTATTTAAATCGCGAGAAAAATATTAAATATTTAACAGACGACATTCTCGTATATTGTTTTAATTGAATGGATTAATTTGAATCGTTGATTTAAATCTTAGACTGAATAGTAATTAATGATCATGGTAAGATATATCCTGATAAAACTTTAGATCTGGTTTGAAAATAACCCAACGTTATAAAATCTAGTCAAAACAAACCTTATATCAATTTAGAATGGTAATATTAGTCGTTTCCTTATAAGGACACATTTGACATTCATTGAGCAGCCAGTGCTACCGTTGATTGAAATTTATAAAATATTTCCCTTAAAACAATTTTTCATGAAAATAGGTTTCTCAAGATCAGGTATTGTTATTACTCTTTCCAGTATTGATGGAGGTTTCCTTCCTAACCTTTTGTTTGAAGTAGTGTGGAACGTCAAAAATACCGTATATACTCTAGTATAGTGTAAGATTTTATGATCATTATTTTTATATGAAAAAAAAGTACCACGGATTGACCCAATCCTTGTGAGTGAAATATGATAATGATAATATTAGCCGTTTCATTATAAGGTATCGGGTTATCTCCTCTTCGTTTCGCAACCTTTCAACAGGGGTCTCTCTCTCTCTCCCGGGAGTATAAATACTGGTTGACCTTTCGCCTCTTTCTGTCTTTTCTCCGCTTACGCGCACGTGCGAGAACTATCTCGATTTCGGCCGCGGGCCGAAACCTCGCACGTGGGGCGAGGTACAAAAACTTTCTCTAACATATCCAATATGTGAACTCTAATACACAACCAGCGTTTCCCATATTCAGGGAACACACTAAAGACAAAATTCACAACCGTACGGACATTTCAACTCAACACACACACAAACAACTTTCCATACAGACACTAACGTTTTATTCATGTTTTAAATGATGTATTTGTAATTCTTGTATCAATCTGTTTGTCATTAATATATAATTGTTTTGTACATATATATCTGTCTTGTTCGTTTTATTTTGCTTTCTTTGGACTCCATCATAGTCCAACATTCTCATGTAGCGGGACTGGCCAGCAGGAAGTCTTAGTCCAGAGATTTTATCCTCACATTAACCCGCCGGTCCCCTACAAAGGAAACATTAGGCATCCATTGAGTGATCAGCCAGTACTACAGCCAGTTGAAAATCTAAAATTTTTTCTTAAAACAATTTTTCAGCGATGATATATACATTATTTATTTATTAGATTGTTTATGTGAATGGTTGGCAAAACATCGGCTAATTGCCAATTGATTCAAACTTTATAAAATGTTAAATAATAAGGATTTCCTTGTAGTTGGTTTTCATATTTTGATAATTTAGTAAAAGTTTATAAATTTATGAATACAAATATAAATAAACATATAAAAAAATTATTCTTGTAAATAAATAATCTAATAAAAAATGGTGTTTAATATTTTTGTTGGAAATTCTTGAGAACAAAAAAGTCATATGTTTAGGTTTTATCACAATTCTAATAATCGCTTTTTAAAACAATAAACATTGCCGGGGAGTGAAGGTAGTTAAAATAATAACGGTGTCAATGGAAAAACCGTACTTTTGACACTCCTTCTTTTTTTTTTTTTGCAGGCACGAAGGTCCAAGGTTTTTTTTCAAAAGGTCACTTTAAGGTAGATATTTGACACCAAGATCCATAACTATGTTAATATGAAATTGTTATATAGGAATAAAGTGTTGCTGCCGACACTGCGTTTGAACACAGATCACTATTTCTATTCTATCCTCTATTACTATTCAGATTACTATTTCTACACTATCCTCTATCTCTGTACTATTCACTATACTATTTCTCTATACTGATCACTATACGGATTGCTATTCGGATTACTATTCGGTTGTTACTTTTCGAGCAAGTATTATCGAGCAAGTAATATTAGCGCGAGTGATATTCGAAGGCGTCTGACACCAGTTTTGTTCAACGGCGTACTATAGTTGCATTGTTCAACAGCTTTACTATAGTTGTATCTGCGATTACAAAGTCTCTACTACAACGAGCATTACGAAAGTGACAACGAGTATTCGTTGACAGCACAAAAGTGACAACGAGTGTTTGTTGATATAAAAAAAAAGAAATAGAATATGATAGTTATATATCTGATTGGTTAATTGATTTTACGTGTCACCCCCTTCTGATATGATTAAGAATATTTACATATTTTTGAGACTTCTAAGAAAGCAAAATTTTACGATGCTCAGTCTTTTGACAGATCTACCGCTCTTGAACATTTCAATCTTGTACAATTAAATACTTTGTTAGCACTAGCCATGTAAAAATATTATTTAAAATATGGAACCTGTAAGCTCCGTGAAAAGTTGAATAAAATTTATCTTTCACAACCACGTCGGCGCCTTACTTATAAAATGGCCACGTTTGAAGGAAACGACTATTGTGTTCAACACTCCAGACGGGATTCTCTTCGGTATGACGCCTTTCATCAGAGCAAACTCGTCATCTTCCGGAGTTAAGTACTTGTAAATATAATGGCCAACTATTCTCGTTTTCCGAGAACACCCGTCTACTAGGATGGCTAACCAATCCCTGTTGCAGATAGGAACGTCTGTGTTTGTTTAACTCGCACAGAGCTCACCTCGAGGTTTATATGATACACAACATAACTGCAACTATACTGAGTGGATTTTAGTTACAGTTTCTGGGAGAGAGTGAATAATTGAACAACGTCAGTACGCTCGAACCCTCGTTCACGATGATGCCCGTGGTTTGGTTTTCAGAGTTCCTTCCAAAGGTACGCTAGGATCGCCCCCACTGACCGATAACATCCTGAGAAATCGACCATAGAAAGAGAAACGTCGGAAAGCGAACGTTCTGGCCACTTAGCTACGTGCCAATACTTGCAACTACACATATACACTGACACTCATGGGCACTTCGATGTGGTGTAAAGGTTAGAAAACTTACCTCGCTCGATAAATTATGATTGTGGAGTGAGTTCTATCCACACTGGGTGCTCACTACTTCTGGCCTTTGTCACTATGATTAGTAAATCACGATACACTTACACCCACTTTTGCGCCTTGACGTAGTCTCTGTCGTCTCGGGTATGACGATAAACTACATCCGGCAGTAATCGGGAGGTTTTGAGGAGCGTAGAACCACCTCTTAACTGTTATTGTTCCCAGGCCCACCTGGACACGGTTGGTAGAACCTGGTAGGGTCCTATGGGCAAATAGTTAACTCCAAAACTGGAGCCCAAACACTTTGAAAGTATTACAAATTTTGCAGTAAAAATACCAGCAATATATTTTCATAGTAAAAACATACCAGCAATATAT
>OZ038477.1:116087701-116127701 GCA_964036315.1 Acanthosepion esculentum | reverse complement strand
ATGATCATCTTGGTTGTTATACGCACAATGTTTCGGCTGTTCTACCCTCCAGCCCTCTTCAGTGCCTATCTTCTCAAGATTTTAAAACCTAATCATTTAATCCATTCTGCTTCTCATGCTTAGGGGAGATAACTCATATTAGTCATTAGGTACTTGTCTTATTGATTGATTGATTCATCTTTTACGGTTTATCAACCCGTTAAAGGTTATTTAAAGCCAGGAAATATTTTTAGATTGTAAGAATTTTTTTGAGTCAATAATGGTTTAGTGATACAAGTCTTACTAATTAACCCATAGCTGGTGGTAAAGAGGTGGATTTCTACCTCTCCCAAGGGTATTTGCACTTAAGCCAATGTGAATTGGAACCCAGTTCTCCGATTAACAATTCCGAGCCATTATCCATTATACCAACCGGACATCCAACCTGGTATTTCCGAGCGGTCACTCATCTAGGTACTGACCAGGCTCGATGTTGCTTAACCTCAGTGATCGAACGGGAACCGGCGTTTCAACGTAATGTGGCCGTAAGCCCTAGTCTTATTCGCTGTGTTACCTGTCGAGTTCTTTTCTTGTATATATTATTGTTCACACAATACAAGGCCCAGGATCCATTGAAGATAGAGGCTGTTTGAAGGGTATAAGTGGGGGAAGTGCAGATTACAAGAACATGTAGGATAGATAATGACTGACCTTAGACGAAGTGGTTAAGATCTTAGTAATCTGGGAAGCATCCTCTTGGGAGTCTGTTCCGCAAAGTAACAGTTATTGCGTAGAATCTGTTTGAGTGGAACTGTCTCCTTGCCAATGGAACACCAAGGGAATGATTCGACCTTGGGTATGTGACATGACGGGTCCTGGCTGTAAAGGTCTGAACTGGTGGAAATAAGGAATGTATCTCATCCGAGCATTTGCCATGGAAATAGCGATAGAGTTGAGAGAAGCTAGCAACGTTTCATCTGTAGGAAAAGAGGTTTTAAGGTGGAAAATAATTTATCGTCCAGACTCTTTTGTACACTATCAAGTCTGGAAAGTGAGGATTGAGCAGTTATTTATTGTGAGCTGTCTTATTGAGTTCTCAGCAGTATTTTCACATCTTCCTGGTCAAACCAGATCATGAAAGCATTATCTGTGTATCTAAGCCAAATATTTGGCTTTAGTGGTGACGTTTCTATAACCGTTTCCTCGAAGTATTTAATATATATGTTTGCGATTACTGGAGATAATGGTGATCTCATAAGTATGCTTTCTTCCTGTCGATATATGTCGTAACCCAACTGGCCATATGTTTTGTTCCACCACCTGAATCAGAACACTCACAGAGTCCCACCACCCGAGTACAGACATTAGGTTTAAGACCCCAGTATTTTAACACTAGATTCTCCAAGAGACACATGGCCTAGTGAATTAAAGCGTTCATTGAAGCATGTCTGATTTCCTGGTTGTGCTGAAAAGTAATATACTCTGCTTTAACGAAAGGAATTGACTCGAACGCAGAAATCCTGACAGTAGTGGTGAATATTTAACTATTAGGTCGATCAAAAATTCTTATGTGTGGGTTGTTCTTAGATGGCATTAGGAGCGCTTAGTTTTAAGTAACTACATTTAAAAAAAGATAAGTTTTGATTGTATTGTGATATATGTCATATAAGTGTACATGTAAAAATGTAATAATTGGTATGAAAGAAAATGATATATAATTTTTTATATACCAGAGGAATTTAACTGAAAGATTATATGAACATAAAAGGGATATTTTACAAAACAACGCATTAAACGCATTAGTTTCTCCCCGTAATGAGTCTGACCATAATTTTGATTTAAAAAATACTACTTTAATTAAAAGAGAAAATAATTTACGAAAATATATATAAAGTGCTTTAATTGCTAGATCATCCACAGTAAATTCGTCTCCAGATTCTTACATGCCACCTTCCTTGGCAGACCTTCTATTATCATAAAGTGAAATACTTAACAAAAGTGATAAGCATAAACAAACAAAAGTAAATTAAATGAAATTGACTAGACTATATGCCCCAACACATAAAAAATATTTAACGATGCGACAGGGAAATTTCCACGGATATTGTATTGCTATAGAACTCGCCATGAGCTTATTTAATCATAAACTTAAGAATTAAGATTCACCAGAATATGCAAATAGTAAAACTGTATAATTATTACAGGTCTTTCTAGTATCATTTAATACGAGGTTTTAGCAAAACCATAAACCGATCACTCAAGTCTTTTGACGACAGACGTCGGCTTAGAGCACACGTTGTAGTATCACCATATATTATATATAATATATAGTGATACTATAGCGAAAATAAAACAAACATAAGAACACAACCATCTAATACTTTGGGTTAATACTGATATAATATACACTACAGTTCAAAAGTTTTAAGCGACCTTCAGAATTAGAATGGGATGAACTTGACAGAAGAGTAAAAAAAAATGTTCATTGAAAAAAGAATGGAGTCAATAATCAAACTTTTAGAGACTTTTGTCACGAATGCCAAAAATTTGTTCTGCTGTAATTAAGGCTAAAGGAGGATGTTTTGTCGAGAGCAAAATTTAATCATAAAATACTTTTTCTCTTTTTGTCATAATAAAATTTCCAATAAAAAAAACCATGTCTCACTTTTTTAACGATGTATAATAATTGTCTCTTATTTAAAGTACAAAACAACTACTTTTGGGGCCAATTTAAAAAAATTGAGATAGGTGGCGTCAAAGGTTTGGCCTGTAGTGTGTGTGTGTATATATATATATATATATATATATATATATATAATGTTATATGATATTATATACAGTGTAACCCGGATATAAGAGACCCGGATATAAGAGAAACACGGATATAGGAGAGATTTTCTCTGGTCCCAAATTAGAGCCATACTTACCTAAACAAAATAGACCAAACCCGGATATAAGAGAAACCCGGATATAAGATACTTTTCTCCAGTCCCGACAACTCTCTTATATCCGGGTTACACTGTATATATTATATAATATATTCTTAACCCAAAGTAATATATTTTTGCGTAATTTAAGTTTGTTTTATTTGTTTTATTTCAAGTATTCATAAAACTCATGCAACCTGATAAGTGCCCAACAAAAGCCAAAACAAAATAAAGCCGCCTTTGGTAATCGTTTCTGGTCGGTTGCAGATACAATTGATTATTCTGAACAATTTAGTTTGATAATTATGAATAATGAAATAATCACGCTTTGCGGCACACCGGGCCTTCTTACATTACAGATCACATTCGCATTTTACGTATTGAACACAAAATAAATATTTGCTAGTGTACTTTGATACTCGATCTCATATTCATATCCGGGATGTCTTGTGTTAAATTATAATTCACAGAAGTCCAGAAATCCAAGATCTGAACAATGGTATAAGTTCATGAAATACAGAAACAAAAAATTGATAAAACTAGAAGGTTGGGCTGAAAATTTCATAGGCTGACAATGAAGGAGTGATGCTGGAATTGTAAAATCTTGTATGCATTAATTTCAACTCATCCCAAGAAAACTAACGCAAACGGTCTTGTTTAATTAGAACAATGCTCCAGCACCCAAGTCCCTGGTTTCAATGGCTGCTGTAGTTTTGAATTGATTGATCATCCTCCCTGTTCACCTGATTTGGCTCCATCTGACTATCATCATGAAAAAAGCACTTGACCAGAGGTGTATACAGATAGGATTACCGGGTTAAATAACAGAATCCGAAAATCGCTGACACTTGTTCCTTTCAAGGAAAACTTTTGCTTTGTATTCTTTGATTGTATGGCCGAAATATATCACAGTATACATAACCCTCACTGAATATTGTTAGTTTTTCTTTATATATGTTTGTTTGTTTGTGTGTGTGTGTGTGTGTATGTGTGTGTGTGTGTGTGTGTGTGTGTGTGTGTTTGTGTGTGTGAGTGTGTACAATTTTTAATGATTTTATAACTTGACCAAGACAGTCATCCATGGCGATAAAATGTCTTCCTGCTTTTTTCTCTTTCCGCAAATAGTGTGAAAATCTCTGCAAGGCAGAACTTTGTGTGAAGTTCTTAAGTTTATTGTCTATTTTTCCAGAATTTCACTTTCTCGCTACTATTATTATTATTATTATTTCATTGGGTCTCTGTTGTATACACATTTCCTTCCGGGTCCCAACCAGAGACCTAAGGTCAGAAATGACTTCATGACATTTCCCACTGATGATTTTTATATCCACCTTCTAAAAAAAAAATTCATACACATTTTACATAGATAAATCTCTTCGTAATGTGTGAGCTGTACGTGTGAGTAATTGTTTTTTATTTCTTTTAAGCACCAGCAATCCCTTCAATGAGTCTATCGGAACCTTTTCCAATCAATCCGAGGGCTCCAACTACATCTGGAATTATTGATGTCCTCATGTGCCACATTTTTGAGATTTCTGTTTCAAGGTCCTTGTAAGATATATTACAATCTGCATAGACTGCCATGTCAATAAGAAAGCACATTCTGTTCTTGTGGTCTTTGATCACGATGTCTGAGCGATTAGCTTTCCTAACTTCTTTTTCATTTGGGTATGCCGTATTCCACCTCCTTCGCTAATTCCTAGGTATTTATAGGCTTCTTCTTGTTCCAGTTCCCTAATATTTGATTATTATTATTATTATTATTATTATTATTATTATTATTATTATTATTATATCCTTTGATTTCTGTTGTATGCACATTCCTTCCGGGTCCCAATCATAGACCTAAGATCAGAAATGGCTTCATGACATTTTCCACTGATCACTTTTGTAAAAAGAACAAACCTCAGAAACTTAAGCTTACAAACATTTTACATAGATAAAGCTCTTTGTAATGTGCGAACTGTACTTGTGGGTATCATTTTTTCTATTACTTTAAGGCATGGTCTACCTGGAATCCCTTCACCTAGTCTATTGGATCCTTTTCCAATCCGAGGGCTCCAACTACAACTGATTATTATTATTATTATTATTATTATTATTATTATTATTATTATTACTGAGTGAGTTTACAGCACTCTCACAAAGTGATACCGGGGTACAAGTATATGAAACTCAATATACTTATCATGATACCAAGTCTGTACCAAGTACATGTATTGCAATCCAATGCGTGCTGTATAATGAGGTAATTTGATAAAAGCAGAGCATAACCTTGCAGGGTGAACTCAGTTAGAAATAATTTCAGGTTGGATAACCCATTTTACTCAGATGGTCTGCATTTGGGAGTTGACCTAAGCCAAGTCGCTTTGGATGCCTAATTCTTCAAATTTAAAAAAGGCAGCGGTATCATCACCTGACCATGATGTTCCGCCACTCATGAACAGTCATGCACAGTGAGTTAGCCCCAAGAGGGACATGCTCAACTGGTTATGATCATGCAACTAACAGGTAAATCTGTTGTACTGAATGGGACGTTTATTGTAGCCCGTCTCAGTTCATCAAGACAAAACACAGGCATGTTAACACCTTCAATCAATCAAGATCTGAAGCTATGAAGGCCATGTCTGGTGTATTATTATTATTATTATTATTATTATTATATGCATTTACATATTCAAACAAGATTTTCGTTTGTTATTGCTAGCGATTGGATGACAGCAAGTTTCCTTAAGTACCTTTCTCAGTCTCCAACGCTGCTGAGCTCAGGACTGTCTTAAGATACACTCGATTTTCTCATTTCATGAAATTCAGTACCCGATTGGTATGGTTCTAAGAGTGTTAACGGTTATAGGTGCTCAACCTTCATTTATTACATATTTCTCGGTCAAGATCCTTGTATTTTTTTTTTTTTAAGTTTTACATTTTTTCCGTCTTGACTCTGTGATCTGTAGAGCCAGTCACGCCTCCGATCTGACAGATTCTTTTCCAGCTCTTTACGACTATCTTTTTACTTCGGTGGTGTAGTCAGTTTGGATGTCAAATCACAAAACCGTTAAATCGCTGAATGTTTTTTTTAATTTTCTTGTACAGCTTCGGCTTTGTACGGATATTATTATTATTATTATTATTATTATTATTATTATTATTATTATTATTATTATTATTATTATTTACTTTTTTATCCTGATCAATTGATCAAATGAAATTAATCCGAGATTTAGCAAGTCGTTCAATTTTAAATAATTTTTTTCTGCCATAGTAGTAGATTAAATCCCTGAAACTGAGAGGTTGTTGGCGGAGGAGAAGGAGATGATAATGTCATTCAGACAGGATGGGTCCAGGGTATTATACATGAGGGTATTATACATGAGGGTATTATACATGAGCATCATCCTTGCTGAAGGGTAATGGCCGGTGATGGACAACGAATTAAATCTGGAGCGTACACGCACTAACAGGTGGGCAGTTGGACCAGTTAGCAATACTATCGAGGTCAGTTGACCCAGTCTAATCACAATGACATCTATCCCACCAACCTTTTTGAATATGTCTCATTTCATTAATTATTTATCTCGGTCTGTTGTTATTTTTACTCCCTCCCTCCCTTATTCTCTTATTATTTGTAACTAACTCACTCAGTCACTCAATTGCGGTCTCAATATATATCAGTCACTCACTATCGCAATATTTGTCACTCACTCACTCACTCACTCATTCACTCACACTCTCTCATTATTTCTAACTCATTCGCTCACTAACTCACTCGTCGTCTCAGTATTTGTCGCTCACTCTCTAACATACTCGCTGTATCAATATTTATTACTTGCTCGCTCATTCACTCGCTCATCACGCACTCTCTCTCAGTATTTGTCACTCGCTCACTCACTCACTCACTCAGTATTTGTAACTTACTCACTAAATTACTTGCTGTATCAGTATTTCTCATTCCCTCGCCCACTCTCTCACTCACTATGTCAGTATTTGTCACTCACTCACTCACTCACTCAGGGTGATACTCGTATATGTCAGTGCTCTTCTAAATATATCTCAGTATGTCTATTTATACTTACATCTTAGTCTGTTTACACCATTATCTGTTTTTATTCATATCTATCTATCTATCTATCTATCTATCTATCTATCTATCTATCTATCTATCTATCTATCTATCTATCTATCTATCTATCCTTACAAATCAATTATGTAGAAAAATAATAACTCAATGAAAAAAATGAACTCTAAAACTAAGTCAACAGAATTGTTTATTAAACCCTACTTGTGATATCATAAGTTATATGAACTGCTAGTATTTAACTAAATGACTAACACAAAATAAAATTGTAATAGTCGGTTCTATTTCGTTCACCTCGTTAATGTCCTTGTAAAAGACATGAATCCATCATTCTCCAGATATGGGTTAAACAGTAGGACAGACTTGGCTTTCTTGCCTTCACTGTATATATCTACGCAAAAGTTTAAGACAAGTTAAGATAAAAAAAACCAGTTATAGCAAATAAAATTCAGCAATAAAAATAAGTAAAATGAAATGATTCCAAAATGTGTTCGGACAATGGGACCCCTTTTCTGGTTCTTGATATCTTTTGACACAATGTTTCGGCCGATCCTAAGTTATGTGT
This sequence comes from Acanthosepion esculentum, assembly GCA_964036315.1. NCBI lineage: Eukaryota > Metazoa > Mollusca > Cephalopoda > Sepiida > Sepiidae > Acanthosepion > Acanthosepion esculentum. The sequence goes on along the minus strand of OZ038477.1, from coordinate 116,120,155 downwards.
ACACGGCATCAAGTGAATGGAGATGCGGCTTAATTGTCCGAACAAAAGGTGAAATGGTAATGACTGTTCTTAAAGTTAGTTAAACTGAACTGAATATTTAATTGACATTATTTATACAGATATTTATTCATCGATTTATTAGAAAAGAAATAAATGGAACAGAAAGGCAAATGAAAGTCAGAAGTAAAAGCTTCGTCTAACATTCAATAATCAGTTGCTTTTCGGTTTATTTATGGATATTTCATATTTCGTAGTTACTTCACTGAAATGGTGTTATCTGCTTCAGTTCACTTATGACGTCCATGAATGGCACTGTACAGTGTGGAGAAGCAAAACTTAGGGCAAAACTTAGGGCAAAATTTCTAGAATTTAGCACGAATTCGTACACCAAATAATGTACAACACAAAGTATATCGTCAGCTATTAAGATATAACTACAGTGTAACCCGGATATAAGAGAAACCTTGATATAAGAGAGATTTTCTCTGGTCCTAAATTAGAGCCTGTGTTAATGTACAGTGTAACCCGGATATAAGAGACCCGAATATAAGAGAAACCCGGATATAAGAGAGATTTTCTCTGGTCACAAATTAGAGCCTGTGTTAATGTATATATAATAGACCAAACCCGGATATAAAGAGAAACCCGAATATAGGAGACTTCTCCGGTCCCGACAACTCTCTTATATCCGGGTTACACTGTATTAGTCAGGAATATCGTGGAAAAATGGCTTCACAGAAGGCTAAATATCAAAGAGTGTCAGACTTGCTTTATAAATCGATCCTAGATTCATTTCCAACATAGTTGGTGTGTCTTTGTGCACTGTCTATACAATGTCGAGAAGACCATCAACATAAGTAAAGAGATCCAGAAGAAACCGGACTGCGGTGGAGTTAACATAAAACGAAATGGTGACTTTAACAGCTTCAAAACCAAAATTGGAAAAGAACCATTAACATCCATGCGTGAGACAGCTGCTGAGCGAAAAAAAAAAAGTGAGCCCAAAGACTGTCAAAACGCCCGTGCACGCGACCTAGGCCTTAGATCACACACCAAAATGGCAAGGGGCCTTCTCACGTGAAAACTGAAAAGATGCGGCGCAAAATACCCGCTACCTCGAGAATCACGCGTTCACTGTTAAAATATTCTCTGACAAGAAAAAATTTTAGCAGTAACATCGCTGAAACGGCAGGTAACTCGCGGAGTCATGAGCACCTTCAGAATCAAATATCACTGAGTCGACAGTAAGGTATCAGTAAGTGAGCTGGTGTACTGAGTGATCATTGGATTCACAATAACCGAGGATCGTGGAGATAAGCGAAAACCTCTTTCAGGATTGAGTAGTGAGTTCGGCCCTTTCTTGGTGCCTCATACTTCCAGCCTTGTGCCACATCAAAGCTAAGCTTAGAAAATCACCATAATATTGGATAAAAAAGACACCGTCTGCGAGACGAAGATATGGCGGACATAGGTACAGGTGTTGGATAATCATGTATTGCTGTCGTCTAGTGGTCGTGAGTCCAAACCTTTGCCCCCCAGTGACTCTTTCATTAACCAAAGAGATGGAAGTCTGAGGTTGGTGTTGGGGCGCACCCACCTTCACAACCATAATAGACTGATCCTATTATTATAAATAGAACAGTAGTTCTAGAGCAGTGTAGCAGAGCAGTGTAGTGCAGTTGCAGAGTGAGACTTCTGTAGTGATCAGTTACACTTCCGTTTCTCGACCGGAAGATACCGTTGGACTTTATTACTATTACTTATTGTTACTACTAACCTACGTTCGTTCTACTACTAATCTCTCTGTTGTAAATACCTCTCTGAATATACCAGTATTTTTTCCTACAACTGTGTCTGTTCGTTATTACCATATACTCACGTGGAAACACTCAACATCTCAACAGTTGGTAAATCAGGTGATGATGAACAAGTGAAAACTGCTATAAGACAGCCAGATGGGTTTTACGAAGTCTGGGATACATGGCCTCGTTCATAGGTGGAACACTGCGATTGAAAGAGATGGTGACTATGTTGAGAAATAGGGATGTGAACCTGTGATATATAGCTATATCTTGATTCATTACATTAGCGCTTGGGTTTGATGGGTTCAGTTGTTAAAACAGATTATTATCTCCAAAATATCCGTGCTTGACCACACGGACAGTAAAAGAAGAACTCTCCAGTTACAACAAACAAAAGATGGTTGCTTGCTCCCAGCGATGAAAACTAATAATAATTTAATTCAACGAAATCAAAAATCCTTAGGGAATATTCTAGAAAAACGGAAGTGTGTTGTCATTATGCCCGGAAGTCGGTGGGTTTAATGAAGAAAAAGTGTAATAAAGCCGCACGCGAAAGGAAGAAGTGAAAAGTATCTATTTTCATGGCATTTATACAAATTTAATAAAAGCGACGTGCACTATGACTCTTCAGTATAATCGTCACTTCCTGGTAACGGAATAAAGTTAATGTTGTTTTTATTGTTTCTTAAGGGACAAGGACGAATGAAGTAGGCATTGCATTAGATGACTAACACGCATATATTAATACATTCGAATTCGCTTTGTCTCTCACTCACGCTCTCGTTCTCTTTAAACACAAACGAACACATATACAATAATAATTTTAGTAGATCTCGACAAAATAATAGAGGAAAAAAGAGAAAGAAGGTTTTTGAATAAATTTCGATGTAATTTGTTGAGAAACACAAGAAAATTATGTAATATTTAGATCCGAACTTATCGTTGCTGTTGGCCACTAGTTTTTAGCGAGAGGTGTTCCGACTGTTTGGTGATTAGGATGAAGACTTTCCGAATAGAAAAAGAAAATATGAAAAGAATTTACTTCAACACGTGGGCGAATTTTAAATATACTTTTTGTAATCTCAACGAACACTCGTTGCCACTTTTGTAATATCAACGAATACTCGTTGTCACTTTCGTAATGCGAGTTGTAGTAGAAACTTGTAATCGCAGATACAACTATAGTACACCGTTGAACAATGCTGGTGTCAGACGCCTTCGAATAAAACTCGCACTAATAATACTTGCTCGATAATACTCGCTCGAAAAGTAATCCGTATAGTGAAATAGTATAGAGTATAGCGGTCCGTCTAGTAATATAGGATAGAGTAGAAATGGACACCCGTACAATAATAGTGCTGGAATTTAATTTGAGAAGAGCAATTTTACAAGTTCACATTCTCGCTATTTTTTTTATCCTCACTCCAACCTTTTTTTAATTTCAAAACCGGCTCCCAAGGCCTTGATTCTTAGAGATAAGTATATATTTTCTGGCTAACGAGAGAGCTGGAAAATATAAAAAGGAATTCCACCACCATTATTCTTTCCATGGTGCCATAAAGTCTGGGAGAAACCTCACAGCTTCTTCACTTCAACCTGTTTTCAGTACCTTCGAAACCGGCTCCCAGGGCCCTGATTCTTATCAGAGATAAGAATGTGTTTTCTGACCAATAGAGGGGCCAGGAAATTTGTACAACGATTTTGGGGGGAAATGTTCCCGATCCATCGGAGCCTACCAAAACTCCATAAATTTGGAGAATCTTGCCTATTTTGCCAGTGAGAATTCTGCTCACCGTCTGTGAGGTCGACATTAGGGAGATCCAGAACCTCTTTCACCAAAGAAGAACTACCTACTAAAGGAACGAACGTCGGCCCACAATTCAACACCCATCCAAAGCTGCATCCCTTCACCACTCCTTCTGACGAGCCCACTGGACTTCTGTCATCGACCTACGAACTCACTCAACTGCAGGATTCCTTTATCTGTGAACATTTTTTCCTACTCTACAAGAACTGTGAGTGTTTCTATCTGAACCATAACAATATTCTAATCGCTTATAGAACTCTTTAGGTGCTCAAAGAAATATTTTTGAGCAAGCCTTTTTTAAGTTAAGAACTTTTTCTCTTTTCCCTTTTTTTCTCTCCTAATTGTCCTTTTATCCATTTACCTTTTTTTTCTGTATATATTGTAAATAAACACTTTCTTCTTGTGTTGTTACTCACCGAGCAGGAGTTTTTTTTAAAAATTTGTTTGTCCGCTCTAATCTTGGTGTTTTACTCGCGTTTTATCGCAATTATTAAACTTCAACCCAATTTTTAATTTTTTGATGCGGGAAAGCCGGGACAAATTTCCTAGCAATAGAGGATAGAACAGAAATAGCGATCCGAACAATAATAGAGGATAGACTAGAAATGCGATCAGTTAGACGTCATGCTACTTTCTACTTATGCATTTCCCCCATGGTGACCTGATCCACTTAATTCAATAACGGGATCGCCTGTGTTTGCTCACTGGCGATCTATTTTCAAATTCAATTGTCGGCAACGACACTTTATTCCTATATAACAATACTTATATAATGAATCACATAGCTTGCAAAAGAAGAGAAAGAGACAATTATATTTACGTGTATGCAGAAATGAAAGAAAACATTTATCTACTTGGCCGTAATGTGTGTGATCGCGCGTGTGTGATCATGCGGTTTGTTTGAAATAAAGTAGTCTGTGTGCTGGGAAAAAATTTTTCCCCCGGCGGAGACAAGTCCCGATGTAGTCACTACATTGCAGAGCAAAAAAGAGAGGAAGGGGGGGGGTCATTTTCATTCATTTCATACTCCTGAACAGAACGCCAGCTAACGAGTTTCCTGGAATACAAGATACGTGTCTCTGATACACAAAATTCAGTTTAAGGTATTCCCTTACCAGAATAGAATATGACATTTCCAGATGAAATAAAGAGTAAATTTCGAGAAAGACTAAAATCAGTCAGTACGAATAGTGTTCAACAGTTAGTACCTGTCACTTTTGAGCACAATGTCTTTCAGACAGAGCAACATATAGTGTAAATATTATGTTTTAGGGATTTTACTAATGTGCTAATATATATAATATATATACAAATGTACAGATGTTATGATAGGCATCGAAGCATAGATGCATTGAGGTTGGGGTTTACATATGTTCGTATGTAATACCATATAATAAAGAAATATATATATATATATATATATATATATATATATATATATATATATATATATGTATATAGTCTAATGACGAAATTATTCGTAAACCCATCAAGTTTGAATATGTTTATTTATTTCCCAGAATCTAATTCCTGTATGATACCAAATGAGATGTCAGTGTTATTTTCATCTTTTCGTAATTTACACGACAATTTATCCCTCGCAATATATATATATATATATATATATATATATATATATATATATATATATATATATATATATATATATATATAATCAGTTCACTCCAAGCAAGGCGATAGTATCACTAAGAAGCAAGGGTCTATTGGGAGTGAAGGGGAATGAAGACACTAAAATAAACCGGAATACTAATCTTAGACAAGAATAAAAGGATAAACCTCTACTACTGTTCAAAAGACTGGAGAAAGGTGTGACGTGGACGGTAGGCAAACCTATCTATTCTTATGTGTAAACGATATGTGAATTTAAAAAGATTACGAAAAGACAATTCAAAATAGGGATTGTACTGGGGAAAATTGGGTTCGTCATAGAAATAATATGGCTCAGGATTCTTTGAAGTAATATAATTGCTGATATTCAGGCAGGAATAAATGCAATTTTTACGATGCACAATATAATTAAATATTAAATAAGGGAAAATATATTTATTAAAATATAACTAATTGTAATAAGTCACAGAAGGTGTAGCTTCAGTCAGTCAGTTATGTGCCATGCTTGATACACGCTTAGGCGACCATGTATCGGAAAGTACATGACTGACAAGGCAGATTTTTCCCGCCATAGGTTGACATTTCTTTCTGCGGTAGACCAGTTGCCATCCAAGGCTATAGAACCCGGTCTGTCCTGTTATTTGTGGAGCAGAAGAGGATTTATACCTTTCCCAAGGGTATTAGTACGTAAGTGAATGTAATGGATACGACTGGAATTCGAACTCGGCTCTCCGATTCCTCAATCCGGGCAGCTATCCATTACTCCACCGTGTCTCCTTAGGCGTAGATTACGAATCTTTATTCTGCGGTGAATAGTTTGTTACAAGAATGGATATTATTTATAATGATTTATTTTAAAGACAATTTGATAAAATATCAGATACACTGAGCCCCTAGTGGAATATGAGGAGGTTGCAACATTAGCATGTTTACCATCGATCTCCAGTGGGTACTCCAATCACCTTTATGCAAATACATAGGGCCATCACTATGTCCGTACCCTAATGATAAGGAAAAAACAGTTTTTACGCAAGAAATCTTTTTTCTCAACATAATATTTTTTTAGTAACTTTTAAAATTATTCGAAACGTTTTCATCTTTGATTGTTATAAATGATATTATAGACAAAAAGTTTCGGCTTAGTACCTCTTCAGGAATCCATTGGGAAGGGTAGGGGTGATAGGAAATATCTCATTAATTCATACAGGGACTGACCTGACGACCACGAAACTCCGGGACGGTGATTATGTGGATATAGTGAATATAGATGCGAGTTAAACGTATTTCAGTTTACCTATTGTTCGTGGGTTAAACCCTTAGATGAGGTAGGAAAATCCACAGGACTGAATAAGGATCACAGGATCAAAAGTGTTGCAATAATCAGCATGCATGCATATATATATATATATATATATATATATATATATATACTGACGTGGGATATTATGTATATTCACTAATATATACTTAATAGCTCTGTTATATAACATTGAGTACTGGTTTTATAACACCCGAGAAAAAATATATATCTACGTGCAAGTATATATATATATATATATATATATATATATGAAGAAATATACTCTTAAAGTGTGCTATACTTATGGGATACAGTGCTCAATATCAGAGATAGAGCGTGTGTAAATATAAAAGTGAACATTGAAATCAACACTTAGAGGCGACAGGCTGTTTCGTGCTAGACGCAATCATGACTTTAATGTTCACTTTTATATATATATATATATATATATATATATATATATATATATATATATATATATATATAAAGAATTAATGGATTTAGTTTTAATACGATATTTTTATTACATGAAACGTTATTTTAATGGACGCTTCTTATTTAAAATAGACGACACATTTTTATTTATTAAACAGTGTCCATTACGTCTATCAGTTTGAACATTCGAGAAATTTACTGTTACTATTTTCAAATCGCCGTTCCGTGATTATTAGTATGTAGCGTGGATCGGAAATAAAGAACTGGCATCTTTTATCCGCAGCAGGTGCATTACTGATTAGGCTACGAAGAATAACTGGTTACAGTGATTCATGTTTATCCATATCATCTTTGTTCATTATTTTCCTCGAATGCCTGATACGAAGTAAGAAAGAAAGAAAAAGAAAGAAAGAAAGAAAAAGAAAGAAAGAAAGAAAAAAATGTAAAAATGAAAGAAATAGTGTAATAAATCTGAAAAGATAAATAAAAAATTAAGCTGAAAACACTAAACAAACAGGAAAGGATATAAATACAAGAAATAGACAAACGAATGAACTGATCGAAAGTAAGTATGAAAGAAAGAAAGAAAAAAATGAAAGAATGAAAGAAAGAAAGAAAGAAGTAAATAAGAAAGAAAAATTAAAGGAAAAGAAGCAAAAAAAATGAATGGAAACCAACAGAATAACGATACTCTGAATTAATTTAAATACGAAATGTTGCCAAAAACTAGGCTGGAAACGTTTGCATCAACTTAATACATTTTTGAGTGATTGAAAACGCGTGTATAAACTTGTATGTCATGCAGAGAAGATTGTTGTTATAGAAACTGTTTATTGCAATGACAACAAACCCGTTTCCTTTGTACGAAACAAGCCATGTAAAGCGAAGAGAGTATAACATGACTATTTAAACTCAACAAAGAACTAACAGAAATCCAGCTCTTATAAAGAAGCACTCCGTTGCTTAAACACAAACAAAATATATTGGTTCGACTGCGCCAACTCTAGCATAAGACGACAAGTTATCCGAAAGAAGAGATTACCTATGGAACGTTTCATAAGCTAAAATGAAGTCAAGTGTAGAAACAATTATCATTAATTTACATCGTTATTAGATGGGACATTTTTAGCGGGGGTGTTCCTACCATTGACAGTGTTCCTACCATTGACAGTGTTCCTACCATTGACAGTGCTGCAATGGTTTCAGAAATGAATGAATTTAATTTTCAAAAGCGCATATTGGCTTAAAGTTAATCTGCAGGTTGTGTTGAGTGTCGTATGATGGAAAAAAATTCGCAAAGCATTCAATTATACTGTCATTGACACATCACCCACGTTGACATCGAGACAGGTAGAGTGTTATATAGGAATAAAGTGTCGCTGCCGACACTTGAGTTTGAACATAGATCGCCAGTGAGAAAACATAAGCGATCCCATTATTGAATTAAGTAGACCACGTGACCATAGAGGAAACGCATATATGGGAGGTAGCGTGTGCCTTATTGATCAACATTTCTTGTCTATCCTCTATTACTATACGGATCACCATTTCTATTCTATCCTCTATTATTATACGCTATTCTCTACTCTATTCACTATACTATTTCTCTATACTGATCACTATACAGGTTACTTGTCGAGCGAGTATTATCGAGCAAGTACTATTAGTGCGAGATTATTCGAAGGCGTCTGACAACAGCATTGTTCAACGGCGTACTATAGTTGTATCTGCGATTACAAAAAGCTCTACTGCAACGAGCATTACGAAAGTGACAACGAGTGTTCGTTGACATCACAAAGTAGACGAAAGTTATATCTGGGATTTAGGAACGCTCGAACGCTTTCCCATATATATAAATTAATATTAATAGATTCTTCACTTTACGTTATTTCGAAAAGCGGAGAAAATCTGTACAAACGTAGAACTTCCGTAAAAGTGTAAGTGCGTGAAGCGAATTTTCGAAAAACGCGAGATACCTATGTAACAATTATTATTTAGATTGGGCCTGCCTGTTTACGTCTCCGTATGCCATAATTATTAAGACAGACTCCAGTTCCACTTAGTGATTTCTTGCGAACACACCTCACGCTATTACAGCGATATCCTCAGCTTCTGCATCACTACACTAACTGGATGAATCTATAGCTTCATACGCACTTCTCTACGCACGAACTCGACCGTCTACCCAAAAGAGCTGCATATATGACTTATCTGCGTAGGTGATAGCGCCAGTCTTCAACGGTCCAATATCGATCTTCTCTGGCCCAGACGAGATGTAGTAACTTATGCCCCGGTGTCAGTAACGGTAACCTTGTTGGTCGAGGATTATTAAGCCTTTTATGAAATGTAGTGTACTCTCTAAAGTGCATTGACTGATGGGTTGAGTGGTATTAGTGTTTAATTTGGATGCGATTTGATGCAATGTTCCCTATTATCTGTCTATATTTCTGAGATGAGGTATTATATACACTATTTACATTATTCAGATTATTGTCCTCATCTTTGTTGCCATATTTATCACAACGTTTCGGCCGTTGTACGCTCCGGCCTTCTTCAAGTGGTTGGAATGCCGAACTGAACCCTTTATTTCGCTCGCTGGGGTAGACTGTTCTAGTTCTACGTGACATGTCTAATTGATGTCAGTTATCAGTTATCTCCTGTTAATTCACCTCTCCAAGTTATCCACTGCCTTAACCAAGTATTGAACTCACAACTCTTTGGGTCCTGTCAGTACCTTTATCCACTGTGCCATGTGTCCTTAAAGACACATGGCACAGTGGATAAAGGCGTTGGTTAGATCCAGTGACAGGACCGAATAATGTTCTCCATTATTTACATTATTAACACTCCGACTATTGTCCTCATCTTTATGCTTATTATAACAACGTTTCGGTCGTTGTGTTGTGTCTTCCGGCCTTCATCAGGTCATTGTCTGTTTGAGTAATTTTCAGGGAATTTCGAACTGAAGCCTTTACTTAATTTACGTAGGAAGATTGTTCTTGTTCCACTGCTCACGTTTAAGGATATCTTGTTTAGATCTTATTTAGTAATACTTAGTTATTGCTCGCCTTGAGTCTGACAGCACTACCCGTTTCAAGGACTGAAATTATAATTACAATGTCACCAAATTCACGAACCAACACTTTAATCCACAAGGCTATTGTTCATGATTTAGCACCACAGACACTGGAGCAGCTGGACCGTGGGAGGTCGAAGCCTGACTGAAGGCCCCGAACAGTGACTCTCGCTATCTCATCAACATTTGCTTTTGTTCTACCTAAATGCATATGCGTTACAAATTAAACTAAGCACAACTGATTATTAAAAGATGGAAAAATTTCGCGTAGTTTGACATCATTCATGTTTGTTCGTTCAAATCCGCGAATTTGTTTTGCTCGTGTTAAATCTTGAAAAAAAAAACACTTTATAAAATTCACTATTTTTCTTTATCCATAATGTTGAATGTATTAAATTATTCAACTTTTTAAGAAGAAAAATCTCAAGTTGATGTTAAAATTTGCCGCAAAACGTTGTTGATTTATTTAAGATGGAAAGATCTATTATGGCATGTCTCTATGTAATTAAATACATTGTATCATGGCCAACTAGTATTATACGAACTCACATGTCACATAAAAAGCTAAATTCTAACATGCCGATGCAATGTAAACAAAAAAATGTGAAGGGCCGCTTAGAAAATTACTAATCTAAATGGGAAGTAACTTTAAAAATTGAATTCTTAGAACGTAAATTAACAACGTACATTTACGTAGAACTTATCAGACGTTATCTCAATTTGTCGGAGTTAGCTCCTCCTCAGTTATTTAATCCTTCAACAGGGGTCTCTCTCCCATAGCTATAAATACTGGCTGACCTTTCTCTCTCTCTCTCTTTTCCGACTCAGGCCTTGGGCCGCCACCTCGCGTGGAGATGAGGTAAAATCTCTCTTTTTCGACTTAGGCCTTGGGCCGCTTCCTCGCGCGGAGACGAGGTAAAATCTTTCTTTTTCCACTTACACCAATATGTGACCTCTCACAGATACAGCGTTTCCCAAATTCTGGGAACGCGCTAAGAACAATACACGTACGTACGAACACTACAACACACATATAATTTCTCCATACAAACTCTATGTAACAGTCCATGTCTTTGTTTAACTTGTTTTGTTATTAATATATATTTGTTTACCCATATATATCGGTCTTGTTTGTTTTCTTTGTCTTCTTTGGACTTAATTAAAGTCCGACATTCCCATGTACCTGGACCGGCTAGCAGGAAATTTTAATCTTCTGATATCTCTTCATATCTTCACCCCCACGGTCCGCTACAAATTCCCCAGGCATATTTTCAACATTAAAATGCATATTTACACGTTTTTTTTTGTTTTTGTTTTTACTAATCCATGAATTATCAACGGCTGTGAGTTATATCGCCTTTATAATTTTCAACTGCGTATACGGCCCGTTTTGCAAATGAACGCTATTAGGTAAATTTTCTATCTCATAGTCCATTGCATTTAACGATTAAATTATAAAGTTTGTTGTGATGTTTTACTTAACAAAAATGGTTAACAAATGTGTTGCATTTGTCTGTTCTAGTGGATATTTTACTAACAGTGAAAAAGTATCGACATTTACTTTTCCTTTTGGAAAATCCGACCTCGTAGAAAAATGGATAAAATTCATTAATCGTGTTGATTGGTTTCCTACGAAAAATTCAGTTCTCTGTATGAAACCTTTTAAAGAGAAATTTATTTTGAAACTGAATTGGGATTTACATCCAATACCTACAATACATTTAGAAAAAACAAAGAAACCGTTTCATTTGCTGAATACAAGGGAATTCAGAAAGCCTCCAAAACAATCACTGGTCCAAACTGATGAATTACATGATTTTATTTCAGCTGATACGATAAAGGATTTTACTGAATTGAAAGACACAAATTGTTGTCCTAACAGTTTTTAATTTAAAAAAGGAAGATTATAATTTAATTTATAAAATAGTCATTGACTCTGAAACATATAAAGAATGTATTCACATTGACCAAAACCTTCATGTCCAGCTCTAGTTCCAGTGCGATGGAACCTCTATACCGTTACCACAGTGGTTTATACATGGACATAATGCTCACAAGATTTAGCATGTTTAAAAAAATTCTAAGCTACATAAAAATCGTGATGCAAGAACAACTATACTCAATTCCCAAAAAATTACGAAAAAGTCAACATTACCAACCAAGAGGTGGCCCTTCATTTTTTGAAGAACTAATACATTATGCCTTATTACTGTGTTATACGTCTCAACAAGCCTACAAATTACTTTTGGAGAAATTTCCATTACCATCTTTTTTTTATTAGAGAAAATTCCAAAAAATAATTAAATGTTTTCAATGTGAAATGTGTTCCCTGGTCATGGTAGGCAATGGTAGTGATGATGCTACAGAGAAGCAGTACTTTGACTTAGTTTCTTGAGGAGGTCTTACGGTTCCATCTAGCCAAATGGCAGAGTTCGTTTGTGTTTGTTTTGCTAGAGTTGAACAACACATTGAACAAGGAATTCACTTTGTAGAAAAAATTGTTGTGAATATATTTGACAACAGCAAACGAAAATTTTCATCGAATGACGTTCGAAAAAATATTGTAGAATGTTTTTAAAAAAGGCAAAGGTCAAAAGAAATTTGACTTATAGAGAAACTGTTGGTAAGTTGTTTTTACTTGTATTTGTTTTATATTATTGCTTAATTCTTTAATAACTTTTTTGTTTGTTTAGAATCTTTTATTATTACTTTTATGTTTAAAAAGAGAAAAACCCAACCTGTTTGTGTATTTTGGGGCGGTTTTAGATAAAACAGACATAAATTGACTATTAACCAAATAGGCCTGTTAGAGATTAGCCTGAAAGGTGACATGTGGGGCCGTATATATTAGTGGGCCGTGATTGTATTTATTTTCAAGTTTTTTAGTTGAATTGTTCACCTATATTGCATAGCATAGTAGATAATTAGGTTGCAAGAAAATTGGCATTTTATATTGGCATTTTTACCTTAGGAAAATTGAGATGTAGTTAAGTGGGGGCCCCGTATAATAGATTTGGTGGGGGGCATATTATATATTTGTGTAGACAGGTTTTCGGAATCCAGAGGAATGCCAATTCGAATCCGCCTGGAGTTTACATTATTTCTGATCTGTGTTGTTTAGTAAAGGCCGTAGATTGACGGTCTAAGTAGTTGTGATAAAAAGCAACAGAAATTAAGATGAATGAAATACTAGTTAAAATAAAAAGATCGACAGTGCCTCATTTAATAAAAAAAATATTATTTTCAAGCTGATATTACTAAAAGGTCGATGTCATTGCATTGACACGATGAAATCATTTTGCAGAAGAAAAACTTTAATTCTAAACAAAGGGAAAAGTCCTTCGACTAAGCGGCCAGTTTCAAGTGTTAGTAAAATTCGTTATAAACAAAATAGCGTATAGATCTACCATCCCATATTTATCAGTGTTGCATTCAATAAGAGAATTGACAATTCTGGAGGCCTGGCATTACAAGTATTAACAACAAAGATGAATTGAAAAAACAGTCGCGGTGGCAGTAATACGTCGGCTCCGCTGCCACTGACAACTGCAATCACACCTTCACTACCACACTAAACAACAACAACAGCAACAACAAAAAGCCACAAGAGGCGTCATGTCAATAAGAAAGAGTCCGGCCATTTTGAATAGCTGGGAGCTAAGCAGATGTTAAAGCCATAATGGAATCAGCAGAGAGCAAAAAGTAATTTTGTGAATTAAAAGAGGAACAGTAAAGGTGGTGCGGGGTGAGAGAGAGAGAGAGAGTGAGAAAGAGAGTTTGTCATTTAGAAGAGGAAGAGAAGAAGAGAGAAAAAGGATAGGGAGGTAGAAAAAGTGGGAGGAAAAATTGTGTGAGAAGTGAAGAGAGATGGGAATAACGACAAAGATAAAAGAAACTGTTGACTGCAGACTAGAGAGAGAGAGAGAGAGAGAGAGAGAGAGAGAGAGGAGTGAGAGAGAGAGAAAATAGAGAGAGAGGGAGTGAGAGTGAAAGAAAGGGAGAGGTAGGAGTAGAGTGAATGAAGACAGGAAAAAAGAAGATGTTAAAGAGAGGAAGATGGTGTCAAAAAATGAGGAAAAACATTTAAGGAGACGAGGAAAGATCGAAAGAAGAAAAAGAAGAGATGTTGGGGGGAGGGGAGAGACTGGGACGTAGAGAGAGGTGGATTTTTAAAAGAGTACCGAGTATCAAGAAAAAGACAAATGTTGGCAGGTGAGTGAATAAAGATTGATTACCAGTGCTTTGCAGAAAGCAACAGGCAGATGCAATCATGCACGCTTTCACACACACATACGTGATGAATTTTCAACACGGTATTCTGCTTTTTTTAGCATCACTCTAACATATTTCCCCTTCACAAAAATCAGACACATTTTTTTAATTTCTTTCTTTCTTTCTTTCTTTCTTTCTTTCTTTCTTTCTTTCTTTTGCCTTAAGTTTTTATCCTTTGTAATTTTCAATTATTTATCCTTTCACTTTTTTCTTTTGTTTTGTATTATTTTTCTTTCTAACCTTTTAAATTCTTTTCATTCTTCCTATATATGATTTGACCTCCGATTACTTTCAATCAATCCTTTCTTTCTTTCTTTCTTTCTTTCTTTCTTTCTTTTATCTTCAATTTTTTACTTTTTAAGTTTTTATTCTTTCTTTTCTTTTTTTCTTCGCTTACTTTCAATCGATTCTTTCTTTCTTTCTTTCTTCAAACTTTTTCTTCCTATTTCACTATCATAGCTTTCATCTTTCTTTTCTTTTTCCTTAAGTTTTTCTCAAATTTCTTTCTTTCGCATTTTATTTTTTATTCCTTCTTTAACTTCATTCTTCGCTATCTTTTTTTGTTTTGTCGCATTTTTTCTTTCTGTCTTTAAATCATATCATTCTTCCTATAATTTAAATGATTTGGCACCCATCTACTTTCATTCGACTCTTTCTTTCTTTCTCCTGAATTTATTTTTTTTTTGTTTTTTATATTTTTTTTAACTTTTTATTTTTTCTTCCAATTTCGTCCCTCTCTTTCTTTCTTTCTTTACTCTTAAATTTTTTTCATTCCTCCCATAATTTAGATTATTTGACCTCCCCCACCTCCATTCGGCTCTTTATCCCCCCCCCTCTGAACAGGCACATAATTCTTTGCCCTTCCTTCAATCATTGTCCACTTGATGCTTTATTCCATTCACTCAGCGCGTGCTTTATGAGTCTTGACGCTTGGACGAACAATTACGATGAGGTACCCACGCGTACCCACCCGCCCAATTTCTCTTTCTCTCTTCCTCCCTTTCCTTCTAGCTCGCACATCATCATCATCATCATCATCATCATCATAAACCTGCACGTGCGCAGTGACACACTCTTTCATTAAAAGCACTAGCGCACAAATTCATGCGCCTTAAAAATACACTCATAAAATCACACAAACAATTCTCTTGCTCGTTTATAGATGACGGAAAGTTCTAAAGGTGTACATAGGAAGGATTTGTAGTTATCTTCTGATCAAACCTTTAAAAAAAGCTTTCTGCGTTCGAGTCTTGGATGTGTCACTTAATATGCGCTTCATATTATACACTTTTATTCGAAAGTTGGGAATGCATTGGACTTCGTATATTTGTACCTTACTATCACCTTGCTGCTCTCTCTCTCTCTCTTTCTCTCTCTCTCTCTCAATAATAATAATAATTTGACATCATTAATGTGCGGAAGGATGACAATTAGTTTAGGACCATCGATGTAGCGGTTCCATGGTACGTAAGGGAAATTGAAAAAGAAAAGAAGATAGGAAAGTAGCAAGATTTGAAACAATGAGATGGCAGGCTTGTCGGGGTGATTAAGAAAGTAGAAGTTATTCCTCTTGTTGTGGGCGTCCGTGGAACAGTGACAGAATCTTTTTAATCATTTCACCCCAAGCGAAGCAACAAAGCCACTAAAACTCAAGCGGCTACTGAGCGTGAAAGAATAAGAGAACAAGAAAACATTAAGTAGCAAGAATAATAAAAGAACAGAAATTCAGATAACAACAGACATTGCATTTAATGTTTTGAAAATCAAACTTGACTGGAAAGTAAGAAGCCGGAAGAGAGTTCCACAAACGAGAAAAGAAACTGTTAGCATAGAACTTACGGTTACATCTAACCTTTTCAACTGTAAAGGGATGAGAACTTGCCGCCAATCTAGTACTGCGCTTAAAATCATAGAGTCCAGGTACCATAGAATAAATTTCATCAGAACTAACACTATGAAAGTATTGATAGAAAAGGCACACGGAAGCTACATTTCGGCGATGGGGAAGATGACTGAAGCCGAGATCCCAGATTATAATGCAGATTCTTCTTTGGATTTTATCAAGGATCTTAAATATCCAAAAATGACTGGGTAAAACTGGGTGTGTGATTTAGAAAAGTGCACAACATAGGACAGCCAGTGAGGTGAGGAAATGACAAAACCTACCCTGATTTGTTATGACCCACTCCTTTTTATCACTTCACCCCGCAAGAAAGACCTAAGATCGTTAAATTACGACATGACATTACGACTTGAGATAATGAATGATAGTAATGTTTTATCATTATTATTATTACTATTTGTGTATCTTATGTTTCCTGCTTTGTATCCGGTAGAGCCGAGTTATAACTATGGTCCTTAGGCCCTATAGGAGAATTGTCATTTAATTGATAGCACTTTTCTTAGTATATGGGACGTTCTGGGCAGCTTGTATGTTGATATTTCCGGGGACACTGTTAATAAAAATGTTCATTCCTTTTCTCACAAGGTCCAGAGCTCCGATTACTATTGGTACAATCTCAGTCTTCATTCCCCACACCCTGTTAATCTCGATCTCCAGATCCTTGTATTTGGACAATTTCTCGATAATTTTCATGAAGGTGTTTCTCTCAGATTGTACTGCTATGTCAATAAGCATACACTTCCTGAATTTATTGTTTTTATAATAATATCAGGTATGTTGGCTTTTACTTCCCTGTCAGTTTGAATTGGCATGTTACATCGTTATTTTTGGTAACTGTGTCTGGTTGGTGCTCATACCATCTCACAGTGGTTTCAATTTTGTGCTTCTTGCATATCTTCCAGTGCACATATGTCTCTACATTGTTATGTCTGTGGGTATATTCATTTTTTGCTAGTTCCAGACATTCTGAGATAATATTGTCGACAGTTTCATATTTTCCGCAGATCCTGCATTTCGGGTTAGTTTCATTCTTGATTATGTGACAGTGATAGGATCTGATAGCGAGGCTTTCGTCCCGAGTCGTAATAACTAGGCATTCTGTCTCAGCTTTTAACCCGGTGCTCCTCAACCCCTGATGTGTTTTCTATTGGAAAACATCTGCTTTTTTAGTTCTTTTTAGGTATTTGCCATGCAACGCTTTGTACTCCCAGCTATTATTTTTTTTTGTAATTTCATTTGGCCAAGTTGTTTTGCTTTCTGTTTTACTCGTTTGGTGTAGATTGTATTCGCTTCGTTTTTTGTTGGTAGGGTTTCGGCTATATTAAGCTGTATCTTGAAGAGTGCAGCTTCTTTGTTGATGGAGTGGATTTGGTGTTTTACTATTTGTAGTAGAGGATCATTGTTTTTTGTGAGGTAGGCTTCCAATGCGATTCTTATAGTTTTTAGTGTGAGTTCATGTTGGATTAGACCCCGACCTCCTAAAGCTCTTCGTACGTACAGCCTATCAACATCTGATTTCGTGTGGTGCATTCTCATTTGGGTAAGGATTTTTCGGTTCTTGGCGTCCAATCTTTTAATGTTATTCAACTTCCATGAAGCTGTATGTTAATACGGGTATAGCTAAGGTGTTGATAGTCTTCATTTTAGTAGTCCCATTAAGTTCGCTTTGTTGTTGTTGTTGTTATTATTATTATTATTATTATTATTATTATTATTATTATTATTATTATTATTATTTCCTTTGATTTCTAGGGTATAATCATTTCTTTCGGGGTTCCAACCAGAGACATAATGTCAGAAATGGTATCATGACATTTTCCACTGCGTATTTAAAAAACAAAAACAAAAAAAAGAAGCAAAAACAAAACAAAAAAACCCAAACAAACTAAGATCACGCACATTTTACATAGATAAAGCCTTCGTAAGGTGTGAGCTGTAATTGTGAGTACAATTTGTTTGTGTTTCTTTAAGGCATGGGCTACAATGGGTTTATCGGAACCTTTTCCAGTCAAACCAAGGGCTCCAACTAAAATTGGAATTGTTCATGTGCTGATGTGTCACATTTTTGAGATTTCTATTTCAAGGTGCTTTTACTTTGATATCATTTTGAAGATCTTCAAAGATACATTACAGTCTGCAGGGACTGCCATGTCTATAAAAAGGCATATTCTATTTTTGTGGTCTATGATCATGATATCTGAGCGTTTAGCTTTGATTGTTCTGTATTTCGTTTAGGTGGTGCTCATACCATTTTCTTGCAGTTTCCTTTCTGTAAAAGTCGCATATTTTCCAATGCAGATATTGGCCCAGTCTGTCATGATGGTTTTATATCCGGTGGGCTCTAATACCGTACAACCTGATACAAGACAGTCAATTTCTGGATATTTATCACAAAACCTGCATTTCGGGCTCACAATTTTTCACTGTGTGAGCGTGGTAATTTCTAGTTAGCAACTCTTGGTCCTGTGATGTAAGAATAAAATTTTCGGTTTCAGATTTTAACCCTGCATTCTGTAACCACTACATCAGCTTGTTTGATACGGGCAGAATATTGACAATGAAGAGGCTTATCTTGCCATTATTTCTGTATTTTACATATTGCATTTGCTTTTTGTTTTCTTTTTTTAGTCTACTTCTTCACCCACTTGAAATTTGCTTTTGAATTCCTTGGCTTTATTACTGAATAATAATATTAATGTAAAAAGCATGTTCTTTGATACAGATCATTATCCAATCTTTTGTAGTTTCTAGGTATCTTTGAAGACCAGTTGTTGTGGTTTTGTAAGACACTTCTAGTTGAACTAATCCTCTACCTCCTTCAGATCTGGACACAAACAGATGATCAACATCAGCTTTAGGATGATGCATGCGGTGGCAAGTGAGAAACATTCTCGTTTTGGCATGCATTCGCTTAATGTCAACTATGGTTCAGTTAAGGATGTTAAACTGTATTGCACTACAAGTACAGCCAAAGTGTTTATGGCTGATATTCTGTTTTGTGAATTCAACTCGGTACTTAACATCAGACGCACACGTCTGTTGTATTCTTTTCTTATTATCTCCTTCATTTGGATATGCTATTTTCCATCTCCTGCGCTGACTCCTGGGTATTTGTAGGCTTCTTGTTCCAGGTTCCTAATCTTTGTGAATGTGTTCCTAGTTCTTTTGAATGTGTTTCTTTAATTCTCCCTTTCTTGAATGTTACTTTTGCACATTTATCTAATCCGAAATCAATACCGATGTCATCACTGAAACATTTTACAGTATTGAGGAGATCCTTCAACTCAATGTCGTCTTTGGCAAAGAGTTTGATATCATTCATGTAGATGATTAAACACTTTCTCTTTTCGCTTTGTATCCATAATTATTACTGTTTAGTTCATGCGAAAGGGGTGGGGGTTAAGGACAGACAGAACAGAAGGGGGGGCGACAGGGAGTCTATTTTAAAGATTCCTCGTTGGATATTCAAACAATTGGAAGTGGCGGTACCTTTCATGTAATTTAGGTATAATGTGGTTTTCAACTATTCCATGCTATATTTAAGGAATTTACTACCACCGAGGAGACTTTGTACATTTCCAAAGACTTAAGGATCTAAGAGTGTGGCACACTATCAAAGGCTTTACCGTAATCTATGCAAGCTGTGCTGAGATTTCTACCTTTTTTTCTGCAATATTATTTCCAACATTTTCATGTTCACCCTAGATATTTGGCGGTAATCTCTGGTGACTGAATGATAGTAAGACTCCTCGAAACATCAAAATCTTTATCAGAAAGTTTGCAGATCCCAATGCCACCATGATTTTTTCTGTCTCAACCCTACTTCAGCTTTAGAACCGTTTCAATGGCGATTCCAGTGTTTTTGACACAAGCGCAACTATTATTATCGACACCATGATGACCTATATACTTAATATATTTTTAAGCTCCCGAGAAAGGTCCTGACTTTATATTTTCTGATTTCCTTCATGTTCACGCTGTGTTTCACCAGTTCAGCCAGATCCACAATCTGGCAGATTATTTGTTCTTTAATTCCTTATACACAATGATGAAATCTGATTTCTTACTTCAATGGAGTGGTCGGTCTTGTGTCGAAATCCAAAATTATTTTGCTATATTTATTTTTTGCAACAGTCTCAGGTTTGTACTGATACTACTTGTCTACATAATCGAACCCAGTTTCCAGCGTTCGATTATTTAGCCTTGGCTGGCAACCAGTCTAGAAGAAAGAAAACTCTGAATTCAAAATTACGGAGAAAAAGATAATCACTCCACTACCTCAACACCAAATCATGGCAGTTCACAGATAATATATTAAAGGAAATTGTGGAGATATATGATCGTATATAACAGGAGAGACGGCATTATTTTAATTTCTTATATGGGATGAGTGCTTTGGGTGTCCCAAAGGATTTCGGGATTTTTGTTTACAGAGTAGTTTCTGATTTATGTTAATATCATTTGTCTTCATAGCCGAATCCAAGTCCTTCGCATAACTCTTAGTGTGTGACTGTTGCTACTCTATCATGTTTTCTTTTCTATTTTCGTATATTTTATCATGTGCCTGCTTGCGACAAGCATAGGTTATTTCGCTGACTGCTTCATCTTTTTCAGTAACGCGGTGACATTTACAGACTTTCTAGTTTTTATGCTAATATCATTTGTCTTCATAGGCGAATCCAAGTCGTTCGCGTAGTTCCTAGTATGTAAGTGTTGCTACCCTATCATGTTTTCTTTTCTATTTTCTTTTTTTCTTATCGTGAGCCTGCTTGCTACATTCATTGTTTATTTTCCTTACTGCTTTTATTTTCAGTACCGAGGTGACATTTACAGACTTTCTAGTTTTTATGCTAAAATCATTTGTCTGCATAGCCAAATCCAAAACTTTTGCATACTTCCTAGAGTGTGACTCTTGATACCCTATCATGATTTCTTTTCTAGTGTTTTTTGTCATGTGCCTGCTTGCTACATTCACTATTTATTTCGTTTAGTGCTTTTTTTCAGTACCGATGTGACATTTACAGATTTTCTAGGTTTTAAGCTAATATCATTTGTCTGCATAGCCTAATCCAAGTCGTTCGCATAGTTCCTAGTGTGTGATTGTTGCTAATTTATCATGTTTTCTTTTTTTGTATCTTATGCCTTCTTGCTACATTCACTGTTTATTTCGCTTTCTGCTTCATCTTTTATAGTACGGAGATGACATTCACAGACTTTCTAGGATTTATGCTAATAGCATTTGTCTTCATCGCCGAATCCATGTCGTCCGCATAGCTCTTAGTATTTGACTGTTGCTACCCTATCATGTTTTCTTTTCTATTTACCGTATTTTTTTAATCGTGTGCCTGCTCGCTACATTCACTGTTTATTTCGCTTACTGCTTTTTTCAGTACCGAGTTGACATTTACAGACTTTCTAGTTTTTATGCTAATATCAATTGTCTGCATAGCCGAATCCAAATCGTTCGCAAAGTTCCTAGTGTGTGACTGTTGCTACCCTATCATGTTTTCGTTTCTTTATTCTTTTTTTTTATAGTGTGCCTGCCTGCTACATTCACTATTTATTTCGCTTAGAGGCTTCATCTTTTTCAGGACCGAGGTGACATTTACAGACTTTCTAGGTTTTATGCTAATATCATTTGTCTTCAAAGCCGAATCCAAATCGTTCGCATCGTACCTAGTGTGTGACTGTTGCTACCCTGTCATGTTTTATTTTCTATTTTTTTTATTTTTATCGTTTGCCTCCTTGCTACATTCACTGTTTATTTCGCTTATTGCTTCATCTTTTTTAGTAACGCAGTGACATTTACAGACTTTCTAATTTTTATGCTAATATCATTTGTCTTCATAGGCGAATCCAAGTCGTTCGCGTAGTTCCTAGTATGTAAGTGTTGCTACCCTATCATGTTTTCTTTTCTATTTTCTTTTTTTCTTATCATGAGCCTGCTTGCTACATTCATTGTTTATTTCGCTTATTGCTTTTTTTCAGTACTGAGATGACATTCCCAGACTTTCTAGGTTTCATGATAATATCCTTTTGTTCTGCATAGCCGAATCCGAGTCGTTTGCATAGTTTCTAGTGTGTGACTGTTGCTACCCTATCATGTTTTATTTTCTATTTTCTTTTTTTTTTATCGTGTGCCTGCTTGCCACATTCACTGTTTATTTCACTTAGTGCTTCGTCTTTTTCAGTACGGAGGTGTCATTTACAGACTTTCTAGGTTTTATGCTAATATCATTTGTCTTCATAGCCGAATCCAAGTCGTTCGCATAGCTCTTAGTGTGTGACTGTTGCTACCCTATCATGTTTTCTTTTCTATTTTCTTTTTTTTGTCGCGTGCCTGCTTGCTACATTCATTGTTTATTTCGCTTACTGCTTTTCCTTCAGTAGTGAGGTGACATTTACTGACTTTCTAGATTTTATGCTAATATCATTTGTCTGTATAGCCGAATCTAAATCGTCCGCATAGTACCTAGTGTGAGACTGTTGCTACCCTATCATGTTTTCTTTCTTTTTTTTATCATGTGCTTGCTTGCTAGATTCACTGTTTATTAGGTGTGACATTTACTTACTTTCTAAGTTTTGGTCATTTTCACTGTGACGTACTCTGCCTTGATGGACTTATTTTGGACTGCGATTACGGCGGTTTCTTTTCTCTCTTCTGGTTTCCTTTGCGTAGCCACGTTAATTTTTTTTCCGACCATGGAACTTTTCTTTTCCTATTTTCTTTTTTGTTTTTGTTACCTTATCCACTCCTTCCTTCTTTGACTTTTTTGTTTTTAATTTTTTTGTAACTGTTGCTTTAAACATATATCCACTTCCATTTCAGTCTTGATGAGTCATCCTTCTTTACACACACACACACACACACACACACACACACACACACACACACACATATATATAGTAGTGTACTGTAGAATGCATGCGGATTTATATTGGCGTGAGAACGTCGTGGCGAAGTTGGAAAAATTTACGTATGAGTGATAACTAAGTAATATTTAGTAAATATCGTCAGCAAATTTTATATGAAAGTTGCGTCTCGGAGAATGTTTTTCAGGACAGTGGGTCGTCCGAAGATTGCGTTGCAATATATATATATATATATATATATATATATATATATATATATATATATGTGTGTGTGTGTGTGTGTGTGTGTGTGTGTGTGTGTGTATACATACATATATATACATATATATATATAAATATATTTAAATTATGAAATTATTAATTAAATAGTTGAATAATTAAATTTATATATATATAAACTTTTTTAAAAACTTTCATATATATATATATATATATGTGTGTGTGTGTATACATACATATATATATACATATATATATATATAAATATATTTAAATTATGAAATTAATAATTAAATAGTTGAATAATTAAATTTATATATATATAAACTTTTTTAAAACTTTCATATATATATATATATATATATATATATATATATATATATATATATATATATATGTGTGTGTGTGTGTGTGTGTATATATCCGTCAGCTTTGGAATGTAAAGCTTTCTACATCTACATGTGTTTCCTAGTCAATAGATCAGTTGATTTCTTCTTCTTCTTCTTCTTCTTCTTCTTCTTCTTCTTCTTCTTCTTCTTATTATTATTATTATTATTATTATTATTATTATTATTATTATTATTATTATTATTATTATTATTCTATGTGTCATATCCCTCCAGGGCGTGAGCGATCATAGCTCTTCATAACTTCCTATCCTTTGTAGCTTTTAGTAAGTTTTCTCTTCACAATTTCTCCCACACACTGTTCTGCCATCGATTTACACACGCTTCTCTAGGTAGTAAACATTCTATTCTCATTATGTGCCCAAGAATTTTCAACTTTCTTTTTAATTCTAAGTATAAGCTTCCTTGTTGTTACCATTTTTACTTAAAACGACCTCGTTATGCCGTAGTATTCTTAGCAAACTTATGTAGAACTACATTGCTTCAAGTCTCTTCTTCATCCGTGATGAGATTGTCCAATATTCATTGCTATAGGGGAAGATTATTACGTAACAGTTAAGCAGTTAATCAAACCCAAGCAGTTTCCTATTCAGTCGCGTCTGCTTCTGTATTTTCTCATGGAACATTTTGCTGTATTGACTTCTAGCGATATTTAATATATTATCGATATAGCAAGTGAGCGTTATAGGTAAGAACTTAAAAAAGTGAAATTTCTTATCTGATTTTGAACAGTGTTTCGCTTGTAAATTCACACATGTCTCATTCTCCTTAAATCAGTATATATATATATATATATATATATATATATATATATATATATATATATATATATATAAAAGTGAACATAAAAGTCAACACTTAGAGGCAACTGTCTGTTCATGCTAGATGCAATCGTCAGGTGGCCTGCCGATTGCATCTAGCATGAAACAGACTGTCGCCTCTAAGTGTTGACTTCTATGTTCACTTTTATATTTACACACGCTCAATCTCTGATATTGAGCACTTTATCCCATAAATATAGCAAATTTTAAGACTATATTTCTTCATATATATATATATATATATATATATTCGCGGCCTGACGATTGTATCCAGCATGAAACAGCCTGTCGCCTCTGAGTGTTGACTTCAATGTTCACTTTTATATATATATATATATATATATATATATATATATATATATATATATATATATATATATATATATATAATGGATTAAGTACGACAATTATTTAATATATTTTCTGTTTATACGTTACAATTTATTTAAGTAAATGCTCTGTTTTTTGTTTTTTTTAAATAAACAGTATTAATTACATTTAATGTCCTGAATGTATGCGTTCTCCGACAGGAATCTAACCTGGCCTATACAGAACCGTCAATTGATCTGACGTGCTATACAGTTCAGATACAGAGAAGCGTCTGGTTCGCAAAGTACAAATTACTGTTTATAAACAACGACGATCTTTCTCCGAACAATCATATCTGCTTAATAGTGTTTATTGAAAAAAAAAAGAGAGAGCATTTACTTAAATAAATTGTATCTATTAAATAACGTATGAAAGAGAAAATATTATATATATATATATATATGTGTGTGTGTGCGCGCGCGAACGCGGGTGTGTGTGTGTGTTTGTGTGTGTGTATGTATGTATGTATTTTTAAAAATGGATGATTTAATCCGATATTATTTTTTTTATTAATGTTAAGGTTGTTTTAGTGGATATCACTACTTTTATTTTCTTAAACAGAGCGAACAATAACATCAGATATAGATCGAGAAGAACTGCTAAAGAAAAATTGCGCCTCCCGACAGAATTCAGACTTGTATCTGGAAATCACTTCTTCAGCCAAAACATGCCGTTACCAGTTTCACCACGGGAGGTCGCTTTATTTTAAATTACATGTTCAATCCACTAAATAACGTGTACCACCTAAAAAATAACGTTTATAGTGATGAGAAAATTGTTTTCTTATCACTATAAACACTGTTTTTAGGTGGTAGAAGCGTTATTTTTATATATATATAGTGATTTTCCAAGCGTAGCTTAGATGTGACACAAGTCCGAAACCAGATGGCACCCAGTAAGGATCTAACTCACTACTCAGTCGTAATTGTTCTAGCGAGACAATCTTGCTAACCATTACACCGTCTCGAGGTGCCCAAACGATTTTCTCAGCGTAGCTTAGATGTGGCACAATGCCGAAAGTACGGGGCTCCCAGTGAGGATCGAACTCACTAATCAGTCGTAACTATTTTAGCGAGACAAGCTTGCTAACAGTTACACCACCTTGTTATCTATCTCTCTCTCTCTCTCTCCCTCTCTCTCTCTCTCTCTCTCTCTCTCTCTCTCTCTCTCTCTATATATATATATATATATATATATATATATATATATATATATATATATATATATATATATATATATATATATATATATATATATATATATAGTTAACGAGAATTTTGAACCAGACCGTTCATGAAAATAAAGATTTTACAACTATAAAGTATTGTTTAAAAACAGACAGTATGAAATCAGTCTAAATACATATAGACACAGAAGTTCAAAAATCGACAAATTTCCTGGGGTTAAATGTAAAATTATAAAAACACCACTAATATCTCTCTCTCTCTCTCTCTCTCTCTCTCTCTCTCTATATATATATATATATATATATATATATATATATATATATATATATATATATATATATGGAGAGAGAGAGAGAGAGATCGGGCGAGAGGGAGAAAGATTTGAAAGAAAAAAGAGCGTTCAAATGAGACCTGGAACAAACTGCTATTCCATAAACTTCCAAGAACAAATCTGGTATGAAAATGACAATCACCACGCATTGTTGATTCCTATGTCCATAATCTATCTATCTATCTATCTATCTATCTATCTATCTATCTATCTATCTATGTATGTTTGTATGTGCTGTGTGCGCGTGTGTGCATATAACAGAGAAGAGAGCGGTTAAGTGACCACGGAGCAAGCCGCTATCCCATAAACCACTTTAACTGCCCAGACAGTAGCAGCAAATACTACTGTCTCCATCGCCATCTTTGAAATTAGCCTACATATCAAACTTCTAACCAAGAAATGCTACCCTCATATTCGGATAATTTAAGCTACAGTCTGACTTCCTCAAAGAAGAAAAATCAATAGAAAATGTTCTTTATTTCCTCGTCGATTGATCGATTTGCTAAAATTTCCCTGAATATTTCGTTAGAGCTTAGCGGTTGTAATCTTTTGTGAAAAAAAAAATGCCAAGAATTAACAACGTATCAGAAAGTATCAACAGGGATGTATTTCTTGCCTCGTCATTCAGATTTAATGGATAGCAAGACAGACAAGCAGTGTCCGATATAGAAACGGGAGAAGCTTGTTGAAAACACGTACGAATTTATTAGGAAAAATAGGGAATGAGACAAGCCTAATCGGACGAGCCCACAAAGAAAATAATAGAAAGGACGTAATGTCTGAATGGTGAAGAGAGAGAGAGAGAGAGAGAAAGAGGGAGGGAGGGAGAGAGAGAGAGAGAGAGTATGTGTATGTGTGTGTGTGGGGAATAATAAAATAAAAAAGCTATGGAGAGGCTGAACTGCTTATCGATTGCGAGATTCAATAGGGGAATGGTGTGCTGATTAAAAAGTGTTTATTTATAGAGGGGCTAATGCTCGATCCAGCTTGTTTCTGCCGACGTCCGGCTAGTCGGTGGCCAGCAACCATAACCCGGACATAGGCTATCCTTCATGTTTGCCTTCTAGGAAACAAAAGAGAAAAAACTACGTAACTAGGCAGAAAGAGAGAGAGAGGGGGGGAATGGGAACAAAAACTGAGCGATATATATATATATATATATATATATATATATATATAGAGAGAGAGAGAGAGAGAGAGAGAGAAAGAGAGAGAGAGAAATACGAAGAAAGAAAAACAGTGGCAAAAAATAAGCGAGCGAACGAGGGAGGGAGACAGAGAGAGAGAATTAGGAAAAGAGAAAAAGAGAGGCAAAAATAAACCGAACGAGAGAGTTAAAAGTAGGAGGGAAAAAAGGAGTGACAAAGAGTAAGCGAGCGAGAGAGAGAGAGAGAGAGAGAGAGAGAGAGAGAGAGAGAGAGAGAGAGAGAGGGGTAGAAGAGGGGGAAGTAGGAAGAAAGAAAATGAGAGGCAAAGAGTGAGTGAAATAGAGAGAAAGAGACAAGTAGGAAGAGAAAAAAGAGAAGTAAAAAGCAAACGAGAGAGAAAGAGAGAGAGAGAGAGAGATGAAGTAGGAAAAGAGAAAAAAGAGTGAGCGAAATATATAGAGAAAGATAAGTAGGAAGAGAGAAAAAGAGTAGTAAAGAGCGAGCGAGGTAGAGAAAGCGACAGGAAGAGAAAAAGAGAGAGAGAGAGACATAGAGGCAAGTAGGAAGAGCGAAAAAGAGAGAGAAATATCGAGAGATAAAGATAGCTGGAGAGTGGTTGGTTACCGAAGTAGACGAGAAAGACGATATGATGACGGACGATTTAAAAAACAATTATCTTACACAGCCTCACCCAGGATAAAATGGCTTTCGAGATCGTCATTAAACATCATTGCTTAGTATTTATTTTCAAGAACCACTTTGAAAATTGCGAATAAATTTACAATAGATGAGGATCGATAGCACAAGCATTTAGTAACTGTATCGGATCCATCACTCATCTGAAACGCCGGCTTTCATGCAAGCCATTAATAGTGAGCATAAATGACTATACATCAGTTGCAAGAAGACAGAATTCATGGTTTTAAGCAAAAGGACAAGCCCAACATGTAAAGTACAAATTGGTGTTACCAAAATTAAATGAGTACAACAAATTAAATATCTGAAAAGTGTTTTAACAGAGGACGAAAAGCGCGACACTGAAATCCGAAGATGTATTGGAATAGCAAAAGATGCCATCCAAAAGCTAAGCAAAGTATTCAGAAACAGTAAAATGTGCAACAGCAAAATCCGAAGGCGCATTGGAATAGCGAAAGATGCCTTACAAAAGCTAAGCAAAGTATTCAGAAACAGTAAAATGTGCAACAGCAAAATCCGAAGGCGCATTGGAATAGCGAAAGATGCCTTACAAAAGCTAAGCAAAGTATTCAGAAACAGTAAAATGTCGTTAGAAAGAAAAGAAAGAGTAGTGAATTGTTATGTAACATCGGTCTTCTTATATGGAAGCGAATATTGGACAATTTCATCACAGATGTCGAAGAGACAAAATACCAGAAATGTGATTCTACAGAAGGATGCTGGGAATGTCATGTACTAAACAAGTGAGTAACGGCAAAGTTTTAGTGAAAATGAATACAAAAAGGACATTTATAGTGGACATCAGAAAGATCTACAGCGCATAATGAGGACAGAGGTCTTGGAAGATTTGACACTCACAGGGCTTATTGAAGGCAACAGGGACAGGGGGAAGCAGTGCATAACTCCTGCCTAAAGAGCTTGTGTATATGGATGGCAGATCAGGGTTTAGAAAAGATAACAAAAAAGTTTACTCAGAGCTACAAAGGACAGGAAATTGTGGAGATCCATGCTCGCCAACGTCCTGAAGAGCTATAGCATATAGAAGAAGACGTAGTAGTTGGCGGCCACAATCTTAACAACATATGATACGCAGATGACACAGTGTTGATAGCAGACACAGAAAGAAAACCACAAGAACTCCTAGGGAAGACAGTGAAGGAAAGCGAGAAGAAAGGACTAAACATCAATGGCAAGATGACAGGGTGTATGATTTTCAGCAAAAGTAAAAACTGAAAACAAATAAAATTACAAATTGGAGATACCAAAATCAACCAAGTAAAAAAATTTAAACATGTAGGAAGTGTTTTGACAGTGGGCGGAATGTGCAACACAAAAATCCGAAGGCGCATTGGAATAGCGAAAGATGCCTTCCAAAAGCTAAGCAAAGTATAAAGAAACAGGAACATTTCGTTAGAAAGAAAGGAAAGTGTAGTAAACTGTTACGTAATATCGGCTCTCTTATATGAAAGTGAATAAAATAAGACGTAGAAGAGACGCGGTATCAGAAATGCGATTCTACAGAAGGATGCTGAGAATGTCATGTGAGCAACGGCGAAGTTTTAGAGAAAATCAAGCAGACACAGAAAGAAAACCACAAGAACTGCTAGGGAAGATCAGAGTTTAGAAGAGATAGTTTCTTATTCATCTTTGGGGAAATGGTGAAGCATTCGCTGCCATATTGGAGAATCAGCATTCATCGCAAATCATCATTCTTTTCTTTGTTCCTAACGACATTTTCCTATCACTTAATACTTTAATAATATAAAGAGAGATTAATTCATGTTTATTATTCGCGACATTTTGATTTTTTGAAAATAAAGAAAACTTATAGGTCATCCGCTATAGATATAACTGCTGAGACATATTTTAGACCAACTAGAGGATGGAAAGTGTGACACTGAAATCCGTATTGGAATAGCGAAAGATACCTTCCAAAAACTAAGCAAAGTATTAAGAAACAGAAAAAATTCGTTGCAAACAAAAAAGTACTGAACTGTTAAGTAATATCAGTCCTCCAATATGGCAGTGAATGCTGGATAATCATTTCACAGATGATGAAGGGAAATGAAGTAACAGAAATGTGGTTCTTCAGAAGGATGCTGAGAATACTATGGACTGAACATGTGAGCAACGACAAAGTTTTAGAAATGGAAACAAAAAGGATAGTTTTATTTAACATCAGAAGAGACTGTTAAAATATCTAAAACACATAATGAGGATTTGGTTTGTTTTTTAACCGCATATCAACTAATTTTCTTGTGAGCTTTGAAGTAATAAAATGTGAAATGTTATTCTGCTTTCGCAATTGAATACATGGTAGCTGATACTCTGCTTTTATGCAAATACATGTTTGTGTGAACGTAACTACTAGAAGGGTGATATATGTGTTTTATGTTGTAGTTTTGTTGAAGTTATATTTTTGGAATATAGTTTGATTTCTTAAGAAATTGTAGGATATTATATGGTTTAATGTCATGAAAGGTTTCTTTCGTGTTGGGTGTTTAACGGCATATCAACCTGTATTGGTTATTTAATGCTAGAATCTAAATATTTTAAATGCAGCTGTAAAGTGAAAATAAAGAAAACTTATAGGTCATCCGCTATAGATATAACTGAGACATATTTTAGATCAACTAGAGGATGGAAAGTGTGACACTGAAATTCGAAAACGTATTGGAATAGCGAAAGATACCTTCCAAAAACTAAGCAAAGTATTAAGAAACAAAGAAAAGAGGACTGAACTGTTATCTAATATCAGTCCTCCTATATAGCAGTGAATGCAGGACAATCTCCTCAAAGATGAAGAGACTAGAAGCAACAGAAATGTAGTTCTACAGAAGGATACTGAGAATATTATGGACCGAACATGTGAGCAACGACAAAGTTTTATAGAAAATGGAAAAAAAGGAAACATACTTGACATCAGGAAGAGACAGTTGACATTTCTAGGGCACATAATGAGGAAAGAGGGCTTGCGAAAATTGATACTCAGGGGATAGATCGAATGCAAGAGGTAGAGACGAAAGCAGCGCATAACCTACCTAAAGAGGATGAGTAAGTGGATAGCAGAACAAGGTTACATCTAGCCAATTCAACTGTCTTTGGACAGAGTACGACTCAGTCGGGGATCTGTCTATGGACAGAGACTCGGCTGACAAAAACAGACAATGCAAAGTGCCTGATCCCGCAGCTGCGGGGGCTGGGTAAATTTTGACCATTGGCTCTAGTGTACGCGCTCTGGTTCCCTACACCCTTCTTGACATTGTGTCACATCTCGTCTCAGTGGGGACACTGGGTAAATTCCAATCCATTGAAGTCAGTCCGGAAGAATTCTAAAGACGTCACGGCGAGTAGCCTAAGGAAGACATAATATTTTATAACTGCTAGGCGTGAGTTCAAACAGATTATAAATATAGATCGTGTGGGCGTAGGAATCAACACTGCATGGTCACTGTCTGTTTGAAACGATTTTCGTTCATTCTAGATTCTCATAATAAACTCATTTTTCATCACCCGTGACTATCTTGACTTTCGTTTATGTCGAGCAAGAAGAGAAAGGCAAATATTTAACCACTGACGGATGGTATTTCTCTAATTTCTCATAAAATCGATTTTCCTAGCTTCTTCATTTTCCTGGCGGTTATAAACAGTGTACTAATGTGGCAAGCACAACGAGCTGGGTTAACTTTTTAAAAAAGAGTCTTCCAGCACGATACAACGCTGAGGACTTTTGCATCAATCTAATAGTTTAAATTTTCAATAAAACTAACATTATTATATCTTGATACTGTGTTTTATTTCTAGCTCATCTGGTGCTAATGGAAATGGTGAAAATGGCTTTTATCGCCTTTGATTTTTATATATGAGAAATAAGAATAGACAGGATGAAAAGTTGGAAATGATGAGGTTGTTGCCAACCACATTGCTACGATGGAAAGATGAAAACAATTTCTAACCTAATTAACAAGTGTCATTTGAGCGATTAAGGAGATCCTATGAGGGATTTTCAAAGTTACAAATATAAAAGAAAAAATGAAACACAGATAAAAAATAAAAACATTTGAAACAATTATACTGACATCCGCAAAGCTACAGAAGTATACTGTACTATATGTAGAGACATACCATGTAGATATATATGAATACACACACACACACACACACACACACACACACACA
>OZ038477.1:116027701-116082701 GCA_964036315.1 Acanthosepion esculentum | reverse complement strand
AAAATACCTTTTTCTCATGAGTAACCGAAGTTAGCCCAGCTTATTTAAAAAAAGGAACACAAAAAATGTCGGTAGTGCTAGGCTCTTAAGAAAGTTCAATACTGGCAACCTTGTGAATGAAAAGCGTAATGAGGTCGGTTGATTGGTTTTACGATATATAAACTCTTACTGTGTTATGCCGGATTTTGTATGGAACACCTAGTGAGCATTGAACTTACTACTAATGACTAACCAGACAAGGCTCATTAACCTTTATCTCAGGGCGAGGGACCTTTGGAAAAAAAGTAATCGAATAAATAATCATATGTAATTAAAAAAAAAAAAAAAATACTAATTTACTTATATCGTAAAAAATGACGACATATTTCAATTGATACTTTTATTAGAATGATATTCACATAAATAGTAAAATGAAAGCAGTTTGCACAATTATACGTAAAACGGTTTTTCTATACAATCCTGTCTGATCCTGTATTTTTCTTGGGACATTTTAGTGTATTGACTTGTAGTAATATTTAATATATTAAGTTATTATAGATACAATAAGTGAGCGTTAGAGACGACAACTTATAAGAGTGTAATTTCTTACTTGAACAGTGTTTCGCTTGTAAATTCACGCATGTCTATCTATCTATCTATCTATCTATCTATCTATCTCTCTCTCTCTCTCTCTCTCTCTCTCTCTCTCTCTATATATATATATATATATATATATATATATATATGTATGATAAAATATAGTTTAAGATATGTTAAATTTATGGGTTAAATTTCTCAATATCAGGTATAGAGCATATGGAAATATAAAAGTGGACATTGAAGTCAACACCCAGAGGTGACAATCTGTTTCATGCTAAACGCAATCATCAGACCATCTAAAAGATAAAATAATACGATAATAAAAGATGGCCTGACAACTGCGTTTAGCATGAAACAGACTGTCGCCTCTGGGTGTTGACGTCACTGTCCACTTATATATATATATATATATATACATATTTATATATATATATATATATATATATATATATATATATATATATATATATATATATATATATATTACTATTAATTCAAACGTTATTATAGTGGATACTTCCTATTTGAAATAGACGCCCCATTTTTATTTATTCAGTTTTTTTAAACAGTGTGTCATTACGCCTATCGGCCTGCGTATTCGAGAAAGTATTCGATAAAAATATATCCATTAAATAAAGAGAGAATTTAAAATTTGTTATATTATGAGGAGGATGTTCTATATCGGGAATAAGGCGTTGATAGACATAAAATTTGTGGATATGGTAATGGTAATTGGCTGTTTCCTTATGCTCAAACATTAGGCATTCATTGACCGAGTAGTTAGCGTTACTGTCGGTTGACATTTATACAAAATATCCCCCTTACAACAATTCTTTGGTAAATGAAACTTCTCAATTCCAGCGACTATCATCGGCCTTTCTAGTATTGATCGAAGTTTCCTTCTTAACCTTTGGTTTAAGATGGAAAAACAATATCTTGATTATATTAAACGAACAAGCGAAAGCAAAATTGACCATTGAAAACTATATATATATATATATATATATATATATATATATATATATATATATATATATATATATATATATATATATTTAGTTTTATGGTTAAGGTTAGTTTTATGGTCAGGGTCGCTGTTCACTTACTCATCGCCAACCCAACAGTTGAACTGCCCCCCGCCCCGGTGAGCGATATCGCTCAGGTTGGCAAACTCTGGTCTAGCAGAAGACTACCATTGCGAGGTGCACAGTGGGGATCTACAATTGTACAACATTAGCAATAGTCAGTGGGAAGTCTTTACTAAACATTTTTCCACATCGGAGCAGTCATGTAAATCATGAATCTCTACCAAGTGCTATCACGCAAAAAGTTCGGAGAAGTTGAATAGATTAATTTATTCATCTGCCAACTTACGCAGCGTTTCTCGTTTCTCGCCGGACATTTCAAGCATCTCTCAAAATCGTTCTTATAGGAAAAAAGAAACTAATTTTGTTTACATTTTTTCATTTTTTTGAGGAAGCTATTTCGTTTTTTAAACTCCACACATGTTGGGAAGCAGCACGTATCTAGCGAGCAACGTGATTTAGGGATTGATATACGAGTAAGTGCAAAATGGTTTTCGGTTTGACCCATCTCCCAATATCCGAGCGTTATTTTGTCATTATAGATGGAAAGAATGTTCTTTTATATTCTAAAGTGCCAATTTGCAGAATCCTTGTGTTTATTTCTGAATTTATTCCAAAACATTGAACCATGTCTGCAGTAAGTGAAATTTTCATGTTCCGATTGAAATAAACGTTGAAAAAATGGCGACAAAATCTGTACAAAAAGTTTTAGACGTGATTGTAAACGGATACTAAAAGGCCATCGGCCTGACTCGCTTCCAAAAATCTAAGCGCTATTTTGTCATTGTAGGTTACCCAGAAAGTAACAATTTGAATCTTTCGCTTACTCCATTCTTCATGTTTCGCACATTTCATCATCCAAGTCTTTCAGTACGCCCCCCCCATCACATAACATACACACAACGACAATTTCCTCATTATGAATTCTGTGTTTCCTAAAGTTAATCTCTTTTCTAATTTAACACACTCAAACGTCCATCTTTGTGTTCCAATGAACGAGACACTGGGCGACAAATTTTATGGCGGTGATAAAGAAGTGAAAAATACTGTAAGGAAATGGCTACATCAGCAGCCAGATGAGTTTTACGAAACTGGGATGCATGCCTTCATCCCTAAGTAGCACACTGCCACTGAAAGAGGTGGTGGCTTATTTGAAAAGTAGGGATGTGAACCTGTGATGTATGTGATGAACCTGTGATGACCCTTAGTTCTTATATAATAAAAAAATAAATTGCATTACTTTCTGATTTACCCTCGTATATATAATTCTTTTTATAATTCAGAACAATTTTAGGAAAATCTATGACAAAGTGGAAAATGTTTTTCTTGTGACGCATTTCATCTTTTACGACTTCATCGGAATAAAGCGATGTTTACGTTTTTTCCCTTTATAATAGATTTTCGTAATATATATATAATTATATATATATATATATATATATATATATATATATATATATATATATATATATATATATATATGTATATATACATATATATATATATATGTATATATACATATATATATATATATGTATATATATGTGTGTGTGTGTGTGTGTGTGTGTGTGTGTGTGTGTGTGTGTGTGTGTGTGTGTGAATAATATTTGAATGTTCATAGACTTTTATGGCTTTCTACTAATATCTTAAGGCATGACTCATTCCTTGAAGCATATATTAGGTGTGTACAAAAGTTTCCAGAATTCTCTTCTGAAAACTAAAAACTGAATACACAGTAGAAAATCGTTTTGTTTTGATGAAAAGGAAAAAACAAACTAACAAAACAAAAAATAAGCACTGGAACTTTGTATACACACACACACGCACACACGCGCGTGCGCACGCGCAAACACACACACACACACACACACACACACAACTTTTTCAGGTGAGTTGTCTTTCAAATTATCCCATATTGATTCATAAGCAATTCGACTCGCAACTGATGTAAATGTTATTTAACTCCTCTCGAAACGCTATTTTCTACAATAATGACTCTCCCATCAGCTATTTTTGTCTATAAATTATCTATTACATTTTTAACGACGTCATGCACAGCTAATCATGATGCCCGTGCGTTCTCATCACGAACACTCTCGAATATCGGCTGTTGTTAAAGTAAATTTATGACGCTGCGAACAAGTTCTTGTTTTTGTATAACTTCTGCTTAGAGCTGAAATAGCGGGTTAAAATCAACGTAGATAATTCGAGTTTGAATCCATTTTTCTAGAACCTGAATTAACGTTGTCGCCTTAAAATAGTTAAGCTTAAATTGACTGTGTCGACTGAGATTGCCCTAGACAAACAGACAGACTAAAAGATAGACTGACGTTGTATAACAACAGATTAGATAAGTATGCCTGATGTTTGTCTGTGTGTCTCTAAATTTCTTTATGTTAAAAAGCATCTGTTTTATTATTCTGCTTCGACGAATATTCTTGTCATTGTTTTAACACAATATTTCGGTTAATGCATTCTTCAGACATTTCACACAACCTCAGTCATCCTGTAGAAAAGTATCTGGGAGTTCTACCATAGACAGATTTAGATCTACATTTCAATGATTCCTACGATCAGCGTCAATAATTTATTTTATTTCTGTGTTAAAACTAAAAAACAAAGAAAAAAAGAATCAGCTATATAGACTAAAAATACCAGCACATGTGTTCAGTTCAATCGCGAGACAATGTATATGTGAAAAAATAGTCATAAAAAACAAACAAGGATGAGAATATTAATCCGAAATTGTTGATGGATTTTTTTTTCGTTTATCAACCCTTTGTGTCTTATTTAAGGCCGAAACATATTTTGCATGATTTTGTGTTGCCAACGAATACTCGTTGCCACTTTTGTGTCACCAACGAATACTAGCGTCACTTTTGTGTTGCTAACGAATACTCCTTGCCACTTTTGTATCGCCAACGAATACTCGTTGCCACTTTTGTGTCGCCATCGAATACTCGTTGCCACTTTTGTGTTGCTAACGAATACTCGTTGCCACTTTTGTGTTGCTAACGAATACTCGTTGCCACTTTTGTGTTGCTAACGAATACTCGTTGCCACTTTTGTGTTTTCCTAACGAATGCTCATTGCCACTTTTGTGATGTCAACGAATACTCATTGTCACTTTTTGTTGTGATAGGATCCACCTAATTTGCATAGTGGAGTACCGACGATATAAATATGGTTGGTACCGGGAAGACTTGGGAGGCGAATCAAGAGATTCAACTAGAGACTCTGCCCGACTGCGACTTAGTCAACAAATTCTCCAGGAACGGTCTTCCCAGGAATATACAAAAGACTATATGTAAATATTGTGTACACTTTCTTGTTCAAATACATTTTGTTCTAAGTACATTTTGTGTTGCATTATTATTCCATGCATTAGTCAAGTTTCAACACTTTTGTAATGTTCGTTGTAGTAGAGACTACAATTATAGTAACACCGTTGAACAATACTAGTGTTAGACGCCTACCAATAGCACTTGCACAAATAGTACTTGCTCGATAATACTCGCTCGAATAGTAATCCGTATAGTGATCCGTAAGAGAATAGCATAGTGAATAGAGCAGAGAATATCGGTCCGTATAGTAATAAAGGGTAGAGTAGAATTGATGATCCGAATAGTATAGAGGATAGACTAGAAATTACTATCCTTACTCGTCAGTTACTTCTTACATATATGCGTTTCCTCTATGGTCACGTGGTCTACTTAATTCAATAATGGGATCGCCTGTGTTTACTCACTGGCGATCTGTGTTCAAACTCAAGTGTTAACAGCGACATTTTATTTTTATATAACACATGGTAAGAATAATTCTTTTTCTTTGTGAGTGAATGTTGTATAAACACTTTTTTGGAGATAGCAATGATTTTTTCTGATACGAGTCCTACTGTTCAACCCACAGCTTGGGGATGAAGGGACAGATTCATACCTTTCACAAGGGTATTTGCGCGCAAGCGAATATATTGCACTTGACTCGATTTCGAACTCGTCTATCCGATTTCATATTCCAAGCCGCAAATCATTACCCTGCCCGCACATCCTGTTTGTCCTAAAAACTTTCGGCATTACAAGATTACTTATTTCAGAAATTCATACAAGTATTTCATTCTTATTGTTCGCCATCTTTGTGGTTTAATACAAACCCACACACATATGAGTGTACGTATATATATATATATATATATATATATATATATATATATATATATATATGATGGACTCTCCCATCGAGTTCGATGAATGAGGTTCTGACGACCACGAACTAATTATCTGCATGCCTATGATAGGCATGTCTTTTGAGACCGGCTCGAGAATTGCACAAAAGACCACAAACAGTACAAGAGAATGTATTGTATCCAAGTGCAGCAGGAACACTGCTAGATGTCTTAGTTTGCTTTCTCGTTTCATGTAGTCGACTGATGGTTACTTCTCAGTGCAGCTATATCAATGTTGTACTTCTTTAGCTCCAATGCGACCAGAGCTGTTTTTCTTTCTTGTGCTGAGCTGTTGTCCTTAAGGATTCGTACACTCCAAGTGCCAAGACGAAGTTGATGTTGTTTCGTAAGAGTTTTTCGCAGTAGCCGGATACGTGTGGAACTAATTAGACGTAGTTGTTAGAAAACCAACACAATGATTTGTTTCAAGTTGTGAAAGCTTGTGTCGGGCCATCCACACTTTTTGGATCTGTCGATAAAAAAGTAACGGTACAATAACGCGATATATATATATATATATATATATATATATATATATATATATATATATATATATATATATATATATATATATATATGTGTGTGTGTGTGTGTGTGCGTGTTTGGTGTATTTAGGCTGTATGAATCTTTTCAAAAAGTTTTACTGCCAAGCTCTGTCTGTACAACTTTCTATTTAGTTTTTATAACTTCCAATTAAGTTGTTTTATGTCAGAATTATCTTTACAAACTTCATTTATTGTGTCCATCTGAATGTTTTCGACTCTCACTGCAGGTGTTAAAAAGAATTGCATTATTAGTTTTGCGTGTTATTAGAAATGTGATTCTAGCAAATTCCGACCTTTCTTAGGATGCTGGAAGCAATTTCAACTCACTTAATGTTGACGTCATCTACAACGGTCAAACTGAATTTATACATATAATTATTATTTAAACATTTTTTTGATACACACTTCAATATACGATCTTCTATGTAGAAATATACCATATTTAAAACGATATGCTTCTCTTGTATTAAAACGTCTTCTAGAATGTTAAATCTTTCTTTGCATTGAGTTCTGTATAATATTTAGATATTTAGAGTCGTTTATTTTTAAATTTATCATATTATATAAAAAGAATTTATATCTGCCTTGTCAATTAGAAGTAAATAATTTTTAAAATATAATTTTCATAGAATTTTAAACCCATCAATGATTTTATTTCCTGTAGCGTTGTTGTCGTCTGCCATTTTTAATTACAACAAATTAGCCGAATGGAGCCGAAAAATGATTATGGAATTATTTAAATAAATCAAAATAATTTATTGAATTAGAAATGTTTAAAACTAACGAATTATTTAAACAATTAAAAAAATAGTAAGTTTACTGAATTAATTAATTATTATCATCATCATCATCATCATCATCATTATTATTATTATTATTATTATTATTATTATTATTATTATTATCATTATTATTATTATTATTATTATTATTATTATTATTAATGCAAACATTAAACGACTCCTCCCCAGGAGTAGAGGTTTAATCCTTGTTTCCTGTTTAGGATTGGGTTTCCAGTTCCTTCTAAAGTCTTTTCTTTTTCTTTCACTCCCAGTAGCCCATTGCGTGGCATTATTGTTTGCTAGGGCTGAATTGATTAAAAGATTATTATTTTTAATTATAATTAATAAAATCA
Organism: Acanthosepion esculentum; assembly: GCA_964036315.1. Classification (NCBI taxonomy): domain Eukaryota; kingdom Metazoa; phylum Mollusca; class Cephalopoda; order Sepiida; family Sepiidae; genus Acanthosepion; species Acanthosepion esculentum. The sequence continues at coordinate 116,075,135 of OZ038477.1, read as the reverse complement.
TTACATAATCATTTAAATATACAGAATTTAAATTTAATTTTAAATGGATTTTATGGAAAAAATGTAAATAAAAGCAATAACTTTTTTATCTAATTGAAAAAACAATTTAAACAAGAGAAAATAATTCGTTTTTGTATTATTAATTGTTATTATTATAATAAAAAATTGCAAAATTATTTAAATACGTAAACATAGTCTGTTGGAGAATTACTTTTTATTTTTTTAAGAACATTAAGGATTATCCGAGTTGTGGTTATTGCTCGTATGCTGTAGGTGGAGTTATATTTCTCTATTTTAGATGGGGTTCCAACCTTGCGGCTACAGCTTCTTCATTGCATTAAGAGAGGAGGGGGTCAGTGTGATATTGATGCCAGCGCGACAGTCGTATCGGGTACTGGCCAAAACAATTTTTGTCCTTGGCCCATATGCAAACCTATGTGTACGGCGCTCCCTACGTTAAAACAACCTTGTGTCATGTCCTGCTTTAGTGGAGTAACCGGCTAAATACACTTACTTTTATCTGTCTGTAGGACGGGTATTCGGATAATAAGGCAAATTTGATTTTTTTTTGTTTAAGGAAAATTTGATTTTTTTTGTTTAGTATTGTTTTTGTCTAATATTGTTTTCTTTATTGTTCGAATTTCTTATATTACATTATTGTGTCTATATTTCTGAGATGAGGTATTGTTTTTATTTGCACTATTTATATTAATCGGGCTCTTGTCTTCTTCTTTGTTGCCATATTCACGACATTTCAGTCGTTGTACGCTCCGGCCTTCTTCAGGTGATATTTCATAATATTTCGGTTCGAAATCCAAGAAATATCACCTGGAAAAGGCCGAATCGTACAACGGCCGAAACGTCGTGAATATGGTAACAAAGACGAGGACAACACTCCCACTAATGTAAATAGTGTAAATAATGAGATATTGTTTTTATTAATTTTTTAGTAGTTTTGTTTTCTTGAGGCTCCTAAGGACAAGGGACAAAATTATTACCTCGCTAGGAGGTAATTCTTAATTTCCTATCAATGCTACTCATAGAACGACCATAGAATATAAAAATGTCCTGAACATCGCAATAAAAAATTAAAGAAAACAAGTTAAATATTGTTTGTTTGTTTCGAATCTTAAATAAAAGTTGATTGTTATTATTGGATGTGATTTACAGCTAGCAAATAAAGGAAACTGAAAAGTGAGAGATAAAAGAGACAGAATAAGATAAACAAAGGAAACAGGGAGAGAAAGGGAGAGAGAGGGGGGAGAGGGATGATAAAGGAATCCGACCTTAAATAATGACATAAAGAGAAGTAGATAGAAAGATGAAGGGCGTGAGTGGATAAGAAAGGAAGAGAGAAAGTAAAAACGGGAATTCGCAGAGAGAGAGAGAGAGAGAGAGAGAGAGAGAGAGAGAGAGAGAGTGTAAAAAGGCTTTTGAAGAAAGCAATGAAGTCGAAAAAGATTAACATACGGACATACTTTTTCACTGTCTCAACAGCTAGGGAGAAGGAGGGGGAGGGAGAGAGAAAAAGAGAGAGAGAGAAAGAGAGAGAGAGAGAGAGAGAGAGAGAGAGAGAGAGAGAATGTGGAGTTACAGACGAAGTTTAATTATCCGAGCGAATAGTGGCTGTGATATTTGAACGGTCGACCCCGGACGATTGCCCGGTGTGTGTTCAGTCGATAATACAACAGGTAGAAAGCGTCCAGAATTCTGAACGTCCTTCACCTGTAAAATGCAGACGACTGCTTGTCATGGCGTCTCCTCGGCTAACACACGGGTGTGTTGTGAGTGATGCTGATTTAATGACGTAGTTGTTTGTCGAAGATGATGCTGCAAAGATTAGAATTCAAATCCTGAAATTTGACAGTTCTTCATTTCCATAAAATGTCATTTTTTTTTGTCTTCCCATTGAAGTCTATTTCCTTTTGTTTTCACGTGTTTCCAATCTGCAGGTTTGCAGTTTTATAATATATAAACATCCTAAATTAAAGCATGCTGAAGTCAATAGAGGGAAGTTAATGTTAATAAAGTCGATAAGATGTGAGGTTAATAAGTTAAATAATGAAATCACAATGGATGTGTAATTGTTAGAGGCTCGGGACCATAAATCGACGAGCCGAGTTCGAATTTCGCTCGAGATGGTTACATTTACTTTCGCGCAAATACTCTTAGGGAAAGATATGAAAACATCCCTTCTCTTTCACCCTCTCGAGTACGGGATAACTAGTAGGGCAGACTGGTCTCTCAAAGTTTGGTTGGTAACCAGTATAAGATATGGTCAATTCTGAATTCCAAACCATATGGCGGGGAACACACTTGAAATGTAATTAAGTTCCGCCCATATTCGTTGCAGCGTAAGTCACAGATTAGCTATATTGAAGTAACACAAATGGACCTGAATAGACAGGCATGCTCTGAAACGAGTGGCCAGATTGAAGATAAGAAATCACACTGATTTTGTACGTTCCTTCGAGTCGAAACAGGTCCTTTAATAAAGACATGTGAAAATATGCTTTACTGATTTAACTATTTTCAAAAATATGTATGTATGTATGCATGTATCTATCTATCTATCTATCTATCTATCTATCTATATCTATCTATCTATCTATCTATCTATATATATATATATATATATATATATATATATATATATATATATATATATATATATATATATATAAATGTATATATATATATATATATAAAACAGAGGATTTCTTTGTGTTTGTCTGTCTGCGGGATACCTTCTCACTCGAGATCCATCCAAGTGATTTTGACCAAACTTGGCACAACATTGTACAATGTAAGAGATAGATCCTAAGCATAAAAAATCGATAATTAAAAAAAAAATCAATAATCGATAAAGCCGATCAAAAATCGATAAATTCAACTTTTTTCCTCCGATTTCGTTCAAACTCGGTAGGTAGGTTACTTACATCAGGACGAGCTCAACGATACCTCATTTTGGTTTTTACGCCACAGCGTTTAGTGAAAAACTACTTCTGTTATGTTAGTAACTGCATTAACTCAAAATGTTTTTTTAATGAAAGTACTTTAAAGTAATTGAAGATATACTCTGTTGCATCTAAACATGATGCTGCTTTTGCTCCATTCTAACTGAACGCATATATATATATATATATATATATATATATATATATATATATATTTAGCCCTTGAAAATATATTTTCAATTGAGCACTGTTGAATGACAAGTTAATTCTAAAAGCAACAGTCACCTGCGTTAATGCGAAGCTCTTCTGTAAAATGAATGGAGCACTCCGGTTGTTGGGCATTTGTTTACATTTGTAAAAGCAATACACTAGATTTGGCCGACTCATTCTGTCAAGTGAAGATAGCTCAGTGGTAGAAACTCTGACTGACACCAAATTGGTCGGGTTTCAATCCTGGCTTGATGTCTAGTCGCACTGAGGAGCTATGATACAGCGAAACCGTACTGTCTGCGAATGACATAATATATATATGATAGCCCATCGTATTATATATATATATATATATATATATATATATATATGGTGCGTAAGGTATTTGAGGACGTACGTTTATTTGGTTATTGCTGCGTTTTACTAAATTTTATATAATTTTTTTTTCAAAACATAATATGGTAAACACTCAGCTTATTTCAGAAATGAAAACACATACTGTAATTGTGAGTTAAAGGCCATAGCGATTTAGAGATATCTCGATTTTTACAAGTCGCAAGACTTTCCGTCTACGAAGTTCGTAAGATGTTAGGGACCAAAGATCGAAACGTAGCATCACTATCAAAGCATAACAATCCTTCTAGACGCTCTGACGTCATCAGAACACCTGGGTTTCATGTTCAGAAAGCATGCATATATGTATATATATATATGAGGAAATATAGTCTTAAGGTGTGCTATATTTGTGGGATAAATTGCTCAATGTCAGAGATAAAGCGTGTGTAAATATAAAAGTGAACATAGAAGTCAACACTTGGAGGCGACAGTCTGTTTCATGCTAGACGCAATCGTCAGGCCACGATATATATATTAATAAAAAGTGACATGAGTCAAAAATATTCTTAGCCGAGGGGCTTCATCCTCGGAGGGACTTTATCAAGACAATGTAGGATTTATTTTTTGTACGTGTTTATATACAAAAGTGAGGTTGTCAAGGTTTATCAAGGCTTTTAAATTTGAGAACGTTCATGAATGTTTATCAGGTCAGTCAATATATATATATATATATATATATATATATATATATATATATATATATATATATATATATATATATATATTACTACAGAACACGCACATCAACACGCACGCAAACACACACGCATACAAGAAGAAAAAAACACCAATGAATAGAACGTAAATTATTTATCTTAGTTTAAAAATAACGAAAATGAGAAAGTCAGTAGTCAATTGCTGAAAGCCCGTGACGAGTAGACCGAACGATTACAAAAATTTACATTTACGAAACTTTGGAGAAGAGTTTATATTTGTATTAATCATATTTATACGGGGTAATTGAAAAGTAACTTCCCATTTAAAATACTTATAATTTATTTATTAACTATGATTTTTACAAGAAATGGATATGAAAGTAAAGCATTTAGCATGAAGTTTTATTTAAAAATTCTATATGGGCACCAGATTTCGCTACTAGCTTCCCAAGCCGCCCAAGAATCGCGTCAATTGATTTCACCAGGAACTCTTGTAGTATGGAAGACATAACTTCTTGTATTCGCCCTTCAAGTTCTTCCAAAGTCTTGGTTTGGTATATTACACTTGCTCCTTTAACCAACCCAAAAGAAAAATTTCACAGGGTATTAAGTCAGGACTCTTAGCTGGCCACTCATACATAAAAATAGTTACTTTTTAATCAATATATATATATATATATATATATATATATATATATATATATATATATATGCGAAAATCTATTTATGTTTTAATTAACGAGTTATAATGCGAGTGTCTTGAGTAAGTAGAACACCCCAAAAGAATCTTTTTGAAATGTAGAAGCACGTGCATTAATTATATATTTTCCTTCCAACAAAAAAAAAAAAAAATTTAGAGTTCCAGGTCTAAATTAAATCCGACGTTAAAATACGGTTTTGCCGACCGCAGAAGTGCTTTACTATTTGAGTAGCTGATCACAATACTGGTCATTGGATGATTACTTACTGGATGGTCTTAATAAAAGTCCCCGAGCCCCACGTCATGGGAGTATGGCTAGTGAGTCTAGTGCAGTTATACATTGATAGTGATCTCGACCCAACTTGGGTCCTCGATAAAAAAAAATTCGACATTAACTGATTTATGTCCATCGTCGAATTTTGGGGAATAAATAGCTTGTTAGAAACCTATTAATATTGGAATTTTATTCTTATTTTATAATTAATGACGTTTTTTTACGTTGGATATTTAATGTATTTAATAACCTAACAATGATAGAAAGAAAGAAATTTTCATCCCATAGATACATCTATATAAAATGTTGTCTGTTGTTTCACTTAGAGTTCGCAGAATTTACAAGCACATTAAAATTATTCACTGAGTAGAACAAAACTAGACACTAAAATTATTTTGTTATCTATATTTTGTTTGCCCAGCATGTTTTCTTTGAGTTCGATTTTTCGAGATTTTTCTGTCAAATTGAAAAAAATGGAACTCATCTTGATCTGACCAATTATCTACAGGCATTTGTTGATACTCTATCGACATGGAAAAACATATTTATTTAAATTTGTGGCGCCATTTTCAGCTCCGTCTGGCTTTTAAGAATTCATTCTGTAAACACTTAAACAGGAAAATCTCGCAAACAATTAAGCGCGATAGTTCTTGCGTTTGAATCAAATCCAAACATTCCAGTAGCGTTTTCTCAGAAACAACGAAAGAATTTAGTTAGAGTTGGCATTCCATATTTTGACTACATATACGTTTAACAAAGGAATGCATGTGCAGATTGCAAGTGCTGGTGTAGTAGTCAGAAAATAGTAAAAAAGCTGTTTTAGTTAATGATTTAGTCTTTAGTACCGGTATGGAGAGTCTCGTTAATAATAAAGCAAACAATGCCATCCATTGACATAAGCTCGTTAGGTGGGTTACTGGCAGTTTTCATCTGTTCATCTTGACTTCAGTATGACCTGTGAGTGTCAAATTCTACAAGTCCCCTTTCCTCAGTATGTGTCCCAGAAATTTCAGCTGTCTCTTTCTGATTCTAGGTGTCCTCTTCTATTTCGATCTTCCTTAAAACTTCCTCGTTGCTCACATGTTTCGTCCAAGCTATTCTTAATGTTCTTCTTTAGAATCGCATTTCTGTTGTCTGAAATCTCTTTATCTATGAGGAAATCGCCCAGCATTCATTGCCATACAAGCGGGTTGATATTGCATAGTAGCTCAGCTCTTTTTTTCTAAGGATATTAACGATATTAGACACGTGAAAAAGTTACTGGTAACCACTCGTCTGAAAATTAGAAACTGAATATGAGATAGAAATTTTTTTTCTGTCGAAAACTTTTTCACACAAATAACATTGACTGAAAAACAAGGCTGATCGTCGCTATGATTACATGTGCGCTTTTCTTCTAGAGTCAATGGCGTGTGTGTGTGTGTGTGTGTGTGTGTGTGTGTGTGTGAGAGAGAGAGAGAGAGAGACAGACAGACAGACATTCTGAAAAGGAAGATTGAAAAAGAGTGAGAGGGAGATAGAGAAAGAGAGAAAGAAGAAGCTAGATTGATTGATTATTTTTTTTTACGGCTTATCAACCTTTTGCAGGTTGTTTTAAAAAACTGAATATGAGATAGAAACTTTAAAGCCAGAAAATATTTTTAAATTTTAAGAAGTTTTTAGAGATAATAAGGATTTATTGATAGATTCTAGATAATAAGGATTTACTCATACATTCAGTTATGTGCCATGCGTGATACCCGCTTAGGCGATCATGTAACTTTCGATACATGACTAACGAGGCAGATTTTTTTCCGTTGTAGGTTACCATTTTTTTTCTGCAGTAGACCAGTTGTCATCCAAGGCTATAGAACCCGGTCTGTCCTGCTATTTACCCATAGCTGTGGGGGGGATTCATACCTTTCCCAAGGGTATTAGCACGTAAGTGAATGTAATAGATTCGACCTGAAATCGAACTCGGCTCTCCGATTCCTCGATCCGTGCCGTTATTCCTTACTCCACCATGCCCCCTTTTACTGATGCAAGTCTTGCTAATTAATTCGTACTTGAGTGAGTGAGAGAAGAGGTGGATTAATACCTTTACCAATCGTATTTATGCGTAAGTGGATATAACGAACTCGACTGGAATTGGAATTCCGTGCCGTTATTCATTTTACCACCAGCACATACATGCTTACAGACCCAAGTATCCCAAGCGGTCACCCATTTAGTGACCAGACTCGACGTTGCTTAACTTCGGTGATCGTACGAGGACCGGTGTTTCAACGTGATATGGCCGTAAGCCTGGAGGAAGCTAGAAGAAGAGAGTGGGAGACGGTAAACGCAGATATGGAAAGAGAGATAGAAAACAGAGACTGGAGAGAAAGAAGGTAAGAGCAACCATGGAAGGGAAAAAAAGGATAATTTAAAAAAAAAGTATTTAATTTATAATCATTAAAAAAGGTCTTGACCTAGCAAAATAAAAACAAACCCCAAAACTCTGTAAAAAGACAAAGAAAATAAGATGATAGGGAAGTTAAAAGCGGACAGATATTTGAAAAAAATAAAACAAATATCCGAAATGTCATCGTCCGGTCATTTCCGGACACTCTCCGAGTCACTCCATTTGACACACGTGACTTGCATTTAATCATCGCATGACAATGCTTTTTCAAAATGGATTATTATTATTTTTTTTTTTACTATTTTTACAAATTAATATTAAAGCATAGAAAGCATAGTTCATTGACACCAAAAATAAAATTATTATTTTTCCCCAAAAGTAATGGCTATCGTTCGTTTCCGATTAGGTCCGTCTACTTGGATGTCTAACTAATCCTTGTTGCAGACCCCATTTTTTTTCAACACCCAAAGAACCAACCTGTGGTTTATACGGCAACCATGCTGAGTGGACCCCAGTTACAGTTTCTAGCAGAGAGCACACAACCTGGCGTGATTAGACTACTACGCCCAAACCCACGGCCATGAAGACTTGTGAATTTATGCTAGCACAACCATAGACTGAAGAGTGGTAGTTTGATTGCTTTCATACCTTTTGTTATGTGCGGGTGGTGGAATGGATAGCGTGTCAGAATAAGAAATCGCAGAGCTGAGTTCGAATGGTAGTTGAGTTTGTTACATTCACATGCAACTACACACACATACAATACAACACGCGTTAAAGACAGACTAGCTACAAATGTACACGAATGACAACTGTAACCCAGTCTATATGGAAACAAAGCGTCATCTACCGTAAACTTTTTGGAAGAGCTGAAGACAGATATTTGGTGCACAGCGTACTACAAGGGTCTCAAACTATCCGCCTCAAGATTTTAATTAATAGTTTTATATATATATATATATATATATATATATATATATATATATATATATATATATATATATATATATATCAAGTACGTGGTGCAGTTCAATTTACATTACATGAATCCTTCATACAAAAAACAGATATTGAAGTTAATGATATAAATGACGAGAATACATCTTCGCAAACAAATTTAATAAATGACATTAACCCCGAACCTGTAGATGAATGTTATGATCCCTGTTTATAAATTCCAGTTGCATAAGGTCTTTTTTTATTTTTTTTACAAGCTTTCATCTGTGCATACAGATATCATCAGGTATGAAAATATATTTGTTTTTACATCCATGTAATAACAGGGCAACAAAGAATATGTGTAATCCGAAAGATGTTTTAAGAAATGTGTTATTGTTAATTGTAAGAAATTTATATCATTAACTTCAATATCTGTTTTTTGTATGAATGATTCATGTAATATATATATATATATTTATTATTATTATTATCATTATTATTATTAGTAGTAGTAGTAGTATTATATAACTCGTTACCCGAATTTCACGCTCTCGCGATCTTCAGACGATTCAACATGAAACTCGGGTAACGACTCGGGTTGTTCGTTAATAGGAAACGTTGTGAAGCGTTTCTTGCTCTGTTTAGGTAATCTAGACGTTGAGCACTTTTCTTTACGGAGTAGGTAGGCGTTTACCTTTAGACAATTTTCTTTTTTCTTTCCTTGTTCGAGATTTTCTACTGATTAAGGTATTAGGACTTTTGACAAATTATCTGATGGTTAGAGCAACGTAGTTGGCTTTTCTTTAATATATATATATATATATATATATATATATATATATATATATATATATATATATATATATATATATATATATATATATATATCTTTTGTTTCAGTGATTCAATTTAAATCATTGAATTTGTTTCATATTTGGCCATTGCATAGTCGCAAATAATTACTGTGTAATGCTTTATTGATTTTCTGCAAAAATTTTCACTGTTCTCCATTACCAACCTAAAAGTAATGTAATTTTATCTTATCGAATTATATATGTGATTTGGACGATAAAAATTTGTTAAAATCGATCAGCAATGAAGGACAAGTTGGTAATGATCTCCATTTTCGCTGTAATCTAAACATTGCTATTTGGAGATAAGATAATTTTTTTTTTAAATACTTAGGTTGTAGTCTGTGTGTTATTGTTTCTCATAGCGTCCAACCATCTGTCATTCAAAGGGTTAAAATATCCGTTTGTCTTTGTGGATGTGGGGAATGGAAACGTGACTATGAGCAAAGGCTACTTTCAGATAAATTATAACGTTTTTAATTGCTGTTGACATATTGGATTTGGAGAGACATTTTTTGTTATATAACATAATGCTGATTTATATGTTCGATTTCCCCACTGTTTTGTTGCAAATGTCGATATGCATTTGGAAAAAAATGCGGAACTTGTATTTGCTTCTAAAATGGGAATAAGAGGAGGAGATGTCTTTTGTGTTCGATTTGTTGCTAAGATGCAACAGGGATATTATACACACAGATGAAATGGCGTAGTCACAACAACGATTGTTTGAGATATAGAGCGGGAGAGAAAGATGGCACTGGATGCAGTAGATTGGGGAGGGGGAAATGGACACGAAAAATAAAAAAGAAAAGAGTTTGGAAAGGATGAGATAAAGGAAGAGGAAGGTGAGAAGAAAAGGAGGGAAAAGAGAGGTGGACAAGTTGAAATATGAGGAAGGTGGGTAGAGGAAATTAAGGAAAAGAAAAGGGATAGGGGAAAAGAAAACGTTGCTGAGGAAGGAGGAAGTTGAAAGGAAAAAGAAAGGGAGATGAAGTAAAGGAAGAATGATGTGATATTTAGATAGGTTGGTATGTAAAAAGAACAAGAATAGCATACGAAAGAGAGAGCGAAAGTGAGAGTAAAAGAGAGAGAGAAAACTGAATTCAACAAACGAAAAGTGATTAAAAGTGAAAGTGAGAGAGAAAGAGAGGATCAAAAGGAGAGAGAGAGAGAGAGTGAAAGAGAGAAAGAGAGAGAGAGAGAGTGAAAGAGTGAAGAAAAAGAGAGCGAGTAAAAGTGACGAAGGGAAAATCATAGACAAAATTGCGATGAACAGACGAGGAGGTAAAAGCAGAATAAAAAAGAAAGTTCAATTATTAAACGAAAAGGAGAACGATGAAGAAAGAGAGGTGAAGAAAGAGAGATAAATGCGATAGCTGAAAATAGCTGGTAGAAGAGAGGGGAACGGAGGTAAAAAAGAGAGAGTAGGAAATAGGTGAAACAAAAGAGGGAAAAGAAAAGAGGAGTAAAAAGAAGGTGTAAGAAATGAGGGCAAAGAAGAAAGGCGAAAAAGAGAGGTAAAAAGATAGGAAAAAAGAAACGGGAAAAAAGGGAGGAGGAAGATAAAACTTTGATAACCAAATGAATTCTAAGAAAAAAACTTAACGCAAACACAACAGCATGATTTGTATATAGGTCATGTCTACAGCATTGAATAACATAATATACGTTATATATATATATATATATATATATATATATATATATATATATATATATATATATATATATATATATATATATATATATATATATATATATATATATATTGAGTAAGTAACCTTCACTATAATCCATTTCTTCCTTGTCTGGGAATTGGAATTAATACATTCATTTATATCCTTATAACATAAATGCTATGAAGAAAGGTATTTTTTTATCGCAAGAGTTTCAAACATTGCCTTTGCAGACATCAGGGATTACTTTCACCTTTTTCTTTAATTACGATGAGGTAGGTGTTGCCATGGAAACAGACCCTCTGTGCTAAGACAGGCATTTTAGCTGAGAGTGAGTGTCTAAAACGATGACGACTACTGTCATCAGGTTTTAGTTATGCACTGAAACAAATGGCAACAAAATAAATAAACGCATGATTTATCTTTTCCCAGATTAATTAGCTTGTTTTTGATACAACTGGAATAAAAAAAAGTGACGGTTTATTGGCTAGAGTTTAATCGATAACCAAACTTCTTATGGTACAAGTACAAGTGGTGGTGATAATGGGGGATCATGTTAGGTTAATCTTTAAAGTGGCTAGACCTGCCTATAAAATCAGCATTCGAAATCCTGTCTTTCATTGCTGATTTTCGTTACCGGTTAACACTTTCAGGCACCGCTGTAGGCTACTCCTTTTTTGTACTCATTAACCTCTTTACAAATTCCAAGCACACACACATACATTTCTCCGATTGCTACACGACGTAATGGAGGCGAAGGCCAATCTGCGTGGTACAAAGTAAAGAGATCGGACAGCAGAACCAACACAATAATCATTGGTTCAAGAGCGCACGTTCTGAAACACTGAGAGAAAGTACAGGGTGGATAGGGAACAAGAAGAAAGAGAGAGAAAAGGTTGGGGAGATGGAAAAGGGAAGTGAAAGAAGAGAAAAATGAGAATGAAATAACTCGAGAGGGAAAAGTGAGAGATTTTGAAGGGAGAGAGAGAGATAGAGACAAAGAGAGAGAGAGAGAGAGAGGGGGGATAGGAGAAGCGGGAGAAAAAGAGAAAGAATCGAGAAACGAATAAAAAAAAGATGAAAGCGAAAGAGATTATAAAAAAAGATCAGTAAATGAAGAAAGAAAGAGATCAATAGCAAACAGGATAGGGGATCCAGGGCCGGTGCGTATTAACACCGAACCCTCTGAACGGGGAAGGGGAAGCCTGATAAGGGACCCCCGACAGTCCTTTGTGACCCTCACTATCGTATCAACATTTGCTTTTTTCTACCTACATTTATATACGTTACAAATTAAACTTGACTATTAAAGGATAAAAAAGATTTTTCATGGATTTTGACTTCCTTCTGTTATTTTAAACGTTCAAATCATGCTAAGTCTCGAAAAAAGACAATATAAAATTCACTATTTTTATCCATAATGTTGACGAGTTAAATTTATTCAACTTTTTAACAAGAAAAATCTCAAGTTTATGTTAAGAATTGATGCAAAACATTGTCGATTTATTTAAGATGAAATAATCTTTTATGACACGTCTTTAATTTGTATTTAGATACATTGTATTTATTTTCAATTTTTCTGGTTGAATTGTTCATCTATATTGCATATGATCCATTATTGTACATAATTAGTGTTATAGTATACATACGGACGATAATGGGTATGTCCCCATTCACATAAATACAGTATTAAATACTGTATGTTTTACTGCAGTTGGAGATTCCTCTCTAGCTGTGCTGGTCAAACTATCTGCCTCCGGGCAGAGAGGATCCCCAGACTAGCCTATGTCGAAGGGTAGTGTCTCGTCTCGGGAAACAGCTACCCACCCCGTTTTATACGACGTCTACGGGGAATTTTTGGCCGAGCCTACGGGCTCGGATACCTCACATTAAATTCAGCCTTGTGCCACATTTGACCGCGTGGGGCGGTTAGTAGATATCCTGCAGTTTGACATTCATTGTGGAATTCATTTGATTGACTCACTTCTAGCAGTTGACTACTTCTACGCGCCGCTGGCGAATCTTATATGTGTTGTTCTTGTCCTAAGTATTATCGTTCATTACCAACCTTCGTGCGATTATTCTATTCAGTAACCTTCCGTAGGTTACAACAATTAGGTTACAATAAAATTTGTATTTTCTTTGAATACTACCATCATGAAAATTGAGATGTAGTAGTGTGGGAGGTCTCCTATCATAGATTCGGTGGTGGGTCCACGGAACCCTTGTACCAGATCTGATGGGATCGAACATACAGGAACTTGTTTGCTAGATAGTGGCTTTCATTGTTACCCTACAAGTAAAGGAGCATTTCTAGCTAGAGTATGTTCAAATCACGACTGAAGTTTCATTCACTTGGCGCTAATGTCATTGGGAAAAACACGAGTCCATTTTTTTCGCTAGTTATGTTATGCTAGCTTGACATATTTGGGAAGGATATTAGCAAAATCCAGAACCTATATTGACAGCAAATCGCCTGCATACGGACAGAAAATAAATTCAGTAAATATAGAAAAATAGAAAGGCCTGCAAGACAAGATAAAGAAGCAACAAAAATGTGGGTCTAGAGAAGGGTGCTGAGAATAGCACGAACTGAACGACGAAGAAAATAGAAACAAAAAGGACACTTATACTTAACATTAGGAAGAGACGGTTGACATTTCTGGGGCGCATAATAAGGAAAGAGGATTTTGAAAATTATATACAGATTGAAGACAAAAGGGACAGAGAGGGAAATAACGCATAACCTATCTAGCGAGTTTGAGTAAATGGATGGTGGAACAAGGTTTAGGAGAGATAACAAAAAGTCAAAATTTCTTAAGAGCTAAAAAGGACAGGAAATTATGACGAGCCATGATCGTCAACATACTGAAGGGACATGGCACATAAAAGATGTGCAAATAGCAGGTCAGACTGGGCTCTGTAAGGTGATATCTCGAAGAGAAGGACAACTTTGAAATCTAGAAGGCAACAAGAAGCCAATCCACTATCTCCGAAAAGAAGTCATCGCAATTCAAATATATCAAAGAATAAGGACGCGATGAAGTGCTTAACCGTATACGTTCTGAAAGGATATATCACTGAAGAAGAAAATAAGGTAGTTACAAAGATTAGTACAAGAACAAAATCGCCAGGGCATAGATTAAAGATCTAACTCATTAACTTTGCAAAATGTGCTTGTTACTCATCGTACTACGGCAAGCGCAGAAACAATTGACCGGTGTCAATTACAGTTAGAGACGAGACTCTACCCTTCGACATAGCCTAGTCTGTTTGACCAGCACAGCTAGAGACGAATCTCCAACTGCAGTAAAACATACAATATTTACTACTGTATTTATGTGAATGGGGAGATTCCCATTATCAAACATTAAGGTTGAATGGTCGGAAATTTTGTTTAGAATTAGTTCATCATCTCTTCTATGCGACAGTGTATCGTTTATAATGCATTTTAGAGTTTAATTGTGAAAACTTGCAGAGAAAGGATTTGTGTTTCTCATGTTTTTTCGCTTGAGAACCAAACGTTTTGCAACAGTCTTTTAAACAGGAATGCCAACTATATATATTTTGCATTATTACAGATGATGCGGAATGGATTTAGTATATCAACAGAAAACGAAAAACAGTTTGATTATCACAAAATAAGAAACCAGTGCCATCAGTAAAACCAGGACCCCATCCACAAAAGTCCTGGCGGAGTATGAAATGTGTATGACCTCCAAGTCCACTCAGTGATGTTGTTAGACTTTTTTCTTCTGTTTATCTTCACTTGTACTTTGTAGGATGTTGTTTTCAATACCATTCATGTAGGATGGTAGTGGAAAGTTGGCTTTAATGATGTGCCCATACGATTCCAGCTTTCCAATCTCGACAGTCATTATGAGATTTCCACTCTGCCTGTTTCTTGTTTGGTAATGTCTCACTGCATCATTTGGGTTACGGTCTAAGTAGGAGATAGCACGGATTATTCTGTAGCTTCTCATTTCTAATTCTTGTATTCTTCGCTGTAATTCTGCGATTAATGTCCAAGATACACAGGTGTGCAGAAAAACTGAAGACGCTAGATTCTAATTTTTGATATCTTGTCTTTCCATATGGTTCTTAGTTTTTCGAAAGTTGCCATTGTGGTGCTCTTGAAATTATTTCTATTCAAACACCAAATTCTTCAAAACACCCATCTTCTTGTCATCGGTGAGGAGGTGGATTGTCCTGCAAAAAGTTAAAAAAAACTCACTGTTTTTCTTTCATCTCTTCGCTAATTGGCAGAGCCAGCTATTATAGTTTTCTACGTTAAACGTTTGGCACTTCTAAAGATAGTCACTGAAATACCATCTTTATCCCACAAAAACTCTGCCGATTTTCGGGTCTTGAATTTCTTCTGTCGTGGCGAGCTTAAGTACCACCACTGCATGAAATATTGTTTGTTTCTCAAATTATCAACGCTAACAAGTCATTCCAGAAAAGAACCAATAAATAGCATAAACTACTGCAAAATCAATATGGCGGTTTCTCCTCAGTATTGTTTCTGGACAACATTCAAACATGTTTATACCCACTTCGATGGCAACGTCATTATGCCAAATTGCTTATGAATTATAAATCTCCAAATGTTCTTTGAATATCTGTAGTATCTCAGCAATTCTTTTAATCGAGATTCATTGATCAACCAAATTTAGGTCATGAACACGATCAACAGTTTCGTGAGTTCTCGCTGTTGAAGGC
The DNA here is from genome assembly GCA_964036315.1 of Acanthosepion esculentum. Lineage (NCBI taxonomy): Eukaryota > Metazoa > Mollusca > Cephalopoda > Sepiida > Sepiidae > Acanthosepion > Acanthosepion esculentum. Next base: position 116,059,371 of record OZ038477.1, on the reverse strand, counting down.
CTTCCAGACTATGCTGCAACCTGAGGTCACAAAATTATGCTACAAGTTGTCACACCACTTAATCATAGTTGAGTATAACGGACATTTGGTACCCAATCGGTACCTTATAGACTCATAGATTTCTTCTGATTTTTTCTTTTGCAGGAACAAGAATTCTATGATGGCCCAGAGGTCAACATTTGAAAATTCCATGCTTTCCGTTGACCTGGTTTCAATCAACGATTTAAAAGAAATTATGAAAATAGGAATTCTGTAAATCTGCACTTCACAATATAAAAGGACGCTCCTTCCAGGTATAGTACCAAAAACATCTTGAATTTCAAACATGGGTCTGAACGAGAACTTTTATAGAGTAACCCACTTGATTACTCATGCAGAATTCATAAGTGTTATGGTCCAGGTTCCTTGTACCACGGTGATGGTCCAAGGTAGAACCAATGAAGAATAACTCGAACACAGGTATGGAATAACACAGATATATTACAAACAGAATGTGTACAAAAGAAGTAGAAGTGTTAGTAATAACAATCAGTTTAGGTTAGAGAGAACTATGTTGTCTCAACCAGTATCACTATTCCAATGTCTTACAATAATCGTCTGACGCGACTCTGTGACTGACTGACTGCCTAACTCACTGACCCACTGTGTGTTTGACTCACACTACTGCTTCCTCTTGAGGCGCAGTATTTATGGTGTACGGGATAGTCCATTACTATTATGGGTAAGTTCTCATAACAATAAGGAATATAACTGCAAAATGAGTGAAATGATTCAGACATTTTTGACGGTATTTGTTTGTAGCAAATACAAGTATTGAAATAATCATATCGGTGGGAATTTTTCAAGTTATAACAGTGTGCCATCTCAAATAAACGTTCCGCCTGGATTTTATATTTTAGTTTAATAAACGTGCAAGTTCAGATAGTCTTCTTCTATGTGCTGTGTCACTTCTCCACAACTTCCCTTCATTTGTAGGTCTTAGCAAGATTTGTCTTTTTACTATGCCTCTCACTTCCTGACCTGTCATCAATCTACACAAGCTTCTGGGGCATTTCGACATGGTGTAATGGTTAGCTGAGTGCCCCATACTTTCGGCCTCGTGTCACTTCTAAACTACACTTAATAAATCACCATTTACACAAACTTGTTAGGTAGTCTGGTTCAGATAAAAATGTCGGAAAATGTTTTGAAAAATAAGGGTGCTGTACCAAATAAGCAAAGTGCCCAGGGGGAAAATTGAAGGAAAGAATCCAATCGTGCCTGCTCTTGTATTTGGTAAAAAAAAGTACGGGTTAACTAGTATATATATATATATATATATATATATATGAATGAATGAATGAATGAATGAATGAATAATGACAAAAGTTATATCTGAAATCTTACACACACACATATATGTATGGAAACATAATATATTTAACCAAAGATATATAGACAATTAATAACGGAATGATATAGAAATATATATATATTTTTGTTCATACGTTATTTTAATAGATACAATATATTTAAGTAAATGCTTTGTTGTTTTTTTTTAAAATAAATAGTATTAATTACATTTGCCGGCTTGAATGTTCGGGAAATTTCGTCGAAAATATGTGTTTCGCCGACAGGAATCGAAACTGTAGCCCCAATGGGAACCATCATTGGATCTGATGTGCTGTTAGCCATTTAGCCACAAAGAAGCGTCTCGTTAGCAAAGTCGGAATTACTGTTTATAAATAACAAATCTTCGACGATCTTTCCCGAACGATCATATCTGCTCACGAAACGTAGCTTAACGTAAACATTGATAACATATTATGAAATGGATATATTTTTCTACGAAATTTCTCGAACTTTCAGGCCGGTATTGTAATTAAAACTGTTTGTTTAAAAGAACAGAGCATTTACTTAAATAAATTGTATGTCTCTCTCTCGCTCTCATATATATATATATATGTGTGTGTGGAGAGAGAGAGAGAGAGAGATAGAGAGAGAGAGATAGCAAAAGGTAAATAAAGTGTTGAAAAACAGAAAGTTTTTTGCTAGAAACAAAGAAAAGAGTCATGGGTTGCTATGTGATATCCATCCTCTCATATGTCAGTAAATACTGAGCAATCTCCCCGTGGGTGAGGAGAAAACTGGTGGCAACAAAAATGTGGTTCTACAGAAGGATATTGAGAATTCCATGGATAGTGCGAGTAAGCAACGAGGGAATCTTAAAGGAAATGGTAACAAAAAGAATACTGAGGAAGACACAGCTGAAACAGAGATAGCAGAAGGCAGCGACACACCCACCTGACGACCTTGACGTGACTGGATGGCGGAACGGGGGTTAGGAGCTTTAGGAAAAGTAGAAAAACTGCTTGAGGCCAGAAGAGATAGGAAGTTTTGAGGAGCCACGATTGCCCATGTCCTAAAGGGACGCGGCATATGTAAGATACAATTCGTGAAAACAAGTTAGAAAATTTAATTCATTTTTTAACTTTACGCTCTGTCGGAACATTTTCAAAACAACTGACCCCCCCCCCAAAAAAAAAAAACAGGAAATAAATCTTCATCATGACACCCCGGCTAATTAAAACGATTCGAATAATTTTAATAGTCAATAAATTTTTTTAATTTCTGTTTTAATTTCTGGGATGAAGAGTTACACTATTTATATTCAGACTATTGTCCTCATCTTTGTTGTTGTGATCACAGCGTTTCGACCGATGTGCGCCCCCACCTTTACCATGTGTATATGGATCTGCGTAACCTACAGGGAATTCTGAACTGCACCCTTTATTTGATCTACGGAAATATACCTCGTTCCACTGCCCATGTCTAGTGATATGGTCTAGTTCTTAATTTTAGTACGACTCAGTTATTGCTCGGCCGTTTTCACTGAGTCAAAGTTCCCGGGCCAGGGATTGAACTCTCAACCACTATGTCTCATCATTTTAATATTGAAATTGCTAGATGTCACTATAAGTTCTATGCTAACAGTTTCTTCTTTCGCACTTTTTGCTTCTCGAACTCATTTTCGGCTTCTTGCTTTTTAATCTTGATCTTCAAAAACTTAAATGCAGTGTCAATCGTCATCTTCCATCTTCTTAAAACCTGTTCTTTTATTGTCCTTTCTGTTTAATAATGTTTTGTTTCTCGGATTCTTTCACTCTCAGTAATCCCCCTACGTCTTAGAAGTTTATCGCCTTGCTTGGGGGGTGGGGGAATAATTAAAAAATATTATTTCCTTTAAGTATTATCTTAACACATCGATTTAGATTAGGTTGGTTGTTTTTATTTTAGCGGCATATCAACACCTCTATGGGTTATTTAATTCCGAAATCTAAATCTGTACGCAGTTTTATTTATTTATTTGTTTATTTTTTAGATAATAATGGTTTCAGTGATACAGGTCTTACTAATTAATCCATAGCTAGGGGAGCAGAGGTGGATTCCTAACTTTCTCAAGGGTATTTGCGCGAGAGTGAATATAACGAACTTGACGGGAATTGGAACTCGTCTCTCCGATTAACAATTCTGAATCATTATCCATTATATCGCCCGTACATTAAAGCTTACAGTACCTATTATTCCCAAGAGATCGCCCATCTAGGTAATGACCAGGCTCGACGTTGCTAAACTTCGGTGATCGTATGGGAACCGGTGTTTCCCGGTGTTTTATGGCCGTAAGCCTGGAAGAAAGAGGAATTGAGATGGGGGGGCGGTAAATGCAGATATAGAAAGAGACATACGAAATAGAGAATAGAGAGAAAGAAGGTAAAAGCAACCACGGAAAGGAAGGGAAGGATAATTTTACACCATCTGCGCATCCAATCTTACAGCACCTGGTATTCTCAAGACGAGGCTCCAGGAGGTAAATATAAGCAGACTTAATTAGGTAGAGATATTGTGAGCGAGGCGAATCAACACACACACACACACACACACACACACACACACACACACACACACACACACACACACACATATATATTATGTCATTCGCGGACAGTACTGTTTCGCTGTATCACAGCTCCTCGGCGCGACTAGACATCCGAATGCTTCAAAGCCAGGACCGAAACCCGACCGATTTGGTGTCAGTCAGAGTTTCTACCACTAAGCTATCATCACTCGGCAGAGAGAAACAGCTAATTCTAGCGCATTGTTTTTACGAATGTAAACAAACGCCTATCGACCAGAGAAAACGCTCAAACACTAATATTGCATGGTTATAATTTATTACATTCGAATCGTAATCACGATCCAATTCATCAGACCTACAAGTCCAAAAAGAAAAAATAATAATGATAATAACTCATATTTATCTGTATCTCAATCTAACTTCTCTCTTTAAAACTTCTATCTTTTAAATTTTATTCCTCACCCTCACCTTAATGCCGTTCCTGGCCTTCTTTCTTCCGTTACACCTCTCTCTAGAGCTTTCATACATTTCCCTCTCACCCTTGTTTCTCACTCCCACACATACACTTCCAGTGAAATTTTGTTTTTTATACCCGGAGTTATATTTTCAGTTTTCTTTTTGAATTTGTAGGTCTGAAGAATTGGATCGTGATTACGATTTCAATGTAATAAATTATAACAATGGAATAATAGTGTTTGAGCCTTTTATATTATATTCTTGGTCTGGCTTGTTCATAAAGCTCTACCTGGATTTTATCCTCTTGGAAATATATATATATATATATATATATATATATATATATATATATATATATATATATGTATGTATGTATATATATATATATATATATATATATGTATGTGTGTATATATATATATATATATATATATAGAAAGGATGAAATTGTAGGTTAAATGAAAAGATGCGAAAGAGACGTGTGTATTGACATGATGGGAGATTCATTGATGGTTTTCTTTTTGTGTAAGGAAGGATCGGTTCAATTTATTGAACGCTGATCTGTGTTTGGTTGCGTTTCCATGACATCATTACTTTGTTATGTTTGCTGAGCGATTGACACAATCCTAGTGTTTATTATTTGCAGTTGACATATACACCAGAACACATCCGCATTTACGAAAGCAATCAGATAATCAATCACACACGTGCATACACAGAGAGACATACACACGTATGTACGCACATCTGTGAGTTTTCACATAATACATCAAAGGACACTTCACTCAGGCCATGTAAAACTTACCATCACTCTCTTTTTTTCTTTTTCCTTCTCTTTCTCTGACACTCTCACTTTCACCATCTTTCTTTCTCAATCTTTCATTCTCTATTTTCTCGTTCCATTTTCATTCTATTTTTTCTCTTCTCTCGTTCTCCATTTCTTTCTTTCTTTCTTTCTCTCTCTCTCTTTCTCTCTCTCTCTCTCTCTATATATATATACACACACACACAAACACACACATATATATATATACATACATATATATATATATATATATATATATATATATATATATATATATATATATATATATATATATATATATATATATATATCCCTCTCTGTCTTAAAGAACTATGTGATCAACAAGTTAAGCATTTTCGGACGAACCGCTGCCAGGCCTTATCAATATTTTAGTTTAAATAATGTATTCGTCTTGAAACTTGTATATTCATGATTGACTAACACACACACACAAATACACACACATACATGTACAAGGTGCGGTATAAATAACGCCTTTTTTATTTATTAACTTTTATTGAACAAAAATAAATTACAATAGTATAAGAAAATTTATAAAAATTATCACATCAAAACAACATGATTAACAAACTATTCAAAATGCCCCCCTCATGTTCAATACAACACTGAACCATATCGGCAACAATTCTACAAATAATTTGTCACATTTCTACATTAATTTCAGAAAAATTATCAGTAAACGACAAAACGGAACGGCTTCAGATTTTGTGAAGCCTTACGTTCAATTACGACTTTCTTCGGTCAGTTGTAATTCATAGCATTATTTGGTCATAATAAAATTATTAATTTAGAAAAAAAAAAAACCAAAACAATGGTTCGAAGAATCTCATAATTGAGTGAAATGCGTCGCAAAAGTTTTATGCTTTCCGTTTTGTCATTTACTAATCAGTCTATTCATATCTATCTATCTATCTATCTATCTATCTATCTATCTATCTATCTAACACGCTCTGTTCATATCTATCCACTGAAACTGTTGAGCGTAATGATAAAAATCAACGACAAACACCACTAAATATGCTAACATTTTATTTAAGAAATTCTTGCAGTTTCTTATGCATTTTAACATTATGATGGCGGACACTTCGTATTTGAAATATACACCCCATTTTTATTTATTAAACAATGCGTATGTGTCTATCAACCTACGCTTTGATTAATAAATAAAAAGGTTGCGTCTATTTCAAATACGAAGTGTCCACCATAGTAACGTTTGAAGTAATAAAAATGTCGGATTAAAAATAAATTCATTAAATCTTTATATCTATCTATCTATCTATATATATATATATATATATATTAGTAGTAGTAGTAGTAGTAGTAGTAGTAGTAGAAGTCTTATAAGTATAAGACACTATACTCGATCGGAAAACCTTCGGTGTCTTGATTTGCAAATAATCAAACCAAAACCAAAGGGAAAAAACGGTATATAAAAAAGAAAGAACCAAGAACATGTACGTTAGCCGAAAATAATCGTCTAAATAAAGTGCTCAATACAGTGAGTAGAGCAGACCTAGTTAGACCTAGAGAGCCAGACAAACCTACCATGGTTTCACCTAAACGGATCGTCACGGAAGGCCGGCTAACAAGGTAAAAAAGAACGGAAACTTAAAGTCAATAAACAAAAAAACCATAACCACATAAACCATAAACCATAAATATCGTTTTTTAAACAGGCTTTTTTGTTTCTACAATTACATCTAGAAGAAGCTGCGCGTGGATTATCCCTAGTTTTTTTCTTATTATATCCGTTAATTAAATTCGCTACATTTGGCAAGCCTGCCCCCTCCAGGGAAAATGTTAACAGGAGTGCGTGGTGTACCAAGTTAAAATATATAAGGACATAAATAACTACAACAACGATATAAACCCTAAAGTATACATAGGGGCTACTCAAAATGTGTTTAAAAAAACGATATTACAACCATATGAGTAGCTTTAATAATGAAAAAAACAAACATAGTACTACGCTTTCTACCTATATATGGAAATTTAGACTTGACAATAACAAAGATCCCATCCTGAAATGGGAAATATTAAAAAGATGTTCTAAATGTAGAGCAGGTTATAAATTTTGTAAACTATGTTTAGAGGAAAAATTAGCTATAGCTCTATATAGGGAACCTGATCATTTATTAAATTCTAAAACGGAAATTCTAAACAAATGTATACATAGAAAACGTTGGTTGTTAGACTAGGTCTCCTCTCCCCGGTAATAATAATATCAAATAATAATTTTTTTTTATACTTCGATTGAATAAATAGTTACTATTTGTCCGTGTTTTTCTTTAAACCCCCCTCCCTCTTTCGTCAAATTTTAGAATAAATGGTTCTCCCCAACCCTCCCTGTTGATTGTTTTTTTTTTTTTGGTCACGTGGTTATGTTTTTTGTTTGTTTATTGACTATAAGTTTCCGTTCTTTCTTACCTTGTTAGCCGGCCTTCCCTGACGATCCGTTTAGGTGAAACCGTGGTAGGTTTGTCTGGCTCTCTAGGTCTAACTATATATATATATATATATATATATATATATATATATATATATATATATATATATATATATATGCGTGTGTGTGTGTGTGTGGCGTTTTCAAAATTTCTTGGTTCCACCTACTTCTCAAATACTTCATTGAAATACTGATTTTTAAATATAGAACAGACAGATAACTTTTCATTAACCTATTATCCCCCTACACACACACACACACACAAACACACACACACACACACAGACACACACATATATATATATATATATATATATATATATATATATATATATATATATATATATATGAAGAAATATAGTCTTAAGGTGTGCTATATTTATGGGATAAAGTGCTCAATATCAGAGATAGAGCGTGTGTAAATATAAATTGAACATTGAAGTCAACACTTAGAGGTGACAGTCTGTTTCATGCTAGACGCAATCGTCAGGCCAACGATTGCGTCTAGCATGAAACAGACTGTGGCCTCTAAGTGTTGACTTCAATGTTCACTTTTATGTTTATATATATATATATATATATATATATATATATATATATATATATATATATATATATATATATATATATATATATAGCGGGTGTAACAGCAGAGGTTCCTCTGTATATTGTTCTTTCTTGCGCGTGTGCTTGAATGTCTGCGCGTTTGGGTAACAGCACAAGCCAACTGGACGAAACACGAGAAGGAAGAAAAGAATTAATATGGCGAAAATACAAACGCCTCTAAGGCAAAGAATGTCTAACCTTTTAGGAGATTTCCAGTAATTTTTTTTCGTTTTATAATTTTTCAAAAACTGTTTTGTTATTGTTGTTTTTCATGTAGTTTACTTATATATTACAACGCTGGTTCTTCGAATATATCGAATTTTGTATAATAAATAAATAAAAAACCTTAAAGATACATTTCGATTATAATTCGTTTTGTGAATATTGTTATGTTCATATCTTCAGACCGAAAATTCTTAATAAATGGAGACAAGTCCCCCGGACTGATATACTAGATTAACAGGAGGAACGGAAAGTAAGAGAGAAGAGAGGAAAGAGGGAGAGGAAAGAGGGAGAGGAAGAGGAAGAGGAAGAATTTTATATTCGAAAATCTGTTATTTTTCATTCTTACTCTCTCTCTCTTTCTTTTCTTCTCTCTTGCTTTCCTTTGTCTTCATTTATTAAGAATTTTCAGTTTGAAGAGATGAATATAACATTATTCAGGAAATAAATTATAACCGAAATGGAACTTTAAGGTTTTCTTCTTGATTTATTATTTAACATATTTACACACACACACACACACACACACACACACACACACACACACACACACACACACACACACACTCTCTCTCTCTCTCTCTCTCTCTCTCTCTCTCTCTGTATAACTGACTTTATCATCACTTCAACATTAAATCTTGTCCTCTCTCTTTCTGCACTCTTTCGCACTTCTTGGCTCATACAAATTGTAATTGAAAACCTATATAAAACATTGTGTATGTGTGTGTTTATGGCCTCACGTTTTCAACTGACTTGAAGTGGAACGACTACATCGAATCAATAGCCGCGTCTACTACAAGGAAACCTGGCTCACTGTGTCGTACCAGAAGGTTTTTCTTGTCAGAGTCCATCTTGCACATTTACAAATCTACCATTCGTCCGTGCATTGAATAATGTTGTCATATCTGGTATGGTGTTTCTGCTACTCATGTCAAGGTTCTTGACAAAATCCAAAAAAGGATCTGCAATGTATTCGACCCTGACCTGGCATCTCGACTTCAGTCACTTTATCACCGACGTGACGTAGCTTCTCTCTGTCTTTTCTACAAATATTTTCATGTTAACTACTCTGACGAGTTTTTTTCCACCCTGGTGCCCGGTCTACGTGAGTTTAAGTGTGCCACTAGACTGGCATATAGGTCCTACCCTTTTACTGTTGAATTAGTTAATTGTAACCACCACTTCTGCTCTAATAGTTTATTTTCTCGCACTTCCCGCCGGTGGAACTCCTTTCCGTTTTCTTGCTTCCCTGATAACTACAATCTTCAAAAATTTAAATTCAACGTCAATCGTCATCTTCTATCTTCTTGAACCCCGTTCAGCTTTTATCCTTTCCTCGGTCCCTTATATACTAGTTTTTTTTCCCTCGCCGTTACTCTTTGTAATCACCCTGCGCACAAGTAGCTTTCCCACCTTGCTTGAGGTGGGGTGATTAAAAAAAAGAAGATATGTGGGAACACTTATAAGAAGTAAATTCACCGTTAAAAAGAATTTTCAGCATTGTAGTGTGTCAAGTGTTTGACCAATTCCGTTGAATTGGTGCACGAAACTTAAATACCCAACTGTTGTTACCAAGTAATGGTTTAGAAATAACAAAACAAGAGATTGGTTTGCAGATAAATAGTGTATTGAACAGTAAATATAACAGAAGTGTGTTACACGACTTGGGAGTGTGTATCGGTTGACCAGTCTATATCATTGTTATATTTAGTACCCCCCTCCCCAACGAGGGTACATATGGCACAAGGCCGAGTTTAACGTGGGTCATCCGAGCCCGTGGGCTTGGCCAAAAAATCCCCGTAGAACCCGCATAAACGGTTCGGGTCTGTCTACCTCCCCGGACGAGACTCTGCCCTTCGGCACGGCCTCGTCCGGGTTCCTCTCTGCCCAAAGCAGAGAGTTCGACAGGAGCTGCGAACAGTCACAGTCTCGGTAGAACAGTCATTATTCCCCTGAGGCTTACTTTCCTACTATTTTATAGTAAGTGGAAGAGTCCACAATAGCCTTATTAGAGGGAAGACATCACAACACCAACCGAATCCAGTTTCATTCAGTTTATAGTGAATAATAATCATATGTTCAATGTTATTATTTTATTACCAGTTTTAGTCCATCATTGTTGTTTTTTTGTTTTTCGAAACACTCTTGGTCAACAAACTCTTCGACCGCTAGAGCAAACAGCGAAAAATCGGGAGTAAAGATGTAGCTCCAACTGGATTTGAATTTGCCTGCCATGATCTTCGGAGCGCATCTCTCATAGACGCCGCCTTAACCAGTTAGGCCCCGGAAGAATCCATAATTAAGTGGAGTATAATAGGTAATTGTTCTACAGTCATTATTTTTTTGGTTATTTATACTAGGGATCTGATTTTTTTTTTTAAGTGAAGAAGATTGACAGTGTTTTGGGGATTTCGGGCCAAGAGAAAATGAAAGGAAAATCATTAAGGTATTAAAATAAAAATAAATAAGACAATACTATATTTGGAATCATTTATTTGAAAGGATATTAAATAATATTTCTAATGTAAATAAACGTAAACTCGAATTCTTTTAGTAGTGCTTTTCAAAGGTAAAAATCAAGGGGAATGATGAAATTTTTTTCTGGGATAAAACCAGGTCAAACCGCGTTTGAAAAGTTGTGTCTCCTCTCAGCAAAACTCATTGTAAATGTTGATCAGTTAAGACCGAGCTAGGAGCAGATTTAGTATGTTTTATCGTTGAAAATATCTTATCTAAATATGTTGTGTCAGATACTGAACTTAATTGTCAGACAAAAGATCAGTTTGGAGGCAGGTGCAAAATGTCAATTAATTTTTCCCTCCTTTTTGATGATCTTTTACTTTGTATCATAATCTTTATCTTTGATTATAATTAGTAGCCATTTTATTTTTTTAAATATATTTTTTCTCAGATTTGAATATATTTAAAGTATAATTGCAATAATAATAATAAAAAGAATAACGCAAATCGCAAACGTCTAATAAAACACTTAAAATTACTAGCATTTAACGCATTTCAATGTGAACAGATTTTTGTAAAAAAAAAAGAACAATAAGAAAACTCGAGCGACAATAATCAACAAATAAATCTAAACTCCAACGAGCGGTGTATATACGAAACTTAAAGTCAGTCACAAGATTAGTCCTCTTAGGCTCTCTTCATCTGTTGACTATATATGAAATATATAATTTCTAAAATATTGTGATATTTATTATTTGTTTCATCTTATATATAAAGTACAGTGTATGTGTGTGTGTTTGTGCGTGTCCAAGCTACTCCTTGGCTCCCACTGGTCCGATTTCAATGATTCATAACTCATTCAAAAGCCCTAGAAAAGTTAGGCGCAGGGAACGATTTTCGTTGATCTCAGATTCAGGGTTGCTAGATTATGCGAGGTTAAAAATATATATTAATATATTATACTAGCCATTATCGTTTCTTTCAGGGTTCAAGGGGAGTAACTTTTCCTTTTGTATCCAAAATTGCAGCTAGCTTGAAATTTTAAGCTAGCTTAAAAGCCGCCCTATCGGCGGCATTTAAGCTAGCTCATGTGGAGTACTCTTTGGCCATTATCACAATAGCTAGGGAGTAGATGCAATAGGCATCAATAAAGTACAGAAGAACTCAAAATTGATCGCTGCATTTAAGTATTGGATTAATGTTTAAGCTTACCTTTTAAAAGTTCAACGATAATTCGTCTGCTGCCACTTAATTTAAAGACGATTTGATGCACGTAGATCCTTATTTTCCGTACAAAAAGTTATTCTTATTTCATGAGTGACAGAACAGAATTTATAAGATAAGAGGTAGAGAAACATAACAGCTAATTAAGTAAAACCTATATTATGGAATCTATATGAATAAATGTGAATTCTGAGATTAAAAACCTCAGCGCTACTTTACAGTAATTTACACAGCACAAGCTCAATATATTATCTACCTCTAGGCAATTTTACTTTCCAGGTTTAACTAATTTGCATATTGACATTTTAAAAAATTAATTCATTAATTAACTGTGCTTCATTACTGTTCTTTTATTCAAGGATTGTTTTGATTTTTATATAAAAAATAATTCTGTTTAGGAATATCGTTTTATAAAGTGCAGAAAAGTGTTTGAAATTTGCATTTTACTTGGCTTTCAACAAGTTGGCATCTATTTTTAAAACTTTTCTTAACTATAACAAGCCGATTTATGAATGAAATGTTCATTTAAAATTTTTGTCTCAAAGATTTCAAGTAGTGAATATATCTTACTTTGCGAAGCGATAGCGAGCGGGCGAAGCCTGCTAGTATATTATAAGTTTACTTCATTCTTAAATGACAAATAGAATTGTTTTAAAAATGTTATACGTAATAAAAATAGTAAAAAGAAGAACAATGTAAAAGTTATTATTTAATAATAATAGAATATTCCATATGGTTGGCGCCATGGATTTGATTCGCTGGTTGTGGTTGAACGACTGCTACTCGACGCCATTTTTGTTGTACTATCAATAAATAACAGAATTATTTATTTTGAACATTTTAGATGAGACATTTTGAATATTTTATTGATCAATTAAAAAAGAAAAAAATATTTATTAGCGTTTTATGTTATTTAGCGCACGTGTTTATAGCAACTGTCATTTGCACAGACTCGGTTGCGTTCATAATTCTTTGATGTTTACCTGAATACACGCGCTGTGTTCTAGAAGACCGATTAATAATCTCCATATAGACACCTGGATCAGTTTAATTGGTTAATTATAGGCACTTGAATTAATTATAATAGTAATGATGATAATAGCCATTTCCTTATAAGGAAACATTCAGCATTCATTGACCGAGCAGCCAGGGCTACTTTCTGCTGGAATTTATAAAAGCTTTCTCTTAAAACAATTTTTAGAGGGATAGGTTTCTCAAGCCCAGTAGCTTTTATCACTCTTTCCTTTACTGATGACTATGCATTCTGTCTTCTTGTAGTTTATACTTAATCCTTTTTTCTCACGCTCCTTCGCTACCTTCTGTAGCAGATTTTGTAATTCCTTTTGAGTGTCTGCTTACTGTGTCACAGGGAGGGCTAAGAATGAGAAATCGGAGATTTAAGTTCGAATTCCAGTTAGGATTTGTTGCATTCACTTATGAGCAAATAGCTTTGGGAAAGGCAGGGATCCTTCTCTTCCCCTAGCTATAGGCTAAACAGCTGGACATGTAACCCTTCTGATTTCTTGTTTCCCTGCCACCAATAATCTTAAAAAATGTTGATGCAACGTCGATCGTCATCTTCTGTCTTCTTGAATCCTGCTTCTTTATTGTCCTTTTCCTCACTTCTGCTCACTAAAGACTTCTCATTCTCTTTCACTCCCTGTATCCCCATGCATCTGAGTGGCATTGTCGCCTTTCTTGGTGCGAAACAGTTAAAAAAAAAAATGGAAAAATCATTGTTATTTAAAAAAACAAAAAAATTAATGCAGTATTCACTCGCAAAAAAAAAATAAAATAAAATTATTCTTACAATCTAAAATATGTTTTGGTTTTAAATAAACCACAAAATGCTGATAAGTCGTAAAAACAAACCAATCAATCTTAGATCTAGTGAGGAAGAAATTCACTGTTAGATAGACATATTAACTGATGCAGTATACCAAATGCTTTTCCAAGAAATTTAAAATAACTTGATAAATTTCAAGTTAAATAATTCGACAGGTGAATTACCTTGAAAAGGGAACAGAAGAATTAATAGTTGTGTAATTGGTGTATAAATTATTTTATTTTCCAACTGAAAAACCGAATCACAGAGGAAGGGAAGACTTGAAGCAAGAGAAATGTACCTCTACAGAATGGTGCTGAGAATATTATGCAGGGAGTGAATAAGCCATGAAGAAGGGATTATACAGACGAAGGTCAAACAAACAGATCGAGTTCAGTAATGCGCGGTGGAATAGCAAAAGATGTTTTCCAAAAACTAATCAAAGTACTAAGAAACAGGAAAACTTTGTTAGAAACAATAGAAAATATAGCTGAACTGCTATGGAATACCAATCCTCTTATATGGCCATGGATGTTGGGAAATTTCCTCACAGATGAAGAGAATGCTTGAGGCAACAGAAATGTGGTTCTACCGGAGGATGGTGGAGATAAAATAGAAGGAAAATGGGACCAACGAGAAAATTTTCACAAAAATAGGAACGAATAACGAACATGTGCTTAGGGTCATAAGTGGACCGTTTCTGGCATGTATAATGAGGAACGTGGGCTTGGAGAAGTTCATACTTGCGGGATATACTGAAGGCAAGAGGGGCAGAGGGAAACAGAGAGTAGCCTACCTAACGAGCTTATGAAAATGGATGGCGGAACAAGGAGTGGGAAGGATATAAAAAAAACATTGCAAAAAGCTATAAAGGATGGGAAGTTGTGGAGCGGCATGATCATGCACTTTCTAAAGGGACACTGCACATAGAAGAAAAAGAAGAAGAAGAAGAATGATGAGGATAATGGTATATGAATGATAAACTTACACTGCTAGAATAGTGGTTAATTCAACACTACTACGTGGATTTTTAGACCGCTCTTTGAACTTGTATAGAAAGGATGTGTCTTCTCATTGGACTTTTATTCAACCGTTACAGTGATGTGACCCTGAGAGAATCCTGGTAGGATTCATTATTGGCGGCCACAATCTTAACAGTATAAGCAGATGACACAGGGTTGATGATAGTAATGGAATGGCAGGGAGTGTTTTAACAGAGTGCGGAAGGTGGAGGGACGATAGTATATAGCAGTTCAATATTCTTTTCTTTGATTCTAATGAAATTTTCCTGTTTCCTCATACTATGCTTATGCAGCTTTCGCTACCGAATGCACCTTAGGGTTTTAGTGTCGCACTTTCCGTCCTCTGTTAAAACACTTCCCAGATAGTTAAATTGTTGATTTTAGTATCCCCATTTTGTAATTTACATGTTGGGCTTTTCATTTTGCTGGTAACCATGCATTCTGTCTTCTTACAATTAATGTTTAGCCATTAGATCTGAAATAATGCTAGTAAAAAAATGAAAATGTTGTATTGCGTTGTTCTACGATACGCAATCAGTAGTCAACTTCTGCAATTGTTTGAGGTACGCCATAAGAGAAATATCTATTATAGCTTCACAACCTAACGAAACTAGAAAGATGTCAGTTATTTTATTTTCTCCCCTTCTTGCCTGGTTATCTTTCAATTTTTTAGCTCTAGCCTGGGCTGTAAAACACCGAAGTCTCAACAAATTCTGGTTCATCTTGATGCCATATTCGAGAAAAAAAAATCTATAAATCTAGTTTCATCTCGCTGCTTCCTGCTTTCCTGCCTGCTGGAAGTCATCGTCTGTTGTTCCAATTTATAAGAACTCTGGTAAACTATCCGACCCTTCCACCTATTGTCCTATTAACCTTCTATCGCTTTTTAGGAAACTCCTAGAGGCTCTAATCAATACTGAATTGGTTCATCGTCTCTCATCTCAGGGCCTTTTCTCAGACAAGCAATATGGATTTCGTTTCTCTAGATCAACTGCTAATGTACTGACGATAATTGCGGAAAGAGTCTATCATACTCTAGATAAAAACGGTGAAATCCGGTCTGTAGCATTGGACATCTCGAAAGCCTTTGACAGGGTCTGGCATTCTAGTCTTCTTCACAAGCTGAAAAATTATGAAACCATATAGAACAATATGCCTCAATTGATCAAATGTAACAGGACTGCATGAAATACAGCTCGCGGGGTTCATGTAGTCTACGAGACTACTCAGTATGGCCGCCGATGGGTTTTCAAGCTAGTAAAGTTTTTGCTCATCAGAATATTTTCGGCGACTGATCGCATACGAAGAATTCAGCTTTGTGTAAGCATGACTTTATTCAACGAATATTTCTCTGTCTTTGTATCTAATTAATCCTTTTAACGCCCAGCAGAAAAAGAAGAGCTATTTTCTCGACGTCCCTCTCTCTCTCCCCCTCTCTCTCTCTCTCTCTCTCTCAATATATATATATCTGTTTCTATCTCACTCATACTCGGTAATTTACTTTAAAAATGTGCTCTTGCAGACCGCGGACAATATTCTGTGATCAGTGTGGCCTGCCTCAATTTTTAATCGTGAAAGCCTGGAATAAAGTATTTCCGGTAGATCATTGAATATAACAGACTTCCAAAGAAGGCTGAAAAGTGTAACGAACGAATTACTGTAATAAAGACAACAGAAACAAGGAAACTGACACAGCAGAAACAATAGAATTCTAACGGTAAGATATATTTGATTAATAATACTGTTTCTGTTATTAATAAAAGTTAGAGATATAAAAAGGATTAATATTCAATATTAGTTAATTAAATGTGGTTAGAAAGTTAGCCTTCCGACCGTGAAACACGGGTTCGAATTTCACCATGGACGATTTGTCAGGGTGGTGACTTCTTAATAGTATCAGCTTATGCGGGTATGTTGAGGAGTGCCTGCAAACGATGCTATGGATAGGCCCAAGCCTTGTGAGTGAAATTGAGTAGACGAAACTGTTTGGATGCCGTACATGGTTGCGCTAGCACAAAGTCACAGGCCATCATGACCGAGAGTTTTAGTGTACTGGCTTTGTTTAGCTGCTGATTCTAACAGGTTATGCGTTCTCTCCCAGAAACTGTAAGTAAGGTCAGCTCATCGTTGTTGCCGTTTTAACCACAGTCTCAGTATCGTTGCAGAAACACAAATGTGCCTGAACAGGCGTCTGTCATAGGGATAAGCTAGCCACTTTAGCAGAAGAGCATACTCGAAAACAAACAGCCAACCATTACATAACATATGATGAATTAACATGGTGTAATCTTGGAACCACAACGAGTCTAGTTGAATATTATTACTATTATTATTATTATAGAGGGTTATTTATTTTCATAAGTAATGAGGAACACATTGTTTCAATAAATGTGAATGGCGCAGCCACTCGTATCCTAAGACGGCCAGCCAATCCCTGTTTCAGACGCCTGCTCTGTCACATTTGTGTTTTTTCAACACCCACAGAGCCCACTTGTTTTTTTTTATATCTATCGTAATAAACAGTCTGAACAAGGCCAGCACGCTCAAACCCTCTGTCACGATGACTTGTGACTTCGTGCTAGCACAACTATCGACGGCTCCCAAAGACTTCGGTCTACCCAATTTCACTCACAAGGTTTGGATCAACCCGTGGTATGGTTTTCAGGCACTTTCCAAAAGTGCCGGACGCTGGGATCACCGCTCCGGACAGATAACATCAAGAAGTCACCTTCCTGACAAATCAACCATAGTGAGATTCGAACCCGAGTCTCATGGTCAGAAAGCGAACGTTTTTAACCACTCGGTCACGTGCCCATCAATAAGGTTGTCTGAAATAGGATATTTTTGACGGTTTAAATTTCGCCAAAGATTGCATCTGGCTTTTACTTTACAGCTCTTATATAAAACCAAATATATCGTTTTTTTTTATTATTGTAACCTACTACGCGTGGAGTCTGCTGTGAGCCACCTTTACGCATAGATGACTTCAGAACAATGAACAACTATGTGCTACACTCCACGTAGATCTGTTCGTTTTTCATGTCGCCTCTTACGAACCTGCAGAAGAGGCATATTACGACTCTCCTGTTCATGAAACCAAGGACTACAGCGAACGTTATCCACTTCCCTTAGGACTTGCACCTTTAAGCACAATATTCGCCAGGTAATAACGTCAGTAAACATTGGGATCAATAAATCGACGCCTCTTTATTTTTAATTTCAAAAAAAGAAAGAAAGAAAAACTCTGAGCTTTTTATGCTATTTAGCGCACCTGAATACAATCGTGTTTATAGCAACGGTCAATTTATACATTTGATTCTGATCGTAATTCGCTGACGCACACCTGATTCTACACATTGCGCTTTGGAAGACTGATTAATAATCTACATGCAAGAACTTGAATCGATCTACCTGGTTACACTTGAAGTAATAGTTTATGTACGGATCTGCCTGTATTAGTAAGATATAATACGTGCCTCTTACTTCAATTTGCTAATCTATCATAGCTTTTCAGATTCATCTAGGAATAAAAAAAAATGTACTACCATTAAGAGTTCCAATAGCAAGTTATCTCAAAAGAGCTTATATTACTTACTGTAGTTAAAAGAATATAAAAGGGATGTCTGTGAATAAATGCGCGTTAATCAGCTCAAATATTTGTAAGCATTTTAAAAATAAAAGTGGCATTAGAAATAGATACAAAGTAACGACAGAATTTCTATTAAAGCAGAACAACAAAGGTGATAATGTAAACGGACTTTAGAGACATTACGAGTCATTATGAGTTAAACAACAGAAGAGAGTTGGTTTGTGTGGCAACCAATGTAAAAATGGACTCTAAATTTCAGCGTGGAGAAAACATCGGAATATCAATTCACTATGTTCCCCAAGGAGGCATAGTAATTTATAAATAATAAAGAAATTTGTGGAGAACAATGATCCCCCTGGGTTCTGAAGGGGGCATGGCATTTAAAAAATTAAAGCGCGTATATATTTTATGTTCTTTCTTTCCTTTTATGTGCCGTGTCCCTTCAGGACGTAGGCGATCGTGGCTCCCAACTTCCTCCCCTGCCTTGTAGCTCTCAATAAGTTTTGTCCCTTTGCTATTTCCCCCAGACCATGTTCTGTCATCCGCTTGTTTAAGCCTGCTATGTATGTCATGCGTTGCTTTCCTTTGTCTCTCTATTCGACCTGTGAGTATCAGATTCTCCAAGCCCTCCTTTCTCATTACGTATCCCAGAAATTTTAGCTGCCTCTTCGTGATGTTCCTCCTTGTTTGCATCCTCTCCAAAACTTCATCGTGGCTCACGCGTTCGGTCCGCGACATCCTTAGCATCCTTCTGTAGAACCATACGCTCATTGCCTCAAGTCTCTTCCTTCATTTTTGAGGAACCGTTGAGGACAGATGTCACGTAACAGCTCAGTACTCTTTTCTTTTTACCAAAAAAAAAAAAAAAAAATCCTGTCTCGTAATACTCTGCCTAGCTTTCTCTGTGCGCATGCATGCCGTTTGCTGCCAGTATAGGTTCTTGATTATTCTGCTATCCCTCCCAAATATATCAAGGTTGCTGAGTAGTTCCAGCAGATCCTTGTGGCGTACTTTGTCGGACACCTTTGCGTAGTCTATAAAACATAGGTAAACGTCCTTCTGCATTTACTAAAAATAGGAGGACGCTTTGAATATATATATATATATATTACAATGAATCATTCATACAAAAAGTATATTAGCAAAGTTAATGATATAAAATGGCGAAATGCCTTCACTAACAAAATTTTAAAGGGGCATTAACCTACCAATCATTCGATGAATGTTATGATCCTTGTTTTTTTTTAAAATTATAAGTTGTATAAGGTCTTTCTTAAATACGCAAGTACTTCATTGTAATATAAATTGAACTGCATCATATATTTGAATTAAAAGAACTGATCCGACGTGTAAATTCTTAATGTTGCGACTGCACGCTCCAAAAGTTTGCATATTTCGATTCGCATTATATTTTTTCGTTCGGATGCTACCTGAATTTTACCAAAAACAAAATAATTTCCATGCCTGAAGATGACTGAATGTACAGTCAAAAGTACTTGCGTATTTAAGAAAGATTATATGCAGCTTGACATGCTTATACATGAATGATTCATTGTGATATAAATTGAACTGCACCACACATTTGATATATATATATATATTTCCAAATTGCTGTCGGAGTGAATTGCGTCATGGTGCTCTTTTTCTCACAGACAGTGCCTAACTGACCCTATTATACTGCGCAGTCGCTAAAATCGATAACAAAAAAACCGCATGCGCGAAATTAAAAATATGAGATGGTGACAATTTACCCATCGCAGCTTATATATATATATATATATATATATATATATATATATATATATATATATATATATATATATATATATATATATTCAAAGTGTCAGCTTTCATCGCTATTGGATCGTATATAGGAATTCTACTTGAGGTCAGGTGTGAGTTTGAAGCCCAGTATGCTCACGAGGCACGGTGCCTCCTCGAGGAGACTTCCGTTCATTATGACTGGCGGTAGTTCGGGGTCTGGTCAGCGATGATGGAATGTAAGCAGTTTGTTTTTAGAGGCAAATGGATGTAACCAGACAGTTTTTTCCCCACTGGGGAGTTAGTGTTATATCGAAAGAGAGGTTAGCTGACCAAACCTAAATATGTCACTATTATTAATTCTAAATAGTTCTAAGCAAAAACGAGAAGAAATGACTGTAAGAAGACAGTGTGAGTTATCCCACTTGGATCTGCCAAAAGCGCTCGCTAGGAAGCGCTCTTTAAGCCTATAAATAAGAAATGATATTCTCACTCACTCTTGCTTTCAGATGTAGTCACACATGGGTAAAGTAGAGTACCCACTAGCGAAAGCTTTTGGCCGAGCCAGCTGGGATTGCATAGAACATAATGTATGCCGTTAGCAAGAGAAAATGTCCAAGATGCGAATTTCGAATTGGCTGTTGCCAATATCAAACGAGTACAGAAGCTTGAATATGTGTTTGGACAGAGGAAAGAAAATATGGCACCAAAATCCGGACGCGCAAAAAAGATGTTTTCCAAAAACGTAAACAAAGTACTAAGAAACGGAAAAAAGATCGCTAGAAACCAAGAAAAGAGTGTTGAACTGCTGTGTAATACGTAATCTCTCATATGGCAGTGAATGCTAGACAATCTCTTTACAAATGAAGAGAAAACTAGCAGCAATAGAAATGTGATTTATACAGAAGGGTGCTGGTTTACCATAGACGTCTTCCATATAGCCCCAAATAGATATCGTGTCTCAAAATGCAACGAACTAAGCCAATTAGTTTTAGTTATGCATTTATGAAGTTTAGGTGAACCTGGTACAGAGCCTTAATTATAGAGCACTCTTTCAAAATCGAGCTCACTGACGCACCAATATCCTCAAAAATTGCCTTGATAGTTCCATGGCGTTGCGATAAAACTCATATTTTTTTTGCCGTGTATTTCAAAGCAGTCGGGCACCCGGTGATGATCTATAACTAGTGAATTGCCCAGCGTGACGAGCTGACTGATAATCGGTACTACAGTAGCCACCCCACAAATGATCGATTGTATTTATAATCTTGAATAAGTAGTCGATCACGAATACAAGTGCGTCTTTATGCAAATAACTGTATAATTTTCATACCGTTTCGATTACTCAACATGTCTACACAGGCCGGATTATGCACGCCAACATACAATAAAAGCATACATAAGCACAAGGAGGTATCCAGGCGCACGAACAGGAGGGTAATTCATATGCAAGTCTTAGACAATCACAACCATATTACAGAATCGTGTTTTTGGGTGCCTAAACCCATGGGTGGTCCTGTAGGATGAGGGTGGAGGCTGGAATTTTAGTTGTGGTGGACGCTTCTCTTGGTGTTTAAATGTTTTAATTACATCAGTTTGTTTGTAATAGCCATATGTGAACACTTTTCTACGTACTGCTTAATGCTGTTCCGCGCAGTGTATACGATTTCGCATGGCTGATTTAAGCAAATAATTAGTGAGGCAATGTGTGCAAGTATTTGACACTGTTCAAGCAAAGAAGTTGAGGGACGCCATAGAGATTATGAAGAAAGGTATTAACTTTTATTGTTATTTTTATTATTCGTTTTTCCTTTTAACATATTCACCACTGCGCATGCTTGCGTTTTATTATATATATATATTTAACATTTTATATGTCTATTCTCGAATATACAGATATACCCACATGTACACACATGCATATTAGTATGTTATGGGTTTTTAAAAGACCTCGGGTCAAACAAAGCAGGGATACTCTATACAGTTCTATTGCTCAAATTTTGGGAAGTGGGTCTGACCGAGAAATGTTCATTACATACAGCTCTCTCTCTCTCTCTCTCTTTCTGTCTATCTATCTATCTATCTATCTATCTATCTATCTATCTATCTATCTATATATATATATATATATATATATATATATATATATATATATATATATATGTGTGTGTGTGCGTGCGTGTGTGTGTGTGTGGCCTGACTATTTCGTTTAAGCATGAAATAAACTGTCGCCGTTGGGTGTTGATCTCAATGTCCACTTTTATATTTACATACGCTCTATCCCTGATATCGAGCACTTCAAATGATAAATATAGCATACCTTATAACTATATATTTTTATCATATATATATATATATATATATATATATATATATA
Organism: Acanthosepion esculentum; assembly: GCA_964036315.1. Classification (NCBI taxonomy): domain Eukaryota; kingdom Metazoa; phylum Mollusca; class Cephalopoda; order Sepiida; family Sepiidae; genus Acanthosepion; species Acanthosepion esculentum. The sequence goes on along the minus strand of OZ038477.1, from coordinate 116,036,662 downwards.
TTGAAATAGAGGATTGAAATACGGCACAATTTACAAATATATTGCCGATAAAAAATGTGTGTAAAAAGTTGAATAACGTTCATCTTTAATCGTGTAGATAGGTTCACATATCGTCCAGTTCATACTCCTTCCCGGTTTATTAAACAGAAGCAGAGGTTTGTCCCTTGTTTCCTGTTTAGGATTGAGTTTCCGGCTCCTTCTAATGTCTTCTCATTCCCTTTCACACCCAGTCACATATTGCCTCTTAGTGGCATTAATGGCTTGTTTGGGGTGAATTGATTAAAAAAAATTTGAGAATGGCTGATTTAATTAAAAAATATTGAGAAATTTCAGCTAATGACTACATGTCAGTTCAGGGATTTATTGATACATCCATCCATCCTTTTATTACCCTTATATATATATATATATATATATATATATATATATATATATATATATATATATATATATATATATATATATACAAATAAAGAGAAAGAACGGTCAGATTAAGAATCCATATTTCTTTAGCATTTTCTAAAAGTGCTCGATACAACGTAGACAATAATATTTTAATAATATTTTTACTTAAATAATATTTTACATCGCGACACGGAAATTTTTGTTTCGAAACATTAAATTTGTTCCATTATCAAGCGATTTTAGGTATAATGGAACAAACGCTTTTTAAACCTGTTGTCAGATTAAGTTCTGTTACGACATGATTGATGAGTGCTGACATAAAACGTTAACCACTGTAATTAATAATTTTGAAAAAAAAAAAAAGTAGTAGCCTTATAAAAATATAGGATTTGATGAAAATTATTGAATTTAACGATCAATTAACTGTATTTTGAAAAGAATATTAAAATATTGTGAAAATAGTTTTAAAACTAATAGTTGTCTTTTATTCATCCATTCAGAATAAAGGTTAAGTGGGTATTGTGTCAATTATCCTTCTTCATATACGACGAAAAATTACAAGTTTCTCATGAAGATGAAGCACCACTAATGATATTTTTTACAATGCCAAAAGTATATTCCTAACACTAAAACACCATCGTATGCGGTGCAACACTCTAGCCTATATATAGACTTCTTTAAAACACGCATAGCAGAGCTCGCTCGCGTCACACACTCACACACATACGCACACAAAAGAAGAGGCAATCTCGCCAAGTCTCTTTCATTAGAATGTAATACAGTAGAAACATTAATTATTCAAAAGTAATGATTTACCATACACGTAAGAGTGAGTAACTGCCCTCTAGCATGGGTCTCTTTATGAGTGTGAATCAATAAGTCGATCACCAGACATAATTAATGGCGAATTATGATCGGAAATTTTCGCTGTATATTGTTTGAGCTATAAGTCGTATAGAGAAGCGTATGTCTGACAAGAAAGATGATGGTGAAATATATATATATATATATATATATATATATATATATATATATATATATATATATATATATATATATATATATATATTGATCGATCCACTATCTTTCTCCACATTCTCTCCTTTACCACTCCTATCTGCTCTTCCTCCAAACCTTATGTAACCCCCTGCGTACTAGTGGCCTCCAGCCTTGTTTGGGGTGATATGTTTAAAAAATTTTTATTTATGACTGTGTGTGTGTTTGTGTGTGTGTGTGTGTGTGTGTGTGTGTGTTGTGCATGTGTGCGTGTGGTTATATATATATATGTATATATATATATATATATATATATATATATATATATATATATATATATATATATATATATATATATATATATATATATATATATATGCAAATATGTAGAAAAATAGGAAAGAACACGTTAGGTAAATAATCCTAATTTCTTTAGTATTTTTGTTTTTATTTAAAAAAAAACAGTGCTCCATACAGAAGTAGAGCTTAAATTATAATTATTTAAAAAAAAAAATATGATTCCTTCACTACATAAATGTTCTCATGTTTCAAAAACAAGAGCCAAAAACCTCTATATAATTATTGAAATAAAATTGAATTAAAGTATGAAGCTCTGTTTCATCCTCAAGTGAAAATTAAGGTTCCTAAATTTTCGCTTGAGAATGAAACGCTATTACCCCATTCAGATGACTTGTATAGCCCCAGGGAGAATATCCAGGAGGTCAAATGGCCATATGAATGGGATAATAGTTTCATTTTTATGTAATGAATGAACATATATATATATATATATATATATATATATATATATATATATATATATGTATATATATATATATATATATATATATATATATATATATATATATATATATATCTATATCTGTGTGTGTGTGTGTGTGTGTGTGTGTGAAGTAACACACAGTGAGTGATGCTGATGATAACAGTGATCGATGTATTTTCTTCAATATATATATATATATATATATATATATTGAAGAAAATACATCGATCACATTTATTCGTTTCCTATTATTCTGTTGGATTCTGAGCCATATTTGATCTGTATTTGATCACATTATACACACACACACACACACACACACACACACACACACACACACACACACACATATATATATATATATATATATATATATATATATATATATATATATATATTGCGGTTATGACTCCTAAGGAAAGTAGAACAATCGCTGACGTACATATTTTCGGAATTCTGATCTGAAAGATTTACTGTATAAAATCCAAGCTAAGTTATTAATATTTACCCCTGAATTAGGTAAATTAAAATAAGGAGATTATGTTACAAACTGTTTAATCTGAAGACTTATTGTTGTACATTCGCGGATATATATAATTATATGAATATATATATATATATATATATATATATATATATATATATATATATATATATATATATATATATATATATTTATATATATATATATATATATGGAGAGAGAGAGAGGAGGAGGAGAGAGAGAGTTATAATGTGTGCTAAATTTATGGGATAAATTGGTCAATATCAGAGATATGTCAATATAAATATAAAAGTGAACATTGAAGTCACAACTCAGAGGTGACAGGCTGTTTCATGCTAGACGCAATATATATATATATATATATATATATATATATATATATATATATATATATATATATATACATACCCCGGACCTACTTGATAGCTACAATACATTAGATACATGAGTTTTCTAAATAAGTTAAATCTTAACACATCTAAAAAAAATAGTTGGAATTTTCCTTAACCCTAACATCTCAAAATATCAAATTTGTCTGAACTTATGAATTAAGTGGATCAATTTCTAAAAAGTTATTCTTAGCATCGCTTGATAATGGAACGGAACATTGTATTTTAGGTTTAATTTGTATCATTGAATTTCAATTTCAATTTCAATTTTGGAACATGGGTATTTCTGTGTTTCGATGATTATATATTTTTAAAGAACAATATATATATATATATATATATATATATATATATGTGTGTGTGTGTGTGTGTGTGTGTGTGTGTGTGTGTGTGTGTGTGTATCAACAATAATTTTACAAACTTTGGGAGCGTGGTCCTCACACCAAAATAAGGAAAAAGTCCACATAAATATGTGTCCGCAAATCCTTCGTTTTTGAGTTATTATGCTTAAAGTTTAATCAATCAATCTAAAAATACTTATTACCAAAGTTTGTCCTGTCACGGATCCTGTCTCAGTAACGCGACGATAAACAGCAGGAAAGGTTTGATGACTTGGCTGCCTTCGGTCTGGAAACGCAATCTGATACAACCGCGTCCATTACCATTCGCGCGACGGTATATAAAAAATCATATCTGTCTGGTCATGATATGAATATCCCGCCATTGTTTAACGTAACACTTCTCAGTTAACTCACTTCTACACACGTTAAACGTTGAAGACAGACTAGACACAAATGTACACGAACGACAAATGCAACCGTTGTATAGGAGTAAAGTGTCGCTGCCGACACTGTAGTTTGAACATAGATCGCCAGAGAGCAAACACAGGCGATCTCATTTTGAATGAAATAGATCACGTGATAGTAAAGGAAATGCATATATGGGAATTAGGGTAGCGTCTAAATGATCACCATTTCTACACTATCCTCTATTACTATACGGATCGCTATTCTCTATACTATTCACTATACGGATTACTATTCGGATCACTATTCGGTGGTTACTTTTCGAGCGAGTATTATCGATCAAGTGCTATTAGTGTGAGTGTTATTCGAAGGCGTCTGACACCAGTATAGTTAAACGGCGTTGCAATAGTTTATCTGCGATTACAAAGTCTCTACTACAACGAGCATCACGAAAGTGACAACGAGTATTCGTTGACATTACAAAAGTTTCAGTGAGTGTTCGTCGATATCACAAAAGTAACCTAGTCTACAGCGCCATCTACTGTAAACTTTCGTTAAACTTAATAAATCAAAAACGGAGGATTTGCGGACATATATTTCTATGGACTTTTGTCCTTGTTTTGGTATGGGGAACCCGCCCCCAATGTTTGTAAAAGTATTTTTGATACACCCTGTATATATATATATATATATATATATATATATATATATATATATATATATATATACACACACACGCACACACACAATCGAACAAAAAGATCAACCTGCCTCTTTGTCAAGTTATCCCTGGGTTTCCATGAGCCGCGGACAATTACACACACTTTTTAAAATCATTCTTTCAGAAAATAAAGACCAATGTCTTTTATGATATTTTTTCTCTCCAGGATATTTCGCATTTTCAAATTCTCGAATATTTAGGTTGCATATCATGTATATGTGTGTGTGTGTGGGTGTGTGTGTGTGTGTGTTTGTGTATTTGATACAAGGCAAAGTAATTTATTGAAATTAGTCATATTACATTAGTACTTATTTTTATACTATTCAAGAGGCAAGAAATTTATGAAAAGATATGGTGTTGGTGATTAGATACTCGAGTACATGCGTACTTGAGTTTTCAACAGCTCGAATCACAATAGTCATTATTAAAATTTCATCAACCAATCAGCATCATCGCCTTGTTTATGACGTCATAAACTGGCGGAGGTGGAACAAAAGACAAAATATAAAAATCATCCTATGAATGTAAGTACATTAAGTGAGTTTTATGAGAATTATTCTAATATATATATATATATATATATATATATATATATATATATATATATATATATGAGTGTGTGTGTGTGTGTGTGTGTGTGTGAATAAGTCTGGTACAAGGCCAGCGCTGCAAGTGCGTTAATAGCAAAGAGTATAAGTCTTAGGAAAAATGAAAAAAAAATGAAAATCTTTCTTGAAGCTTTTATTTAATTTTTAATTTCAAACCAATAGATTAAATCTAATATTTCCAATAAATAAAATACTTTGCTACATTTCAAAACTAATTTAAATTAACTGTAAACTGATTTTAGCGCCATTTTAGTCATCTGTCATCACAATGTAATTCTGTTTTTTAAAAAATCTTTCAAAAATAAAATATACGTTTCTGGAACTTTAATATTAGCTTATTTAAAGTTTAATTAATCTTATTTGAAACAAATACTAATTACTTTAATTTTAAAATATCGCAGAAATGCATTTTTTTAACACGGAGGTAGGCTTATGACTAATATAAACATTAAAAGGGACAAATTTAATTTCTCGAAATCGAATTAAGTGGGGGATAACAAAAAAAAGATTTTTACCAAGATTTTCTATCAAACAAGCATTTCTGAAATAATTTCATTCATTTGTGAATAAATTCTGAAGGTTTCATTAAAATTCGACAGTTATTTGATTTTTACAATAATTTTCAAATCAAAAGATTTAGGCCGCAAAAAAAGAAGCTAAAATTTCCTACACTAAACTTTGGTCCCCACGCTGAAAAACAAGATTTTAAAGAAAACTTTCAAACATTCTAAAAGGGATAAAAAATACAGTTTAATAAAAAAAAATAAAAAAATCTTTTGGTCTTTCCTATTAATAATAGCATAAAGATTTTGACGATAAAACTTTGTTTTTATTAAGTTTAGGGTAATTTTTCATGACTGTGTGCTAATTTCAATTTTTTGCAAAGCTGTGAAGGTTCGTCTTTTTTTGTAGTATACTCCTTAAAGTTTTGTGATAGATCATGAGAAAACACTTTATAATACAAGAAATGTAAACCAATAATCAAAATTGTTCCTCTATGATGTATGTATATGTATATATATATATATATATATATATATATATATATATATATATATATATATATATATATATATATACATATATATATACACACATACACACACACACATATATATATATATATATATATATATATATATATATATATATATATATATAACCGAATGGATAAATATAGGTAGGTATACAAGCGAGCGGTCGTATACAATACATATAAATACTCTAAAGTGTAAGAAAAGACTCATGCTCATTGTTAAGTAACAGAGCTATTTATTATATATATTAAGAATTATACATTATGTAAGATATTATGTATATTAAGAAATATACATAATGTAAGATACTATGTATATTTCTTAATATATATATATATATATATATGTGTGTGTGTGTGTGTGTGTGTGTGTGTGTGTGTGTGTGTATTGTTTAAAATTTACTAAGTTTGGGGCTGAGTATTCAATATCGGAGATAGAGTTTCTGTAGATATAAAAAATGTGAACATATGAATCTAACACTACATGGTGAATGTGTTTCACGCCTTAACCGATCTCTATCACACACACACACACACACACACACACACACACACACACACGTCGGATTTCGCCTTCCCCCCCAATAAAATAAACGTTCAGCCCCCTCCTAGCAGGCACCAAAATGTTAAGTAACGTTTAGTCAATATTTATACGTATGTATTTAAATATAAAGTATCTACTAGGTTTGGCACAAGGCCAGAAAATTTGGACACAAAATCGAGATTAACTTGTGAATAATATTTCTACACTTGGCATGGGCAAATATTTTTCGAGTAGAGGGCCGCATAAAACATGATTTATTACAAGGCGGGCAAAAAAAAAAAATCAAGATACATTTTAATTGAAAGGGCCTCAGCCGTTTTCCTTACAAGAAGACCAAAAGCGTAAGCATCTGCCTTAGAAATGAGGAAAAGTTTTGTTTTTTTTTTAATTTGGAGAAAAGTTTTTTCTTCTAATTAAAAAAATTGGTTTATTTTTGTTATCACATCATTACCAATAAAAATGTAATTTCACACATGATTTGTTTCTAATTGATTTTAATATTTTTCATATAGATAATATATTTCACCTCCAGAGAAAAAAATATCATGTGCATTTCCTGTTTGCAAAGCAAATGATGTTTACGTATGATCTTCCTTAGTGAAAATCGACAACTGTTTACAATGATGAAAGGTTACAAAAAAACTTAATAATTGTCATATATGTAGTCATGTATGAGAGTATGGGCGAACCAATGGGAATGAAAGAAAAAACAAGAAAATTAAGATAAGATTAATTTATTTTCCTAATGAAATTAGGCATGTCATTCAAAAAGCCAATTCGGTCGTATGCGGCACACGTGTCGCAGTTTGCCCAATGCCTGTTCTACACCCTTTAAACCTGTAAAATTCCAAAGTTTTAAACAAGAAACAAAAAATTCTATTTGAATGAAGAACTCAGTTCAAGTTATCATTTTATTTTAAGAAATCGAATTACTTTGTCTCTTAGTGTTTTTACTTGTATTTGATTTAAAAAAAAAAAAACGTATATATCTATGTGCTTTAGAGGATAAGAAAAAAATTCAGCATTTCAAATTTCTTCTGCGCACTAAACAAAACGGAAGATAAATGCCTAAATATATAAACTTCTAGAACAAAAAAAATTGCAATTTCTATGTTTATATTTCTGTGAAAATTAAAAACTGTCATTTGTACAGAATATTGTGCAACCAAAATGTTCTAGGTTAAATTTAATGTACTCCTACCTATATATATATATATATATATATATATATATATATATATATATATATATATATATATATATATATATATATATATATGTATGTATGTATGTATGTATGTGTGTGTGTGTTGTGTGTATATATATTTAGGCAGGATATTTTCATTCATGCAGGTTTGGTGAAATAATTTAGATGTATTATGTCTATTTTTTTAGTTTTAATCCGTCGAAGTCCACGAATTATTTGCTTGGTGGGTGTAGAAAATTGACCAAGAAAAATTTCTTGATCAATTAATTCGTGAACTTGAAGGAATTAAAGCTAAAATAAATAGATATAATACGTCTAAATTATTTAACCAAAACTGCTTGAATATATATGTGTGTGCTATTTTTTTTTTTAAATTATTTTGTTTAAACGTTATTTTTTATGAATATTCATATTTGAGTAGAAGCTTTGTCTTTTAATTAAACAGAATTTTTTTATCCAACTACATCTAGCCTGATTATTCGAGAAACCTTATCAGAAAAATATGCGTCTTCTGGGGAAAGGTTATTGGATCTCACGTGCCTAACGGTGGCCTGACGGTTGCGTTTAAGCATGAAACAGACAATGGTTAACTGACAGAATTTGATTTCTAAGATATTGATATGGGAATTATGAAAAAATGATAAAATAAAATAATGAAGTTAGAACTGGGAAGAGGATTTTTCGCAGTACTAAAATATTCTAGTTACAAAAAATAAAACTTTTTATATTGACACAATATTTTATTTATATCCAGTTTACATAAATAATGGACAAAATGGATAATTATTATTTATATATGATTATAATTGATATATTTCGTGAAGTGACGTTAGCATGATCATCTCGGAAGCAATTAATTTTGTAGTGAGTCCGAGTTTCACTGTGTCCTTCACATGTAGCTTATAGTTGCAATTTGTGATTTAGTAAAAATATTTTAGAATAGTTTTTATTTTGTATTTATATATTTAAATTATAGCGTTTCTAACAAATCCCTGGAAAATAAATGGTTCCTCTCTGTAA
>OZ038477.1:116012701-116025201 GCA_964036315.1 Acanthosepion esculentum | reverse complement strand
AGTTATGTAAAGAATCTGATATGAAATTTCATAAATATCAGATAAATGTTAAATTTGAGAGAGGTATCATAGTCATAATTTTAAAGAAGCTGGCTTTTTAAAAAATTGAGATGATGTTTTCGACTTTCAGATGTCTTCTTTGTGAAGATATTCAGTCGTTGTGCTAGTAAATACGGATGTTGATTTTAATAAAATCCTTTTGCCTTAATTACAATTTAAGATCAAGAAAAAATCCGAAAAAAATTGCCTTTACTTCTGATAATGAATTTAATTTAATTCATTGATGTTTGTTTGGTCAATGATTGTAAAAATATTTATCAATAATAATAATAATAAAAAAAAGACAAAACAAAACCCAGTAAATAATGAAGTGCACTTTATGCAGATTTTTAAAAAATATAGTTATTTTTTCCTTTTGTTTCATATCCACTTGCCGAAAGGTCATATTTATAAAAAAAAGAGAGAAAGAAAATGAATAACGATTACAATGCCTCGAAACAATGCCTCGAATATTAACGGCATCTGATCTTGACACGATATACATTTTCTTTTGTTAATTAAACGGTAAGTTAATTAATCAACATTAATTATTTTTTAATTGGTTTTACTTTTGTACTTCTTAAATCGGTTTCTTCTTTTGTGCATTCAAAACGAGTCTTTCATATCAAAGATGAGATTAATGAATTACGTGTTTTTAAAGGAGGAAAATGTTTCAATTAAAGATGGCGTTTTCGATTGTTATGCGTCTTGAAACATATATTTAGCAAATGACTATCTAACTTTAATTATCCCTTTTTAAAAATCAAAGTCGATACGAATTTGTCTCTAAAAATGTCTCTGTCTAACTAAAATAATTCAAGTCATAAATAAAACTCGTAAAATTTTATACTTTATTTTCTTTTTAATAATCAGATTCTCATTCTACGCTGTTTCTGCTCTGTCTGACCGAGGAAGATACCTGTTCGCGGGGCGAATAAGAATACACACATACAGACAAACAGGTGTATGCACATGTAAAAAATATGTGCACACGCACACACAAATATATATATATATATATATATATATATATATATATATATATATATATATATATATATATATATATATATATATATACGCATACATACATATCGTGTGCGTAATTATGCGTGTATATATTTATATTATAATTAAATAATATATGTATAGTAATTATATGTAAATGTGCGTATATATATTATATTCAAATATTTTATATTTAAGTATGCAGCTACCAGTATATTAATGTTTTATATGTATTTATAAATAAGTAATAAATGGATTTAAAAATCATTGATTCTAAGTATAAACATTATTTATCTACCCGAACTCACGTACCCACTAAATATAACGTTTATAATAATAATAATAATAATAATAATAATAATAATAATAATAATAATACACACACATACATTAGATGTGTTCGTCTATCGTCCGGTTTACACTCCTCCCCGTTTTTTTAAACATAAGTAGAGGTTTATCTTTGCTTCTTGTTTTCTTGGTTTCCGGTCCCTTCTAAAGTCTTCTCATTCTCTTTCACTCCCATTAACCCCTTGCATCTCCTTGCTTGGAGTGAAATGATTACACACACGCGCGCGAGCACACACACACACATACTTATATATATATATATATATATATATATATATATATATATATATATATATATATATATATATATATAAGGCAGTGCTGAAAAGTTCTCGTCTCGTTTTACTTCACAAAATCTGTCTAATCCAAATATTCAAAAATCAGAATTTTGGGGATTGAACTAAAAACTTATCTTGCACCTCTTCCTAATTCAGTTCAAATAAAGATGACCGTATTGTCACTCAAAAAAAAAAAAAAATAATAAATAAATAAAATAAAAAAACGCGGCCAAAATACGATTGCTTTTCTTTTAAAATCAAGTTTGAAGTCCGTTTTATTATTAGAAGCGTTGCTATAGCCTTTGTTTTCATAATTTTAATTGGGAAAATTGTGCTTGGTGTCTCACTAAAATAAAGAAATAAAAATTGTTTTAAATAAAATTGATTTAAAAAAAAAATTTAAATGTTTCTAAACAACAACAGAACAAATTTAAACTACTCATTTATTAATTCTATTTATTTTGTCACAGAAAAAAAATTCTGCATCTTGATTTTTTTCTCACGGTGTATATTAATTAGCCTTAGAGATAGTTTTTGTGATTAACGGGTGGAACCTAAATCGTAACGCGTAAAAGATGAAAGATAAAAGAAATTCAGACTCTTTTTTCTTTCTTTGTGTTTGATTGGACGTACCAATAAAAACAATTCACTGACATACGTATACCATATTTTGTTTTATATCTTGAGATCAGTTTATATTGTTAATTTTTAATGATTATTCTTTTAGTTTTCATTGTTCTCACCTTTGTTGTCTTTCTTTTATTTATTTTCCTGTTTCAGTTGAAATCTTGTCAATTGGATTTTCTGTTATCGTTGGTCAATTATGAACAGCGCAAATTAAAATTAAAATTAAACTCCCTCTTCTTATCTCTAATACAATTAATAAGGGTAAAGTAACGTTTATTTTATTTCAGTTGTCCTTTTTCTCGAATGCTGAGCGCTGATTTGATTCTTTTCTAGTAAATGTGGCCAAATGTTTTATGTCTACCGACAAAATTTATTTTTAATAATTTAGGTTCACAAATTGACAGACGTAGAGATGGACGAGCAGACAGATATAAACAGATTGAAACAGATATAGGCTAACAAAAATAGAGAGGTTGAGATAAGTGATGAAGAGAGAGAGAGAGAGAGGGAGAGAGGGAGAGAGAGAGAGAATAGGCATATAGGTATTAAATATAGATATATGGATATAGGTAACTAATATTTTAATAATATACTTAATATTTATTTTACTTAAAGAAATCATAATGCCCTCAAGCAGCGTAATTTAGTGCGTTTTGCAATATAGTTGAGGAAAGAAAAAGAGAAAGACATGCAAACAGAAAGAAAGATGGGAAGAAAGAAAGATGGAGAGAGAGAAAGAAAAACAGAAAGAAAGACAAAGAAAAACAAAAGGAAAGACACAAAAAATAGAAAGACAAAGAAAACAGAATAAAGAAAAGAAAGAGAGACAGTAAGAGAGACAGAAAGATAGATAGAGTGAAATAAAAAAAGAGACTGACAGAAAAAAAAAACTCAGCGAGAACGAAAGAGAGACAGAAAGAACGAGAGACAAAAAAGCAGAAAGAGAAAAAGAAAGAACGAAAGAAAGGCACAAAGAGAAACGGAAAGAAGGAAAAAAAGAGAGATAGAAAGAAAGATAGCAAAACAGAAAGAGAAACAGACAGAATGATATAAACGCACAAAGAGAAACAAATAAAGAAAAAAGAGAGACAGAAAGAAAGACAATGAGAAAGAGAGAAAAAAGAAAGAAAGAAAAGCGAAGAGAAAGAAAGAAAGCCCGAAAAAGGAAAGATAAAAAAAAGAAATTTCCCACCTGTTAATTATACCAAAATTTTATGATTTCGTTTGCGTTCAACCTGACTTTTTTTTTTTAATGGCAACTATTAATTTTATAAGCAAAAGTAAAAGAAACGAAGTAGCCCTTTCACTTCCTTTCAAAAAAGATGGGAACAAAGATACCACGAGTTTTTCACTTGTGGATAATTAAAAAAAAATTGAAATAAATAAAGAATAAAATAAACATTATAGAAAAGAAAAGAGAAAATCTGCCCCGGCTGAAAATTCAAATTTAGGCTTTTCCAGTCATTCATTGATTTTATCAACTAGTTGCTTATAGAAACGTCTCTTCAATGACTAACGTTGGCTGCACATCGCGACTTTCAGTTTTAGAAATCATTAGTTTGTTGTAGCATTTATTAACGACGCCTGTTCCCACGGTGGATTCTGTGGTTTGGTTAGTCGCAAAACCTTTACGTTAGCAGTCATTGTTCTGGCGACAGAATTACCACGGAGACAGAGAGAGGTGGGTGGGAAGCGGTACAAGTGGATGGAATGCTGTCAATCATTGGGCAACAAAGGTGTTGAGGATGGAAGCCACGCCTTTATCTTAAAACCACCACGCCCGAACAAAAACGTGATTGAATGTGTATTTGTGTGTGTGTGTGTGTGGGGGGGGAGTTTTCCTTAAGTAAATGTATTTGTCATGCAGATCAACACGTATATATGAATATATATCTGCGTTTGTGTTAAGATAATGAAATGGATTGAGTGACAATCAGTTGTGTATAGAAAGGTAGGTAGATATTCCCTGCAGTCACGCTAAATACATACTGACAAATACTTGCACACACACACACACACACACACACACACACACACACACACACACACACACACACACACACACACACACACACAATGCTTAATTTACCATGTCCTTGTGTCGGGCTATGATAAATAACTATACGCATGAACACGACAGTCTGTTTCATGCTTAACTGCAATCGTCAGGCCACTATAAAGGCGTGGCTTCCATTCTTCCTGGCCTGACGATTGCGTTTAGGTATGAAACAGACTGTCCCCGCTGGGAGTTAACTTGAGTGTCCACTTGTATATTTACATATACTCTATCCCTGATATTAAGCACTTTAGCTCATAAAGATAGCATACCATAAAAATATATTATTACCATATATATATATATATATATATATATATATATATGTGTGTGTGTGTGTGTGTGTGTGTGTGTGTGTCTATTCCTAATGACAAAATGGAAAAATCTGACACTGTATCATTCTCGTATCGTTTATCTTGTTATAGAATTATAACCTACGTTTGTTGTATTTCGCTCCACACCCCGACACATGTATAATTCCAACGATAAAACATTATTTAGTCTGAAGAAGTCCTTTCGAAGGACGAAGCACGTCACACAGTATTTTCTACATTGTTATTCAGTTACTTACAATTTTTCTAATATATGAGACTTTTTAAAACGTATTATTTCATATATATATATATATATAAATATATGCGCACGCGCGTCTGTGTGTGATTGTGTGTGCATGTGTGTGTGTCTGTATGGGTCTAAAATTTTCAGATAGAGCATATCTGTAAATAAATTCCCTCAGAGGAACGCATCGGCTAGGATAAGTTATTCTTTTAACTTATATATATATATATATATATATATATATATATATATATATATATATATATATATATATATATATATATGTATGTATAATGTGTATTTAGTCATCAATCTTTCTTTCAAATATGTTTCGTTGAATATGACAGACTAAGGAAATTTTATGAATTTTTGTTGAGTTTTTATAGTATTCTGTCATTTTTTCCGTTTGGTGGGGGTAAGGGAGTGTAAAAATTGGCTTCTTTGATTAGGCCGAGGGCTTTTCGGTACCCACCTCTTATATGGAGATGGCGGTATACATATATAATATTTTGTGTAAACCTGTGATAGCGTTCGAATTGACTCAATGATCAGTTTTCGAATTACATATTCATTGTAATTACGCGTTTTTACTGCATAAATATTGACGGTATACATTCTTCCATAATTATAAACCGCTGCTCTCTGGAATCAACTCCCAAGATGATATTTTCTTAACCTGTTCAAATTTTGGGTTATACCGTTATCTTCCCCACATTTCCGGATAAACTATGCCTCTTGCTCTTTAACCCTCTACCCCGAGTGGCTTCTGGCCCTTGTACAGAGTGAACATCAATGCAAAAAAAAAAAAAAAAATGATGGTATCACGTATCAGTCTTGTAAAACCAGCCGACTCTAACTGACCTCATTATATTTCTCTCTTATGACAGTTTTTAGTTTCTAACAACAATACGCATCCGTGTGCAAAAACGTACGGAGCAAAACTTTCTATATTCAATCTCTGATTTTCAAACTTTTTATAAACATTTTCTTAGATAATTTTTCTTCATTAAAATGATTTAATAGAGACAAGAGATAAATGTATTAATTAATTAATTATTTCTTTACATATACAGCCCGTCTGAAGTTATTATGCAAATCAAATAAGCGTCAATAGCTTAAAAAATTATGAATCCATATTTGTGAAATTTAAGTTCGTCCATTAGTAAAATATTTAACTATATTTTCTGCTATTTTAATGGTTAGTTTTTGTGATACCTGAAATTTACGAAAATGGACTTACTGAAGTTAGTAAGCAGATTAAACTAATATTACTTTAAGACCTCTGAAATCTAATAATCTAATCTTTTTGTCCATGATATATGTTGAAACATGGGTAAAGGGAAGGATTTAACAACTGCTGAAAAACAGAAAATAACAAAGTTATTGAGTGAGGGACTTGATTTAACATAAATAAATCCCATTTATCCATTTTAATAGGTGAAAAAAGTATTTGTACAATGCAAATTTCAGATTTTAAAACTTTTAAATTGCTTTAATACTCTAGATTATTCAAGTGGAATATTCTAGAATGTTTCAATAATGTTATCAGTAGTTATTTTAGCCTAAAATACATACAGAACATTCTGTAATTGATATTCGTGCAAGAAGGTTATCATCATAGCAAGAGATAAAGAACTGACAAATTCGCAAAAAAGAACTGACTGTTAAGATCTGGAAAGAAGGTAAAAGTTACAGGAAAATTTCAGACAACCTGAATATTCCATTTACTACCATTAGTTCATTAATTGCAAGGTATAAAAAACTCAAAACTGCTGAAAACCAAAGAACAGGTACCCCACGGAAGATCTTTGAGGAAATTAATGCATCAAATTAAACAAAAATCCAATGGTTACGCATCAAGAGTTGTAGGATGATTTGCTTTCATCAGGAATCTGTATCACTAAACGGAAAATAAGCAATGAAATTTATAGACACAATCTAAAGTCATGCTCCTCTCGGGAAACTCCACTGCTATTGAAAAGACACAGAGATGCCACGTTGAAATTCGTTCGTGGACATAAGGATAAGGAGTAGTATAGACAGACGAAACCAAAATTGAGTTGTTTGGACGTAATTCTAGAAATCATGTATAGAGGAAAGATGACGATGCCTTCAAACAAAATGACACAGTTTATTTTTAGATTTACTGAGTTTTAAACGCACACATAAATTCATAATTTGCTGTTACCAAGGATACAGAGAAATCCAATCATTCAGACAAGGGGCGGTAGCGTGTTCATTTTTATTAACTATTTTTGTATCAATTATGAGTTACGTTCGAGGAAGAGGCTAAGTTTAGGGAGGGTAGGTGTGTATTTTTCAACGAATTCTAACATCCGTTAAATGCATATCGTCTGGGGTTTTTTTATTATTATTAACGGCAAACTTTTTCCTAGTTGTATACTCAAAGATTTTTTTGGGGGTATGTTTAGGTTAGAATATCATTTATTCAACTACAATTTTAAAATATTTTCAATTTTAATTACTAATAGAATATATTTCTTTTTAAAAAACAAGTAAATGTAATAGAATTACTTAAATTATTTAAAATTATTTTTTTCATATCAAATATTAGTATGTATATTACCAGCTCGCGTGTTTTAATTTTATTTTTAAAAATTATTTAAGGAAAATTTTTGACAATGACGGCAAAAATAGCTATTTCATTTCTCTGATTCAGTAAATTTTTATTTTTTATAAACTTACTAATATATAGTTTCTCATGTATGCACAACGGACATGGGTCATTTAATGATCTACATATTCTTGCTTTTCTTATTAATTTCCATTTTACTGTAGGTGTTTTATTGGATTCTTTTAAGTGCCAGAAGTACTTTGAAAGAGATGTCTGATTTCTGTATGTATTTATCCTAAATGAAGTTTGATGTTGATTGAATCGTTTCTTGAACTCATGGCTTGTGCAACCTATATAGATTTTTGTTTTCGGGATTCTCAATAGAAGAGATATTGCATTAGTATACTAATGATTTCCTGCGACGTTTATTTGTAGAGGACAGTTATGAGGGTTTCTACAATTACATAATTTTTGTTTATCTTCATCTGTTTTTATTTTTATTTTTCTATTGTTTAAAATTTTTTGGCTTTGGTCTAAGTGTTTATTGAAGATATTAGCATTATGTTTCTGAATAATTTTTTCTAAGTTTTCAGTACAGCTGTAATTTTAGTGTATTTTTATTGAAAATAGTACTTAGTTTAATTTTTCTAGAAAAGTGCTTAACTATTAATGCAAGGAATTTTTGTCCTAATTTGTTCTTTATCATTTAGTTGTATGGAGTTGTATACCAAATTATTTTTCTACTTTTGTTTTTTCTATGCTTCCCATTTTCATTTTTTATATAAGTTAGTTTTGGGTTTTTGTAGCCACTATCTTTTAGAGTTTTATTATAGAAATTAATATGTTCATCGAAAATTTTCTCATTTGCTGAATTTGTACTTATTCATTTTCGGATAAATAAAGGTGTATGCTTAATTTAGAAGGAGGATGATTTGATTTAGGGTGTATATATAAAGGATTGCTATTGTGTTTCTTATAAGGTGTGTATATTTTTCGTTAAATCTAATGTTATATCAACGAAGTTAACTTTTTTTAAAAATTTAGTGCTTACCATAATTTTTAAGTTCATGATTTTGAATTCTTTATATAATATTTTTCTAATTTTATCTATTTTAAAGTTAGAAGAGTTCTTTATGACCATAAGACCATCGTCTCTGTATAAACCAATGTCTGTTATATTAATTTTACGGTGCGCTGTAAGATTGTATAATATAAAAAGACCTATGAGATCAGAAAACTCAGCTGAGTCTAGTGGTCCCATTGTGATGTCAAAGTGGTCATATGAATTTCTTTATCCATTGCTCACTTTTATGTATCAGTACCGATTATTTTGCATTTATAATAATCTTCCTTTCTTCTTCTGTAATATCTGTGTACTGGGTAGCAAAGTCCAACGCATTCATGAACAGTTCTTTAGATATTGATTGATAATAATTTTCAATATCAAACTGCATAAGTGTACAGTTCGTTTTTTCTTTTTTTTATTATAAGCAAACCAGTTTGTCACGCCTTTGGTATGAATCCAGAGTTTCAGGCCTATTTTTCTTTAATTTGTTGATTTACCCTTTCAAGGATCCTTTTACTAATTTTTCCGATATCAGGTCTTGTTGGGTTTATTATCCTTGTAGTTGGATTAGCCTCGAAATCTGGTTTGTGATCCTTTAAGGTTATATAGCACACTCTTTCATTTAGTTGACCTACTCTATCACTAATCTTCAGTTTATCTGTGATTTTTTTACTGCTAGTATTATACATACATACATACATACATATATATATCTAGTCATCTGCCTTACATTGAAACGCTTCTTTTGCAAAAATTTCCATAACTACAACGGATAAATTAAAATTTTAAAATAACTAAAACAGAGCGCGTTCGCGCGTATTTAAAAAAAAATCTCCATCACAACGGAATGAAGATTTTATCACAGTTACATTATGTTTGTTTTGCAATTTACCCCTGAAGATGATCTTGGCTTAAAAACTACGACACATTCCTTGATGAATTTAATATTAATATCATCAAAATAATTAGACAACTGGACAGGATCAGAATAAAAATAAGTAAACACAATATTATGCAATGAAACCTGTTTGAATGAAGATTTGCTGCCCCACGTAGGAATACTGAAAAGTCCTTGACCTGACCAAGAAACCACTAAAAAAAATCTAATGTTTGGTAATTTCGACACATTTCGGGAAGTAAACTTTCTTGCATCCTCTCGTATTTAAAGACTCTCATGTGAAACCCTGATAATGGTAATGGTTTAAGAAAATATCAATTTCATATCTACCATTATTTTTATCGGTATGACGAAAACTTGTACATAATACTGAACAAATTTAATAACTTCCAGTTCCATATCAAATTTGCGATCCAAAACCCCTTTATTTTTTTTGTCAGTCTCTTTGCTGATATTGTAACATCTGTAATTCTTTCTTTCTTTCGTTGGCAAAAGTAAGAAATACATTTTTTCCGGGGAAGGATGGGGTTATGTTAACGGTTTTATTTAATTTTTTGCTTGTTGACTGCCAACCCTAATTTAAAGATCTTAAAATAACAAGAAGATTAATAAAACCAGTGTGTGGAGGTATGGAGGAATATGTATGGACCCATTAAGCAAATATCTCAATAGTAAGTAATGTTAACATTTTTTTTAATTTTGTCAAAAATGAGCGAGTAATTTATCGGCATTGAGCACACGGGAGACTTGACAAAAACAGACAAACTGAGAAAGAAAGAAAGAAATATATATATATATATATATATATATATATAAACTCAACATAATTTCAAAAATAATATTAGGGGTCTCGGCTCTCGCTTTTGAAACATGAGAATTCTTATGGAGCGAAGGAATCATATTTTTAAAACAAAAAATATTATAATATAAGCTCTACTTCTGTATGGAGCACTGTCTTTTTGAAAATAAAAGCAAAAATACTAAGGAACACCGGATTATTTACCTAACGTGTTCTTTCCTATTTTTCTGCATACCTCCATATATATATATATATATATATATATATATATATATATATATATATATATATATATAGATAGATATAGATAGAGAGAGAGAGAGAGAGAGAGAGATAATAAAAGACAGAAGACATGGTATTAAGTTTGGCCCCGACCATTTGCATATCATTATGCCTGTATGTATATTTAGTTAAGTACCTTTTTCGTTGTTTTCGTTTTTATTTTTTAAGTCCTTCTAAGTACGCCTGTCCGCCCGAACCACACACACGCACGCACACACACATATATATTATAAACACAAACAGATGAGCAACGAATGCAATTAATATATATATATATATATATATATTTGTATAATGTGTGTGTGTGTGTGTGTGTGTGTGTTTATATATATATATATATATATATATATATATATATATATATGCAATTTTTATATCTATTATTTATATATTATATATGCGCGGAGTTTCTCTGACGATCCCAAAGGGCGTGAAACCCAGGGTCACAAACTCACATCAACGCAGCTAAATAGTGTATTCGCTTAATTGCATTTGTTCCTCATGTGTTTGTGTTTGTGTGTGTGTGCGTGCGCGCACGCGCGCGTGTGTGAATGAGATAGATAGATAGATAGATAGATAGATAGATAGATAGAGAGAGAGAGAGAGAGAGAGAGAGAGAGAGAGAGAGAGAGAGGGAGATAGAGAGAAAGAGAATGAGTAATATTGCTATATGCCATCCATTCATTCGTTCTTTCTGTTTCTGCCATCCGGTCTCCAGTTTCAGCTTTTTATCACTGCCATAAAATATCTGCCATTTCTTTTCGTCTGAATACCTCTTCCCCTGAAAAAAAAGAAAAGAAAATCAATGCTCTCAACTGGTCTTTCTACTAATGCTTGGTCTGTTGAAGTAGCCGTGATGAAAAATAAATATAAAAATAAATAAAATAAAATAAAGATCGAAATAAAAAGTAAAAAAATTCCTGTTGTATCACGTCTGAATCTGCACGGACTGGACTTCTGCCAATGAATGAATAAATAAATAAACAAATAAATAAAATAAAATAATTAAAAAAAAAGGCCAAACGAAATAAAAATGATTGAAGACGCCATCTTTTTTTATTTCTTCTCTGTTCACTTTTCTTTGCGAGGCAACTTCTTTCTTGCTTTCTTTCTTATTTTTTTCATTTTCCTCGTTTTAAATATTTGCTTTGCTGTCAGCACATGTGATAGATTGCAAATATTTGAAAACAAGGTAAACAAAAGAAGACCGACTTGTACCCACCTTAAAAATCCATTTGTTGCGTCTGGTTTATAGTTTAAACACCCGTGCATGCGCAAACTGATTCAGCACGCAGATGCACACACATACGCATGCAGGCGCACGCACACACACACATATATGATCGCGCTCACGAATACGTGTAGTTCATTATCACTGATATGTAACGTGCTTTTCTCTGTAGAAGACGTACTCGAAAATTGAAAAAAAAAAAAAATAAAACAACGGTTTTAAAATTGTCTAAGGACTGATATCTAAAATTTATGAAAATTGATATGCGTATTTAATTAGACTTTTCGGAAAATAATGCCGAAGTTTTGGAGGTGTGGGCGTCAAAAATGCCCAAAAGACATAATTGTTACATTTATTTGAAAGACAACAGTTATTATTATTATTATTATTATTATTATTATTATTATTAACGATGAAAAATGAACATTGTAAAACTAATTCTTTTGTTCCTTGTGAGAGTTTGACATGAATATATCAAATGATGAAATATCGATTTCGACGTATGAGGATCCGGCAACCTCATTCAGCTTTTATGTTTGTGTCGTATATGGCACTTCAGTCCCACTAGTGATCTGCATACAAATCCACATATAGTCCAACAGTGAGGATCTTGGGACATAACCACAGGAATATTTGCTGACGTTTCGCCGTTGTCTTTCGTCTCTTAGCCGGTCAATACGACTGATTTCGAAGTTTCTGATACCACTCTGGCACAAATATCTCCAGTTATTTCTA
>OZ038477.1:115965201-116002701 GCA_964036315.1 Acanthosepion esculentum | reverse complement strand
TTCAATACGGCCAAAATCAAGCTAATAATGTTCCAACACCACTGAGCAGACACCGAACTTTTGCTTATCCTGTTGGATAGGTGTTCTCTCAAAGATGCCCCTGGTCTATTGGGAGTTAAACTCTCCCTAAACTTCTTGTTATACTCTAACTTAACAAGAGCCAGATCAGACCAAAAATGGAATATTGCTGCCATATCCAGGAAGCATGTCATCACTTGCTTGTATTGATAATGTTTAAAAGCGCCTTCGTGGCATTGTTGGTGATGAAATATTTTTCATTTTACACCTCCTTTCCAAAAGACGAAACCATGCGAGCCTCTCCCCGATCTATCGCTGCTCTATCGCTACTTCCATGGTATGCGTTCTGATGAGCTACATTCCTCAATTCCACCACCCTTGACCTTTACAACTGGGACCCGCCGTGATACATACACAGGTAGAACCATCCACATTCCATTCGTGTTCCTATAGTAAGAAGTAAGTTCTATTCGGACAGCTTCTTCCCAAGAACTTCGGCATTATAGAACAGACGCCCGAGAGGATGTTTTCCCAATCACCACAATGTTGACCTCTTCAAGTATACGGTTAACTGCTATCTTTCCTGTACAGAGCCATTAACTTCATTTATTGCTCTTTCTTACACTCATACAACACCACACAATAACTCTTTAACTCGAGTGGCTCTTGCGCCTTGTATTGGGTGAACATTACTATTAGAAAATGATATATTGTCTTGTGTTTTTCTTTAATATGTGATAATAATATTACATAGATATCAATATTAATCTTTCTTGAGCGCCTCGGAGATTAGTATAGTAAAGTCAATTCTGACTGAATACTTCATTTTTATGACCTTGTGTCAGACTAGGCTTAACATGTATCTTAAGAAACACATACTTGAGCACTCTCTAGCGCATTTAACATGCTCTTCGCAACTCTTAAGCGATTCTTCAGTACTTTTGCGCTTTTTGTTTCATCTTTTTTTCTTTTTCTTTTGCTATTGCGAGTTAAGAAAAATGCTTTAAATCTTTTGCGTGTATCACTCTTCACGAGCAGAGAAATTTCATCAAACGCTTGTTCGTTTCTTCCGTCTGACAGGTGCTCGGCATTTTCTTTTTTTTAGTCAAAGATAAGATGCCCAACTGCTTTCATGTTTTTTGATCCATAGAACAGAATGAGAAATTATTCTGACGTCAGTAAAGCAAACAAAATACGTGCTTATTCTCGCAGAATGAAGACATTTACTGCCAAATTTCTAGCTATTCCGACGTCCTTCAGAGACTCAATGTGGAGTCTAAATTGTTTTCGGAGTGGAAGTTATAAACAACTCAATTATGTGCCAGGTCGTGGGCGAATTTGTCTCTCCACAACTTCCTCTCTTTTGTTGCCCTAAGTAATTTTTAACTCTTTACTATCCGTGTTATTCTGTTTACACAACCTGGTTAAGTAGCTTACACGTTGCTTCACATTGATTCTCTTTTTTCTTTCATCATTTCACTCCAAGCAAGACAATAAAGCCACTAAGACGCAATCGGGTTATTGGGTAAGAGAGAATATGAGAAAAGCACATTATTAAGGAGAGAGAAGAATAAAAGAAGAGGAATTAAACAGACAGAGGATAACAATTGATATTGTATTTAAATTTTTGAAAATCAAAGTTGACTGGAAGCAAGAAGCCAGAAGAGAGTTCCATAAGCAAAACGTGTGATAGAAGAAACTGTCAACATAGAACTTACGGTTACATCTAGCCATTTCAATTGTAAAATGATGAGACCTTGCCGCCAAACTAGTACTGCGGTTAAATTCGTAAAATCTAGGTACGATAGATGAAAGTTCATCAGAACAGTTACCATGAAAGTATTTATAGAAAAGGCACAGGAAAGCTACATTAGAGTTGTGAGAAAGTGATTGGAGCCGAGATACCAGACCAGGCCCAATAATATTGCAGATTCTTCTTTGGATTTTTATCAAGAATCTCTAAATACGTAGTAGAAGCATCAGACCAGATGTAGCAGCAATATTCACTTCAATGTACGAACGAATAGCAAACTTATAAATGTATAAGTTTCTGACGACAAAAAAATGTTTATCACAACACAGTGAACCAACTTTTCTAGGAGCAAACCTAGTAATTGATTCAATATAATCTTTCCAATTTATGTCAGTGAAAAACGTTAGACC
This sequence comes from Acanthosepion esculentum, assembly GCA_964036315.1. Classification (NCBI taxonomy): domain Eukaryota; kingdom Metazoa; phylum Mollusca; class Cephalopoda; order Sepiida; family Sepiidae; genus Acanthosepion; species Acanthosepion esculentum. The sequence continues at coordinate 116,000,520 of OZ038477.1, read as the reverse complement.
GAAAAGCACAATGCGTCACTTTGCTGGAGGTTAGCATCAGTTGTGCTGATGGAAGGCAAAAGAGCGCAGTTTCGTTTTGGAGGCGTTAAAATTAACAAGCCATTCTTTGTCCCAGTTAACAACAGATTGTAGGTCATTTTTGAGATCAGTTACCAATTTGATATTATTGAACCGATCAGACTTACTATTAAGACAAGAGTAAATAGTTATGCCATCAACATAGATACAGAGTTGAGAACTGATGACACCAGGAAGGTCGTTGGGGAAAATTAGGAACAACGAAGATCTAAGGATAGAGTTCTGGGAACAGTTGCATTAATGCAAAACGAAAACGTGGTCGTTCAGCGAAAGCAATATTGCTCACCTGGAAGGAGATCATGCGAGGTGAGATGCTTAACCGATTCAGAATGAATTAGAGCATCAAGTACTTTGCTAAAAAAGAGGTAGAAGACTAATAGGCCTATAGGTGGAATGATCAAACGGTTCGCCTGAAAGATGAGGATTTCCAACAAACAGGAATGCAAGAAGCTGCAAGGTATTTATTGTAGAGTTTAGAGAGAACACTAGCCAGTTCAGGAGCCGTTTGCTTAAGGACTCTTGCAGGGGTACCATCAAGTCCACATACTTTGTGGGAGTCCAGTTTAGAGATGATAGCAGAACCCATAGACGGAGTTATGTGTATATCACTCAATAGGCACTCAAATCTAAGTAGAATGTCAGGCAAAGATACATCAGATGAGTCAAGAATAGAATTTGAAGAGAATTTAGGAGCAAAACGTTCTGCTTTATCAGCAGATGTTAACACCTTAAACTGGGTGAAGAGAGGAGCGATAGAAGACTTAGTCTTATTTAACACACTATTACAAAGCCGAAAGTGGTCACGAGAGCCAAACCTGTTAGAGGTTATACGGTGCCACATTCTATCAGCAAAGACTTAGCCTCTTTGGGGACACGCTTACAATTGTTACGAGCAGGCACAAAGAGACGTCTGCTGTGATCGGAAGTATCATGCCGGTACAGCCAGTAAATTCCCGGTGTGAACCAAGAAGAAGATTGTGGTTTCACCTAGTATTTCCGAGAAGATAATTTTACTTGGATATTTTTGAGCTGATTTCTTAATATATTAAGGCATTTTATGATGGGTATATGGCTATATAGTGATTTGATGTCTAAACTCGTGATAGGCATGTTAGTCATATTTATGTTAGGCATTCTTTGGAGTATCATTGGTGTTCTCGCTTGCCTCTTTCTAGAATTCTTAGAATCCGCACATTTAAACATATCTTACCTAATAACCCTACTTACCTGAGATACATGGATGACATCCTCTTATTGGGTTGGTGCATAATTATCAGGCGTTTTTGTAGGTGAGTTATTTGTTAATAAAAATTGCTGTTTTAAAAAAAATTTTTTTTAATAAAAATATTTTATTTTCAGGTTATAAAAATGTATGTCGATAATCATACGCTCCGGAATAATCATTTAAAAATGTTATTGTTGAATTGTTATGTTTCTTTTTTTATAATAAATATTGTTTAAAAACGCCTGATAATTATTCACCAACCTAATACTTTATTCTCAAGACACAAACCTATTAAACACAATAACAAAATTCAATAAGGTTGAACACAGCATTGAATTCACACATAAACTTAAAACAAACAAATCTCTACCTTTCCTCGACATCTTAATACATAATAATGATAAATTAGATTTTAAATTTTACAGAAAACCAACAAACAAAAACGACCTAATCAATTTCTATTCCCATCATAACCAGAGATTAAAATCTGGATTAATCATAGGATTCTACCTCAGAGCTCTTAGAATATGTAACCCTGTATACCTAAATGGAGAAGAGGAATATATTGCGAAAACAGTCAAACATCTCCACTATTTCATCCTCAACACTAAAAACAAGTTCACAAAATCCAAACAACTAAAAAACACATACTCCTAAAAATTACACAAAATTCATAGTCCTGCCCACCAACACCATTTCGACTAAACTCGCTAACGAATTAGCCACCCCTAACACCAGGATAGTTACCATCACCTCCAAGACAATCGGTGATATAATTAGGTAGAGAAACAAACCAAGCAACATTTCAAAAGCTGGAATTCATCAGATAAAGTGCATACAGTGCAAAGACCTTTACATAGGGCATACATCACATAATCGAAAATGAACACAAGAGAGACTTGCATTTAGACAAACATTCTAGCACTCTCGTCTTACATCGAAACGACGTGGGACAACATTTATTTTACGAATGCCAGTCAAATTAAAATAGAACATAACCCTTTAAGGAGAAAATATTTTGAAAATATATTCATAGCATTACTACCAACAATAAACACTCGTTTAAAATATTACATCTTATCACCATTTTTCTACAGATCCATTATTCATGAATCTAACGTCTAAAATAATGAGGATTTTACAAATTTTCCCTTTTCAACATTACACATGTTAAATTTAAAAACTAGATTATTACAATATCTTCGTTTCAGCAACCCACACAGAGTTGACGGCCACATACCTTCCCCACACATACATGCACATACACGAGAATATAAAAATCCAACCATGTACAGAATTATTTCGCAACATATAGCTATATTTCACAGACAAAGTACGAGGGTGACATTTGTAGACTTCCCTCACATACACACTTACATGAATTGACATTACCGTCTTACATACACCAAGTGTTTCTTTACTTGCATACTCTTACACTATCACATACTTTAACATCCTAAAAATGTTCCTCACACATATTTATATATTATCTATTGCGTTTATAAACATGTCGCATATCTGACCAATGAGAACGACCCAAAATCCTAACATTCCAGTACATTGTCTCTTTGCTTTTTTTCATTTCTATTCGCGATCTATGACGAAGCCTAAATAAAGGGGAAACGTTATATCAAGTCTCGTTTCCTAATTTGTTCTTTATTTCTTTCAATCATCTTGATCTTTAACACACACACACACACACACACACACACACACACACACACACACACACACACATATATATATATATGATGAAAATTAATGGTAAAGTATTTTTTTCGTGTGTCCTTTCAGACTTCATCGGATTAAAGTGAGGTTAGGTTAATGAGACTCCTAAACTTTAAACGTTTAAATTTCATTTTTTTAATAGATGTTTGTCATTATTTTCCCTAATAATGTTCTGATATATATATATATATATATATATATATATATATATATATATATATATGAAAAAATCCGTGGGTAAGTAATCCAAGTGAATCCTAATAATATAAAATATTAAAACTGATCCACAAAGAGAGCTCAATGCATTTATTACAGAGCAATATAAATAAATAAATTACACATAAAGGAAATTTAATACCCCCTCTGTATGGCTATTTCTCCGCGCAACAAAATTGATTTTCCGGGGTTTATCAAAAGGTTTGATAAAATATAAAGGCCTTTTTATTTGTTTTTACCTTCAAACCCTTTAGTGTTGATAAACACCGGAAGATTAATTTTGTTGCGCGGAGAAATGGCCATACAGATAGGGTATTAAATTTCCTTTATGCGTAACACACACACACACACACACACACACACACACACACACACACACACACACACACACACACACACATATATATATATCGGGTGTAACAGCAAAATTGTCATATTATTAGATTAAACTTTGAATTGATTAAAGATATCTAAGTGGAAATGATGATCCCTCTTGCTGTTGTGATCTCCTGATTCAGTTTTTCTCTCTACTGTACATTCTATTATAAACTTATTCACCGTTCTCTTGATGGTTCTTGGATGGACTTTGAAGATGGAAGACAGAGTATGAATGTTGGTACACTATCTTATGGTATAATTCTATTTATGTCTATCTATTGATATCAAACTGTTTATGTCTATCTCTCTATATCAGTCTATTCATGTGTATTTTTGGTTTAAGTGAGAGAATACATTGGTAAATTATATCTGACCACACAATTTCTGTTTTCAAAACCTATTTCTTATTTTTAATTTTTATTTTTATTAAACGGACATTTGACAATTCTATTGTAAACCAAAATATTGTTTCGCGACAACCCCTTGATGCGAATGTCGGATAGAAAGTATTAAATAAGAAATATTGCCATTCTCAAATTTCTTAATGTTATTTGTTTATGGATACATAAATGGATAAACAGTTTTAAACTGTAACGAATGTCTTTTTTCTGTATTAAAATTAATGATTTTTCCAAATTAAAATGAATTTTTTCTGGTTTAAAATTAACAAATTTTCGAATATGAAATCATTTTTCCTGTGTTAAAATTAATGTTTTTTCTGTATTAATATATTCTGTACTAAAATTAACAATTATTCCGTATTAAAATTATTTTACCTGTGTGAAAATGAATGTTATTTTCCATGTGTGAGGTAATGATTTTTCTCTATTAAAATTAATGCCTTAATTTTCAGTATGAGATCAATGATTTTTTTCTCTTATTGGTTGTTCGTTTTCTTATACACGTCACTCAAGTGCAAATGAACCTTGTTTTGATTTGTTAATAGTTGATTAATCTTGAATCAGCAATGCGGCTGCCGTTCATAATTTGAATGGTGCAGGTTCGAATTAAAAAGAACACCTGTTTATCCATTTTTTTCCTTTTTAGCAGGCCTTTTTCAGTTCATTATAGCAACCAAAGTTTTCGTATTTGCGTTACTATTAAAATCACAAAAAAAACCCCCAACAACCCCCCCCAAAAAAACCCGGTAACAGCGGCGCTTCTACATCATACGATGCACAAACGCATAACGATTACAAAGCGTGTGACAAAATCCAGGGCGTGGTTTTGGTCGATTGGCAAGAGGGGGAAATTGGGCGGGGTTTCTTAGTTGACCGTTTGGAAGTGGGCGGAGTCTGATTTCTGAATGGAAGCGGAATCTGAAGCGAGATGTGACAAGCAAATTGAAGACTTGTTCGAGCAAGTTCTACATTGATTTTAGATTTAAGTCCTTTGCGTATTAGAATGGACAAGCCGACTATTACTACTGCTATTACTACTACTTCAAACATCAATAATTATATACCGGTGATATCACTTTTGTGATTATTATTATTATTATTATTATTATTATTATTATTATTATTATTATTATTTAAATAATAATAATAATAATAATAATAATAATAATAATAATAATAATAATAATAATAATAATAATAATAATAATAATTGACATGGCGGTCCCTGCAGATTGTAATATATCTGAAGATCTTCAAAAAACTATCAAAATGTAAGGATCTTGAAATTGAAATCTAAAAAATATGGCACATGAGGACATCAATAATTCCAGTTGTAGTTGGAGCCCTCGAATTGATTGGAAAAGATTCCGATAGACTCATTAAAGAGATTCCTGGTTGTCCATGCCTTAAAGAAATGGTACTCACAAGTACAGCTCACACATTACGAAGAGAATGTGTGTGATCTTAGTTATTTTTTTTGTCAAAAATGATCAGTGGAAAACCTTAGGTCTCTGGTTGGGACCCGGAAGGAAATGTGTAGACAACAGAAATCAAAAGAAATAATAATAATAATAATAATAATAATAATAATAATAATAACTTTTAGTTTACAATTTTATATGTTTTATTAAATATTATTAATATTATTTATTTTTTTATTAAACCCTCTCTCTCTCTCTCTATCTATCTATCTATCTATCTATCTATCTATCTATCTATATATATATATATATATATATATATATATATATATATATAGTCGTCTTAGCTTAGTTTACCAGAGTCACATGTGGTGGTACAGAAAGAAGGAAGATTGTGTTGCGCCGAATGGGGATGGCTCACCTACCTTGAAAATCTGCATTCGAGATCCTGGATTTTGCCTGGGCTCGAACCCCGAACACTAGTGAGAAGTACGCAACTAGCTCAGCTACGAAGCCTCTAATATTGCAATGAAGATCTTTTATAATGTGATATAAAAGTAAGAGTAACACATTGATAGTGACGTCACTCTTTCGTTCCAAAATAAAAATGCGTAAGAATAATGAAGTGATTGCAAACATCGACAAAATGATATGTCTCTTAAGTTCGTTGTTTTTTTTTAAAAAATGTAGGGACGCCGAGAATATCATGGACGGAATATGTGAGTAACGAGGAAGTTTTAAGGCCAATGGAAACAAAAAGGACGCTTATTCTTAGAATCAGAAAGAGACAGTTGAAATCTGTAGAAGACATTATGAGGAAAGATGGCTTGGAGAAATTGACACTCATTGAAGGCAAGAGGGTCAGTGGGTAACAGTGAGTACTCTAAATAACAAGCTCGTATAAATGAATGGCAGACCAAGAAGTGGGAGGGATAGTAAAAAAGATAAATATTGTTAAGAGCTAGGAAGTTGTGGAGAGCCATGATCGGCCACACAGAGAAAGAAGAATCGCTTATCGATTCAAGGATATTCTTCCTTCCTTCTTTCTTTTTTTCTTTCTTTAACACATGAAACAAATGATTGTTGTTTACTGTGTATACCTATTAAAAATAGAATATATTTAATGGAAACATTATTGTTTTCCTTAATTCCGCTTATATAAAAGAGTCAAAGACGGAATTGGAATTGATTTTTCATTGAATATTCTGTCAACGAACAACCACCTTCCTCTACGCCTTATATAAGCTGCATTTAAATTGCCCGTTCGCAAAGATCCACTCTTTATTTAAACCTTGCCACGCATATCTATCTATCTATCTATCTATCTATCTATCTATCTATCTATCTATCTATCTATCTATCTATCTATCTATCTATTTCAGTTTCCATATCTATCTATCTATCTATCTATCTATTTCAGTTTCCGTATCTATCTATCTATCTATCTTTGTTTGCTGTTACCTCCTTGTCAAGTTTGACCATCGTAAGATATCATTGCAAAACTCAGGTGTGACTTACGATATCGAGCAATGGCAGTGCAGAACATTTTTTTAAAGTGGTGTAAAACGTTGCACTGAGTCGATCCCATTTTCTTAGCAAGAACACCATGTACCAATAAAAAAAAAATGAACCAGACTGACTATTTTTTCTTTCTGGGTACATACTGCTACATTAGATTTTTCTTTCTAGTTTGAAACCTTAACGAAGGTTGACGGGTCAAACTCTTTTAATCGGCTTACCGCGTAACCCAACTATTTCTATATCCCTACGCCCGTGCTAAATGGGCGTTGATCCCATAAGAGGATTTATATTCCCTTGGGGAAACATTTGATTTCAATCCTGTTGGATATCTAGCCACCCAACTCACCAGAAAATTCCCGCGGATGAACCGATTCAGTCACCGATAACCCAACCAAATATATCAGAGGATACTGAAAGGCTCGCGGCTAACCAGACTTCCCTAAAATTTGAATAAATGGACCAAAATTATAATTTTCAGTCCTTTCTATATATATATATATATATATATATATATATATATATATATATATGAAGAAATATGGTTTTAAATTGTGCTATATTTATGGGACAGAGTGCTCAATATCAGAGATAGAGCGTATGTAAATATAAAAGTGAACATTGAAGTCAACACTCAAAGGCAACAGACTGTTTCATGCGAGACGGCCTGTTCACTTATATATATATATATATATATATATATATATATATATATATATATATATATATATATGCACTGTTGTTCGATAAAAGTGACTCACCTGATTTTTTTGACTTAAAAATTTTTTCGCCTATTGTTTTTGGGGTCAAACTAATTTCTAATCTTACTAATATAAAGACCCCTTTCCGACCACTTAGTAAAAAAGTTTACTCACCCTAAGATATTCTATTGATAATTATAATTTTGGATATAAATGAGATTTATGGAAAAACACTGTGCAAAAAAAGTGACTCACTTATTTCTTGTAACTAGTAATCAATAGAAACATAACCGAGCAGCTTTTAATAAAGAATAATAGAGGTATAATTTATTTATAATAGGTAATATAGTTCGAAATATTTAATAATTTATGGGTCCTCCTTTATTTTGAATAACCTTTTCAACCCTTTTTGGCATTGACGTGATTTAGGTTCTGGCAAATCTCATCTCCAAGCATTGAATTCCATTCGGATATGAAATTCACAATCAAATCCTCTTTGTTGCTCAACTGCTTTCTCGAGAGCGTGTACTTTATAATGCTTCATAAGTTTTCTATGGGGTTGAGGTCAGGAGATTGGGGCGGCCATGTCATAATACTCACCTGCTTCTTATCAAAGTATTCATTCATCAATTTTGATTTGTGACAGGGAGCATTATCCTGCATAAAAATGAGCTTGGTGGGGTCGATTTGCACCCTTTCAGCAGAAGGGAGCAGACAAGACTCTAAAATTCTCTTGTACTGCTCGCTCCTGAGGGTCTTTTCAATAGGTTTTAAGAAACCAGTTCCATGAAAAGAAAAGCATCCCCATAACATTATAGTGAACGGATGCTTGACAGTACTTAACGCTAAATTCAAAGAGCCTTCAAAGCTTCTTCTTCAGATTTTAGATCGCTTATCCTTTGAATTTAGCTCAACTTTCGTTTCATAGAAGAGAACACTTAGTTAAAAAAAAAATCAGGTGAGTCACTTTTATCGAGCAGTACTGTATATATATATATATATATATATATATATATATATATATATATATATATATATATATATATATATATATAATTGTGTATTTGGGGAGCAATCCATCTTTTAGACAAGTTTTATTAAAGACAACTGACAAAGTACTACGATTAAAATTTTCATTCGTTGTACCTTGTGAGTCGTCTTTAATGAAATGTGTGTATATATATATATATATATATATATATATATATATATATATATATATATATTTATGTACGTCAGTACGTTCACAATGATTTTTTTATATTAGAGGTTTGGATTTATGGATTTACCTTATCTACGTCTATATTCCACTTTCCCGTCGTATTCAACGCATGAGAGGGTTAAGCAGCTCAGTTCCTAGGAACCGACAGTCCGACGACACCAGCACATATGATTTGATTATAGTAGTGAAGTATTTGTGCCGAAACATCCATAGTTTTTGAAGTGTTGAATACAGAGACCTGGTGCACTATGTGTCACATGGTCCCCAAACGACCCGACGCAGGATTTGAATTCAGAGTTGTCCTTCTAGACCAGTTGCCATCCAAGTCTATAGAAACTAGTCTGTATAGAACCCTTATATATATATATATATATATATATATATATATATATATATATACATACATATATATATATATATATATATATATATATATATATATATATATATATATACATACACATATATATATATATATATATATATATATATATATATATATATATATATATATATATATATATATATATATATATACATGTATTTACGCTGCAAGAATTCGTACAAACAAGTTTTATTAAATGCCATCGGCAAGGTCTGCCTGTCTTCGATTTTTGATTTTTTTTCTAATTTTCGAATGAGATGTTGTAAAATTGTTAAATAAATTGGCCAAAGTTCATGTTTTTTTTGTTTTTTTTTGTTATATTCCGGTAATTCCGTCTATCACTTTAATTGTTAAGCGTTGTGATTTTACAGTATGGTAAGCAAGAAGCGTTTTTAGATTGCTGGAATTAGAATTTAAGTCTGCTGAAAATAACGTCATCTACTATGGTCAAACGATATAAGGATCGTTTATACGTGCTCTTTTTATACATATTTCAATATATATATATATATATATATATATATATATATATATATATATATAAACACAGAGAGAGAGAGGGGGAAGAGAGAGAGAGAGGGGGAAGAGTGAGAGAGAGGGGGAAGAGAGAGAGAGAGAGATCGTCTATCTCAATGAGAGAAGAAATCGAGTTAATTCGTCATCTTTTCATCCTAAGTAAAACATGTTCGAACGAGTCTGATTTTCCTCAGCCCTACCTGTTCAGTTGAATATCGATTACTTCATCAACCAGCCCGCCATCGCCAACCTTGCCCAATTCTTTTTCCTCTGTCTTTTCCACCCACTCAAACAATTTATTCCATTTATAAACGCCATTTATTCCCTCTGCTATGCCAGTCCTTCCGCAACCTCCTCTACCATTTCTTTTACTGTTTTTCTTTTCTTTCTTCGCCTTTCTTTTCATTATTAATATTATTATTGTTATTATTATTATTATTATTATTATTGTTGTTGTTGCCAGGAAGATTTATTTAACATCGATGTTGTCATCACGACCAGCAAAGCAGAAAAAAAAATTATTCGTCTTATTTTCCTTCACTATCTTCATCTGCTTTTTTGTATTTTTAATTTTGTCTTTCTTTCTTTCTACTTCGTCGTCTACTTCTTTGTATTTTTTGTATTTTTCTGTCTTATTTCTTCTTCTTTTGCATTCTTCGTCTGCTTCTTTGTTTTATTTCTTTTCGCCTTCTTTTTTGTTTTCATTTGCCCTTTTGATTCTTTCGCATCTTATCACCTGTCAACCCATTTGTGTCTGGATTTCCGCCTTTTTCTCAAATAGTGCAAAGTTTTATGATAAGATTTTTTTTACGTAAAACACAGGCGGTTTCGCTATACACAGGTAATTTTTTTGAAGAAGTTAAAAATCATGTATTTTCGCGGCTAGTTTCACTATACACTAGATTAAAAACTAAGTTTAGGTTCAAAATCGTTGTGTTGTCAGTTCATTCCAGTGATCAGTGAAAGATTTATATAGCACGGCCTTATAAAATGTATAATTTTCTGAAGCTTTACAATTTGTATATAAACAAGATGCACGACAAAAGCACATTATAACTAAATCATTGTGTCATCAAATAAGACCTTCATTTACTTCAAAAGGAAATTATACTGAACAATGAGGATTTATTATGATATCATACAGTGCGGTAGTTTTAGTGTCATTTTCAATTCAACAATGCAAATTTAAAACAGTTCATCTTATAATTTGTGCCCAAAAGAATTATAGTGTTATATACGATTTTATTTTTATCTATTGTTTGTTTTTATGAATTATGATCTAATAAATGATCTGACACATCTTATTCATTGAATAGCCATTTTTATAAATTTTATAATTTTTTACACAGTATTTACTTATCGAATCTGTATTCAATAAGTATAAAAAATAATTAAAATCTGTATATATTTTGCTTGTAGTGATTCATAATTAGAATTCTGGCTTGAATATATTTTCCATTCAGTGTATCTAATACAAAAAAATATCAACTTTATTTAGTTTTATGCTTGAAATAGTAAAATTTTGAGGTCAGTTTGTAAGCAAAAATCTGCGGAAATTAAGTATTTCTGTCCATTTTTCAGACAATCTTTAAACCTAAATGCTCAAAAATTGGTAAAAGCTATGAATCTAATTTTTGGTGTCAGTACTTATTGTATCAAACCCCAGCCTTCACATCGAGTGTCATGATGAGTTTCTAAAAGAAGCAAAAAATTAACCTGCCCTACTATACACATGTATTTTTTTATGGAGAGGTTAAAATTCATACATTTTCATTGACCATACCCTACCTGGTAGGCCTACATTCTCACGGTACATTTGGTTAACCGTAATAGTACAGGTAAACACTTTTAGCCTACCCCGCCGCCCCGTAGCCTAGATTCTTTATTTCTATTGCTACGTGAACAGCAGAGCATCATGCTCAGAAGCTGGGGTCGTATTATATACGAAGTAGACTTATACACGAGTATATACGGTAATATAAAACAAAAATATCTCTATTCTCTATTACTTGCTATCACTTGATTTCTAATGCCGCCCACACAAGAAAAACAGTACAAGACAAGATTGTAAATGCAATAAACCGGCTCAAAAGTAATTAAAAAAACGGCTTGATAAAGTAGGATCAGCAATACAACAAGAACTGTGCAAAATTCGCGCGTTCGCTTATGCAAACAAACGGTGTCAGCATAAACCAGAGATTTTCTCAGGAAATAAGATGAATATAATATTCTTCACATATCCAAATTTGGTGGCATCTCCCCTCGTCGCACTACTAGCATTCTATTAAAAGTGGTGGTGCTAGGGTTAATTCCTTAGGCCTTAGCCATTCCAAAATGAAAACGACGAGGTAAATGGATAATTTTTGTCCTTTATTCCCATATACACGAGGATCTCTATCTTTAAATTTGGCCTTGTGCCACTCACAGATAAATTCCAAGATACTCTTGGTAAGGACCGCGTTCCTCTCCTGTTGCACTAAAATGAGGGTCATTGAAGTGGGGTGGTCAACCCTCGAGTTCTGAGGCGTCCCAATGGCAAAACCACAAAGAAATTGAGCAGTTTTGTTTTGTCTCCAATTCTATATGCACGTGAAATTCCCGTTTTAAACACGACATTCTTTCATATCCCGTCTCAGTTGGCGTGCGGATAAATACCTATGCTGGGGCTGTGGGGAGGAACAAAAATATTATGAGCAATATCAGTAAACTGAGAAAAATGGGCTGTGCCCATAGTGATAGGCGCACTTGGAACTGTGAAAAAAAAGGCAATACTAGACTCGAGATTAGAATACATAGAGATCCTAGAAAGAATTATAAATTTCCTGGTCACAGTGATGCTGGAATCGGAGATGATACCGAGAAAGGTGCTGGAGACTTGCTGCCACAGAATCTCCAGCGAAAAACAGCAGGCATCTGGCGTGAGCATGCAGATACATGGTATAATAATAATAATAATAATAATAATAATAATAATAATAATAATAATAATAATAATTTGCATACTAATTGATATGACTTGTCCAGCGAGCTGTAACATAACAACAACATAAGTATAAAGACCTGGAAATCGAAATAGAAAAATGTGGAAATTGTAAACAAGAATAGTAGCAGTCATAGTAGGTGCGCTTGGAATGATAAAAACGAAACACAACAACACTTTGAAAAAAATCCCTGGAAATCCCAACTTAAGAGAAATACAAAAAAATGTCTTGATAAGTCCAGCCCAGACACTAAGAAGAACTTTCTCCATGTAACGCTAGTGATGTTATGGGAGTTAGAAAAACAAATCATGAAATGTAGCCCTACCAACACCACCATTACCTGCCTGAGGTCTGCCCGCAGACTCGGTAGGTCGTGTGCCTATAGTAGAAATCAAAATTGAGAGAAACACCTCCATAAAAATTATCGAGAAATTGTCCAAATCCAAGGACCTGGAGATCGAGATTAGCAGGATGTGGGGAATGAAGGCTGAGACTGTACCAATAGTAATCGAAGCTGCGGGCCTCGTGAGAAAAGGAATGGACAATTTTACTAACAGTGTCCAAGGTAACATCAACATACAAGTTGCCCAGAAAATCGCCCTACCAGGAGCATTCCATATACGAAGAAAAGTGCCATCAATTAAATGAAAATTCTCCTATATGGCCTAAGGACCATAGTTTGGACCCGGCTCTACAGGATACAAAGCAGGAAACATAACACACAAACAACAACAACAATAATAATAATAAAAACAATAATCTCGCTAAGCTGGGAGTAGGAGATGAGACATGACTATTATCACACAGCAGAAACATTTAAGAATAGGAGAGGATATCAAATAATAATAATAATAATAATAATAATAATAATAATAATAATAATAATAAAGAATATAAAAATAATAAATTTGATGAAAATGATGCATAGATTAAGAACATCACCGAAGTTAAGCAACGTCGAGCCTGGTCAGTTCCTAGATGAATGACCGCCTAGGGATACCAGGTGCTGTAAGCTCATACGTGCGAGTGGTGTAATTGATAATGGCTCAGAATTGGAAACCGAGTTCCAGTTCCAGCTGGATTTGTTATATTCACTTACGTACAAATATCCTAGAGGAAGGCATGAATCCACCTCTTCTCTCTACCAGCTACGGTTTAATTAGTATAACTTGTATCAGTAAATCATTATTATCTCCAAAATATTTTTACAAACTAAAAAAATATGGCTTTAAATAACCTGCAAAAGTTTGATAAGTCGTAAAAAATACAAATCTGTCAATCTCACTATTTGAGAGACAAAGGACTGTTCATTAGAAAAATTCTCTCAATTTAATCGACTTAACTTAATAATTTCCTAAAAACCTTCCTCTACCTTGTCTTAGTTTTTCTTTTCTCGTTTAATTTTTCATTTTTCATTGTTCAACATCTTTCCTCATCTTCTTATCTTACATTTTTTTTACTTTTCTCTCTAATTCACAATTTTTTAGTGTTTGTTTGTTTGTTTGTTTGTTTCTTTTTTCTTTCTTTCTTTTTCTTTCTTTCTTTCTTTCTTTCTTTCTTTCTTTCTTTCTTTCTTTCTTTCTTTAAATAATTCCCTACGACTTTATTTCTTAAAATTCATTGGTCCATGAAAAATGAAAAAAAAGTTTATATCTAGAAATTTCTGGAAGCAGCCAAGTGAAAAGACCTTCATGGCTATAACCTTCCGTCTGATCCTTGCATCTTCTACGGCCTTCCTTCCGTTTTTTCTTTTCATTTTTATTTTATTTTACAGATTCTTTTTAACTTGGTCGCCTTGTTGGCTCGTTGCCATGGTTACGATCAGCTTTGAATGGCTGCACTATTCGCCAACATCAAGCACACTTACACAGACAACAATTTTTTCTTATTTAGTTCGAGAACTCACGCACGCACACACTCATGCACGCATGCTCTCACACATGCATATATGCAATACATATTTCATTAAAGAACTCATGTATCCACGTATCAAATTCAATTCACTAGTTTCACGATACTGCAATGAAGGTAGGGGACAAGAGGGAATGGAAAGTAAAAAAAAATCAGCTATATAGAAGTAAAAGAGAAAGTATAGCTGAGAACAGCAAAAGACAGGAAGCTGTGGAGAGTCATAATCTCTTACATTCTGAAGTGATGTAGCACATACAGGAAACGTTGGCCATACATTTATTTTGCTATTATCAATTAAAAAAAACAAAATCAAAAAACGATTGTGTCTGAGTGAAATAGAAAAAATGGTCATCCTTCAGCTATTTCGTAAAGGAGAAACTATAGCTGAGAACAGCAAAAGTCAGGAAGCTGTAGAGAGTCATAATCTCTCACATCTTGAATGGATGTAGCACATACAGGAAATGTTGGCTATACGTTTATTTTGATATTATCGATTAAAAAAAACAAAAACGATTGTGTCTGAGTGAAATGGAAAAACGTGTCAGTTTCAAATATTTCCCTTTGTACTCCCTTATGTCTTTAAATACTGACCTGCATTCATACATAGGGGAATTTTTCAGTGATCCCACGTCGCTACCGAATGTGAAAAAAGGTCATTTTAAAGTGGGTTTAACGGCAATACCGTGGAAAAATTACCCAAGCTTTTATACTTATGATTATTATTGTAATATTTGGTTAAAGCTGTTTTGCTCTAATATTTAACGATGCAGTAGAGTAATTTACGCGGGTATTTTGTAGTCGAAGATATCTTATTCAATCGTTAATAATTGTAATTCATCAGAAAAATTAAAATAGGAAGACCGTGAAATTTTCACAGGTACCGCTAGTTATATTTCATTAACGTACCTCATGTGATCAAAGCACAAATCTATTTTTCTTCTTTCTATTCGGATCTTTGATCTTCTTTAAGTGAACGTGTCCAGCAGAGACATACCAGAGACGCTGTTTGCTTCAGTGAGAGAGAGAAAGATAGAATAGGCGATAACGCTCTCAAGCGTTTAACGTCTGCTCCAATGAAATGGAAAAAACATGCTAGTTTAAAGCTGAAATATTTAACAATGCAATAGGGTAATTTACACGGGTAGAACTGTGGAAATCCTAATGAGCTTATTTATTTATTAAATATTATATTTTCATAGGTGCAATGACAAAAGTATGCCGGTGTAGGCTTTAAGAAATCTTTATTCAGCTGAGAATACGAGGTTCGCGTATAGTGTCCATTTATAGTCCCAGTAAAAAGAAATAGCTCTCTTAAAGAGGAGAGTAATACAACTAGGGGAGACCACTCTTGATTATTCATGACAATAGGTTCTACTAGTATTTATTATACGTAATAAATCTGGCCCAAAGCAACAACACACGGGAAGCTATGGCGATTGAACGATGAACTAGTCAGGTTAATTCAAAAACATGTACTCCATTTTATGGACTTTATAAAAGCATTATGAGAACGAAATTAATAGCGAAATTGAGTATCACTTGAACAACCCTCGTTGACGTTGTTTAGGAGGGAAGATATGAAAGTGATCCCGTTAATCATTCAGTGAACCCATTGGATGGAGTGCATACACAGACTATCAAGTCGCGTGGAAACAAGTAAAAGTTCAGAGTTAAGGAGATGCGATTGGTTGTAAGTGCGACTTTTAAAAGGAATATCTACAGGAACTGATATTGTATTGTGGAGATTACCCCCACCTTATCTGCCAGGAGACCGCTAGGTGGCGCAGTTCCGGACTACAAAAGGAAAGACATAGACTCTCTCTCTCTCTCTCTCTCTCTCTCTCTCTCTCTCTCTCTCTCTTCTTTTTGCTTGAGAATGCAGTAGGTAAGCGTCATCTTGCCAGACCTCCCCCCACCCATCTCTGGAAAATGTCATTATCCGGCCAGGCTGACTGCTAAATTTTCCTACCCAACCTCATGACGCACTCTCTCCCCTCCCCCTCTCTCTCTCTCACACACACAGAACTCCATCAATCTCATAAATATTTTCTTTCCTTTTTTTCAGAGTTGTACACATAAAACAACTTATACTTTCTCTCCCTTTGTGATGTCCTTTACGTAAAAATCTAAAATATTCTCCAAGTGTTAAAATGATTTGCTTTGAAAGTCCTCAAGCGCATTCATCTGCAACAGCTGGTAACACCATTCTCTACAGTTGACACTTTTGAACTTAAAAATGCAGAATAAAGCCACCCCGACTACCCTTCGCTCTCATACATAATATAAGATGAAAATGAAATGGGTACATTTCATTATTTTTATTTTAAAATAGCTTCATTTTATTGATTATTTTAATTATGGCAGCAAACACCTTGAAATTCTTTTCTGAATAAATATTCACAAATATTCTCCGACTGACGATGGGTTCTGTATGTGGTTTTTTCTTTAAAAATAAACTTTTTGGATGGAGCAAATTTTCTTTATGGGTAATGACCTCTTGTCTAATTGATCTTAAATAACGAAGGGTAAGAATGCAGAATATGCACCCCCCCCCACCTTGCGAGCGTAGAGGATGAAGATTTGTGTTGCGATTATATCATGAAAAACATGAAAGAAATAATAGAAAACGACAATTCATTTAAAAATGTATGCATTCTTGAGCCAACAATATTTTGTTTAACTGCGTCAGGAAAATAAATTATTTCAAAATGAATGCATTCATATGACCGAACAATATCTCCTTAAAGCTGCACGCCCTCCCCCCGGGAAACTGTGGCGATTGGATTCACTACATATTCAATGACCAAGCCAGATTAACGACGATTCAAAGATAGGCGTCCTAATTTATAAACTTTATGTGTTTCAACATGAACAATATCTTGTCTAACGTCAATAAACTAAAGCATTTAAAAATAAATGCATTCGTATGTACGAACAATGTCGCCTTTAACTTTATTAGTAAATTAGATGAAGTTTTAAGTGTTTACTAGTTCCTTTAACTTCGCTATATTTACTAAAAAAATATTAAAAAAAATAAGCATCCTGCTCCCTTGACTGCTTTCGGAGTAGAGCAGCGGTTCCCAAATGTTTTTCTCTGGGCCGTATTTTCGGAATGAAAATTTGCTTGAGCTTCAAATTTTATGTGTTAAAAAGTACATTAAAAAAAAAAACGAGAGAGGGTTAAAGGGAGATAACCACGGATTCGAAGTCAGAACATTATTATTGTTAACTCTCTCCTCCAATTTGCGGACCCTAGTTTCTATATTCTTAATACATGATATAATCCCAAAATATCACAATGATAAAATCAGTCAATAATTATTTATAGCTATTTATTCTAGGACACATGCGTACAATTACAAGTAATCCATAATAATATTTTAAATTTTGAAATTATATTTATTTTTGGCATATGAATTTTTTGAAACTGTTTCTAAATTTTTGATTGTCTTATAATCATTCCGCCTCACCTGCTATCCTCTTCCTGTTGGGAACCACTGGAGCAGAGGACGTTCAATTGAGAAAATACACAGAGAAGAAAGTTCCAATGGAAACTTTGTAGAGGACGAGGTAAATGTATTTTTAGGTGTTGTATCTGTCATTCTCCATGACTTTAGTGTATTCATTTTCAAACAGTACAAGCAATCTGAAATTGTAAGCTACAGCTACCATATGTGAGATTACCCAACAAGTCTGATTTCGCTTAATGACACTAGGTGGCATGACAATCAGCAACAACAAAGAAAGGACGCTCTCTTTCTCTTTTTTGTTCTCTTCTTCTTTAGGGTGAGGTTTCTCAGTCTCCCTACAGGGAGACATTACTTAATTTTACCAAAGCATGTGATGTACTCATATACATGCGCATGAACCTACCGATAATTCCATAAATCTTTATCTTCCTTTTTTATGAGCTCTATTTATCTGTCTACACGCAAGTATATATGTTTTTCATTTTTGTAAGCCATGTTGTTTTTATATAAGAAGTTGTAGAACAAAAAAAAAGCAATTTTCTTGTAAATTTGAATTTCTTTACCAGGAAGCTTACACTTATTTTAGCTAAATATGTTGTTATTATTGCCACGGCACACAGGCCTTTTTAATGTAGGGTAGTAACATAGATTCGCATGATGGTTGTTTCAGAAATTTTCAAAGACTTGGCTTTTATCACAGACGACAGGTCCTAAGGCTAAAAAAGGAGGGACAATGCAGATGATATAATTTTTATGCCAACTGCCGCTGGATTAGTTCCTTGAATAAAGAATTATTTTAATTTAAAAATGGGTTAAATCTACCACATTCCAAAGAATTCCCAACAATATTAAAATATATAAGCTTTTTACGAGGTAAATTTCCTTAATAACTGATGACAGACATTCAATAAATCACTTATCAGAAACGTTTAAGATTTTTACTTTTATGTTTATAAACTTGTTGGCATTATAATTTTTCTAGATAATGCTATGAGAATGTTTTGTAAATTTAAGATGAAAAAATTTATGTTACATATTTTTCGATAATCTTATATTCCGGAAAAAAGAGAGAAAAAAATATGTTGACAACTTGACATTGTTTTATTATCAATTGATAATAAAATAATGCCAAGTTGTCAACATATTTTTTTCTCTTTTTTCAGGAATGTAAGATTATCGAAAAATATGTAACATGAACTTTTTCATCTTAAATTTACGAAACATTCCCATAGAATTATATTTATATAATTAACTGATAATTATATTTATACAATTAACTGATAATACAAGGGAGGTTACTATAATATTTTGAATTAAGAGTTAACTCCCTTGAGTATCAAATCATCAGCGCAAAGTACTCCATCTTTCTTTTAAGAATACACACCATATTGAAATCATATTAAATAATTACTTTATAGCAAAACAACGCAAAAAATTCATCATGATGATTTCAAATGTTGAAAAGTTTAGGAATAGAGAGATTAAATGGTATTGAAGCCGTAAGTTTCCCAAAAAGTTTTGGATATTAGATCTGAGGAAATAAGTTTTGAACCATTTATATTTTATAAATTAAAGTTTATATTTTTAAATTGCTATTATTTATATTATAATCAATGTGCGGGTTGATTTACATCAGTTTTTTTTTTGCTTCGGAGAAGGAATTAGCAATGTACAGTGTTTTGTCTCCAGTTTTCTTCTATTTGATTTTGGTCTAACTTCTTGTTAATCACCCCCACATCCTCCGCCCCGCATCCTCCTCCTCCCCGCAAGAATAGTGATAGGCAAACTCTAACAAAATCCCCCAAATTGAAATACTCAGGAAATGACAAGGTATCCAACTTTTTGTTTAACATCTGCCATCAATCCATGAAACTCTTGCGCAAACTTTATCCATGCTAATCAATAACCCTAATAAAATTCCAGAATGGATCACTGAATGGATCTCCTACCAAAAATCGGTGAAACAGATGATCCAAAAACAGATGATCCAAAAACAGATGATCCAAAAACAGATGACCCAAAAAATTATAGGCCAATAACATGTTTGTTCACCACGTATAAATTAATCACATATTCCTGAGGAACTATATTTAATTTTTCTCGATGAAAACAACATTATTCTCCTGGAACAGAAGAGATATCGAAGTTATATATACATATAGTTGCAAAGATCAACTACTGATAAAGAAAATGATCCTGAAAAAATGACAGGAAAAGTGGTAGAAGTCTCAGCACAGCTTGGATAGTATGCCCCATTCTTGGGTCCTTAAGGCTTTGGAGATGATAATAAATTTCCTTAAATATAGCACGGAACTGTGGAAAACCACATTATGCATAAATCACAAAGGCACTGCCACTTCCAATTGTTTGAATATCCGACGATGAGACTCCCTGTCGCCCGTTTTGTTTTGTCTGTCCTTAATCCTCCACTTCCCATGAACTAAAAAATAATAAATATGGATACACAGTAAGAAAAAGAAAGTGTTTAATCATCTATTCTGCGTGGATGGTATCAAACTCTTTGCCAAAGACCACAATGAGTTGAAGGGTCTCCTCAATACTGTAAAATGTTTCAGTGATGACATCGGTATGGATTTCGGATTAGAAAAGAGTAACATTCAAGAAAGGGAGAATTACAGAAACACACTCAATAGATCTAAATTTTATCACAAAGATTAGGGAGAAATTGGAACAAGAAGAAGCCTATAAATGCCTTGAAGTCAACGAAAGAAATGGAATACAGCATTCCCAAATGAAGGAGAAAGTAAGAAACGAACACTACAGACGTGTGTGTCTGGTGTTAAATACCGAGTTGAATTCGCAAAACAGAATATCAGCCATAAACACTATGGCTGTCCCTGTGGGGCAATACAATAGTTTTAACATCCTTAGCTGAGCCATAGATAACATTAAGCGAATGGATGTCAAAAACGAGAAAGCTTCTCACTTATCACCACATGCATCATCCTATGGCTGATATTGAGCGTCCAGATCCGAAGGGGATTAGATCAACTAGAACTGTCTTACAAAACCGCAACAACCGGTCTTTAAAGATACCGGGAAACTGCAAATGACTGGATGATGGTGATTTTCTAAGTATAGCTTACGTGTGTGTTATACAGGAATAGTGTCGCTGCGTTTGAACATAGATCGCTAGTGAGCAAACACAGGCGATACCATTATTGAATTAAGTGGAAATCTAAAAATGTGGTACGTAAGGACATCAATAATTCCATTTGTAGTTGGAGCCCTCGGATTAATTGGAAAATATTCCGATAGACACATTGATCTGGTTCCTTGGAAGCCCATACGTTGAAGAAATACAAAAGATTGTACTCACAAGTACAACTCACACCTTACGAAGGACTTTATTTATGTAAAATGTGTGTGATCTTTGTTTTTGTTTTCTACAAAAATGATCAGTGAAAAATGTCACGATGCCATTTCTGATGTTAGGTCTCTTGTTGGGACTTGGAAGGAAATATATATACAACAGAAATAACAGAAATAATAATAATAATAATAATAATAATAATAATAATAATAATAATAATAATAATAATTCGTGAGAAAAGGAATGGACAATTTTACTAAGAGTGTCCTCAACATACAAGTTGCCCAGAAAATCACCCTACTAGGAACATTCCATATACTAAGAAAAGTGCCATCAATTAAATGACATTTTTCCTATAGAGCCTAAGTTTGGACCCGGCTCTACAGGATACAAAGAAGGGAAAATAACACACAAACAACAACAACAACAACAACAACAACAACAACAACAACAACAACAACAACAACAACAACAACAACAGCAATAATAATAATAATAATAATAATAATAATAATAATAATAATAATAATACACACAGACAGAACAATCAAAGCTAATCACCCAGACATCGTTATTAGAGAAACCGCAAACAAAAAAATTGTCTCCTTATTGATATGGCAGTCCCTGTAGATTGCAATGTATCTTTGAAGATCTTCAGAAAGTTATCAAATTACAAGGACCTTGAAATCGAAATCTCAAAAATGTGGCACATGGGAACATCAACAATCCCTGTTGTAGTTGGAGCCCTCGGATTGGCTGGAAAATATTTCCAATAGACTCAGAGAAGGGATTCCTGGATGCCTTAAAGTTATTCAAAAAATTGTTCTCACGAGTACAGCTCACACCTTACGAAGGGCTTTATCTATGTAAAATGTGTGTGAGTGTTTTCAATTGTTGTTGTTGCCGCTCTTGCAGCAGATACTATTGCCATTGAAAGAGGTCATCATTAGTTGCTCTTTCCGCCTGTGGTAGATTGCGAAATAACATGACTTATTTCTCGCGATCTTCTGCTGCCGTTTTTAGTGTTTGCCATTCATTAGTTGGCAGCCACAGAATATTATCCCTCCACTTATTTTCTTGCCTTTCCTCTACTTCTTTTTCCAGCCACCATACCCTAAAGATACAAAGTAGCAAGTCCTATACGAGATCTTTTAATGTATGCAAATATTTTCAAGAATTACTTCAGAGGCGGTAGGGGGACAGAAGGTGCGACGACCTCGGGCTTCCATATCGGCAGGGTATCCAATCAAAGAGTGAAATAAAGCTTTAGTTTATATTTAATTTGAATAAAGTTTTTATTTCACGTTTCATCTATTTTTATTAGGACCATGAATAAGTTCTCGCTGTTATCCAACAGATGGCGTTCCCAGAACTGCGTGCGTGTAGTTTCACATGGTATCTCATAAGGATGTACTATAAGCAAGCTTGAAATTCAGTGTATGTCATTTCGCCAAAGTGTAAACAACTTTGTTTTTCATAGCGTGAAACATGTCGGATTTCGTGCCAAAGGAAGTGTATTTGCGGGAAATGTTAATGCATTACTTTATTCAAAAGAAATCTGCAGCTGAAGCACACAGAATTCTTGTTGAGACTTACGGCACCCATGCTCTATTGGAAACAACATGCAGAGATTGGTTTAAACGCTCCAAAAATAATGATTTTGATGTTGAAGATAAAGAACACACTGAAAAAGTTTGAAGACGAAGAATTGGAGGAATTACTTTATGAAGGCTGAACTTGCAGAATCATTAGGAGTTGATCACACAACAGTTTCGAAACGTTTGAAATCAAGGACATTGGATGTCGTACGAGTTGAAGCCGAGAGACGTCGAAAAGCGTCATGTCACGCGTGAACAGCCGCTTCAACGACAGAAAAGGAAAGTTTTTTTTGCATCGTATCGTGATTGGTGATGAAAAGTGGATACGATAACTCTAAGCGTAGAAGATCGTGGTGTAAACCCGGCCATGCATCAAAATCTGCGTCAAAGCCGAATATCGATGGTTCGAGGTTTCTGCTCTGCATTTGGTG
Organism: Acanthosepion esculentum; assembly: GCA_964036315.1. Taxonomy (NCBI): domain Eukaryota; kingdom Metazoa; phylum Mollusca; class Cephalopoda; order Sepiida; family Sepiidae; genus Acanthosepion; species Acanthosepion esculentum. Next base: position 115,977,006 of record OZ038477.1, on the reverse strand, counting down.
GGATCAGCTGGGTGTAGTTTATTATGAGCTGTTCAAACCGACCGAAACCATCACGGGAGATTGCTATCGACTACAATTAATGCGTTTGAGCCGAGCATTGATTAAAAACGGTCGCTATACGAGCAGAGACACGACAAAGTGATTAGTGATAGGCCACATGTTGCAAAACGGGCGAAAACCTACTTGGAAACGCTTAAATGGGAAATCCTACCCCACTCGCCGTATTCACCAGACATTGACCCATCCGATTATCAATTGTTCCAACCGATAGCACATGGCTTGACTGAGCAGCACTTTTATTCTTATGAAGATGCCAAAAAAATGGGTCGACTCGTGGTTAGCCTCAAAAGACGGGTCTTTTTTTCGACGTGGAATTGCCAGAAAGATGGGAAAACTTAGTGGTTAGTGATGGAAAATACTTTTAGTGACATATTTCTTACTCATTTTTGTAAATAATACATTACTTTTCATAAAAAATCAGCGAGATCTTATTCAAAGACCTTACACATATTTAAAATGTTTTCCTTTCTCACATTTCTCAGCACCAGGCCCTAAAGGTCCCCTACTTGAGACTTGGGGGATACAATCAAGTAGTTGGCCCCGGGCATCACCAAACCTCTGCACGTCACTGTACAGGGGCTACCAAAGAGTGGAAGTAAATTGGTTACATTTCTAAGATTAGTTATTTTCACTTTGTCTATCAGCTTGTGCACTATAGTGATGCGCATCACATAGTTTTGGAAGGTTTCAATAATGCGCTAACGGTTTCTGAGTTCATGGCACACAGTCTTCTAAAAACTCTATAAAACAAATATAAGAATGTATAAAGGGAAATAATCTCAATTTAAAATAATGCGTTAGAGTTATTCCCCTTAGATTATTTCCCATTAACTCCGAAGCAAAATAATATCTGAGCTCTACTTAAGTCGACTGCGGTTTTCGTAAAAAATAGGAAAAATTGTTTTGGGAAATAATTTTTGCACATAAGCATTCTTTAGACCTTCGTTAGGCGAAGGAACTTTTTAGGATTAAAAAATATTCATTAATTATTGATTTAAGAGGCGGTCCTTTTTATGAGTTATAATGTCAATCAAAACTATCCCTGACTTTGAAGACTTACAGGGAATGAGCAGGCTGTTTGTTTCCAAATGTCTTGTTTGAAATTGTCTTTTACGTCATGGATATCTGCGTATTTTTTTTTAATTTTCAGAATCTTTAAAAATCTTTTTTTTAATTTAAAAAAAAATGAATATTGGGGTTATATTAATTATTTATCTTAAATGAAGAAGAAAGCAAAAGGATACACACTTTTATTAATTTATGTAAATTTGTAATTTCACCTTTCCTTTGATAATAACTACTCATCGGAAATGATTGAATAATTTTCTGTTCTTTAATTAAAAATGTATTTATGTTTGTTCTTTAATGACAAATCTTTGTTACCTCTCCCAGAAAGTGAAATCTATTTCGTCAGACAATTCTTATTGTTTAAGGTTATTTTATTGAAAGAAAACACACAGAAAATATATATGCATTTGTTCTGTTGTAAAAGTGGGTGTAAGGTTGGTGTAATTCCAGTCGGCTTCGTTACATTCACTTATGTACCAATATCCTTCGCAACTTCAGCTCTGGGTTAAATAACAGGATTCGTACCTGGAAAAATCATTGTTATTCTCAAAAAAGAAAAAAAAATAATTATACAATATTCGCTCGCAAACAAAGAAAAAGAAATAATTTTACAATCCAAAATATGTTTCTGGTTAAAAGTGTTGATAAAAGATAAAAAAAAGTCCCAAATAAGCAAATCCGGCAGTATTTTGTAAAAATCTCATAACACTTTAAAAATCACGATGACGAAAGCTGAGTTTTAAGTGTGACAGTTTCAAAAACAAGTTTCACAGTGTATCACGATTATAAACAGGACCCCGATTCTAAATCGACCAATAATCAATATTTTTTCGATTCTCACAAATGTCCCAGTCTAAAGAATGCGAATCTAAAAAAATTATCTAAAAAAGATTTTTCCCTATTTTTTATGAGTGGGCCAATTTATTTAAATCGTTCCAAAGTCTGTATATAAATATACGCTTAGGAACATAATACTGGGTGTTGGAGACTTAATAATAGTGTGAGGGTCAGAATTTTCCTCAGTATGCAATAAACGGGGAAGCGGTCTTAATGAACGGATTGTTTAGAAAATTATTTGAAGCGTAAAAAATTTAGAATTTAAGTAAATAAATCTTCTTCTGAAATACAACTGTGCGGCTACATCACGTTAAAACATTGCTTCCCCTGCGATCACCGAAGTTAAGCAACATCACGCCTGGTCAGTATCTAGATGGGTTACTGTTTGGGAATACCAGATGCCGTAAGCTTGAATGTGCGGGTGGTGTAATGGATAATGGCTCGGAATGTTCCAGTTCCACTTGGGTTCCTTAAAATTATTTACGAGCAAATACCCTAGGGAAAGGTAGGAATTCATTTCTTCTCCCCCAAATTTATGGGTTAAATAGTAAAATTTGTAGTACTAAAACCATTATTATCTAAAAAAAAAATTGCGTACAACATTTAAAATTAAAATTTAAGTTTCGGTATTAAATAAGATAGCAATTGATATGCCGCTAAACAAAAACAACCAACGAACCACATCCCCCGGGACTTCTTGCAATTTCAAATAAGATAGTAGCTTGCGAAGAAGTCCTGGCACGAACAAAAACTCGCATAAATTAAATATCGACTCGCATAAGTAACATAAAAATCAAAAGTATGATCTTATCAGAAAGTGCCTGTAATCCTGCGAAGGAGGCTCTTGTCAAACATAAATAAATAAGACAATCTATTCAAACAATCATAAAAGTGTGCAAGCTTGAACCGGCGATAGTAATTACTCTTTGTTGATTGAAGTCTGGGAAAGAGCGCGAAATTTATAAACAGAGTAGTTTGAATAAATTTGGATGACCTATATCAATAAATCTAGTCCTGGGTATGACGATAAACTACATCTGGCAGCATGGACTCTGATCGGGAGATTGAAAGTTTTGAGGAGCGTGGAACCACCTCTTAATTGCTGTTGTTTTCCAGATCCACCTTGACTCGAGGTGCTAGCACCTGTTAGCATCCCAGCTATGGACAAATAGTGAACCCCCAACACAAAGAAAAACAAACGACGAAAGTATAAAATTACATATTTATAGTAAAATTACCAAAAATACAATTTTAATGTAAAATAGCTAGCAATACATTTTAGTTTAAGGCATAAAATTGTGTTAAGGCCATGGAATTGTGTTCAAAATATTTATATTTCGTCATTAAATAATCCTTAGAGATTCATATGCCGATAAACGAAATCAAACAAACAAAAACTTTAATAGGCCATTATTATAACAAAAAAAAAATCTTACAATGTAAAACAATATTTTCTGTATTAGACTGCAAAGGGTTGATAAGCCGTAGAAAATGAATCAATAGACTATTAATAAATTCGGAGGCCTGAAAAGTTAATAAAAAATGTCTCCTCTCTTAATCAGTGTTAACTGCTTTGTAACTTCTCGTTTAAAACATCAACCAATTGATTAAACAAAAGGGCTTGATGATGTCCATTTCTGCAAATCATAAAATTATCCCAAATTTCTATGGATTGAAAGGAGACAAAGAATGTAAAATATACAACTTTATATAGTGATTTACTTGGGCTCCTCGTGGCCGTGTAATGGTTAGCACACTTGTCTTGCTAGAACAATTACGACTGAGTAGTGAGTTTGATCATGATTGGGTGCCCCCTACTTTCGGCCTTGTGCCACATCTAAGCTACGCTTGGAAAATCGCTATATAGTGATTTACTTTGTAGCTGCGGCGCAAAGTCAGTAAAGATTGAACTCAATCATAATAGTGAGATAAGCTTGCTAACCAAGCGTCCAAGCGTACAGATTTATACAATGATCATTGTTCTATATATGGTATCAATAATGATGTCCTTGTTGGTTGACAAAAACTAAACTTCATGGAATTTCTATACATTCTGTTAATGTGGTTAGAACGTTCGCTTTCCGACCATAAATCCCGGGTTCGAATCTCATTATGGTTTATCTATCTTGATGCTATTGGACTGTGGAGATATCCAGCGGCACCTTGATAACTTATACCACGAGTTGAACCAAGCCTTGCGAGTTAAATTTTGGGAGCTGTCGATGGATGTAATAGCACGCTATCACAAATCATCGTGACCGAGGGTTCGATTGTACTGGCCTTGTTCAGACTGTCGATTACGCCAGATAATGCGTTCTCTCCCTGAAACTAAGGTCCGCTCAACATAGTTGCAGTATAAACCACAAGTGGGATCTATGGGTGTTCAACAAACACAGATGTATCTGAGCATGTGTCTTCAACAGGGATTGGTTAACCATCCTAGTAGACGGGCATACTCGGATACGAGCTACCATTACATTTTGTTAGTTTTCCAACATCCGTCGATTCTGTTTAGCTCTTAATTACATAAATGTGATCATTTAAAAAGAAATGTAGGTCTTAGGAAGACTTGAATTATTTTATTAAATATATTTATAACCAAATTAAAGAGAGAATTAATTTAAACCATAATGACGAGGTGCCAAATAGTAATTAGAAATATATTAACTCCATTCTTTTAGTCTGCTTCCATTCCTGGTGGTATATTTCTTCCTTATTTTCAATGCACGACAAATCGACGGAATGTTTAAATTGCGGGTCAATAGCTGAAAGATCTGCTGCCAGAAATACTGGGTTTGTCAGCGCAGAAAATAAATACAAGTTGCTAAAAAAAGAAAAAAAAAAGTTACCGCTAAAAAAAAAAAAGAAAAAGAAAAGAGTTACCGCTAAAAAAAAGAAAAGAGTTACCGCTAAAAAAAAAAGAAAGAAAAGAGTTACTGCTAAAAAAAGAAAAAAAAAGAAAAGAGTTACCGCTAAAAAAAAAGAAAGAAAAGAGTTACCGCTAAAAAAAAAAAAAGAAAAAGAAAAGAAAAGAGTTACGGCTAAAAAAAAAAAAATTGTTTATTTTTTACTAAGGAACTGTAAATGTCCGACAATGTATTTTCACGAGTAGTATCTGTCACACTAGTGAATTCCCATTGACACAAGTACAAAAACAGATATAGATTTGAATGCATAATGCTGCTGAAATGAGGGCACGCAAATCTCTCATGTTAAATAGAACAAACACAAATTGCATAAGTTTTGGACACTTCAACTTGACTTTTTGCTGTAGTTGATTTAAATGTGAACACGGGGAGATTGAGTTTGGAGAAGAGGATGCAGGTCATCGAAATATCACAAAGAATGGACGAATATGAAATCGCCAACGAGCTCGGAATATGTCTGTCTCCATAACAAGTAAAAAAAATATAGATTATTTTTTTAGAAGGTTCAACCCATACTTCCATACCAACAACATCTGCTTCTGATGTCGTAGGACAAGATAATGTATTCGGAAGCATTTGATTTCGGAGCCATCTTTACATGTATAAAGTAATTATCGAAAATCTTCACCTCTTGCCTGAATTACAGCGGCTACGTAACATAGCATAGAATCTAGGAAATAACGAATCAGTCACATGAGTATTCATATCTATTCAGGCATATTTCAGGTCTGTCTATAATCGAGTTCTATCTCTTGGGTGTGGCTGCGAGGAATTGCAAGGAACGCATGCGCAATGAGGTTTGAATCTGGTAAGCTTTGGTAGCCAATGAACTACCTGGAAGACAGCTGAATGTCACTTGAATCAATTCTGTGTCGCCAACGCATGACATGATAGAAGATTACTCGGATCAACAACCTGATGAAGGCCGGATAGCATAACAGCTGAAAGTTTGTGATAACAACAACAAAAACAAAAATGAGGACAATATTTTCAGTGTAAATAATGCAAATATAAAAACAATTACAAATTAGATTGCAGAACATCATGCTAACAGTATGGAACTGTAACCTTATGTAATCTCCACCACATATAAACTCAGCAATCTGCTTCAGAATGCTAGCACAAGTCTTCATTTACTCAACGGAGACCTTCACAAAGCGCAGTCTTCCTTGTCTCAATGGCGACGGTGGTACGGGGCAGTAATCAATGCGATGGTATCAATTATGATGTCCTTGTTGGTTGACAAAAACTAAACCTCATGGAATTTAGTATACCAGCGTTGAGTTCGAGTCAATGCTTTCGCTTTGTTATCAACCTTCTTAGTTGCTGCGGTCATATTGCATATATATATATATATATATATATTGAGACATGTTTCATTGAATAATTTAGATAAGTTTTCTCTATATATGTTCAATTGGATCCTTTCATTTTCACAGATAAGCTTTTTGATGTCATTATTAAAGGAAGAGAGAACATTACCGTGTTGATACATGTTATTTATTCCGAGTACTTTCGACAATAGCACAATGTTATTATCAGGCTGTTGCTTTTTTTTTATCAAGCCAAATATAGCAGTGTTCGTTATTTTCAAAGACAAAATTGCTGTGTTCATCTGAAAGTTAAACTGTTTTCACTGGTGAGATAAAGAACGCTGTGTTAGTACAATGAGCCAAGTAACACTTCAGGGTAGGTAATTAAGTTAAGTTTGGTGCCGAGAGTTTATTTTTAAAAATAAGAATATATATATTGATAATATTAGTATATATATATATATATATATATATATATATATATATATATATATATATATATATATATAAAATCTCTCTCTCTCTCTCTCTCTCTCTCTCTATATATATATATATATATATATATATATATATATATATATAAATTCCCAAGAGGATAGAATCCAAGTAGAACTCAATGTCCAGGACAGAGTAAGAATATAATAGAAAAGGCTCAAACACTAATATTCCATGGTTATAATTTATTACATTGGAATAGTAATCACGATCCAATTCATCAGACCTACAAATTGTAGGTCTGATGTATTGGATCGTGATTACTATTTCAATGTAATAAATTATAACCATGGAATATTAGTGTTTGAGCCTTTTCTATTGTATATATATATATATATATATATATATCTGTGTGTGTGTGTGTGTGTGTGTGTATGTGTGTGTGTGTGTGTGTGTGTGTGTGTGTGCGCGCCATACTGGGTACGACGATAACCTAATTCCGCGTCCTGGGCAAGACGATAAACTACATCCAACAGCAAGGCCTGTAATCAGGAAGTTTTGAGAAGCGTGGAACCACCTATTAATTGCTGGTGTTCCCAGGTCCATCCTGACCCGGAGTGATAGCACCTGTTAGGGTCCCAGCTATGGCCAAATAGTTAACCCCAAAGCTTAGGTCAAAATACTATGAAAGTGTAAAAATACGTTTTAATACCAGCAATAAATTTTTCGAGGAAAAATATATTACCAGCAATACATTTGTTGTCATGAAATAAGCCATTGAGGTTGATATGCCGTAGAAGAAAACAAACCAAACCAAATATGTGTATGTGTGTGTGTGTTGTTTTTAACTGTTCATGTCACTTTATGGGATACACATTTCCAAATTTTCAGCAGCACTTCCATATAGACTTCCGTTGTTCAAATTTAAAGAATTGATTATCTATTTCTTCACCATTTTCGAAACATCTCTCTATTGATACACGTAAGGTATATGCTTGCACGAACGTTTATATACGGTAACAGTTTAAATGGAAGAGCCTGTTGGATTATATCAAATTAAAATGGACTAGAACCTACGTTTTCTTTTTTCTACAGTCATCGTTTTTACAGTGTTCCTTTAAAACAAAGTAATAAAAATAATTTCTGACATCTGTAAAAAACAAAAACAAAAACAATGATGGTACCAGAGACGCTTTATTGCCGTCTGCTTCTACCATTTCCTGTGAATTCTTCATTTGGACATTGTTTTCTGCATTTTCTTAACTAATCACCGCCTCAAGCTGAGGGATCAGATTTCTAATTGCCCATCTCTCATTTTCAATCGGCAATAGAGGTTTTCTATTGTATACATGTTTTCAGTGTTTTTTTTCTATTTGTTAACAATTTTATTTTTACTTGTTGATATATGTTTCTTCTTTTTTGACCAGCCTGCTTCTCATTTCTTCCCTTTTTCCCACCGTAAAAAAAAAAAAAATAGAAGCTGAAAATTTTGAACTAGTGAGACTAATTTTCATTCTTTATACAAAAACTATTCTCAGAATAGTTATTTCAGATTTTTGCTAACAAAAGAGTTTCAGTTTCTTTAACCAGAAATAACAAGTTGAATTCGGTCGGCAACTGTAACTGTGTAATAAGATGGTTGGTGATTGGGTTGCCAGATAACTCAACAAAACTCAAGCTATATAAGTAAATTGCGGATTTTAAATATAATAGAAACCACACACACACACACACACACACACACACACACACACACACACACACACATATATATATATATATATAAATATATAAAGAAAATGTTAAATATTCAGACTTTATTCTGAAGAGTGAATATCTTCGATATTCACGAAATAAATTATAACGAAAATGAATATTTAAGGTTTTCTTCGTGATTATATATATATATATATATATATATATATATATATATATATATATTTTAAGACATTTTTTTATGTTTATACGTTCTTTTTATAGATATAAATATTTAAGTAAATGCTCTGTTTATAATAAACAGTATTAACGACATTTACCGGCCTGAATAAATGTCGTTATTATAAACAGAGCATTTACTTAAATATTTGTATCTATAAAATGAACATATAAACATAAAAAATGTCTTAAAATAATTGTCGGACTTTGTCCATTTTATAATATATATATATATATATATATATATATATATATATATATATATATATATATATATATATATATATATATATGGGGAGAATGTATGACAAAGTGGAAAAAGTTTACCTGTGACGCGTTTCGTCCTTCAGGACTTCATGGGACTAAATTTGTAATGTTGGTACGATTGCACATGCGCACGAAAGAGGAGGGGGTGCTGGTGATTTTTTATTTTTTTTCTAGGTCTTAAAACATTTCACCATTCCTGGCAGATCTGATATCGCAATGTGGAATACCTACTAACAAAAGTGATGGAAAGAAAAAGGAAAAAAAATCTACATGAATTGTTAGATATATAAAAAACATTTTAAAAAGTTCTACAACACCCAGTACCCCTCTTTCGTGCGCCTGAGTAGTCGTACCAACATAACAAATTTAGTCCGATGAAGTCCTGAAGGACGAAACGCGTCACAAGTAAACGTTTTACACTTTGTCATACATTTTCCCCAATATTGTTATTGCCATATAAAAGTATATATCGTTATCTCATATATATATATATATATATATATATATATAGGGATCCCCCCCCCAAAAAAAATTGACATAATTGAAAATGTGAATATCAGAGTAACTTCATGGTCCAGAAAAATGAAATTAAATAGGCTTCCTGTTGATCAATTAAAGATTTATTTATCAAAATTCGAAGAAAATATAAAGGGGTGTAGATTTTTTAACCGATTTCACAAAGCTTCACAAATGTACAAAGTGCGAACGTCAAGTCGGTAGTCCAGCTCCTGTCAAACACTCTGTAGTACGCCTCGCGTAACATTCTCCAGCGTCTCAGTGATTCTCTGCTTAAGTTCCTCTAAGCTTGTAGGAAGAGTAGGGATATAGACCTGTCCTTTCACATAGGCTCATAGAAAAAATCCCAAGGTGTCAAGTTAGGTGAACGTGGTGGCCATTTCAGCAGCACATTGTCATTATCACTGGCACGCCCGATCCATCTTCCCGGTAAATTATCATTGCGATAAGTCCGCACGGTCAACTTTGTTAAAATTTGAGACCATTTGAGCGAGAATTGGCTATGTCTTTAGACTACAAAATGATGCCAATTTTTTTGGGGACACCCAATATATATATATATATATATATATATATATATATATATATATATATATATATATATATATGTAATTATTTTGGGGATTTAGGCTAATCATATAGTAATTCGTCGAGCCTAGAATAATCCTCAACAGAATGCAGAAATCACTGTACGGCCGTTTCATCCTATCTGGGACACATCAGCAGTGCGCATCCACTACCGTGAATCAAACTCGGACCGTTTCGATACAACGCAAACGTCATACCAACCGTACGACGGTCCTCGGTAACGAAGAAGACACAAACTAGACTCGATATAGCGCCACTACTCACTGAGTTCCGCAGCAATACTCATCCAAGTATTCAGATAACCTTGGAACAGTGCCCCAAGAGCCACGACTGCTTTCTATATATATATATATATATATATATATATATATATATATATATATATATATATATCAAGTATGTGGTGCAGTTCAATTTATATTACAATGAATCATTCATACAGAAAACAGATCTGTTTTCTGTATGAATGATTCATTGTATATATATATATATATATATATATATATATATATATATATATGTATATATATATATATATATATATATATATATAAAATAAATCCTAAAGAGCCAGGATCAACCTACCCAGGTTTCGCCTAAACGGATCTTCAGAGTAATTTATCAGATGTTTCTAGTTCTTTCTTTTTTTTTACCCAATGTTTTCCTTGGGTACCAATTTATTTTGATATACTTACAAGTTGTGCTATCCGAGGTTTTACCAACCGAATATTACTATTAGTATATTATATATATATATATATATATATATATATATATATATATATATATATATATATATAAAAGTGAACATTGAAGTCAACACTTAGAGGCGACAGCTTTTTCATGCTAGGCGCAATCGTCAGGCCAGCGTCTAGCATGAAACAGCTTGTCGACTTCAGTGTTCACTTTTATATTTACACACGCTCTATCTCTGATATTGAGCACTTTATTCCATAAATATAGCATACCTTAAGAATATATTTCTTCATATATATATATATATATATATATATATATATATATATATATATGATTAATTGTCATATGTACAAGGGTCTGTACATGCGTTAACCAATTTACTCCTATGGAATGTGACCATAGTCCCCCTTGCGGTACACACACTTTTCCTTCGGTGTTGCAATGCTTGGATCATATTGGTGAAGAAGCTTTCATCTCGTTGGGCAAAAAGTTATCAACAGTAGATATGACGACATCACCGATACTGCGATACTGGTTCCCAACCAAGTGTTTTCGGCATGTTGGGGAAAAGATGATAGTCAGATGGAGCCAAACCAGGAGAATAGGGAGGATGATCAACCAGTTCAAAGCCACAGTCACGCACAGTAGCCATTGAAACCAAGGACTTGTATGCACAGTCCTGATGAATCAAGACGCTGTCATCACTTTTCCTGATCGTCTGGTTTTGATAGCCTTTCGTAACTGCCTCAGAAAGTTGGCAGAGTACTCTTCCATTGATGGTGTAACCCTTTTTAACTCAATGCTTTTTGCATTCCAAAAAAAAAAAAAAAAAATAAAACTGAGGTTATCACCTTCTCCGCATATGAAACGACCTTAGAGGATGTGGTGAGGAATGTTTCTACTCTCTCTTCCTGGGTTAGGAAACGTTAAAGTAAACCAATTGGATCTGCTTCAAACAATGTCAGAGTTTCCGTGGTGCGGTTTTGATAAGGTGTTAGAAGACGTGGCAGCATCCGAGCATAAATCTTCGTCATACCGCGTTCATTGTGTAGAATATTCTCAACTCTCTCACAGGATGGGCTAATAGCATTGGTTATGTGATTTATAGCCAGTCGCCTTTCATCCATCAACATGTGGTGAAAACGATCAATGTTTTTGTT
>OZ038477.1:115922701-115962701 GCA_964036315.1 Acanthosepion esculentum | reverse complement strand
AAGAAAATATGTCAGATTAATAAACAAAAGATCCATTTCTAAAACACACACACACACACGCGACACATCTATCTATCTATCTATCTATCTATCTATCTATCTATCTATCTATCTATCTGAATGTACAGTCAAAAGTACTTGCGTATTTAAGAAAGACCTTATACAACTTATAATTTTAGAAAAACAAAGATCATAACATTCATAGAGTGATTAGTAGGTTAATGCGTTTTTAAAAAGTTTGTTAACGAAGGGATTTCGCCATTTTATATCATTAACTTTACTAATTTACTTTTTGTATGAATGATTCATTTTAATCTCTCTCTCTCTCTCTCTCTCTCTCTCTCTCTCTCTATATATATATATATATATATATATATATATATATATATATATATATATATATATACACCAGCATACTAATTGGGATTCACTCCTTTTTTCTTCGTGACACCTCTTGGGCTGACAAATTTGACCTGCCAACTGAATATTATATCACTGAGGTGGTTTCTTCGTGGGTTAGTGCCCGTATGGCCGCCTTCATCCCTTCTCGGAAATAACAGGTGGAACCTCAATCCTCTCTATGGTTCACACCAGCATGGTCGGCCGCTATAACACACAAGAAGCACTATTTTCGGCTATACCAGGATGACGGCTCCCGTCACAACAGACACCTATTCATTGCTGTTCCTGAGAAATGTAGGCGAGTCCTCGAAGGAGATAAGTCCTGGTTTTCCGAGATAATGAGCCACCGCATAACCGCTAACAACTTTGGTTCTCGGGATTACTGACGTCATTAAATAAGTGTACGGTCTCTATTCTTCCCCGCTTTTCAATCATTTTGTAGTGTTACCATTCTCTGCTGATAAAGCTGAATGCTTTGCCCGTAAATTCTCCTCAAATTCTACTCTTGACTCATCTGGATTATCCCTGCTTAACTTTCCACTTAGAACTCAGTTTCTTTTGAGTGATTTGCATATAACACCTTCTGTGGTTTCTGCTATCATCTCTAACCTATATACTCACAAAGCATGTGAATCCGATGCTATCCCTGTAAATGTCATTAAGAAGTGCGCTCCCGAACTGACTCCTGTTCTCTCTAAACTGTATAATAAATGCCTCGCTGCCTCTTGCTTTCCTGACTGCTGGAAATCATAATCTGTTGTTCCAGTTTTTAAGAACTCTGGTGAGCCTTGCGACCGTTCCACCTATTAGTAGCTTCTATCACTTTTCAGGAGCCCTAATCAATGCTGAATTGGTTCATCATCTCTCATCGCAGCGCCTTTTCTCAGACATACAATATGACTTTCATTTCTCTAGTTCAACTGCTGATGTACTGACGATAATTGCGGAAAGAATCTTTAATACTCAAGATAAAAACGGTGAAGTCAGAGCTGTAGCATTGGACATCTCGAAAGCTTTTGACAGGGTCCGGTGTCTCCGGGCACTTTTTTGAACTGATCCAGTCTTTCCTATCAAATCGTGAAATGAAAATTATCACGAACGGCCACTCGTCTAGATCCATTCGTATTAACGCGAGTGTCACTCGAGGCTCCAGCATTGGACCAACTCTGTTTTTAATTTTCATTAATGACCTTCTTGATGACATCAGCTTTCAGCTTAGCATAGACGCCTGATGACACAACCATTTACTTCTGCTTCGATGGTAATGCTGATCAGACTGATGACCAAAACGACCTAAAGTCCGTAGTTAACTGGGGTAAAATATGACTTGTTAATTTTAAAGCCTCCAATACTAAACCTCATTAATCACCTGAAAGACCCCACTCTGCCTTCCATCAACATGGCTGATGCTAACCTCCAAGAAAGTGACTTGTTGCGCCTTCTCGGGCTCACGTTTTCAGCTGACATGAAGTGGAAAGACTATATTGAATCCATTGCTAGTTCAGCAGCTAAGAAAGTCGATTTACTGTGTTGTGCGAGGCAATATTGCTCTCCAGAATCTTTCTTACATATCTGTGTCTACCATTCTTCCATACTTAGAATATTGCTGCCACATATGGTCCGGTGCCCTTGCTATTTACCATGAGCTCCTTGATAAGATCCAAAGAAGTATCAGCATTATTATCGGTCCTTATCTGGCGGTTCGGTTTCAGTTACTTTCCCATCGCCGTAAGATTGGCTCTCTGTGTCGTGTCTGTAAATACTTTCATGGAAATTGTTCAGGTAAGATCTTCGCTATGGTACCTGGACTTTTTAGAATTTAAGCGCAGTACTAGACTGGCGTCGAGATCTCATCAATTTACAGTTGAACTGGTTAGATGTAACCGTAAATTCCATGCTAACAGTTTTTTCTCGCACTTCTTGCTTGTGGTACTCCCTTTCGTCTCCTTGTTTCCCATCAACTTTAATCTGCAAAAATTAAAATGCAATGTCAATCGCTATCTACTGATAACCTGATTACCCTATTTTCTTTCCACTCCTTATTAAATTATGTGAAATTTATAATTGAGCTTTCTTTGAAGGAGTAAAAATATCAGGTCTTATAAAAATTCCCTTTGATATATCCAATATCTGGCCCTGAAGTGCATTTCAACGCAAAAATCTGTAGTCGGTTAAACAGAAGTTCTTTGATATATATATATATATATATATATATATATATATATATATAAAAGTGTCGGTAGAAACTAAATAACCAGATATTAGCACGATAAGCATAGGTATATATATATATATATATATATATATATATATATATATATATATATATATATATATATATGAAAGTGAACATAGAAGTCAACGCTTAGAGGCGACAGTCTGTTTCATGCTAGATGCAATCGTCAGGCCACGAGTTATTTTTCTTGGCTATTTATATATACGGGTCAGTGGTGCATTGTGGGTTGTCTATTTTGGCGGATATTTCACCGGAAGTCGTTTATTATTTATTTGGGTTAAATTATTTTGCTTGTTTTTATTTATTTTTTATTTTTAGCTTTATTTTGTATCTTATTTATTTATTTTTAATCGGTGTTTTTATTAACGTAGTAAAAATGTGTTTATATCGCTTATTTAATAGTTTTGATTTGCTATTGGAAGATAATTAAAGCTATTTATTCAATTTTTAAGTTGATTGTTGTAGTTTATTCTAACTATTATTTTGGAGGGAACAGTTTTTAATTTGTTTATTACTTCATGTATTTATTTGGATTGATTATCGGGATCGGTTTGTTAGTTTATTTATTTATTTGGATGAATTTAGATCAATTTATTTTACTTGTTATTATTTATTTGTTATACTGTATATATTCTCTTTTCAGTTTTCGATTTTTAAGTAACGTAGTATATATATATTTTTTATCGTTATATAACAGTTATAGCTATATTTTCGTCCGATTTTTGGTTTGATTTTTATAGTCTAACTAATATTTTGGTTATAATGATTTGTTAATTTGTTTATTATTTACTTTATTTATTTGGGTTCATTGATTTTCTTTCTTATTTTTATTCTATTTCGTCTATTCTAACAGGTGTGATTTGGTCATTTGTTTGGGTTAATTTATTTTGCTTATTTTATTGTCATTTTGTTTATTTATTTATTTTTAAAAATTTTATTTTACTTTTTCCGTTTTCGATTTTTAAGCAACGCAGTAAAAATTTGTTTTCATGTCTGCATTTTGAGATGAGCTCGGATCTTTTATTTAATAATTTATTTTGGTCTGGGAAGGTAATGATAGCTATTTTTTCCTCCAAGCAAATATTTGCAAGTTTTTGATTGGTTGTTGTAGGCTGATGATCTTTTCCTTATTTTCCAAGAAATTTTTGGTGTGGTGTGCGTTTTGTTTTTTATTTCCCAGATATACTTAGAAAGCATTGTGCTGTTCGCATATTTACTATTTGTGAAAGATGTTTTGTGTACATAATTTCTTTGTTTCCAAGGTCCTGCAGTTACTCCTATGTATACTTTTTCTTCATTATCTGGTTATTTTATCGTGGCTTGGTATATTACGTTGTTTTGTAAACAATTACCTTTTAAGGGACATTCGTTCTTTATTCTGCAGTTGCACGTGGGTTTATTTTGTTCGTGTGGTTTGTTGATAATTTTCCTTTTGTGCTTTTTTTATTATTTGTGTCATGTTCTCGGTGCAACTGTAGCTGATTTTTACTGTGTTCTTATTGAATATTTTGTGTAGGGTGCTTGATTCCGGGAAGTGTTTGTGTAAGAGTTTGAAGAATATTTTTCCTACGTTTGTTTTTACGTTTTTGCTGTACGGTGGGTTGAACCATATGATATTTCTTTTTCTGTTGGCATTTTTTGTGTTCTGTGGTGAGCATGTGAGTGTTGCTGGGAATCCGCTATCTTTTAGGGCTGTTTCTTAGTCATTCTTAGCTTTGTTAAATATGGATTCATTGAAGGAATTGTCGGAAAGCCTGAGGTTAATCGATTTTGGTATCTGTTTGATTATAGAAGGCGGATGGTTGGAAGATGTGTGTATATAGAGTGGTTTATCATTGGGTTTTCTGTATGGTTTGTATGTGCCTTTTCTTAGGTTGAAGGTAACATCTAGAAAATCTACTTCGTTTAGGTTAGTTTTTATATCTATGTCGAATCCGTTATTTTTGAAAATCTTTATTATTGCTTTTCTAGTTTTGTCTGTGTTTTGTTTGTTACAGTTTCTTAAGATTATGAGACCGTCGTCCCTGTAGAGTCCTGTGTCATTTTTATCTATTATTTTGCTTAGTTCGTGTAGTAAGTAAATACCTATGATTTCGCATGTCTCTGCTTCGTCAAAGCTTCCCACTGTAGTGTCAAATATCCCATCTTTCTTTATCCTTGCTTCTTCATGGTGAAATAGTAATGATTTACGGGAGTGCTTAATGATGTCGATTTCGTTTGGTTTTATTATTATTTGTTCCTGAGCTAAGTTGATGGCCTGATCTAACATGCGTTCTGTTATGGATGGGTAAAATTCTTTTATGTCTAATTGTAGGAATTGGCAATTTTGTTTGTTATTTATGCCGTGGAACCAGTCAATAGTTGTTTTTGTGTTTTTCCACTGGTTTACTCCTAACTTCTTCCTAAGTTCAGAATTAATTCTTTCTAGTATCGTTTTACTTATTTTACCTAGTTCGCTTTTAGCTGGGTTTATGAGTCTGCATGCAGGGTTGGTTTTGAAATATATATATATATATGTATATATATATATATATATATATATATATATATATATATATATATATATATATATATATATATAATATGAAATGGAGTTTGTCCGAGAATTATTTTAATTTATTTTCTGTTTATACGTTTTTATAGATACAATTATTTAAGTAAATGCTCTGTTTCTGATAAACAGTATTAATTGCATTTAATGAAATTTCTCGGACATTCAAGCCGGTAAATGTAATTAATACTGTTTATTAATAAAACATTTACTCAAATAATTGTTCAGGGGTTGGACAAAATAATTGGAACAGGTGCAAATTCCACTCCTATATTTCAAAGACCTATTATATTAAGAACTTTAACTAAAACTTTGTAATTGCAGGTCATATCTATTGTAAATATGTTTTTTTATCTAATTTACTGTTTTTGTCTTATTTATTTTTAGAATTTAATAAAATTTAAGCTAAATGCGTGACCTCTCCGAGTTAGAAAAAGGGAAAATTGTTGGAGCTCGCATGGCAGGAGTCTTGATCACTAAGGTTTCTGAACTGTTTGGTCTTTCAAGAGCTACCATATCAAGAGCTATGATGCAATTTGAGAAACATGGCAAAACCGCTAGCAACCGTAGCAATTCGGGCCGGACTTGCAAACTTACTGACAGGCACCGAAATGCATTGAAACACAATGTGTCAAAAAATCACAGGACTACTGCGGCCAAAGTGACTGCAGAGTTAAATAATCATCTGAATAGTCCAGTTTCTACTAAAACTGTTCGTCGTGAGCTCCATAAGGCTGCATATCATGGAAGAGCCGCCATGAGAAACCTCTTCTCTCCACTTGCAACATTCACAAGAGGTTGAAGTGGTGCAGAGATCACAATGCTTGGTCTGCAGACCAATGGAAGCAAGTCATATTCTCAGATGAGTCCAGTTTTCCTCTTTTCCCAACTTTAGAGTGAGTTTATGTGTGGAGGCAGCTCAAAGAAGCTTACAACCCTGACTACCTTCTTCCAACAGTGAAGCATGGAGGTGGATCAGTGATAGTTTGGGCCGCCATATCATGGAAATCTCAGTCCAATTGTTGCCCTGCATGATAGAATCAACAGTAAAGATTACCTGAATATTTTGGGAAATCATGTTCATCCAATAGCCCAGATTTTATTCCCTGATGGTGACTGCATCTTCCAAGGCGATAATGCTCCAATACATACCACTCGAGTGGTTAAGAATTGGTATGAAGAGTATGAAAGTGAGCTAGAACACATGAAGTGGCCTCCCCAATCTCCAGATATCAATATTATTGAACATTTGTGGTGCATTTTGGAGCAACAAGTTAGGAGCTGCTATCCTCTACCGTCGTGTCTTAAAGAGCTGGAGCAGGTATTAATGAAAGAATGGCTGCAAATTCCTCTGGATGAAGTCAGGAAGCTGTATGATTCCATTCCTAGATGTATTAAAACTGTATGTGAAGCCAAAGGAGAACCAACTCCATATTAAATAAATTTTCTTTGAATTTAACAAGTGTTTCACTTATTTTGTCCAACCCCTGTATCAATAAAAATAGCGTATAAACAGAATATATATATATATATATATATATATATATATATATATATATATATATATATATATATTTGTGTGTGTGTGTGTGTGTGTGTCTCTCTCTCTCTCTCTCTGCGGCGGGAAACTGACAATCACCATGTAGTTTTGGTAGAAATTGTGTGAATAGGATTTAACACTGCATAGTAACTCTCAGTTTCAGTCTTGAATGCGACTTCCAGACAATATGTGTATGCATGTCACCGTATTTAATACGTAGTCCATTCTAGAAGATGCAAGCTATCTCTGTAAATCTGATTAAATTTCTGAGTTTAATTATACAGTTGTCTCTGTTAAGAAAATTTCCAGGCAGTCTAAAAGTCCGTATTTAAATGATACACTTTCGTGCATATATATATATATATATATATATATATATATATATATATATATATATATATATATATATATATGACACTTTCGGCGGAGGAGGTTGCGTATTCAACATTTGACAATTTTGCGGCAATACGTGCGTGAAGGTTTTAGGCAGTTTTGATCAACATTTCCTTTCATGGTTAGCACATAAGGAATTGTAAATGTAGGACTATTTAACACTTAAGTAAAATAATATCAGTAATAATATTTATTACAGGAAATTTATAATAACTTAGTTACCTCCCCTGAAGCATTACACAAGCTAGCCGCGCAGCACTTAACCCAGCGTTCTTCGCATCACTTGTAAAACAGTTTAACTTTCAGATGAACACAGCAATTTAATCTTTGAAAATGATGAACACTACAATATTTATCTAAAAAACAAAAACAAAAAAAGCAAAACCCTGATGATGACAGTACTTGGAATAAATAATATGTATCAACACGGTAATTTTCTCTCTTCCTTTAATAATGGCACCAAAAACTTGTCCTTGAATATGAAAGGATGCTATTGAAAATAAGTAGACAAAACTTGTCTTAATTATTAAATGAAACATGTCTTAATGAAAACATGCTTCCAAAATTTACGCAATATATATATATATATATATATATATATATATAGAGAGAGAGAGAGAGAGAGGGAGGAAGAGGGAAAGAGAGAAAGACAGACAGAGAGATATTAGCAGTATGGATATACACATCAAACAATGGCTGACAATTTCACACTTTATGAAATTTTCAGACCATGTTCTTCACAAATGTTTTGAAGATTGCATTTTGGCGGGAAACTGATAGCAACCATGAAATTTCTTACTAAGAGATACATTGTTCTTACTTTTCATAAAAGAGATCTTCTTTGTGTTTGTGCCGTGTCCCCACAGGAGGTTGACCATTGTGACTTTCTTAAAATTCATTTATAAAGCTCTAATTCATTTATATAGTTCTAAGCGACGTCTGTCTTTTTCCACACACCCACTCCTCGTTCTTCCATTTATTTAGATCGGCTCGCCAGGTAGGTGATCCGCTGCATCCACCCCGCTATTTTGCCTTCGATACTTCCTGTGAGTGTCGATCTGAATGTCACGTAGTTCAAAACTTCTCAGTAGACTTGTAAAGACCGACATTGCGCAGAAGTTGTTCTCACGCTGATACCAGTCAGAGAGCAGAACGATCGTTACGGGGATTTGTAGCAAAAAAAAAAAAAAAGTAATAAAATAGGAAAAGAGAAAAAAGTGTATAAATGAGAGCAAAAGTTTATACATATGTAAATTCGCTTCATATATGCACTTGCGTCTTCATCTTCTCTCTGATGTGTCTGACTTAATTACCAGTAAAGTGTAAGCATAATTATATGCAGAAACCGTATTTCTAAATCATAGCTGGGTCAGGAGGAATAGATAACTTTAGCAGTAAGAAAACAGATAAACATAAAAACGAATAACTGTGATTCAGGAGTTTCAAACTATAAAAGTCGTATAAAAAGACGAAATTCAGTCTAAGATTTTATATTCACTATTCTTAAAAAGTATCAAAACGATCTTTCTGAAATTAATCGTTTGTAAAGCTAACTGCAAGAAGTTGGGAAATGTGATTCTGTCAAGAACATGAGACTGGGATATTAATTTTACTGTTTTTCTTCCTAGGCGGGATCTATTTTAATTTAATTCATTTTTTTAAAAATTTTCGTGAAAAATATCAAATTCGTTACACGGCGGGAGAAAAAAATAGCTCAAATTCGTTAACAGGGCGGGAAAATTTCAGATAAAGTTTTGATTAAATCAAAACGATGTTTGTTTAGGACGTTTTTTTTTCTGATATATATATATATATATATATATATATATATATATATATATATATATATGGGATAACGATATATGAACTTTTATATAATTTTTTATATATGAAGAACAGTTTTGAAAGAAAAGATGTATGACATTATGAAACGTTTTTGTAACGCGTTTGATCCGTAAAGACGTCATCGGTCTGTGTTTAAACAACATAAACAAACCCAGTGCGATGAAGTCCCAACGGATGAAACTCCAACTTGTCATACATCTTTTATTTTCATATATATATTCGTTAAATTTGAGGGTCAAGGAAAAATTTGATTCATTTTTTTATTTAGTTTTTCCAGCGTTCTTACATTGTTCCGTTTGGCGGGAGTGAGGGAATACAATTGTCCCAAACGCTTTCGGCCACTTCCTTAACTATTTTCAAGAGGGGGTTTGTTTTAGTGTTGTTAGTTTCTCTTCATAGTTTCACTCTTTGAGATGTATTTTTCGTGTTGTTTTGAATAATAGTACGAGCGTTTATTCCGAGCCTTCGAATGTTAAGCATGGCTGGATATATATATATATATATATATATATATATATATATATATATAAATCGAATGTACCACAAGCAAGCCAGTAAAAACACTAAGACACAAGGGGTTACTGGACGTAAAAGAATTAAAACATTATGAAGGAGTGAGAATAATAGAAGAGTAACCAGGAAGGCAGTAGATAACGATTGATATTGCATTTAAATTTTTGAAGATCAAAGTTGATCGGAAAGTATGGAACCGGAAGAGAGGTACTCAGGTGAGAAGTGTGAGAATCCGTTAGCATAGAAATTACGGTTACATCTAGCCAATTCAACTGTAAAGAGATGAGACCTTGTTGTCAATCTTGTACTGCGCTTAAATTCATAAAGTCTAGGTACTATAGCGAAGAGCACACCGGGACAGTTACCACGAAAGTATTTATAGAAAAGGTACAGGGAAGCAACTTTACGCAGTGGGAAAGTGACTGAAGCCGAGGCACCAAGCCAGGACCAATAACATTGCTGATTCTTCTTTGGATTTTATCAAGAATCTCTAAATACATAGCAGGAGCACCGGACCATATGTGGCAGCAATATTTTAACCCATTAACCTTCAAATTTTTTTAATGCGCATTTTTGGCCCAGACAGGTGTCTTAGGAGTTTACTTATTCCTTATGTTTAATTTCAGTAGTTACCATTGTCATTTGTACAGAAACTAGAACATCAAATATATATGTGTATAAAACATCAAAAAATAATATTGATTAGAAATAATAAAAAATACTTTTCAAAATAGTCATTATTTTTCTACTCGTGAAATGTAAAATTACGACAGAAAGTGTCTTCTTACGGCTAATAATAAAAACTCTAAAGGCTAAGTGTTGTAAAATATACATCTGCAAATGCAATGTATGTAAGCAATTCAATGTAAATACAAGGAATAACATGTAGTGAGTTTAATTTTAACAGATCCCCAAATGGGGCTCATGGCAGGTAATGGGTTAAGCATAGGCGAAGTGTAACTTATTGGTATTTAAGAAAGATTCTGGAGAGAAAAATTGTCTGGCACGACAACAGTGAACTAACTTTCATAGAAGCTGACCAAGTAATGAATTCAGCGTCGTCTTTCCTCTTCATGTTAACTCGGCGCAACCAGTCACGCTCGTGGGGGTTAGCATCAACCAAGTGATGGTTAACAGACAGCAGTTTTGTTTTTAGAGGTGTTAAAATTAACAAGCCATTCTTGACCCCAGTTAGCAACAGACTGAAAGTCGTCTTTGACATCAGGCGCCAATTTGACCTTATCGAACTGATCAGACTTAGTATCGAGACAGGAGTAACTGGTTGTGTCATTAGCATAGCTAACAAGTTGTGAGCTGATGTCATCAGGAATGTCATTAATGAGAATTTAAAACAAAGTAGGATGAAGGATAGAGCCCTGGGGGACACCTGCATTAGCCTTCTGAACTCAAGGAAAGATGACGTGTTTTGTCGAAGCTCCCAAAAAAAATTAACGGATTTTAAGTTTAACTGAAAAACGTGAATATAAAACTAATATAATTAAATATAATTTGCGTTTATTATTCATTTAATGTAATTTATTATATGTATTATGATTATTATATTTATTTGAAGTTGTATATGTATTGTTTATTATTATTTTTTACAACTTTTTCTACAGTAATCGTATTTTTCTGTATTATTTGTTTTTGCACAACTAACCTAAAGATCGTTTGTCTTATTTTTACATTCTGTTTTTGTTTACCTAAAGTTACATTTATCAATTTTGCATTTTCTACTCTCGTTCATTTTTATTAATTGATAGTTTAGGTGTGAGTACTGTCAAAAAAGGCAGAATAAATGATTTTATTTTATGCTAAATGATGACTTCACAATCTCCGAGTATTTTCAGCTTAAATCTCGATTTATATTTTCATTTCTTCTTTCCGCTATCTTTTTACTAAAATTAACAATCTTCTCAATATTTTTGTTTATTTATGTACTATTTTGTAATTTCGCTTGTTTTCTAGTGTTTTTTTTTATTTTATTACTTAGCGTTTACTATATTGAAAAAAAGCTCTTTCCTTATTTGGATTCTGGCCGGCACTTCTTCATCAGTATTCGTGGATATATCTTTTGGGTGCCTCCACTCATAGGTGAAAACTGAACTTTGTGGTACCGTCCCCATTCTCTGCCTGACCTTAGACTCTATATCGTACCAAAACGTCGCTTCGACAAGCAATATCTCTCCTCTCTCAGCTATTGCTTTCACAGTTCGATGGTGTCTCTCTACTATTCCATTTCCTCCTCACATGTACGCTGCTCTGTAGTGCCTTCTTATTTTCCATTTTTCAAGCAACATTTGGGAGAATTCCAAGCGAAAAACCATTCCATTCTCCACTACTGAACCTCATTCAGAATCACCGTTTCCGCATGCAATTTCCTCCATATCACCAGTCACCCAGGTCCACAGTCAATCATCGACAAGTACGCACCCCTGCGATAATGTTATATCGACAGCTAACCTTGTTCAATTGTTTGTCATTCGAATCTCACCAGGATCCTGTACGTTCAGGTCAGGGTCAGTTGATTGACATCTAATACAGTTCCTGACTAAGATCTGGTCTTCCTCCTTTTTATGAACGGTCAATTTTCGCACCAAATATAGAGTCCTATTCTCTCTCATATGATGTATACCGTGCAAGTCTTTTTTTTGAGCTTCTAATATACGTAATGTATATAATGATACGTTTATTTACATACATGATATATGTTCCAAAGGTTGCCATAGCCGGGAATGATAGTGGGGACAATCCCACTGTCTATAAAATTCTTCCGCGGCATGCGTTTCAAACAGCCTCTGAAAACGAAGTTCAGCTCCAAGCCGGAGAATGGGCGAAGGCGGAAAACGGTTCCATCATAACCAGCTGCTTGGGGTAAATGGAGCTCGACAGTCCATGAACATCAATCCATCTAGGGGAAGGAAAACCTCCGCTGCCTTGCGGTCATATCCAAACATAGAAAAGGCGATGGAAGTAAATCCAGAGAGAAAACCTGAAATTGTGCCCCGAAGGTGGTTGGCTGTTAATACTGACAACTTTTTAGTCATTCTTGCAGCCAAACTGTTCCCAAATGTAATATTCTGTATGCTTTTGGATATTGCCGGTACAGCTAAGAGTGGGGTCATGTAGTCTGGGAAGCGCACGGTATCCATATGCCATCGCCCAGGACTGCTCATTGGAGAGGTCACTCCAGTCTCCCCACTAAAGGACTGAGTTTTGACCAAACAGAGCTTTACTTTTATCTCGCGTGATAAACGGACGCCTACTATAGTTTGCCCTAATATTTACGAAAATAACATTTTAACTTTGTGACTGTTCACTCTAACGAAGACAAAAATCCGTTAAGGGAAGTGATCGAAGTGGGGCCCTAAAGGTGGGATTCGATTTACAAGATATGTATAATTAAGTTAGGTTTTAGGGTTAGAATTAGGAGTTTGCCTTTGAAGGTTTGACCGTTAGAGTTTTCGTAACATTGAAAACTGAGTTTCTATTCTCAAAGAAAAAATGACACCTTATTTTTTATATTATTCTTTTAGACAGCTGTATTTTCAAAATACACGGTTGTCAGCAAAAGGGGAAACCTACGAGTTACGTATCGGGAACGTCAAAATGAAGCAGGTCTTGAAATGTTTACTATATGGACAGTACAGTAACAAATGATGGAATGTGTGACACATATATCTGAAGACGCATTGGAATAATGGGAAAACGTCCAAAGAAAAAATTGATTTAGTTTAATAAAAACTTTATCTTAAATTTTACCACTCTGGTAACGAATTTTGTATTTCTCCCGCCGTGTAATGAAGATATTTTTCATGAAAATTTAAAAAAAAAAAAAAAGACGCTTTTCAGAAACTGAATGAGGTATTAAGGGCATCGAAAAATATCCTGGGTAACTAAGTAAAAATTAATGGAACATTGTGTAATGTTTAATTTTCTAGATGGTGAATGCGAGGCCATTAGATCGATGAAACATAACCGTATACCGCCCACCCAATAAACTTTAGGATAATACAATAGACCTTGCTACCCATGCACTGTTGACCAGCATATATAAATAGTCGAACTAAAACACAACACACAGGGCCTGAAGATTGCGTTCGCACAGGCAACAGACTATCGCCGCTCGGCGTTCACTTCGGTGTCCACTTTTATATTTATATTTACATACATACATTGATATTAAACACTTTTACACATAAGTATAGCATATCTTAAAACTATATATATATATATATATATATATATATATATATATGAAGAAATATAGTCTTAAAGTGTGCTATATTTATGGGATAAAGTGCTCAATATCAGAGATAGAGCGTGTGTAAATATAAAAGTGGACATGGAAGTCAGCACTTAGAGGCGACAGTCTGTTTCATGCTAGTGCAATCGTCAGGCAACTTTAACGTTGCCTGACTTCCATGTCCACTTTTATATATATATATATATATATATATATATATATATATATATATATTTACAGTGTAACCCGGATATAAGAGAAACCCGGATATAAGAGTGATTTTCTCTCGTCCCAAATTAGAGCCTGTGTTAATAACACAAAATAAACCAAACCCGGATATAAGAGAAACCCGGATATAAGATACTTCTTCTCCGGTCCCGACAACTCTCTTATATCCGGGTTACACTGTATATATATATATATATATATGTACGTCCGAAGATTTCCGAAAACATTAGCATACATAATGAAAGAAAATGCCGCAAACGTAATAAAAACAAAGTTTTAACGTTAAAATATTTTTATTATTATTAAAAGGAAAGACTAAAGAATTTCCTGATTATTAAATTGTGATTTTTAACCCTTTTAGAACCATCAAAAATTTATGCTAAAATTTTTTCTTCTGTTACCAAGTGACCATAAATTAGGATAAGATATTTTAGCGTCTTTTTGTGGTGAAAAACATTGATTTGGAAATTCTTGCAAAAATCAAATAAGTGTCAGATTTTAATCAAATTTTCAGCATTTATTCACAAATGAATTAAATTTTTTTTGAAATAGTTCTTTCTCAGAAGATTTTGGCAAAAATATTTTTTTCCATCTGTTAGCTCCCACTTATTTAATTTTATGAAATTTCGAGAAATTCTTTTTTGTATGGCTTAATGTTCATATTATTTATAAGCAGGAGTCTTTGGAGAATTTAAATAATAATTTTTTTCTAAAAAAGGGTCTCCGGTTACCGAAAGTCTACTCTGAATCGTAACATAAAGCATGCAATAAAACTGAGACATTATTTAATTAGAAAATCTTTTAATTGCTTTTATGAATAAAATATATTATGCACACTATTGCTTTAAGACAAAACAAAAACAAATCGATTAATAATGAATTTTTACAAAAATTGTTTTCAACTTTTTAATCTTTTAAAATTATTTATTAATTTGTACCGGTAAGATGATATAGTTATTAAATAAAAAAAACAAACTATATTTACCAATTATAGATGGAAAAGCTTACTACAATTCCGTGACCCAAGTATTTTAAACGAATTTTCAATTTTTTTTGTGTGTATAAACGTGCTGATTTTTGTAAATACACGACATTATCAGGAAATAAGAAGGTAAATTTAAAACCAACGTATCAAAAATTCAATAAAATAGATTACTTAGAATAGAATCCTAAATTTTCAAGATTACTGGATAGTTAAATATTGTTAATAAAAAAGGGCCTCACGTTATATTCACGTACTTTTACGGATATATCCCCCTTAGAAAAAAATTAGAAATGGTTAAAATCACCGATTTTTAGCTATTTAAAAAAAATCTTCTTTTGAAATCGCTAAAAAAAGATTTTTTTCTTTTAAAAAGAGTAGCTTTTTTTTTGAGTTACCTATATATATATATATATATATATATATATATATATATATATATATATATATATATATAAATGCACTATAGTGAATATCATTTTCACGCTTCTCTCTTTCTCTTTCTCTCTCCATATATATATATATATATATATATATATATATATATATATATATATATATATATATATATATTTACACCACTGAGTTGACAAGGCCTGTAAGAAAGTCCTTTGGGCTAAAATAGCTATTTGAATGAGGTAATTTTGTATTTCTTTTCTATGTAATATTGTTGTGGCCTGTTAGGGCCAGAAAGAAAGACATGGAAAGAAGAAGGTAGGTTGAATAAGTGTATTGAAATAACAGATATATACAAAATAACAGTGTTATAAGTCAGCAGATAGAAGTGTCCCCCCGAACTGACAGCTTACACTGCGCCCCGACTGCCTAGCTACGAAGTCTCGCAGGTTAGTATTTATGAAGTAGGAAGAGTTCATTCTAATGTAGATAGGTCACCATAACAAATATGCATATATATATATATATATATATATATATATATATATATATATATATATATATATATACAAGTATAGGATTGATGTATACGGAAAAAATTCCAATAACCAAAAATACTATTCTTAAAAGAGTGCTCAATACAGAGTAGAGCAAATATAATTTATTCGAAAATTATAACATAAATATGTTAAAAATCACTACAAAAATAGTGATTTTGTTTCAACACTTCTGGTGTCTTATCAAGTGATGGTGTTAAATGTAGAATAAAGAGTTTTAAAATGTTCAAATCGACCAAACACTTCTCCATAGGGGAAACGTTGTTACATAAGCTGCAATGAAAATCAAAATACAAGTATATGGAAATTCAAAAAACTTGACAACTAACCTTGGTTATAATAATTAATGCCTTAATGTTAGGCTTAGACTAAAATAGAAATCATTCTGACTGATTAATATTAAATTTTACTATAAAATTGAAAATTAAAAATTACAATTTAAAATGTAATCTGTATTTATTTTATAATATTATAAAATTATTTAAAAAAGAACTGAGGAAAGAGTAAATATATTTTATTAATTATTTTGTTTTAATTGAAAAGCCCAAATCTCAGAATAAACGTTAATCTAATGGGGATGTAAAACATCGTTACAACTTAGATACATATGAAGTGGTGATATGGGCAGGGGAGGACGAAATCTTGCAAAGGACAATACATACACAATCAGATTATAATACATAAACACGTAGACATATTTAGTTATATAAACACGCAAAAACACGAGCGAAACAGGAAATAGATGTTCACGACATAAGGTCTAAGTCCGGCAATTATTGAATATATAATATATATATATTTCATAATATAACACACACACACACACACACACACACACACACACACACACACACACACACACACACACACACACACACATTTGTTGTAACCTAGAAAAAGGTTACTGAATGAAGAATAACCAAAACGGAAGTTGGAAATGAAATGGCAATCTTTATAACATCAACAAAATACAATACTCGCCAGTGGCGTGAAGTAGGTAAACTACTGCTAGCGGTGGACTACTTATACAGCATATTATCCCCACTTACAATAGTGTCCAACGTACTTATGAGGATTGGGAGATACCCATTAGTATTCATAGGTACGGTATATAACAATATATATGCAATGTTTGTGCGCATATATATATATATATATATATATATATGTGTAGAGAGAGAGAGAGAGAGAGAGAGAGAGAGAGAGAGAGAGAGAGAGAGAGAGAGAGAACAATGCTCCGAGAAAGGCACTTAGAGGCTGATGATAGCCGTGTGAAGAAATGTTTGAAATAGACTATACCTATGTTGAGGTAATTTTTGTTTTTTTGGTGTAATATATATATATATATATATATATATATATATATATATATATATATATATATATATATATATATATATACGCACAAAAATCGCATGTTTATACATATCTTCATGTATTTTATTATGGGAAAACGATATATAAGATTTTCAATATCAAGAACAATTTCAGGAAAGTCTATATAATCGTCTAGACTATATAACCAAACATATTTTTAAAAAAATATTATTAAATTTAAAATTTCAGTGGTCCCTCTTCTTTATGCCTATGTGTAGACACTTCACTTTAGTCCGATGAAAAGGACGAAATATTTTTCCCACTTTATCAAGGAAATTTTCCTAAAATATTTATAAATATTTATCGTGTCCTATATTACTGAGTAGAAACATGCATTCTGGTTTCCATGGAAACTTTTGTATATTGTTTTGTCATTGTAAAATATGAAACCTGAAATATGAGACACAAACGCACGTGCAGATGCTTGTGCATCAGTGTAAGTGTATGTGTGGTAATAGAGAGAGAGAGAAAGAGAGAGAAAGAGAGAGGGAGAGGGAGAGAATGAGAGAGCGATAGAGGGGGTGAGAGAGTGTGTATGAGCGCGCGCGATAGGGAGCTAAATCGAGAATTTAATAAAGAGAGAGAAAGAGAGAGAGAGAGTGAGAGTGTGTGTGTGTGTGTGTGTGTGAGAGAGAGAGAGAGAGAGATGGAGCGATAAAGAAAGTCTAGGGACACAGACTGAGATCGCTTTATACATTTGCAGATGGAATAACTGTATTTGTTTCGTAAGTGTTTAACTTACAAGGGTATCGGATATTTGACAAGTACACAAGTATGTTTGTTTTCCACTCTTTGATACTGCAGACCGAGTGTTTATTTGTTCCACGGTAATCATTTTAATAACATTAAGAATAACCACACACACACACACACACACACACACACACACATATATATATATATATATATATATATATATATATATATACAGGGTGGCAATAAAGTCACTATACAGTTACTTATAATAAAAAAGCAAAGCATTGAAGCCGGTGGCTTGCAGTTCGAACAGTATCGGTAATTACCGTATAAAAGATGCACCGGTGTATAAGACGCACCCCATCTTCAGCAGGGAAGATCAAGAAAAAGTTAGTAATCAGTAGTAAATGGTGCAGCTTAAGCTATATTTATCAGACAATATTTTGGTTAAACAAACCATGATTACCAATTTACTGACTTATAAACACACATACAATTCATATTTTTTTCTTTCTAAGGATACCGGGAAATTCAATTATATATATATATATGTCTGTTTGTGTCATTCGTAGACAGTACTGTTTCGCTGTATCACAGCTTTTCAGTGCAACTAGACATCCGAATGCTTCAAGCCAGGATCGAAACTCAACCGATTTGGTGTCAGTCAGAGCTTCTACTACTGGTCTATATTCATTCAATAGCGTGAAACACCTAAATCTAGCGTATTGTTTTTACGAATGTAAACAAATGCCAATCAGCCGAAGTGCCCTATTCATCTTACTGAAGAGCTTTGCATTAACGCATGTGGCTGTTATATATATATATATATATATATATATATATATATATATATATATATATATATATATATATATATATATATATATATATATATATATATATATATATATGGGAGAATGTGATATATAAATTTCTATATATCAGATCAATGTTAGGCAACAAAGTGGAAAAATTCTGTCTAGGGCGTTTTGTGTTTAGAAGAAATTAATCAGACTAATGTTCTTATTGTCTAGTCAGAAGGGCAGATATGAAGGTAAATATTATAATTATATAATAATGCATATAGTTGAAAATATGGCGAAGCTATATTTTCAGTTTTGGAGATTTAAATATTTGTTTTAAATAAAAAAATTGAAAATTTCGAATTGTACGAATTATATATATATATATATATATATATTTGTATATTTAGGCAGCAATCATTCTTTCATGCACATTTCATTAAAAACGACAGACAAGGTGCTTTTATTTAGTTTTTTATACAATTTCTCTAATAATTTTTTTTCTTTTCGGATGATAAACTATATAAAAACTGTCCGAATGTTCTTTTTATCCGAGCGCTTTCGGCTACACATTTAGCCATTTTCAAGGATTATATTTTAACTATTAAAATAAGAAATAGTTTGTTGTATGTATGTTTTATAAAATGTTTTCATTTTTTTCTTCAATATATATATATATATATATATATATATATATAGTTTTTCACAGATAGACTGTTTCGCTGTATCACAGCTCATCAGTGTGATTAGACATGCGATTACTTCAAGCTGGGATCATAACCTGACTGATTTGACATTAGTCGGAGACACCCAAGCCTAGACTACCAGCACGGGGTGGTCACTGACAAATTGAAGGGTTTGAAAAAGTCATAACTTGTTCGTTTTCAATCTTTTTTTTGCAGGTTATAGAACATCCTTTGGCGATTAAAACGGCTACGTATGATTGCCCGGCAACAAGTAAAACACATTGAGTTTTTCTATTCCAATGAAAGATCAATTATTCAAACTCAAAAAAATACCGCCAACAATTTTAATGACAGAGTATCTCCTAGCGATAACATGATTCGGAACCTAATCGCCCGGTCTGAAGAACTGGATTAGTCGGCTATCCCAATACGTCTACGGATCTCATTATCCCAAGAGATTCTAAGAGCTCTGTGCGCGCTGGCGCAGCGGTTGAAGAAGTACGGCAGGGCGTCCTTGAAGATCCATCAGCTTCTACCAGTGGTCGTTCTGCTCAACAGGACATCGCCAGAAAATGGCTTCAGAAGATTCTGAAAGTGGATTTAAAAAAGTTCCCATACAAGACTTGGTCTAGACACATAGCTTAGAATTGAAAGAATTATATATATATATATATATATATATATATATATATATATATATATATATATATATGAGTAATAGAATTTTGGGGATTTAGGCAATTCATCGAGTCTAGAAGAATCCTCAACAGAATGCAGTAAGTACTGGATGGCCGTTTTGTTTTATTTTGGGGACTCATCAGCAGTGCGCATTCACTACCAAGTTTCGATACAACGCAGGCGTCATACCAGCTGTACCAACGAGCCTCAGTGACGAAGAAGAAACTGAATAGACTTGATATAGCGCCGCTACCCAAAAGTTTCGTGGTGATACTCATCCAAGTATTCATAACCCAACGGATTGTGCCCCCAAAGCCACGATTTCCCTTTCCCCCGAACAGCTCCATCGCAGAGCATTAGCTTGGTCAAGCAAGGATATACTAGTAATAGAACAAGTAATATATATATATATATATATATATATATATATATATATATATGAATGGGTAGGATAAATAAAATCTATATACACGCACATATAATTGGACGTACATATAAATATATTTCTTACTCATGTGTTATGAATACAGTGCTCAATGTTGGGAAACAAAGCTATAAGTATATATTAATGAATACACATAACACCCAACATCAACACGACGACTCGGGGTTACATGCTGTTGAAATCTCTCCCTTGTTTGCAACCTTCTCTAAGACCTCATCGTTGCTCACACGCTCGATCCATGATATCCTTAACATCCTTCTGTAGAACCACATCTCTGTCGCCTCGAGTCTCTTCTTCCTCTTTGAGGAAATCTTCCAACATTCACTGCCATAAAGACGGACAGATTTCACGTAACAGTTCAGTATTCTTTTCTTTGCTACCAACGAAATCCTCCTGTCTCGCAATGAGATCCGTAGACGTATTGGGATGGCCAAGGATACATTCCAAAGAAGGGCAGAGTTCCCGACCTGCAAATCGCATTTCGAGTTTATCCTTTTACTGATGACCATGCATTCTGTTTTCTTGTAGTTTATGCTTAGTCCCTTCTTCACACTCTCCGTCGCTACTTTCCGTAGAAGATTTTGTAATTTCTTTTCCGTGTCTGCTATCAGCACAGTGTCATCTGCTTATCTTATGTGTATTCACTAACACACACACACACACACACACACACACACACACACACACACACACACACACACATATATATATTGTCTTTTATGGTGGTCTTAAAATTTTGTACCACCAACCATATCTTTATATATATATATATATATATATATATATATATGATAGAAATTACTTATATATATATATATATATATATATATATATATATAGATAGATAGACATTTTTATGTTTATACATTCTTTCTTTTTAGAGATACAAATATTTAAGTAAATGCCCTGTTTTATAATAAACAGTATTAATAACATGTACCGGCCTGAATGTCCGAGAAATTTTCATAGAAAATATTCGTCCTCCGACAGTAATCGAACCTGTATCCTATACGTAACCGTCATATGGCTATTTATTAGGTGTTCTGCGATGGAAGACCAATATGTATTAGTCAGAATGTCTGAAGGAGTGTACTTAAGATTGCGGATTTTGTTGGGACGTGTTGCTTTATTCTGACATTCAGTCTTTGAGTAGTTCTCCCTATGTAGTGTGAACCACAACTACATTTAAATGAATAAATAAAAAAACTATTATGATGTGGACGGAGAACGTCCTTCCGTATGGATGGAAGGACAGGTTTAGCAGAAAAGATTACACGTGTGTTAGCAGTAAAGTAACAATTCGAACTGCCAAAGAAACCCGCTTATCATATCTATCACTGATATTACCCAACCAAAGAAGGCGCAGGTAAACAGGACCTCTTTGTACTGTAGCCGTTTTAGTTTTATTGAATTCAGAAATTTGAATACTCATTGTTACAGAGAGTAATAAACTTGTTCATCATACAACTTTTCTTTTTTAGAGCAGATCATCAAAGACCTATGAGTAAGGGTTTTAATTAAATTAATTTTGCGTTTTACGGGACAAAAATAGTCCCAACGGGTATATAAACCAGTAAATGCCGGTTTACGATAAACAGATGTAAGAAAACCCAACAACAGTCTGCTAACTAAAACATCAAGAAAGGGAAGAGAAGAATCAATTTCCTTTTCTTGTGTAAATGTTAAAGTTGGATGCATATTATTCAGGGCCAAAGAAAATGGTCCGCTTCAATCTCGTTATCAAAGAGACAAAAAATGTCATCAACGTAACGGAAGTAAACATCAGGTTTATTAAATTTAGATAACACACTCTCTTCATGGAATCCAACAAACATGTTTGCTATGATAGGTCCCAAAGGGGAACCCATTGAAACACCATCAATTTGCCTATACATGATGCCGTCGAAACTAAATTCAACAAACATCGTGGCAAATTTGATCAGTTCGACAAACACATACTCAGGAATAACAGGAGGGGACAACTGACTACGATATAGGGCATCAGCACATTTAGTTTCAGTATTCTTTTTACAAAAGAAATCGTCCTGTCTCGCAATGAGAGTTTGTTGTATTTTTATGGCGGCATATATATATATATATATATATATATATATATATATATATATATATATACATATATATATATATATATATTTATATTAGATTTCATATCCAAGTAAGGCAGTAAAGCCACTAAGACGCCAGATCAGGACCAATAATGTTGCTGATTCTTCTTTGAATTGTAACTAGGATCTCAAGGTAAATAGGAGGGGCACCGGACAATATGTGGCAGCAATATTCTAAGCATGAACGAATGGTAGACTTATTGATATGTATGATAGATTCTGGAGAGAAAAATTACACAATGAACCAGCATTCTTAGCAGCTAACCAATCAATGGATTCAATATATATATATATATATATATATATATATATTGAATCCATATATATATATATATATATATATATATATATATATATATATATATATATATATATATATATATATATATATATGTATAAGATAACAGTATTTAATCACTTTGAATTTATAAATAATATGTTATGTCAAATGATAAACGTTTGTATAATTCATTGCTTCGGAATCTGGTAATATAACAGAAATATTAGATGAGGTAGTCAAGTCCAGTTACGAATGCACATACAGAAAAAAAGTCTTAAAAGTTCGGACCATCTTTATTTCGGAAATGAAAATTACAACTTTCTACAAAGTAACTTTTCTTACTTTTTCTATACAGGCTTATAGAGCAAACCCCAAAGCATTGCCCTCATAAAAGTGTCACCGGAGGCGAACCGCCACCCCCTCTAGCTACGCTACTGGTTACGATAGGTTAATTACCCTCAGTGGGTTCATTAATCTCTCCGTAATAAACGCTATTAATACAAAATGAGTAGACAATACAGCGTATTTCAAAAGTTACTGTCATTTTTCTTTACTTTAATATTTGTCTGACAAGCAGTGAGCCAGTCTGCATAACTTCGTGTGGATTGTTTTCCGGGTCTGAGCATAATGTAGACCATATGTTGCTCTACAGTTGAGGATTGAACCACCTCTTACTCTGCTGCAATTTTCGACCTCTGTTCTAACGATAATGATATCAAAGATTAAAGAGGAGCTTAATGTCAAAAACATTCTCCGTCAACTGAATTATCGACGGATATTAATTTAACAGAGATTGAAGAGAGGTCAAAAACAACAACGACAAAAAAAAATGTCTATGCCCTTTTGAGACATAAAATAATTTCGCTCCCTTTTTTTCTGTCAAATATGATTTGAAACTTCGAGATGAAGTATTTATACTCCTTTAAAAAAATGTGAGCGAAATAAAAGATTTCAATAAAATATTCCATTGAATGCCATCGGATATGGTATACACCAAAGAAAGGATGGAGAGCAGATCGATCGAAATGCTTTGATTACAGTAAAACGGGGAAATAGATTAGTGCACAGAATTAATTTTTCTTTCGTTCAATAAAATAACTAAAAAAAAAACTTCTTCAGTCATTTGGAATAATTTTAATCGAATTCGGGCTTCTTGGCTTTTTGATGGCAAACCTTTTCGAAAGTGAGACAGGAGTTTTTAAAATCATGGAGTTGCCGTATTTGCCGGCCTATTGGATGAACTCCCGCTTTGGACGCACCTAGATTTCGTCATGGAATATTTAGGAAACAAATAATCACAACAACAACAACAACAACAAAAATCTTACCTTTATAGGACATTCTCATTAAGCATGAAGAAACACTTAAAGTATTAGCACAAGTTATACTAATGCTACTTGTTTTTTAATAGAAGTGAAGTAAGGTTTAATTACCAGGACATTTTATTGGAAAAGAAAAATTTTAGTACATTTCATCATGCATTTATTGAAAATTGTTTTAATTGAATTCCAGGGAGCAGAATCTGCACATACAATAAATTTGTAATAGCTACAAAGAAATCTACTGGCATCAGTGAACACTACTACATATGGTAATAGGCACAAAAACAAAAATGTGGTACTTGTTAGTAAATGAATTCCATTACCATACATGCAGAAAGGCAAATTCCAATATCTGTGTATCAACAAAAATACACACAAAGCAAATGGCAATATACAAGACAATGCAAATATTTTTATAAAATCTTGTATTTCTACAAAACAAGTAGCTAAATAGTGTGCAATTCCATAAATTTCTTAATTTCTGTTTCCTGGGTGAATTTTTCACGAATATTATTTATTTATATCAGTTTGTTCTCTTCCGGGAGTGCTACTATCAGAGCTTGGCTTTATACCTACACTGATTAGTGGTGAACCCCACATTTTGTGGTCTCCATGTCTCACTCATGCGCGATACTGTTGTACTGGATGCAGGGTAAATTTTTTGGTGCATTTTTTGGGGGAAAAAGGCCGGCAAATACAATATATACAAATTAATCAAACACTATATTTTAAATCATTTATTTTAAACCTTATGAAATTACATTTTCGTTTACAAATAAACATCATCTCTAAGCGACTTCTTTTATCGGAAGTATTTAAGATGATAACAGGAAATGTGTCACAGAAATCCAAAGGTGCATTGGAATTGCAAAATATACCTTCCAAAAACTAAGCAAAGCATTAAGAAACAGGAAAATTTCATTAGAAACAAAGAAAAGTGTGCTGAACTGTTATCTAGTATCAATCCTCCAGTATGTCAGTGAATGCCGAACAATCACCTTACAGACGAAGAGAAGAATTAAGGCAGCAGATATGTTGTTCTACCGAAGGATGCTGAGAATACCAAGGTTGGAGCATGCAAGCATTAAGGAAAATGGAAACAAAAAGAACTCATATACTTAGAATCAGTGACCGCTGAAAAATCTGAGACACATAATGAGGAAAAAAGGCTTGGAGAATTTGACACTCACAGGACACAGTGGCGGCAAGAGGGAAACGGCGAGTGACCTACCTAACAAGCTTGTGTAAATGGATGTCAGAACAGGGAGGGGTAGAGATAATAAAATGAAAAACTTTGCTAAGAGCTATGAGAAATAGGACGTTGTGAAGAGTTATGGTCACCCACGGCACGTAAAAGAAAAAGATTAAAAATTAAAAATCAATGGGAATTCTTTCTTTTGATATAGAAACTATATTTCAAAATGTATCTAGTCCTGGATATGACGATAAACTACATCCGGCAACAAGATCAGGATATATGTTGGTATAAAAAGAATATATATTCTTTGTAAGAAATCAGTTTGTAGATCTGGTCTCATTGTCGTTATTTGTGTAAAGAAGGTTTTTGTTGAGAGTTTTGTTAACGACCGCACTACACGCAAAACATTACCTTTCTTCTATGGAGTCCAAATTTTTTTGCGTTGGATATTGTTGTATGCAACTCACTTTTCATCACCTGTTATGATATGTTTTAGGAACGGTCAGTTAGGATGATGCATTCGACATATGAATTGGTTCCGGAAAATGAAAATTATTAATGGCACGATTAAATATCAATAGAAATAAAAGTTGACGTGAAATAATATCCAACAAATTAATCTTAGAGACCAATTCCATTGACGCTGAGAAAATGTTTGATTTCATGTGTCGTTGCAGAAAAGTACCTGCCTACTAATGCCCTTGTTTATTTTCCCAAGAATCAGATCAGACCCCCCCCCCCCAAAATGGAATATTGCCGTCATATCTGGGTTGGAGCTGCTCAATTCTCACTTTCCAAACTTGACAGAGTTTAAAAGCGCTTACGCGGCCATGTGGGCGATGAATTATTTTCAAACCTACAAGTTTTTTTTTTCTACAGAGGAAACGTTGCAAGCCTATCGCTATTTCCATGGCAAATATTCAGACGAGTTATGTTTGTTAGTTCCTCTACGTCAGACCTTTACAGCTAAAACCCACCCTGCGTCGTATACAGGAGTTGAAAAATCATCTTTCCTTTTGTATGTCAAGAATGAAGTTCCAATCAGACAGTTTCTTCATGAGAATCTCAACTTTATGGAACGGACTCTCGAGAGTCTTAGGGTTTCATTGGGTTCAAAGAAATCTATATAAATATTAATACCCCTGATAATCCCACCTTATGCAAAATATTACCTTTCTTACATGGAGTTCAGCTTCTTTTCTTTTGTTGAATAATGTCGGATGTAACCCATTTGAGTGTCTCTTGGGCCTTGTATAAATAAATAAATAAAAAGTTCCAGAGAATATATTTTCTTTCTGAAAAAAAAAAAACTGCAACGAGGAATTATCGTTAGTATACATTGATCTATTCGATCTATTATCCTTATTTTAGTTTTTGCAGTCACAACGTTTCGGCCGTTGTACGCCTCAGGTTTTTTCAGGTGTCTTCCTTATTCGAATATTTTTTTGCAGCAAGACTCACCTTGTACAAAGTCCAAGTGCCACTCGATGTAGAGGCTTACAGAGTAAGAGGCACAGTTTATGTGTATGCGTGGGGAAGATAACAGTTAATCCTAGTTAATCCTAGATTAGAGTTAAGATTGTAGTGATCTGGAAAACATCCTTTTGGGAGTCGGCTCTACAGAGCAGCAGTTCACTGGAAGAAGCTGCTCAAGTGGAACTTACATCTCAGCAATGGAATGTGAAGGGAATAGAGGTAGTTCGCTACACTGTGAATAGCATGGCGGGTCCTGGCCGTGAAGGTTAGAACTGGTGGAACTAAGGAATATACTACGTCTGAACCCTTGCCATGGAAATAGCGATAGAGCAGTGAGAGGCTTGCGATGTTTCGTCTGCGAGAAAGAGGTTGTAGGGTGGAAAATAAATTGTCACCCAGAAGGACACGTTTGAGCTCTATCGAGACTGAAAAGTGCAGAAATGCTCCATTTTAGGCCTGATCTAGGTCTTGTAAATGCAGAGGATAACACGAGGAGTTAGATACTTACGAGAGTGTCAGAGGGAACTGATCATATTTAGTTTCGAACACTTTATTCAATCCAAAGGAGACGAATCTTCTCATTCCACCGTTTTTGTTAGGAGATAATCTTGTATTAATTAATTCTTAATTCATACTTGTGATCCAACTTCTTCTCGTGTCCCTGAATCACAGTTTTTGATTTGAAATTGCCTTATTCAGGGATTGAACTCATGTCCCCTAATTAATCTGCATACACTTTAGCAACGCTTATATCCACTAGGCTACTGTTCCGTAGAATATGATTTCTATGTAAATGCTATTTAAATAAAAAATGAAATTTTTCTATTTGATGTGTCGCATCCTTTCAGAATGTAGCAGATCATGGATCTCCACAACTTCCTATCCTTCATAGCTCTTAGCAATAATTGTCTCTTTACTATCCCTCTCAGTCCCTGTTCTGCCATTCATTTATACAAGCTCATTAGGAAGATTACTCGATGTTTCCCATCTAACCGTCTTGACTTCAGCATGTCCTGTGAGTATAAAAATTTCCAAGCCTTCTTTCCTCCTTATGAGTCCTAGAAAATTCAAACCGTTGCTTTCTGATTGCAAGTATGTGTCGTTTTTGTTTCCATTGGCCTTAAAACTTCCTCGTTACTCACATATTCCGTCCATGATATTCTCGGCGTCCCTACATTTTTTTAAAAAAACAACGAACTTAAGAGACATATCATTTTGTCGATGTTTGCAATCACTTCATTATTCTTACACATGACAAGTTTATTTTGGAACGAAAGAGTGACGTCACTATCAATGTGTTGCTCTTACTTTTATATCACATTATAAAAGATCTTCATTGCAATATTAGAGGCTTCGTAGCTGAGCTAGTTGCGTACTTCTCACTAGTGTTCGGGGTTCGAGCCCAGGCAAAATCCAGGATCTCGAATGCAGATTTTCAAGGCAGGTGAGCCATCCCCATTCGGCGCAAAACAATCTTCCTTCTTTCTGTACCACCACATGTGACTGTGGTAAACTAAGCTAAGACGATTATATATATATATATATATATATATATATATATATATATATATATATATATATATATATCAATTATGTAGTGCGTATTCAATTTATGTAACGTAAATCATTCAAACGAAAAACAAATACATTAACGGATTCGAAGTTGATTGTATTTTATTATTAAATACTGTTTGCGAGAGTGATTCTTGCCGTATAATTAGCTTCAGTATTTGTTTTTCGTTTGAATGATTTACGTTATATATATATATATATATATATATATGGAGAGAGAGAGAGAGAGAGAAAGAGAGAGAGAAAGAGAGAGAGAGAGGGTTTAATAAAATAAATAATATTAATAATAATAATAATAATAATAGATATAGAAATTAAAAACTAAAAGGAATTATTATTATTATTGTTATTATTATTATTATTTCTTTTGGTTTTTGTTGTATGTACATTTCCTTCTGGGTACCAACCAGAGACTTAAGGTTTTCCATTGATCATTTTTGTAGGGCTATTCTCAACATCCTTCTGCAGAACAAATAAGATAATATTTGTCAATATTCCATGATTTATTTGCATTCATCTTCTCTTCAGATGGAAATATAAGACAAACAGACGTTGTTCGATGCTCTATTCATTTTTTGTTTTCGGATTGCCTCATTTAAAAAGAAATCATCATCGCTATTGTCTTACAAATATGTCCGTCGTTCTGTTGAGAGTAAAACGTTTAGTATTTTTCTTACGAGAAAACAAGGCTGTATTTTTCGTTCTTATCAAAACCATTTGAAAGAGTGTCGACTCTGAAACATTTTAGGAAAACACAAATTTAGCCGACATCACGAGACATCCCACCCAGCTGACGAAAGTATGCGCTTTCTAGAATTTTCCTTCACCACCCGCCTTTATTTTTAGGCGCCCGAAGTCTGTTGAATCGCACAAAACAATAGCTGCATGTAATATTTCGTTATCGGAAGAGCAAGCCGTCATCCAATCAAAGACTGCGACCACTTTATCTCTTCCATCAACTCTTTTAAACGCCATGACTCTTTCCCCTTTTGTGGATTTCTCATTAGTCTGGGCCTACTTCAAATTAGATTTTGTGAAGTCGATTATAGTTTCCTTTAAGAAATCTGACACCGAAATCGGAAATGCGAGAACTGGGCGGGTAGATATAAGACATGCACCCGGAACCTATGGTGAAGAATGCAAAAACAGGGCATTTGCGGCAATAACTCCGTCATTAGAGCAGAAGTCTGAAAGGTAAAGGTTTGAGGCTATGTCATCAACAGGGTTGCCATATATGGCCGCAGAGAACGGATTGGGATATACTTGAAAATCTTATGCAATTTAATTTTGAATTGACTTTCTACTTATGAGTAGTACGGGTTAGACCAGCCTATTTTCAAAGCAGCTCCCCAAAATTGCAAGTAATAAAATTCAGAATTTTGTAGAGCCGGGTTTTCAAAAGTAGTCCAATCTGT
Organism: Acanthosepion esculentum; assembly: GCA_964036315.1. NCBI lineage: Eukaryota > Metazoa > Mollusca > Cephalopoda > Sepiida > Sepiidae > Acanthosepion > Acanthosepion esculentum. The sequence goes on along the minus strand of OZ038477.1, from coordinate 115,932,738 downwards.
CAATTGTGATGACATTCATTACAGAATAGTTTACCCTTTAACGAAGAAGATGAAGACAAATCCTGATTATAAAGAGAACCTCTGAGATTTGTAACTGTGGTATTTTCTTTTTTTTTTACAATCAGCGTCAAATACAGCTGCAGAAGACGATCGCCATACTTAAGCAGTTATAGTTTCAAGATTTAAAAATTCCAAATTTTGGATTGACGAGTCCGCTATGTGAAGACGCATTTGATGTTGGTAAGTTTTTTCTCAAGGTGATAATAATATCATGCTAAACTAGTGCAATGGTTAACTGTTGAGATTATGGTGCTCCGAGCTGAGTTCGAATTCCAGTCGAGTTCATTAAATTCACTTTCGCACAAATATCTTTGGAAAAGGTATGAATCCATCAGTTCTACCCATCTCAGGTACGGGTTAAATCTGGAAGACTGACTAAAATATTTAAGTTGTGTTTAGCAATCAGTTTCGGAGAATGGTAACTCTGAATTCAAATCCATATATAGCCCTGGAAAAGCTCATATTATGCGAATCTAAGCTGCAGAGATGAGATGCTCCAGCAGCAATATTCTATGAACGGACGAATGGTAGAGTTATAAATGGATAGTTATAGATGGATTCCAGCGAGAAATACTGTCTGGCACTTCACAGTGAACTAACTTTAATCATTCCATTTCTTGTCAGTAGCCATGTTGATGGCAAGTAGAAGAGGTTATAGTGATTAGATGAAAGCAGTTTGGTTATGGAGGCGTTAGCCTTTACAAGCCATTCCTTGTCCCAGTTAAACCACTGACTGGAGGCCCTTTTCGAGAACAGTTGCTAGTTTTACTTTGACGAACTTGTTGCTACTAAGGCAAGAGTAAATAGATATGTCATCTGCATAAATATTTACTTTTGAACTCGGGAAGATCGTTGAGGAAGACAACAAACAACGTATGCCGAAGAGCCCTAAGTGGATCCCTAGATTCAACTTGACCGTAATTACACAATTTGTAAGGGACGATTGGATTAGGACAGATATCCGGCCAGATACGCTGTAGCCCTTGCGCCTGTGGAGAAGGCCAGCATGCCAAATCCTGATGAACTCCTTTGTAATATCTAGAGCCAAAGCACGATGTTCGCCGTTCTTATCTAAAGCTTGATAGACAAATTCAGTGATAGTCATTAACACATCGGTGGTAGACCCTGAAAAACAGAAGCCATATTGTTATATGTGGCAACAGTTTGTTTCATTCTTGAACAGGAAACATGAATTATGAATATAGCATAGCTTATTATATATATATATATATATATATATATATATATATATATATATATATATATATATATATATATATATGATAAAAATATAGTTTTAATGTATGCTATATTTATGGGTTAAAGTGATCAAGTATAGGATTGGTGTATACGGAATAAATTCCAATAACCAACAATTACTATTCTTAAAAGAGTGCTCAATACAGAGTAGAGCAGATGTAATTATTTATTTTAAAATTATGACATAAATATGTTATAAAATCACTACAAAAATAGCCATTTTGTTTCAACACCTCCGGTGTTTTATCGAGTGATGATGTTGAATGTAGAATAGATGGTTTTAAAAGTATATATATATATACACGCACGCATATATGTGTGTGTACATGTGTGTGTATATGTGTGTATAAATGTGTGTGTTTGTGTGTGTGTGTGCGTAACAGAATTATATTAATAAGTTATATCACGAATGGATTGTTGGATTGTTTATGTTTTTACCATCTGGATAGTGCTTTTTAACATTAAGAATTATTTAAATGTTGTATGCATGCGTGTGTATGTATGAGGACATCAGTTTTTGTGTACGTATGTCGATTTTTTTCATGACTAAGAGAAAAATGAAATCCTTTTATATCAGAGTATTTTGTTTTTTTCTCGTGTTACGAAAAGTTTTGATAGAATAATTCAATTTAGTCACACAAGGTTGAACACCAAGAGAACACATTTTTGTTTTGTCTGGAAATAAATAAACAAATAATAATAATAATAATAATGATGATGATAATAATAATAATAATAATAATAATAATAATAAATACATACATATTGAGAATCACATACTTCAATTTATATCTCCATTTTCCACATTCAATCATTTTTTTAAACTAAAGTTTTCCAAAAACCAAGGCTCAAGAGCCACTCAGGGTAAAAGGTTACTAAATGAGGTCCGTGATATGAATGCAAAAGGAAATAAAGATTATGAGGATAAGGAGGATAGATAATGATTGACCATTGACGAAGAAGTTAAGATTATATTCTTCAGGTAAGCATCCACGTGGGAGTGGTAATTATTGAAAAAAAAAAGCTGCTGAATTGAAACTTCCACCTTATATATAGAAAGCGGAGGAAATATGGGTGATTCGACTCTGTGGAATTAACATGGAGTTTCTTAGCTACAAAGATAGAAATAAAGAATGGTGCACATCTGAACATTTGACAGGGAAATAGCGGTAGAGTAGCAATGAACTTGTGACGTTGAGTCTGCGAGGAAAGAAGTCGCTGAGTGAAGAATAAGTCCCCCTCCCGGCAAAAGTGTAAGCGATTTTGAACTCTATCAAGGCTGGAAAGAGAGGATTGATTGCATACAAACATAAACACGTAAAAGCACACATGCACTCGAAGGTGGGTACACTCATACATACATATACAACAACACATGCATATTTACCTGCATAGGTACAAGTATATACACATATACACCTATATGCACGCACAAGTATGTCTACATACATAATCACGTACGCATATACGCACACGCAAGCAAACGTGCAACAATATATACACATATACGCACGTGCATATAGATAGAAACACAAAGTAAATACATACAAAAAGAGATACAATACGCATACAAATACATACGTAAATACACATACATACATATATATATATGTATAGATAGACACACACATTTGACATGTATATATATTCGGTTTATTTTATAATGTATGTATATAATTCATTCTTGTATGTATATAATATTGGGCATCCACCAGTATCGGAAGACTATGGAAGTTGCTAAGGCTAAGGTAGCTAGCTAATCCCTGTTGCAAACGCCTACTCAGGCACATTTGTGTTTCTTTAATACTTACGGAGCCAATCAGTGGTTTATATTGCTACTTTACTGAATGGACCATTGTTACAGTTTCTGGGAGAGAGCACACAATGTCGTGTGTTCATGCATAATTATATATATATATATATATATATATATATATATATATATATATATATATATATCATGTATACTTCCATATATACGTACACTTAAACACATGCATCATCCGCAGAAAAAAACAAAAGTTGGGTGCCGAAGAATATCGGTTAATAGTTATTCAGAATTTGATGACGTGTACAGACTTGTTTATTTTTCATTCTGCTCAAAGATACCTTTTAAAGAGAGAGAGATAGAAAGAAAGGTATGTATATGTAGACAGGGAGGGAGTGAGAAGTGAGAGAGATAAAGGGGAAAAAGTTGTGCGGTTGTGAGATGGAAGGAGAGAGAGAGAGAGAGAGAGAGAGAGAAAAGTATGACAAAAGATAGCCATTGTTTCAAAATTTTTAGAATGGCAAAACAAATTATTCGAATTTAAGTTAAATACTTTGAATAAGAAGAGAAGAAAAAATAAGTTAACTTTCCTTCTTTGTTTTCCTTTTCATTCGAAATATGGCCGAACCCAGTCTGAACTTGGGAAACCTATTTTCCTGAAAATTGTTTTATGAGAAAGATTTCATGAATTTCAACCGAAAGAAATATTCCTTCTAAGTTGGTGTTGTGAGAACAAAACCTGATATAATTGGACCAGACATCCACCTCTTATATAAAGATTGATCATGAAGAATAAATACGATAATATTTATCAGGCAATGAATTTCTTGTCACTGGACACACACACACACACACACACACACACACACACACACACATATATATATATAATCTGTTCAATTGTAAACCGTATGTAAATTCATGCTTGCAATTCTCTCCCTTTACGAGGCAGGGAATTTTCATCACTTCAATTATGGCGTCATTTCAACATAAACAATTTTCTTTCTCATCTCTATTATAAAATTTATTCTTGATTAAGGAAGTGTTCCAGGAAATTTCAGGTAATAATGTCAGCTCCACTTAATAATAACTTGTCTACGAATTTTCGGAATTTCTTAAGGTGGACGTCAACTGCTGTCCGAGTACGTCCACTTCCCTGACTTTATTGTTGATTTCCTTGTCGTTGGTAGTGTTTCTGGTGACCGATTAATTCACTGAGAGATCTACATTTTAATCCACAAGTTTTGCAAGCAAGCTCACCATTTGTATAATAATTATCATAATGCTGCTACTTGTAATGAAGAGTAAGTCCACTCACTGCCTTGCACACTTTGTTGCATAGATTGCAGGTGAAATCAGGCTAGACGTCATTGTGAAATAAATTATATCTTAACTATATTTTTGTACCGGAATAGTTGGCATATTAATTCAAATAATTAATGAATTTAATCTGACAATACTATAAAGTTATTTTAGTGGATACCTGTGTTTAAGTGTAGACACAGCCGACTTTTCAAACAATCCTATTAAAAATGATGTAGCTCTTCCCACCTTCTAGCTAGGCGTGCTTTACCGTTCAACCACTGAGTTCTCTATAGCAAAGCAAGATTTAATTACTCATATTGTAAAAAACACAACTCTCGTAAGGACTTTCGATGTCCATATCAGCTATTTTCTTTAATAAGTCTTTCTGTGTCCAGACCAGTAGAAATTAATTTCAGCGTTTTTTTTCTCAAAAAGTGAATATCTACTTAAACGCTTACACCCACTAAAATAACGTTTATAGTAATAAAAATACGTAGATATTAAATTTGCGTATCACCAACTAATATAGCAACAAAACTGTTATATACTGTACCTATGAACACTAATGGGTATGTCCCAATCCTCATAAATACGTTGGACACTCTTGTAAGTGGAGGTAGTATGCTGTTTAAATAATTCACCACTAGCAGTGGTTTACCTACTTCACGCCGCTGGCGAGTATTGTATTTTGTTGATGTTATAAAGAATACCATTTCTTTTCTAACCTCCGTTTTGGTTATTCCTCATTCAGTAACCATTCCTAGGTTACAAAAAAAGCAAAAAATAAATCTAACAAATATTTATCAATAATGCAAAAATATTATACATCATAAACTCTAAAAAGCGACTATACACACCATAAGTATTAACTGTAAAAACATACAACGTTGCTTCAATAACGTTTTAGAAACAAACATAAGAAATATATTTCTCCACTTATAACAAAAATCAATAAAAACATCAACAAAATACTAGAAAGTGCAATAGTAAAAACAAAAACACAAAACGATACCACGGCACAAGGATGCGTGAAAACGCGATATATGAAAGTTACCAAAAGAAAACAAAGATATTATAATCTTCAGGTAAGCATCTGTGGGAAAATGAAATAAAATTGATAAAAAATAATAATGAGTAATAAAATAAAGAAAAAGAAATATATTTTCTCATTTTACTTAAAGTAAAGGAATCGGAAATATGTCGTTAGATGGCGTTGTTGAAGCCTATAAAAAGTTAAATATTTCCTGCCTCAATCTATTTCTCCTTTTTTGTTTCAAGATGTAGCACAACAGGGTAATTACGTTCCCACTGAGGAACGTTAGTTTCCCCGGTTCACCGGCAACTGAACTCTCTTCCCACTTTCCGACGCTCGCGTCTTCCCAAAACGCTAACCTATGAAATAGTTCAAGCTTTCTCTTCGGTTGTTCCAACTCAGCGCAAAGCTGACTGTGACAGAGAGAGAGAGAGAGAGAGAGAGAGAGAGAGAGAGAGAGAGAGAGAGGGGAGAGAGAGAGAGTTTGGGAAACATACACACACGTGTATTTTTTTTATCGAAATTGGAGTAGATCTGAGTAGCGAAATTAGATCAAAGCATTTTATTTTCTGATGGGAAATCTGATCTAGGGCACAAGTTGCACCCATTGGATCTGGGTCATTAAAAGACAATAGAAATGGTCGAAATAATTTTTATCGGTTAAAAATTGAAATAGAGCTTAGTAAGCTATAAGGAACTTTGGAATTCACATGATTTTCGTTGAAACAGCCAGAACCCCGTGATAATCGCGTGCGAAGTAGTAGGGCCAACGGTCGGTTATGACCAGCCGGGTTTTTCTATATAAACGCGTAGTTATGCTGAGAAAGTGAGAGACGGGAGAAAATTCTTGGCAAGACTGGAGAAGAGAATTAGCCCGCGCAAGAATTAGGCTAGAGACAGTGGAGAGTCGAGTTGGAGACTCGAGGAGCAGAGGAAGTGACGTCAGAGATTGGAACGAGACGTCTGTTAACATGTACTGTTGATATAAGTACCGCGAATATTACTACTACTGTTGATATATTACTACTACTGTTGATATAAGTACCACGAATATTACTACTACTGTTACTACTGCTGAGGAGGAACGCCTCTATAAACTTTAAGCCTCGCACAGAAATCTTATCCCTCTGTCGCAAGAGTCGTATATCGTTCTGAGACGATTTAACAAGTTAATCACAATACACTTTCTCTGTGTCTAGAATCCAGTGTATAAGTTTTTACGTCTGTAACGCGTTTCTTTTTTATACTATTCTTTTCTGTTATATAAAAGACATTAACAATTCAACCATTGAATAGTTGTTTATCCGGCTTTCTGCAGATATTAATTTTTTTTACTGGATTCTAAATTTCTTAGCGCAGACTATCCAGTCGTTTCTACATCTTCAGTCGACCGTGAACGGATGAACATCACTTCTGCTTTCTGGAGCAAACAAATCACAACGTGGGCAGGAAGCAGGATTAAACTAGCGGACCGGTCGAATAATCTACGGATGCTCAGGGGACCTATGGCCACTCACTTAAGTTCGGTTAGGACCGAGTAGACACCTCAACCCAGAAAGTAAGACGCCGAAGCTTGAGGGGATTGGGGCGAAAGTGTTAGAGACTGGAACGTGACCATAATAACGAGGCTTGCACTGACATACCCTAACATGGATCAAGAAGAAGAAAACGGACATCCCATAACCATGTTTAAACCTTTCAACGATAAAGTAAGTAGAAGCTATCCTTTTGGTTGTTCCAACTCAGCGCAAGACTGACTTGAACTTGACCATGAATACGATACATATACTTACATACCCCAACTTCTGGACCAGAAAGTGAACGGACATATCCAGGAGACATAGAGACCTTTATTTCACTACAGTCATTATAAAAAATAAAACGTCCGTAGTACAACCGAAGTTCTTGTATGCTTCTCTCATTTTTGTTTACATATTGAACACGCACTCACATAAAATGCACGCCGATACGCAAAATTTAAATTCCATGCATCCACGCGTGATTCTGTCCCATAAAGTAGCAGTTCTTGAAAAAAAAAGCCCTCTGGGTGAAACTTCCTCCTTACAAATGGAATACGAAGGAAATGTCGGTTATTCGATTCTGTTGATGCAGTATAGAGAGTTCCAAAGGTCTGAAATCAACATATCCAACCTAATAAAATACTACTGGATTTCTTTTGAAATATAATTTTCATGCAGGATATAATAGTTTTCTTTCCTCCATTTTATAGTTCTGTGTTTATCCAACTAAAGCAAGAACTTAATTGTTCACACTGAGAGCGTCTCTGTCGTTTCAACATCCCAGGATGCACAATAGTTTTGTTTTTATTTCTCAGTTAGGGTATAAAGGAAGGAATTTTTGTTTTTTCCACCTCTTGAGACTACGACATAAATTTGTTCACAAGCAAAGCAGGATTCAGCCTAGTCACTGTGAATGGTTTTTGTTTGAATTTATTGAAGGCTATGACAAAGCTTACTCACAGTGGGAACTGAAGTCTCCAAGAGCCGAAAGTGTAAATCTGTCATTCTTGACAAATTCTTAGTAGAATTGCTTCCTCTCTTTTGACACGCCGTAGTCTCAATGATATATGGTATAAACTTCTTAACCATCAGTTTTATGCAACTGAAAAACAGTGTCTGATCAAAATTTCAGAATTCTTTTGAACTGTAAATTTCACGCCTCAGTGATGATTTCTATGATCAAAGCGCGATATTAAGTAGCTTTTCTTTTTCAAAATCTTCAGCAATGAGCTCATTATTAAGAAAAAATTGAATATTAATAATAGACAATTAAAAAAAAAAAATTACCCCCACTAAGCATGGCGAAAAAGCCACAAAGACATAACGGCTTCAGTTAGTTATGTGCCATACGTGATACACGCTTAGGCGATCATGTATATTTCGATACATGACTAACGAGGCAGATTTTTTCCCGCAGTAGGTTGCCATTTATTTCCGCGGTAGACCAGTTGTCATCCAAGGCTATAGAACCTGGTCTGTCCTGCTATTTACCCATAGATGGGGGAAGAAGAAGAGGACTCATAAAGGGCTCACTGAGAGTGAAAAGGATTAGAGAAAATTCATTACTAAATAGAGAGGAAAAAAATAGTATTCACGGAGACAGAAGATGACAATTAACATTGCCTTAAAATTTTTGAGGATCAAAGTTGAATGGGAAGCAAGAAGGCGGAGGAGGGTTCTACGGGCAAGAAGTGTGAGAGATGAAACTGTTAGCATAGATATTCAACTGTAAAATAATGAAATCTGTCAATCAAGGACTGCGCTTAAATTCATTTTTGAAGTTTTATTTTAAATTGTTTATTCCGTATGAATATTTTTTTATCACTATAAACGTAATTTTTAGTGGATACTCATATTCCAGTAGACACCCTGCTTATTTATTAAACAGGATATGTATTTATTTTAGTCTACCGGCCAGAATATTCGAGAATACTTATTAAAAAAAAAAATGTGCGCTCACCGGCAGAATTCGAACCTCTGAGACAGAGAGATTCCAACGTACCTTAACCGATCCTGCCACGAAGAAGCTTTGCCGATAATGCAAGATCTGAACAGTGCCTTCAAGCGGAATCCTTCCCGTCATAGATTAAAATGATCATCAGGTTAAAAGGTAAAACTGTATGCGAGGAAAAATTCCTTCTAATTTCATATACAGGCTGCGATGTATAAATTGTCGTCTAAATTACGCAAAAGTTAAAATAACACTGACATCTCATTTTAACAGATACATTTACCAAAATTGCACAAAAATATCCTGAAATACTAAAGAGTAAATTTATTCAATAAAGTCGCCATTGGCTTCAACCATGGCCTCCAAAAGACTTCAGAATCTCCTGCAACTCTTCTGGATAGTCTCCTTGTTTAAGTTGGTGAATGCTGCCATAATCCTTGACTTCAGTTCATCTTTGGTGTTACAAAGAGTTTTGTTGGTCGCTCGCTCAAATCTGCCCCACACATAAAAAATCAAGGGGGTTGCAGTCTGAGAGTTAGGTGTGCCAGATGTAAGCGGTAATGTGGTTGCAGAAATTGTCTGGGTTCTCCTGCTTGTGTGACATGGTGCAGAGTCCTCTTGCCAGACATAGGTTCTTCCAGCAGTCACCCTCTTGACCAAGGGCAACACTACCTCCTCAAGGCACTTGATGTAGGCATCTGTGTTGAGTCTGAGGCCCTCCGCAACAAATTCGGGGGTTCTTCTCTTATCAGTGTGATCAGAGGGAGTTTTCTGAGCTGCCGTACCTTCGTAATCACCATTAGACTAATCCAACTCTTTTAGAATCCTCTGCACTGCTCGCAGATTGACACCTAAACACTCTGAAATGTTCGTATTGACGCTTCCGGCGCGAATGACAAGCAGTACAGCATGCCGTTTCCAAATTTCTGGCGGAGTGAATTGCGTTAATGTTAAACGGCGACAATTTACCCATCGCACCCTGTATATACGTGAGTGTGCGTTTTTATCACTTTACTCGTAATTTTTAGTAGGTACGCGTATTTGAGTAGACGCACAATTTATTTGTTAAACAGTATATTATTTATTTTCGTCTACAGGCCTCAATGTTCGAGTAATCTTATTGGATAAAAGTATGCAACC
>OZ038477.1:115860201-115917701 GCA_964036315.1 Acanthosepion esculentum | reverse complement strand
ATATGCCTTCCAGTAGATTAAATAAAGAGTTTAGTCAGAAATTCTCTGAAGGTTAACCCTATCGACAAGCACCTAATAAATGCCGTAGAACACAACAAGCCAAATGTTATTATAATAACGTCAAGGATCAGTGTAAATGATGTAAATAATGATAGTTATTGATTCCAGAAATTCAGACAGGAAATGATCAAGTGCTAATAACAACAAAGATGAAGATATTAGTCCAAATGTAAATAGTGATAAATCATCATCCCAGAAATTCAGACGGGAGGTGATCAGGTGATAATAAAGACAAAGATGAGGATATTAGTCCAAATGTAAATAATGATAAATCATCATCCCAGAAATTCAGACAGGAGGTAATAAGGTGATAATAAATACAAAGATGAGGATATTAGTCCAAATGTAAATAATAAATCATCATCCCAGAAATTCCAACAGAATTATACCCTTTTCTTAAGCGCCTTTGTTAAAAATAAATAAAAAAAAACAATACCAGACTTTTTCACATGAATTTAACTTCCTAAGAAAGAAGGGTAATAAGAATTTCTATCTTAGAAATACTTACATGTGTGGTCTAATGGCGTCGGGTTGTGTCGTCTCAGCATGATTTCCAAGAAGAGTCCCGTTCACCGGGTCGGCCATGTTTGAAAGGAAGGGAAAGAAACAAAAAAAAACATTAAAAAAATATATACGAAAACGTAGCAGAAATTCTTAAAAAAATAAGTGGGGGGGGGGAAGCAACAGTAGTTATTAAATGATTAACAGCGAGATGCCGAAACTGTAGTGCGTATTAAAATGACTGCACAATAATACTTAGTTATTTATAAGGATACAGAAGAATTAATTTCGAATTACTGTACTTTCTGGCTCTCTCTCTCACACACACACACACACACACACACACACACACACACACACACACACACAAAGACGCACATACATACAGAGGCGTCACATACATAGCCACATACATTGTACCGATGCACATGAATATATGTTGCGTGCACACGTACACGCCCGCAAGCATGAACACTATTATATAAACGCAATACACACTAGTAGGAACATTACGCAGAGCTCTTAGGTCACACACAAACATTTGTTACACACACACGCACACATACATGAATATGCGCTGAAATACATTCAGAAACACTTAAAATATACTCACATCTACACACCCGGACAAGCATAAACGCCTATATAATTTCATTTAATATATCACGCATAAGGTGTTTAATGCGCATTATACAAATAGGCATAAGATCGTATGCACACCTAAGACGCCACAATAGAGTGTCTGTCGTAGATTGGTTGTTAGTAAATTAATTTTTCAAACCGATCCACGTGTATACTATTTACATTGTTCAGACTATAGATAGATATTGATCGACGTGTAATAGATTCAAGTTTGAAGACCTCTAGCAGTCATTTAAAACATTCAGCGGCAGAGGACGTTTTATTAACATTTTTTCTATCTTGCCTTCTAAGAGTCAAACGTAACGTCCTCTGTTTGAAATTCGCGCCTTGGCTTCATTTTGTCCTCTGCATATTGCAGCGGCTCATATCTGCTTTCCAGCGAGCCTAATCAGTCGATGTGAAAAAGAAAATGAAGGTTGCATGCTAAGTAAATATTTACACAGATTTTAATACCCCGTTCCCTTACAGATCGATATACACAAACGCGTACACCGGATCTAGTCTCGCAGTTGTGCCCAATCGTCAGAGGATTTTTTTTATTATTTTGACACGATGTAAAATTCTCTAAATATCTACAATATCGCCCATAAAGCAGTTCACTCCAACGTCATTTTTAATATAAATTTAATTTTTTTTCAACCAAACATAGCTTGATCTTATTCTTCCAACTAGAACAATACAGATAATACCAGATATTATTAATGTACGTATTCTACAACATTGAAACTTGTTGACATAGTCGACAACAGACGTGATGTGGCTTCCCTCTGTCTTTTCTACAAATATTTTCATGGCAACTGCTCTGACGAGGTACTTTCACTGGTGCCCCAACTACATGAATTTAACCGTGCTACTAGGTTGGCATCTCGGTCCCACCCTTTCACTGTCGCATCAGTTAAATGTAACCGTCTTTTCTACTCTGACAACTTCTACTCTCGCACTTCCCGACAGCGGAACTCCCTTCCTCTTACTTGCTTCCCCGATAGCTATAATCTTCAAATATTCAAATGTAATGTCAATCGTTATCTTCTGATGCCTTGATTTGACCCCCGTCCTTCTCTTTATCCTTTCTTCAAACACCACTCTTTACTCTTACTCCTACTCTCTGTAACCCCTTGCGTGATAGTGTCACTCCCGCCTTTCTTGGGGGTAAAATGCTTAAAAAAATACGATCACGTTGCCGTATTGAAATGAGTACATCTCTACGAAAAATGATTTTTTAAAACCATATCTGATTATATTTTTCTACTTGGGAATTTAAATATAAATATAATCCTCTTCTTCTTCTTCTTCTTCTTCTTCTTCTTCTTCTTCTTCTTCTTCTTCTTCTTCTTCTTCTATGTGCTGTGTCTCTTTAGAACGTTGGCGATCATGGCTCTCCTCAATTTCCTATCCTTTGTAGCTCTTAATAAATTTTGTCTTTTTGTTATCTCTCCTAAAGCCTGTTCCGTTATCAATTCATTCAAGCTCGCCAGATATGATATGCATTGTTTTTCGCTGTCCCTCTTGCCACCAATCTGTCCTGTGAGTGTCAAATTTTCCAAGACCCCTTTCCTCATTATGTTTCCTAGACATTTCAACCTTCTCTTTCTGATGTTAAGTATAAGTTTCCTTTTTGTTGTCTATTCTTTGTTTCTTTCTAAAACTTCGTTTTTACTAACATGTTCGGTCCATGGTATTCTCAGCATTCTTCTGTAGAACTGCATTTCTGTTCTTCTTCATCTGTGATGAGATTGTCCAACATTCACTGTCATAGAAGATGACTGATGTTACATAACAGTTCAGTACTCTTTTCTTTGTTTCTAACGAAAATTTTCTGTTTCTTAATACTTTGCTTAGCTTTTAGAATGCATCTTTGGCTATACTATTACGCCTTCCGATTTCAGTGTCGTTCTATTCGTCCTTTAAAACACTTCTCAGATATTTAAATTGTTGTACTTGCGCAAGGCTAAAAACAGTTCTTATAAAGTTATAATTTTTTAGAGTACGGACATTTTTTCAGTAATGGATCCACATAGGATGTAGCTCTTTTCCTGCTTGAAGGAACGTGTTATTTATTATTTTTTTTTTTTTACAGTAGATCCCTTTACGTGTGTTATTGGTACCATATGTCCCAGTACGGCCAGCAGCATGGCTAAACCGGTTCCCCCACCAGGTTTTTCTGGTGAGGAGGATGACTAGACACCCGACAGGATTGAAAACAAGACCTATCAAAGAACCTTCTAGTAGTGTCAACGGCCAACTAGCACAGTGGGATAAACTGGGATATATAACTATGAATGCAGTGGTGATGACATGTCCTCCCTAGGCGGAGGAATACCTAGACTGAAGTCAACGGCCAGATTGGAAAGTTCCTCTGATAGAATCAACAGCCACGTATCCGTGACCAAGGCGAGCTTTCAAATTTGAAGAAAACAGCTGTTATTTGACCTGGAGAAGGATAGGTTCCACCAGGTCTACTTGCCGAAGACAGGCTACACATGAATGAATACCTCTCCGGAGATATTGAGAAGAAACTGGTTATGTGTTTAGCAACACAGCGACCCTATGATCACACCACGTCATAGAAATGCTGATGGTATCATTTATTTCCATCCGTCCTGGGCATGACGATAAACTACATGCAAGGTCTCTGATCGAGAGGTTTTGAGGAGCGTGGAACCACCTCTTAATTGTTGTTATTCCAAGGTTAATCCTAACTCGGGGTGGTAGCACTGGTTAGCTTCCCAACCTATGGGCAAATAGATAACCTCCAAACTGGCGTCAAAACACATAAAAGTATAAAAATACATTTTTATAGTAAAAATACCAGTAATACATTTTTATATAAAAAAATTACCTGCAATACATTTAAAAAAGATATCATATTACCAGCAACAGATTTTGAAAGAAAACAAAAGAACACACATATTACCAGCAATACATAAATATTTAAAAAAAAAAAAGAAAATATTTCCAGCAATACATTCTTGTTAAAAAATAAAAATTACCAGTAATACAATTTTATAAAAAAAAAAATACCAATAATACATTTTTGTAAAAGAAATTACTGATGCTCCCAAGAAAATTAAATGTTGGCGTTAAATAACCCATAAGTCGCTAAACAAAGTGATTTATTTCCATAATCAGAATAACAGCTTTAGAAAATAGCTGCATAGTTGAACAGTGTCGTGAAAACTGTGCAAAATTACAAGGTGTACAGAAGCAACTATGTCCACAATGCAAACTGACACTAATGCCAATTCGTTTTATCAGGATATTGGTTGATGAAGAAACGATAAATTTGACTGCTGATGATAGTAATGAAGTCAAGCGACAAGCTCTACAAATGTTTCTACGGCGACAATCAAACGCATTCTGAACAAGTCCGGCTTATAAAGCCGATGTGCGAGCAAGAAACCGTTGGTAAAATTGATACGCAAAGAGGCTCATTTAAAGTTTGCACAGGAGAGTAAGAAGTACATCGTACTGATGTCTCCTGCAATAAAACTCAAACGTATTGTTAAAACGAGGGAAAAAAAAAACAAAAACAAAAAAAACAAAAAAAATAACTGTTTGGTACCAGAAGTTAAGCCCGATGTCCCAAGGTCATATAGCAAGATTGTAGGAATTCCAGTAGCACTGGTTATCTGCGTCTCATCGCACGGAATTATAAATGCCAAAGAAAACATGTTGCATTTACTGAAAAGGTTGGGAAGAAGAGTGAAATTTCAGTCTGACAATGATTCAAACGAATAAATTTCTAAAGAGACAAAAGGTTAAAACATTTGATTAGGCTCTTGATGTTGCCAGGTTTGAATCAACATGAGTGTTTATGGAATGCATTGAAAGGAAAAATAAAGCAACGATAATCATCTAATAAAACTAGGTACCGCCATGATATCGCTAAAAAAAGAGCATAGCATGATGAAAAAGACACCAAACTTGACGAAAACAAAATTTTATCGTCTCAATATTTATGTTATTATTAAGAGGAAAGATCAAAGTTTATTTTAATTATTTTTAAAAATTTTTCCTTCTTTTTAGAATAATCTGAATTTTCATTTAAAAATCCGTTTCTCTTTGTATCACCGGAACTAGTAAAATAACATATACAATTTTTAGCACGTTTTTTTTGTATGACACACATTAATTTGGAAAATCTTTCAAAAATAAAAATAATTGTCGGATGTTAATGAAACTTTCAGAAAGTATTCAAAAATGATTGAAAATATTATAAATATGTTTTCTTTTATTAAAGTCATGACAGAAATATTTTTTTATATTGATTACCCCCACTAACTAATTTTATGAAAACGCTAGAAATTCGATCGCGTCAGGTTTAGTGATTACAATAGTTAAAAGCACAAGGCTTTGAGGAATGCAAATCATGTTTTCTTTTCGTTTTTAATTGGATCCCCCTACCTGAAAATCAGGTCTGAATTGTAACATACAAAACTCAATAAAACAAATATATTATTTAATTTCAAATGCTTTTATTTGCTTTTAGTTGTTTTTATGAATATGAACAATATTTTCTGAAAGCAAAAAATATTTTCGATGAAAAATGAATTTTTAATACAATTATTTGTTATTTTTTAATTATAATAGATTTTTACATTTAAGTTGTTAAAATATTATAAAATTAGTTAAAAGCCGCATCAGGTTTTGTAAGTGTCTTTATGAGATCTTTTTTCGTAAGTTGTAAATTGTATCGTTTTGACTAATCAGAAGACAGGAAGTAATTAAGAATGTAATTTTGTATTTATAATCGGGCTCTAATTATAAAGTACGGAAGACCAACCAGAATACAATTAAGTTGCGTTATTTGAGTTAAGCATTGTTCTCCGGTGTTAAGGCCTTTACTTTTGCGAAACACGTGTGGAGAAGTTTATTTGATTTTTCAATTTCAACTGAGAAGTGTACCTAAAAGTATCAGTATCATCTTATGAAATTTATATGATCTTATTTTTATATTAATCTCAGTTATGGCATTTTTTCCGTAAATGAAATATCAAAATTAATAATAAAATGAATGGAAATACAGATAACACAGTAAAATGTAGTAAATGTACATAAAATTATAGTATTTTATGTACACTTCTGATAAAATTTCATGAGAAAGGTACCTATAAATTAATTAGATACCTTTCTTATGAAATTTAATCTCACTCTTAACAGACTTATTTTAATTTCTTTATAATATATTTTCCATAAAGCATTGTAAACGTAAAGGTGAAAGCTAAGTACAAAAAACAAAAAAAATTAGAGCGCTGAAAGTTTTCCTTAAAAATAACGAGGTAAATAATTTGTTCACTTTGTAAAACATTTCACTTTTCTCCTTCCGTAGAACAAATTATCCTCACAGAATTCGTCAATATGTCATTCATCACCTGTCAAGTTTATGACCTGCTTTGTTTTATTTTCAAATTACACCTTTCGGCGCAGAAGCTAAGTTAAGCTTGGTTCAAAATATTTTAAATAAACATTATAATTTCTGATTTTCTTAAAATAAGTTTTGAAAAAATGATAATTGATATTTAAAAGAATTTCAAACTGAGATTTTCATTGATTTTATAAAATAGAAAAAAATGGTTGCCATCTGTCAATTTTGCTGACTCAAAAAAAAAACGAAATTTTCGGACGTGTTAGGAACGATTAAAAAATGTAAAAAAATACCCCCAAAATACTTTGATCCTTCCTCTTAATGATAACATAAACATTTAGACGATAAAATTTTGTTTTCAAGTTTGGCGTTTTTTCATCATGCTATGCTCTTTTTTTAGCGATCTTGTGGAGGTACCTAAATAAAACAGTTTCGAAAAAATGCACATAGTTCGCGTGGAAAACATTCCAGCAATTTGAAAATCGAGTGAAAGACGAAATTGTAAATCGCTTAAAAAAACATACAAAATAAAAGCAATAAATATATAAAGTTGTATTAAAAAATATATATTTAAAATTTGTACATATCAACGTGAATGTAAACGCAAGTAGGAGGTACGACGGAGTAATGGATAGCAGCTCGGATTGAGGAATCAGAGAGCTGAGTTCAAATTCCGTTCGAGTTCTCTTACGTGCCAAATTCCCTATATTCATCTCTTCCTACAGGTAAATAGCAGGACAGGTTGCACCCTATATCCCTGGCTGTGAGCTAGTCAAGGAGAAGGAAAACTCTGACCAAACCATCCTGGAGAGGAATGGACCCCGTCAGCCTGTTTTGTTCACTCTGGCTGCAGTAGATGTAGTGACCCTTGGGGGTTTACGGGATTCGTAAAAGCAATTGGCTACGCAGAACTTTGAACCCAAAATGTTTTTGACCTCCAACAGCATGGCTGATGCTAATCTCCAGGACGACAACTCTTTGTTCCTTCTGGGTTTTAGGTTTTCCACTGACATGAAATGGGATGATTATATTGAATCAATTGCTAGGTCTTCTGCTAGGAAAGTCTGTGCACTGTGTCAGGCCAGACAATTTTTCTCGTCAGAATCTGTCTTGCATATTTATAAATCTGCATTGAATATTGCAGCCATATTTGGTCTGTTGCTCCTGCTATATATCTCATCATTCTCAACTAAATCCAAAGAAGGGTCTATAATGTTATAGATCCTGACATTGCATCTCGACGTTCATTTTCCCACAGCCATAATGTGGCTTCGCTCCGTTTTTCTATAAATATTTTTATTGTCGTTGTTCTAATGAGCTCTTCACCTTGGTGCCATGAATTTAAGCGTACTACTAGATTGGCAATTAGGTCTCATCGTTTTACTACTGAACTAGCTAGATGTAACCGTAAGTTCTATTCTAATAGCTTCTTCTCTTGCACTTATCGTCTGTGGAATTATCTTCCTGTTTCTTGCTTCCCTGTTTCCAAGCTTCAAAGCTTTAAATGCAGCGTCAATCGAAATCTGTCTTCCTGAATATTTTCTTTTATTGTCCTTTCTCCTCACTAAAGTCTTCTGGATTTCTTTCACTTTCAGTGACCACCCCCTTGCATCTTAGAAGCATTATCGCCTTGCTTACGTTGAAATGATTAAAAAAGGATCGGCTATTTAATTTTTCGTGTCGATATCAGTTGCTTTTCACGCATCACCAAATACTAATGTAGTTTATTCGTAATCTTTAGAAGTGTACATTAAAAACACTTTGGCATAAACGCCAGGAAAAAATAATTTGGATGCATGCTAATATATAGTTATATACCCAAGCGTACATAGATTCCACCCACGAACAAAAGACGATGAAAAGAAAAGGAAACCTATATTTCTTTGTTTCATTCATTCATCTTCATAAACTCTCCCGAGAGAATTTCTTTCGAGCTGTTGCGCTCAAGAGAACATAAGAGCCCTCATCGGGATAGAAAGATGGTGATGACAGACCGAGTTTTTTTTTTTTTTTTTTTTTTTAAATTGACGTCTGTTGTATTTTTCTTTTCTTTTTCAAAACGCGTTTTTTTTTTGTTATTTAGTCCTGGGACTTAATGATAAGCAGGAGCAAAAAAAAAGTTTCGAAATAAGCAACTATTTTAATGGTTTCCCCTTCCGCATTTTCAAGTCTTTGTGCTTCTGCATCCGTCACCCTCCTTCTGATGCGGCGAACCTCATGAACCATCCGGTTTCTCTTGTGCCCAGAATATAAAAAATAAAAAAAAATAAAATGAAAACAAAAAAAAAAAATGAAAAATAAATGAAAAAAAAAAGATAAATAAGAATCGAGCACGTGACATGAAAGTCAGGCTCTCGAGCAACGGTACAATGGACAGACACATTCTTCAGCATGAAGTGAAAGGAAGACAGTCTGCAGAAACAAAGATGGGGAATTCGTTTAGGCTATACAAGACCACCATTAACAAATAAGTGACTGAAGGATCAAAGGGAGATGAATGAGTTTGCTTGTCGTTAGTTCAAAATTTATATTGGTGGCGAAAAAACATGGGCAACTTGAGACTGCACCAATTCACTGAATCAAAGGAAAAGCAATATACAACGTTTTGTGTGCGAGTGCATATATATATATATATATATATATATATATATATATATATATATATATATATATATATATATATTACAATGAATCATTCATTAATGATATAAAAACGCGAAATCACTTCGCTAACTTAATTTTAAAGATGCATTAACCCTCTAACCACTCGATGAATGTTATGATCCTTGATTTTTAAAATTATAAACTGTATTAAGTCTTCCTTAAATATGCAAATACTTTCGATGGGTCCTCTTGTCATCATCAGGCATGGAAACTATTTTCTTGCTATGCCTTATGATGACCGGAGGACCCGTCGAAAGTACTTGCATACTTAAGGACGACCTAATACAGTTTATAATTTAAAAAATCAAGGATCATAACATTCATCGAGTGGTTAGCGGGTTAATGCATCTTTAAAATTAAGTTAGCGAAGTGATTTCGCGTTTTTATATCATTAATTTTTTAATTTACTTTTTGCATGAATGATCCATTGTAATATAATTAAACTGCACCACATGAATGATCCATTGTAATATAATTAAACTGCACCACACACACATATATATATATATATATATATATATATATATATATATATATATATATATATATATATATATATATATATGTATCTTAAATAATCGCATAATTCCTGCCAGTTACTAAAAGTTTTGTAGCTATACTGCATCAATATAATTATTCTCTCGTGAATAGAAACAAACGTTGGTAACACTCTTTGTAGTGATACTCTTTATTTCCAACCCCCAAAACTAACCGCATTTCAAATGTTGCTTTCATGTGTTCGAGAGATGGTACAAGTATAAACATTGTTATTCGTGCAGAATTTAATTTCATTAGCTCTCTAAAATATATTGTTACTCGTATCATCAAAAGACATGGTCGTTCAGGAAAAGTTTTTAAATTGCTATTATCGCGTCAAAAGTTTTTTTGCTTGCTTAGTGGCATATTAACTTCTTATGGGTCATTAAATGCCGAAATTTATTTTTCTTGGGAGCATTAGTAATTTATTTTACAAAAAATGTATTGCTGGTAATTTTTTAAACGTATTGCTGGTAATTTTTTAAACGTATTGCTGGTAAATTTTTAAACGTATTGCTGGTAATTTTTTAAACGTATTGCTGGTAAATTTTTAACTATGAAATTGTATT
The DNA here is from genome assembly GCA_964036315.1 of Acanthosepion esculentum. Taxonomy (NCBI): domain Eukaryota; kingdom Metazoa; phylum Mollusca; class Cephalopoda; order Sepiida; family Sepiidae; genus Acanthosepion; species Acanthosepion esculentum. Next base: position 115,907,363 of record OZ038477.1, on the reverse strand, counting down.
TCTGGTATTTTCACGTTAAGAAATATTTTTTTAATACTTTCATAGTGTTTTGACTCCCGTTTTGGTGTTAACTATTTGCCCATAGCTGGGACACTAACAAGTGCTACCATTCTGGGTCAGGGTGAACCTGGGAACAACAGCAATTAAGAAATAGTTCTATGCTCCTCAGAACCTCCCGATCAGACGCCTTGCTGCCGGGCTTACAGGGTTATTGAAAAGTAAATCTCAATTTTAAAATACTTATATGTTTATTAACTATTATATTTACAAGAAATGGAAATGAGAGAAAAGCGTTTGGTATGAGGTTTTACTTAAACCAGACTTCACTACCAGCTACTCGAGCCGCCCAGGAATCGCATCAACTGATTTCAACAGGAACTCTTGTGGTATGGAAGACATAACTTCTTGTATTTATCCTTCAAGTTCTTACAACGTCTTGGTTACGTATAGCAGACTTGTTCCCTTAAAAAAATCCATAGAAAAAAGTCACAGGGTGTTAAGTCAGAGCTCCTGGCTGGCCACTCATGCATAAAATGTGGAGTTACTTTTCAATCACCCTGTAGTTTATCGTCATACCTAGTATCGCAACAAGAACGTGACCGTTTCTTTATATATATATATATATATATATATATATATATATATATATATATATATATATATATAGGTGACTATACTCGTGTCGAAAAACCTTCGAATTCTTGATTTACCAATAGTTAAATCAATCTCGAAGGGAAAAAAGGTTTAAAAAAAGAAAGAGCCAGGAACATGAAAGTCTGTCGAAAATAATCGCACACATATAGGTTCAAGGCCCAAAGAAAAAACCTCGATACGAGTAAACAACTAACTAAAGAGCTCGATACAAACGTAGAGCTGACCCTGACGATCTGCCCAAGTGAAACCTTGGTAGCTCATTAGGTTCGACTATATATATATATACATATATATATATATATATATATATATATATATATATATATATAATTATTGTCATCCACAGACAGACTGTTTCGCTGTATCACAGCTCTTCAGTGTGGCTAGACGATATATATATATATATATATATATATATATATATATATATATATATATATATATATATATAATAACCAATGAAAGTGTGTCACAGTTTTCCAATTAAAAGGTCACAACTCTCAGTAGCTTATCTTCTTCTTCTATATGATAAATGCCAATGTCAGTGTGTCACTGTGTTACACTTTTTCCACTTTACTCCTAGAGGCCATAGCCCAACATATCATAAAATTTTGGAATCAGGCCGACTCCGCGAGCAAATTAAAACCATTCGGGAACAAACCCGGACCCGCAATATTGAAAATTTGGATTCCCAAGTTTTCATTACTGCGATTGTTTTCAGCGAATTTTTACGTGATTTTCTGCGACGATTTTTTTTTTGCGTGATAACAATTTTTATAACTTGGAAATTCCCTTCTCTATCAAGCTCCTTATTTGAATTCTGACTTCCATGTATCTAATATGTGTAGCAATAGGAGATACGTTTTTCATCAGCGTCGAACTTAACTAAAAAATTGTCACTTCGTTAAGAACAATAAAATATATTTTTCTCCTAGTTTCATTTCTGAATAATTTTGATGCTCGGTTAACTTTAGAATTTGACAATTGAAATTTGAAATTTAAATGTTAACTTAAAATTTAATTTTTATATCGATTTCTAATTTAACTTAATCTTAACTTTAATGCACTAATAGGTTGTACTTATACTAGAGTATCTTATGCCATTTTAAATTACCATATACTTGTATTCTTATTGGGTGATCATAGGTTACGTAACAAAGAGGGTTTGGTTGGTTCTTGAACTCTTAAAATCGTTTATTTTCCATTCAACATCATCACTTGATAAGACACCAGAAGTGTCTAAACAAAATTGCAACTTTTGTAGTGGTCTTATAACGTGCATATGTTATGATTTTGTATATATATATATATATATATATATATATATATATATATATATATATATATATATATATGTGTGTGTGTGATCCTTTGTACAGACGGTATAAAATCAACAGTTTATTCACAACTAATAGAAATCTGTCTGCTTTTCACTGTTTTTCAGAAGAAGCCATTGACGCATGTTGTAAAATTACTCGAAATCATATAAGATCTGACTTTGTTTTATCAAAATATATTGGCTTAACTCTATCATATGCTCTTATAATCGATGTGTGCGTGGTATTATGGGTAAAGGCTTGGAATGAGAAATCAATAAACCAGTTTCGTTACTTTCTCTTTCCTATATATTCCCTTGAGAAAAGTATGAATTCACCTCTTCTCCCTCCATATATGGGTTCAATAGTAGGACAGACTTGGCGTTTCCTCCTTGGTTAGCAACCAGTCTAGGAGAAGAGGAACTCTGAATCCAAAACAGCTTTTGCATAACGCTAGCAACACTATCCCATGAAAATGGAAACACTATCCCGTTTCTATGGAAACTACTAGCGTGTTGAGTCTATTTTCTCACACTCCATATATGGAGTGTACGAGACTTGCGAGATAGAAAGAACAAGAAAGAAAGAAAGAAAAAAAGAAAGAAAGAAAGAGAGAGGGAGTAAGAGGGAGATACAGAGAAAGAGTGAGAGAGAGAGAGGGGGAGAGAGAAAAACGATTTTAAAACGATAAAAAATTAATTTTGAAATATGCTCTGCGTTTTATCAAAATTAAAATACAAATGAAATTCTGTTTTTATTTTATTTCTCTAAAAGGATTTTTCTACAAAGCAAGGACTTTTCCCAGAGCTTTCTAAACAGAACAGAATTTTACACGCCCTGATGCATTTCCAATTTTTCTTGTGCATCAGCTTAACCTATAAAGTGAAATTCTTGGTAATTCCTGAAACCATTTGGAACCGGATGAAAACCTTTCCGGTAATTGATAAAATATGGCTCTCAGTTTGTAGAAAATTAGCAAAAATTTACGACAAGATTATCCAAGCTGTACAAAGTACAATAACCTTTGCATGGCCTTAATTCATTTGACATTTGTTTACATATGTAATATATGAGTGTAAGCATTAATAAGTCATCGAAATATAATTTGTTATACATATGTTTGTTGTCGCAGCGTGCTGCTAATGTATTTACAAGAGCTCGAATAGTGTCAGTAATAAAATGCGCGCGAAAAAGCAAGGATCTATAGCCCAGACGATTAAATCCTTTCCAATAAGCGTTTCTACATAAGCGACATCAATTCCAGTTACCGGTCGACGACACGAGAAGAGCAGCGAACATTATGCGGACCAAGAAAGCAAAGGAGGTAGTCGTCAAGGTGTATATTTCGAAAACGTTATGCAACATATGTACACTTTATATATGTAGGTGAGAACATTTTGCAGGCAGAAAACTTTCTAGTATTTTGAATGAGTTTATCAGTCATTTATTTATTTGTCAGAGTTGTTATTGCTCCTCATTTGTATTTTTTATCGTTGCCATAAAAAGGAATTTATCTCACAGCCATTGGTATAGTGGCCTCTATTAGTCAATAATATATTCCAATGTTACACAGAAAATAATCTATAAATGATCTATATGTGTTTGCTACACAAACAACAGTAGTCTGGTTTCAATTAGCCACCAACTTTCATTTATTTTCTTAAAATAAAATCTTCACAAGTTGGAGTCAGATGAATATATCAAGATCGGGTTTCTTAAGAAGCTAGCACCCCGTAAAAATACCGTGTTTTCCTGTGTATATATAATACTTCTTTTTATGTGCCGTGTCCCTTCAGGGCATAGGCGATCATGGCTCTCCACTTCCCCCTATGCCTTGTAGCTCTCAATAAGTTTTGTGCCTCTGCCAACTCCCCCAGACCACGTTCTGTTATCCACTTGCTTAAGTACGCCAGGTATGTCATGCGTTGCTTTCCCTTGTCTCTTTTTCCCTCTATTCGACCTGTGAGTATAAGATTCTCCAGGCCCTCCTTTCTCATTACGTGTCCCAGAAACTTCATCTGCCTCCTCCATATGTTAAGCATAAGCTTCCTCCTTGTTTGCATCCTCTCCAAGACCTCATCGTTGCACACAGTCTCGCTCCATGATATCCTAAGCATCCTTCTGTAGAACCATATCTCTGCTGCTTCGAGTTTCTTTGTTGTGGCCTTGTTAGGACCAGAAATAAAGACACAAGAGAAGAATTGAGTTGAACAAATATAGTAACAGAAACAGTAATACAAACATATACAAACGAGAGTATTACAGCAACAATGTTCGATCCGACTGTCAGAGTTGACTGCTGGAATCTTCCCTCTCCAAAAGGCAGTACCTGCTCCTATTTATAACTGGGAGAGTCCATGTGTGCGTGGGTAAATTACCATAACACTTTTCTTCATCTTTGAGGAGACCATCGAACATTCGCTGCCGTATAGGCGGACAAATGTCACGTAGCAGCTCAGTACTCTTTTCCTTGTCACCAAAGAAATCCTCCTGTCTCGGAGCCCAGCTTTTGGAATGCATCCTTGGCCATCCCAAACCGTCTTCGGATCTCAGCGTCGCACCTACCGCCCTCCGTGAAAACACTCCCCAGGTATTTAAACTTCCGCACATGCTTTATTTTAGTGTCCCCGACCTGCAAATCGCGTTTCAGGCTCATCCTTTTACTGATGACCATTGACCATGCATTGTCTTCTTGTAGTTTATGTTTAATCCCTTCTCGCTGTCCCTCGCTACATTCTGTAGGAGGGTTTGTAGTTTCTTTTCCGTGTCTGCTAACAGTACTGTGTCATCTGCGTATCTTATGTTGGTAAGACTGTGGCCGCCAGTGCTAAATGCCGGTAGGATCTCCAGTTCTCTCAGAATTGCCTTGCTGTATAGGTTGAATAAGTCCGGTGAGAAGATACATCCTCGCCTTACGCCCCTTTCTATTTTTGTATATCTGTTGAACGCATTCTCTATGCGCATGCATGCCGTTTATTGCCAGTATAAGTTCTTGATGATTCTAATATCTTTCCCGAATATATCGAGGTTGCTGAGCAGTTCCATCAGATCCTTGTGGCGTACTTTGTAGAAGGCCTTTGCGTAGTCTATGAAACATAGATACACGTCCTTCTGCATTTGTATCGCTCTTTCTGATAGCATTCTGAGCATGAATATCACGTTTCTTGTTCCGGTGTCTTTAAAATCTACAGGCATATTTGTACAGTCGGCGTATTTTATGTTGTTGAGGCTGTGGCCGCCAATGCTAAATCTCGGTAGGGTTTCAAATTCTCTCAGAATTACCTCGCTGTACAGGTTGAACAGGTCGGGTGAAAAGACGCATCCTTGCCTTACGCCCCTTTCTATTTTTGCATATTCATTGAACTCGTTCCCTATGCGTATGCATGCTGTTTGCTGCCAGTATAGGTTCTTGGTTATTCTGCTATCCCTCCCGAATATATCATGGTTGCTGAGCAGTTCCAACAGATCCTTGTGGCGTATTTTGTCGAAGGCCTTTGCGTAGTCTATGAAACATAGGCACACGTCTTCTGCATCTGTATCGCTCTTTCTGATAGCATTCTGAGCATGAATATCGCGTTCCTTGTTCCGGTGTCTTTAACGAACCCGCACTGTTCTTGTCCTATCTCTGGTCCGATTCTGCTGCGCGCTCTATTCAACAGAATAGAGATGATAAGTTTTGTTACGTGGCTGATTGTTATTACGTTGATTGTTCGGTGGAACTATAATATGGATCCCTTTTTTTCTTAAGTTAAAAACAGGGAATAAATTACATCTTTGAGTATAATACGATCCAATAGTACAGACACCCTTACGTACATTTAAAAGAAATCATTCATTAAAACCTCAATATCGTATAATGCCACTAAAATATTTAATTTTTCACGATATTAAAGAATAGAAATGAACCGGATGTATCACCATTGAGAGTTTCTTCTCTTAATTTCCATTTCAAAAGTTATTTTCAATTTTTCGGAGAACGGCGCTAACTAGACACACACGGTAATCCATTTTAAGGTGTTAATCTATTATACTCTTCTGTTTACGATGACTTTAATATATTTCTGTATATTAATAATCTATGAAAATAAAAATATTGTCTTTCATTAAGAATTAAGAGATAAAATTTTATAAAAAAACAAGAAAATGAAAATAGAAATAAACTTTATCTTGTGAGTAAATCTGCTCTAATTTTAAATAGATTACCAAGTAACAAATATGGCCGACATATAAAATATCTTTTGTAAACGATTGCTATCAACATCTGCTTATTTTGTGTTTTATTATCTATTGTAATAACTGAGTGTATTTGTAATCTTGCTGTTTCTAATAAGAGTTTTTTTTAAGCCGAGTAAAAATATCTGAAGACGTGTGCTTGTGTATAATATAACTCACTTTTTTGCCTTCAGTTTTCGTTCAAAATTTATAGTATTATGCATAGAAAATACGTTGACATATTTAGTAAGTATATTGTGGAAGAACTCATTTGAACGGCATGTGACAGACATTTTCAAAAACTGAATTCGTCGGCCCTGAAGTATGTACCTATTGAAAAACACTTGAATTTCGTTATTAACTCAGGATAAAAAGGCATTTGTGGTTTGCTCAATGTTTTATTAATTACAGGCAATCTGCAGGTTTTCCTGTTAACAGCGTGTTTATTTCTTAGGCGTTTAAATAAAAGGACAGATATCAAATGTTAGTTTTTATTGCTTGGTATTTGCAGTTGATTGATGTTTTATTATCTATTGTCAGGGGTGGGTAAACTTTTTAGTACAAGGGCCGCATTCTAAAAATTTATAGTTTTACTGGGCCGCATAGTATATATAAACCAAAATAATTAATATTTAAAATTGGCAAAATAAAGGGCTTTTAAAGGAAAAATATAGTTTTAATAAATAACATTGTAAAGCGGACCGCACGAAATCGTTTGGCGGGCCGCATGTGGCCCGCTGTCCGTAGTTTGCCCACCCCTGTTTTAGATCAATGGCTCGTAAACTTTTTTTATCTGGCATACTCGATATCTTGATTTTCCATCCCGCAAACCGGATAAGATAAAAATCTTAAATTTTTTAAGTCAAATTATCATCAACTGTTTAATGAACCTGTATGAGCAATTAACACAAATTTTAGAAAAAATATCTGGTGCTCCTGCTACATATTTTCAGATTTTTAATAAAATACAAAAACGAATCTACAATATTATAGGTCATGACCTAACATCTCTGCTTTAATCACCTTCCCCCTGTCGTAATGTAGTTTGTCTGTGCTTTTTCTAAAAATGTTTACTGATGAGCTTTCCTCTTTCATACCTAGAATTTATGAATTTAAATGCAGTACTAGATTGGCCATAAAGTTTCATCCTTTTACAGTTGAATTGGCCAGATGTAACCGTAAATTCTATGCTAATAGTTTCTTTTCTCGCTTGTGGAACTCTCTTCTGGCTTCTTGCTTTCCGGTGAAATTTGATCTTCAATCTGCAATATAAATCGTTATCTTTTGTCGTCTTGATTTATCTTCTTTTATTGTTTTCTCTCCTTAATAATGATTTTCTTATTATTTCATACTCAGTGTCTTAGTGGATTTATTGCCTTTCAATAAATGTGAAATGATTATTTTTTTAATCATTTATGAGACCTTTTCCTTGTTTTTTTCCCCCCCAATTCTGTTTGAAATGCGGAGTTCCTTTTTTTTTGCTGAGAGCGAGGCGCATGTTGTGCTGATCAACGAGACGGTTTCGAAAATTGGTTTTTATATGGAAATTTTAAAAACCTGTTTCACAAGGATATGTTGTTCCGAATGGAACAAGTACACCAAATGCTTTCTTAGAACTGCATGGTAATGTTGCTATTTGTGCCACCCGCTCAATTCGCCATTTTCTTTACTTCGAAATTCATTTTTGCAGTATCATCGTAATAGATTTGAACAGTCCCCTCTTTCAAAAGATTATCATCAGCCATGGCACCTAGTTGAAATAGAAAAGGGGTTCCTTATTCAACGGACATGGGATAGCAATGTCTGAGAGCAGAGAGTGTTTTATTCCAACAACTCCCTCCATGGATGGAAACCGGACCAAGTTTCCTTTTTAATATTATCTATTCATAGTGGAATTTTAGCTTTGAAAGCAGACAACCTTTCATGTGTAATAAGAATGTTTGTAGAACTTTCATGAAGTTAAAACTTCAGTTCATTTAACTGTGAAAAAATATCCGTCAAGTAATGAGACTTGAAGCAACAGAAATGTCGTTCTACAGAAGGATACTGGGGATACTGTGGATCAAACATGTGTGTAACGACGAAATTTTGGAGAAAATGGAAACAAAAAGCAAACTAATACTTAAGATCAGGAATAGACGGTTGAGGTTTCTACGGCATATAATGAGGAAGGAAGGCTTGGAAAATCTGATATTCACGGGAGAGACAGAGATCAGAAGGGACAGAGGAAGGCAAGGGATAACATAATGAGCTTGAGTAAATTGATGGCGGAAAAGGGCTTAGGAGATATTAACAAAAAGACGAAGTTTATTAAGCGCTACAAAGGACAGGAAAAAAGCGAATTTTCTTTGAGACAATCTCTCAAAGAAAGATGCTTTTTTTTCTTATTCGTTTTATTATACGAGAGGGACAGACTTGGCGCCATCGATTCTAGGAGGTAGCGGGAAGATCTTCAGGATAACGCATGCTCTATCATTGGTTTAGCATTGTGCAAAGTAAGTGATAGCCTCTCTAATGAATCTGGGTGCAGAAAGCGTGTCGACGCTTCCAAATTCTTGTGGCTCTCTGTCGACTTCGCGCCGTTTTGGTCTGATATCGAAAACCCAGACAAAAGCAATAGATCACTGTCAGAGTTTCACGCTCACGTAATATTCTGACCAATCGCTCGCCGTCCTGGCCCATCCTCCCAATTCTGTAACAGATATTGCCAATCATTTAACGTAAACGGTTAATAGTTAACTCGACATTTACTGACCACTTTTAACAGGTTGCCGGGGGTTTGGTCAGCACCTTGTCACGGCACTCAATTACAATTTGTTTATTAGCTGCACCAGATGTAGCCGGGTGGATTGGGTAATTCGTCAACATCAGATAGATGGTAGATTTCTCTGTCTTGCTTCACTTGAACAAAGATTAAGCCTTTCCCAGTTCCACCTCTGACGGCGATCGTCAGTAGTTGGACCAACATTCTGTCGTTGTGTCCCTGTAGAAAACCAATTAAATAGATTTCCCGTAGTTCTGGCTGCTGGTTACGGCCGGGTTGTTGGTTTTCGGATTTAATGGGAGAAAAGTTATTTGATAAACAAATCAAACGCGTTCTGTAAACTTAGCAGGAATTAATAAATAAAGAGAAAAATAATTTAACTTCTACGAAATGATGCCGGAGAGTTTTCTGTATTCACTGTGTCTGTGTGTTCGGCGAAATGCGGGTGTGTCATCGAAACTAGCTCGTTTGCTCCCAACGCGGAAAATGATTGCCAAGCAAAATGCACGCTGGCTTATGTGGGAAAATCTTTCCTGATAACAATGATTAATGACTTCACTTTACCTAGCCAGACAATAGAAAATGAAACTTCACAATATCCATTTCATTATCTCTATATTCCCGTAAATTAAACAGTTGGCTTTCTTACTGGTGAAGGATTTATTCGCCAGACGATTGTCACAGAAAAGGGTCATCTAATTTCTCTCTAGTCCTTAGCTTCAAATTAATTTCACTCTCATCAGTTTTAAAACCTCGTATTAACACTTTTCAAATAGGCTATGTGACCACCAAGGTGGAATTAATCAAAAACACATATTCAAATGCCACCTATTAGCACACATTATGACAGAAAGCCACACGCATCGATAACAGCACTTGAAAATACATTAATCTTATTTTATCAGCTATCAAAATAACTTTTCATTTCCTTTTACTAATTTCTGATTCAGGGCCTCTACCCTCCTGAGGCCAGAGTTGAATTTGCAAAACCAGGTTTTAATTTTCTGCTTATTTAAATTTTTGTCCTCAAACGCCATTTTTACATTTCTACTTATAAAACGACGATCTTTGGCTTTTTAACCTCTTAGATTTGTAATACATATTATATTATCGTGATTATTAGCTGTTTATATGATTCATGGAAAAGCAAGAAGATGAATAAGTTATTAACTGCAAGGAGACAAAATGTATGGTTGTCAGTAAAAGAGACATACCAAGGTGTGAGCTACATATTAGGGGCGTCAAAATCACGCAGGTACAGAAATTTAACTAATTGGATGAGTTATCGGAAAGCACATAGAAGTAAAGAAAGGTGCTTTTCGGAAACTAAGCAATGTATTAAGAGATATGGAATTATTTCAATCGAAGGTTTCTAATCAGTGACGATGAAATGATACTAGCTACGTTTTTAGGTATTGAAAGTTACAAGCCAGATTTTTCTCATTGAACTGTTGGAGCTAGATCAAATGAGAGATCAGCTAAAAGTCTCCAAACATCTTGATTTTTGGAGGTGCTCCATTAAACTGTAGTATCATTTACATAGATTCTTACTAATGAGCTGAGAATGTTCCAAGGTTTTATCGTTACTACTACTAATAATAAAAAAAACAGAAAGAAGGTAGGGACGAGGAATGCTCTTTGGAGGACGCCTGCATTGATCTCATAGGCTTCAGAAGACAATGAAAATTACCCTCATGGACCTTCTCGAGATATCATAGCTGGAGAGTTGTATATCAATCCTCTTTGGTGCATCTTGTTAAAAGCCTTTTTCATATCCAAGGCAATCGCTCTCATGATGAAACTACTGTCATTGATTCTGTATGTAATGACGATTAAAGCATCAGCGAATTTTCCAGGTATACAGGATTTTTCCTCACGAATACAATTTACTGCAACATTAATAGCGTACAGACCCCTAACCCACAGACGATACACGTATCGAGACCACTAACTCCCTTACGGAGAACTAGGCATTTGATACACACACATACACTTTCCCGTTTCTTTCTACTGTCCTCAAAGCTAGACAGAAAAAAAATTCCCATTAGAATTCACACACACACACACACACACACACACACACACACACACACACACACACACACACACACATATATATACACACACACACACACATATATATATAAATAAACTATCAAACATTTTAATTCCCCACTTCCCCAACATGTTTAATTTAGAATATACTTACCCACTGTTATTTATCAATGCTGAAAATTTTAATTAATTTAAATTTAATTTTACCATCCCGATTTTTTAGTTGGGGGTAGACATCAGAACTTATACTAAGTCATTCCTCAATATGAATTCTTTCGTCCGGTTCGGAATCTTTCCATGTCTATTGAACAGGAATAGAGGTTTATCCTTTGTTCCCTCTCCAGGATGTGGTTTAATGATTCCTTTTCTTTATCTTACCAGGGCCACAATGATTTAACTATCTTAATTATTTGGTGATGAGACTAATCAATAGCTGAGGGTACCGGGTTGGCAGTTTGCTGGCTGTTACTATCGACTGGTCATTAGGAGCCCGAACTCTTCGGTAACGTGTGTGTGTGTGTATATAATTGTGTATTTGGGCAGCAATCCCCATTTTATATAAGTTTCATTAAAGATGACTAACAAGGTACTGCGATTAAGCTTCTTATTTAATTTTTCTTGTGTTTTCTTTATTTATATGAACGCAAGAAAAATTGACTTTCAGTCGTCTTTAATGAAACTAATGTCTATTATGAAGGAGTTAGTTCTGGTGCGCCCTATATATATATATATATATATATATATATATATATATATATATATATATATATATATATGTATGTATATATATATATATATATATATATATATATATATGTATATATATATATATATATATATGTGTGTGTGTGTGTGTGTGTGTGTGTGTGTGTGTGTGTGTGTGTGTGTGTTTGTGTACATGCACCACTAATCTCTTTTGTATATTTTAGGGTTATTACCGATTGGTTAACAAGAACACACGTAATTTTTAGTGATAAAAATACTATTTTGGGAATCTGGAGAAATGAGATTTCTTTCGTCAGACTAGCATGAATCCAAATGGATGTACTGGTCTAATTGATAACCAGCTGTTCGACATTTTTTACTTTTTATTTTGCTCTTTTATTAAAGCAATATTCGTTTAAATTCGTCCCTATATTTGAACGAGTTCAGGCAGGTATACCTCTCTGTATATTCATTTGTGTGTGAGGGTGTGAGACTAATTTTCTCTCTTACTTTATCTCACTCTTTTTTTTTTTTTAGTTCTGTGCGCGCGTCTAGTTCCCCCTGAAACATTTATTTCAATGCATCCAAAGCCGCAGTATTCCCACGCCATGATCTTTCTTAGGTGAATATATCCTCCTCCGTCCTTGTTCAGTTTTAACTACCACCGCCATCAATACAGATTTAGTCATTATCGCCTTTGTCGTTAGATAATAACGGCAATGTGGAGTGGGGCATGGCTAAATATCTATGATTTTAGATCGAGGTGGAGAATTTGCGAGTAGACAGGAAATAAACGCTTGTTTGTCAAGTTGTACGTGATAAAGAGGCTTCACAAACAATGGGACCATAATGGCGGTTTTCGATTCCTCTGTTCCAACACTATGTCTTTTATTTAAACAGCAACCTTTAATTTACGACTGTTAGCTTCTTACATCCCCTTGACCCAGCGCTAAATGAACGGACTGTTTAGTGACAAACTGGTTGGGGCCTGTAATAGTTATGTGCTATTACTTTTTGTGATGGCCTTTCTTACCATCTCGACTTAGTTGGATGAAGTAGAGACAAAAAATAATAATAATATTTTACACACACGCGCGTGCGTGTGTAAAGAGTATCCTTACATATTTCCCCTTGTTTTTCTTATCTTTAAGTATTACTTTCTTTTATATCTCTCTCAATCTGTTCATGCTTATCTATCTATCTATCTATCTATCTATCTATCTATCTATCTATCTATCCAGGTGCTGTAAGATTGGATGTGAGGGTGGTGCAATGGATAATGGCTCGAAATTGTTAATAAAAGAACCGATTTCCAATTCGTGTTAATTATATTCACTTACCCGGAAGTACTCTTGTGAAAGGGTTAATTAGTAAAACAAGTCTCACTAAATCATGCAAACGGTTTATAAAACATAGAAAATGAATCAATCAGTATCTATCTATCTATCTATCTATCTATCTATCTATCTATCTATCTATCTATCGCAGTCTGTTCGCTATCTATCTATCTATCTATCTATCTATCTATCTATCTATCTATCTATCTATCTATGGTAATTTACTCACGCACGCATGGACTCTCCCAGCTATAAATAGGAGCAGGTACTGCCTTTTGGAGAGGAAGTTTCCAGCAGTCAGCTCTGACAGTCGGACCGAACATTCTTGCTGTAACACTATCCTTTGTATGTTTGTATTACTGTTTCTGTTAAGATATTTGTTTAACTCAATTAGTCTCTTTGTGTTTTTATTCTGGTTGTAACAGTCAGTTCACTATCTATCTATCTATCTATCTATATATCTATCTATCTAAGAAAGTATTACTTGAATGTATCGTATACGTATTCACATACATCCACCTTATTAACTTCATGGTTAAGTCACTTTAGATTATCTTTCTCCTGTTTTTTCGTATTTTCTTTTCTTTTAAATTCATACTGTTATGAAGTTCTTATAGCGTTCACAGCTGCTGGTTAGTAAGACTGTAAGGAAAAACTAAAATAATAGGTTGAGTGAAGAAGGATTTAATCCCATGAGACGATGTATTGAGAATACATTAGTTCAGTGTGACAAGCGTACGGCTAAAAAGCGCTACGCCTTTGCGACCCACTTTTTTCTACTGTTCCATGAGCAAACGTTCTAATCATAGCGGATGGATGAATCAATGAATGTTTCAATAATAAGTGTAGAGAAGAGTAGTCTTTCTTTTCACACAACACACACATTAATCTGTCAATAATATATATATATATATATATATATATATATATATATATATATATGTGTGTGTGTGTTTGTGTGTGTCTGTGTGTGTGTATTTGTGTATGCATATATATACGCAGGTGTATTTTGGCTGCGATGTTTTTTTATACAACATTAGACGAAGTAAAGTTATTTGTTAAAGAATTTTTTTGTATGCTTTTCAGATGTTCCCGACCATTCTCCTGGTTTCCGGTGAAAGTTTCATTATGTATTTTCCAGTTTCTTCTCCAATGCTTGCAAAGATTCGGTTTTTAGAAGTCATTATTATATAAGAAATTCTGCGTCTTTGTAAGTGTCATCGTTTTCAACTCTCACTCACTCACTCTCTCCTGCTCTCTCTCTCTCTCACACACACACACACACGCACACACACACACACACACACACACACACACACACACACACACACACACACACACATATATATATATATATATATATATATATATATATATATAAATAGGGGATGAAGGTTAGAATCCTGCCTGAGGGTGCATATGTTTCTAACAAGATTTCTCGAATATTCAGGTGGGTAGATATAAATAGATAAATATACTGATTAATAAATAAATAAAAACAGAACATCAACTCAAATATGGGTATCCATTAAAAATAACGTTTAAACAAATAAATTAATTGAGTTGAATATTCTGTTTTTATTTATTTATTAATCAGTATATTTATTTATTTACATCTACTGATATGAATATTCGAGAAATCATATATATATATATATATATATATATATATATATATATATATATATATATATATATATATATATAGGTATCTTAAATAGCCGGAGTTACCCAGCTTTACTCTGATCAAATATACATACATACATGCACATATATAGACGGGCACGCGTGAGCGCGGACACACACACACGCACAGATATATATATATATATATATATTTATATATATATATATATATATATATATATATATATATATATATATATATATATACACAGGGTGTGTCAAAACTACTTTTAAAAACTTTGGGGGCGGGTCCCTGACATCAAAACAAGTTAAAATGCTCCTATAAACATATGTCCAATAGACCACGTTGTACAGCAACTCATAACAAATGTTTAAAATGTCCCCCGCTTGGTTCTACACTCGAATGCACACTTTGGATCAGGGACTTGCGGACCTTTCAAATACTCCCAGACGGTGTCGAATAGTTTCGCAGCCCCCCTGAACTTGTTGATGCAGCATCTCTACATTATTAATGCCTGCTGCATAAACCAATTGTTTTAGGTGGCCCCCACAGATAAGGATACAATGTATTGGGGTCAGGGGAACGTGCAGGCTATGGAAAACTGGGCCTCCCATTTCTTCAATCTTTCATGATAGATGTCAGCCAGTGCATCGCGAACAATGTGACTAAAATGAGCTGGAACCTCATCATGCATGAATCACATGCATCTTCGTATTAGCAGGGGTACATCCTCTAGCAGGCCTGGAAGTATGTTCGAAATGAAGTCTAGTTTGCGTATTCGATAAAATTTAATAAAATGAATGTCCTCGCTAGTATGATTCGAATCTTCGTGCTTTTGGTAGGTCGGAGCCAACGTCTGATCCGACATAGTTTAGACCACACAGCTACGGAGAGACTCACCGCTAAGCTCGGTTCTATTTGTCCTAAAGCATATCGCCTCGTTATGTTTAAAAAGTAAGACAATATACTCAAAATACTCAAATAAGACAATATACTCAAAATACTCAAATAAGACAATATACTCAAATCCACTAAAAATAACGTTTGAAGAAAAAATAAAAAAATGAAAACTCCATCAACTCTTTAGAAATAGTTATATATATATATATATATATATATATATATATATATATATATATATATATATATGCATTAGGGTATGCAGCATATATATTATATGACAAATAAGTAATTATACAAAGAATTAGCAATGTTAATGTCATTAATGGCAAAATCACTTCGCTAACAAGACTTAATGAAACATTAAATTTCAATTCCTTGAATAACGCGATCCTTATAACTGAGTTGTTGTCAGATGAGGTTGATGATACTGAGCTTATATCATTTTGAAGATGACAATTTGAAACTGCCGAAAGTACTCGCTCCACCACCCATCTGAAGCGAGAGACTTTGGCCATGCAAAGCCGAGACGATTTTACATGAGTCGCCTATTTTTTTTCAAAATCACCATTGAAAATAAAGACTGCCTGCCCCGTCCCCTGAAAAAAGGAAGTCAAATTCAGAGATTGGAATGAAGCAGTGTCAAGTAAGATACAGTGCCTTATGCCATTTTGTGGTTTTAAATGTTGAAATGTCTGTGTTAATTATTCTTTTATTTATCTGATTTTGAATTTTATACATTTAATTTTTTCACTTTTTGTTTTTTTTTTGTATCTGATATACCGTGTATATTGTTTTCTCCATTGCTATTAATTATCAAACTGTTCAGTTAGCAGCACCCCCGACCATAAGAGTTTCACCTGGATTTCAATTTGCTTTATTAAATTATATATATATATATATATATATATATATATATATATATATATATATATATATATATATATATTGTTTGAAAATTGGCATTCCTTTGTGGATGACTTATTTTTGGCGACTGGCGTATGACTATAATACATTCCTTGGTAGAGGCAAATACACACACACACACACACATACATACATATATATATATATATATATATATATATATATATATATATATATATATATATATATATATATAAATAAACTATCAAACTTTTTAATTCCTACCTTCCCCAACATGTTTAATTTAGAATATGCTTACCCACTGTTATTTATCAATGCTGAAAATTTAATTAATTTAAATTTAATTTTACCATCCCGATTTTTTAGTTGGGGGTAGACATCAGAACTTATACTAAGTCATTCCTCAATATGAATTCTTTCGTCCGGTTCGCAATCTTTCCATGTCTATTGAACAGGAATAGAGGTTTATCCTTTGTTCCCTCTCCAGGATGTGATTTAATGATTCCTTTTCTTTATCTTACCAGGGCCACAATGATTTAACTATCTTAATTATTTGGTGATGAGACCAATCAATAGCTGAGGGTACCGGGTTGGCAGTTTGCTGGCTGCTACTATCGACTGGTCGTTAGGAGCCCGAACTCTTCAGTAACGCTTAGAGAGGCTGCTCCGGTAAACATTCGGATAATATTCGCGTATCTGTCACGCTTGGGTAGGTGTCCCTGCATGTATTTCGGTGGGCAACCCTGAGGTCACATTATGCTCTACTCTCAGCCACACAGTGGCTGGTTTGTATTGCCATTAACGACGGATGGTAAGTAACCCGTATGGTTACTTGTCATTGCCTGAAGAAGTACAACCATAGTATTGGAACATGAAAGCTTTTGTGTAGCGATTTTAATCATGTTTCTATTATAATCTCTTACAATAAAAAAATAATAATGATATATTGCTCTACTTTGTATTGAGAACTTTTTAAAAAGTAAATGCTATAAACAGTGGAATTTTATTCCATCTGTTCTTCCGCTCATTTGTGTGTGTGTGTATATATATATATATATATATATATATATATATATATATATATATATATATATATATATATATATATATGTATAAACATTATCAAAACGTCTTACACTTCATTTGTCGGATAGAAATCCTATTGCACAACATCTAAAAATATATTCCTGTTCACCTTCACAATACAGGAAAATACTTGTTGACAACACCAGTATACTACACCATAAAAATAATAAGCAAAAAGTTCAAATTCTCGAGGCCCTCTATATCAAAATCAACCAACCAACACTCAACAAAATTTATTGCGAATATAGCAGCAACATATTAAAGTGCATTTCATACCATTTTATATTTCTACCAATCTCCGGTCAGCTCCATTATATTGAAACGCTTGTTTTGTAAAAATATTCCATGACTATATTTTAAAATAATTACAGAGTGCGTTCGCGCTTCTTCCTAAAATTCACTATTGCAACGAAATGCAGATTTTATCGCTGTTACAAAAAGTTTATCTTTGTAATTTTGTCTGAAGATGATCTTGGAAAAGATCGAAAATACTTAGGTTAACAAAAACTACGGCGTCTTCCTTGATGAATTTCATCTTAACATCTAGAAACTGATTAGACAACTGGAAAGGATCAGTATAAAAATAAGTAGACACGATATGTCTATATTATTCAATGAAACATGTTTGAATGAAGATATGCTGCCTTCCGTCTTTCGCTACTAAACTTCAAAACATTATCAAGACGTCTTTTCCCTACAGTTGTCGGATACAAATTCTATTGCCCAACAGCTAAAAACACATTCCTGTCCACCTTTACAATATTTAACGTTATATAATTTAGTATAATTTTATATATATCAACAAACAGTATTTAGAAAAATATGACAAACTAGAAAGGGGGTTTTGTGACTCGTTAAATCTGGCTAGATTGAGAGAAAAAATTCCTTCAAAAATATTCTTTCAAATATTTTAAAACTAGCTACGTCTCTCGTTTATTGCGCATGTGTAGACATGGCGACGTCAACAAAACCCAGTCCGATGAAATCCTGACGGATGAAATGCATCACAAAAACTTTCCAGTTTGTCATATATATATATATATATATATATATATATATATATATATATATATATATATATATATATATATATAAGTGAACATTGAAGTCAACACTCAGAGGCGACAGGCTGTTTCATGATAGATGCAATCATCAGGCTGCGATATCAACAAAATTACATTTCAAACAAGTCGCAGCATATTATAATACATTCAATCAAATTGTTCTGTTGATATCTCTTTCTTTCACGTGCGCACGTACGACGTCATAGAAACGCATTACGAATTTACGACCTGCGTCTGCTATTCCGCGTCTGCTATCACGCAAACTTCTATGGAAACATAACAGGATGTCATCTTTGATGGGGAACATCTCTGTTGTAATGTCCATATAACCACTCTGATGATGGCTCATGTGAGCCGAATGCTTAGATCGATGAAAATCATAATGAAAATATCCAAATGTTGGAGAGATTTTGTCTTTATTTTCTTCCGAAACTGAAGCCACTATACGAAGCTTAGAACGGCTCATGATCAAACATAATAGACATACGTTGTCTGTTATATCTAACATTATATGTTGGAATCAATTGAGCACTGTTGAGTGATAAACTAATTCTGTAAACAACAGCCACCTGCGTTAATGCAAAGCTCTTCAGTAAAATGATGGGAGTACTCCGACTGATTGGCATTTGTTTACATTCGTAAAAACAATACGCTAGATTTAGCTGTTTCACTCTGCCGAATGAAGATAGCTCAGTGATAGAAGCTCTGACTGACATCAAATCTGTTCAGTTTCGATCATGGCTTGAGGCATTCGGATGTCTAGTCGCAGTGAAAAGCTGCGAAACAGTAGTCTGCGAATGACACATATATATAGATATGTATATATACATACACACACACACACACACACATATATATATATATATATATATATATATATATATATATATGCACACACACACACACATATATATATATATATATATATATATATATATATATATATATATATATATATATATATATATATGGATAAAATA
Organism: Acanthosepion esculentum; assembly: GCA_964036315.1. Taxonomy (NCBI): domain Eukaryota; kingdom Metazoa; phylum Mollusca; class Cephalopoda; order Sepiida; family Sepiidae; genus Acanthosepion; species Acanthosepion esculentum. The sequence goes on along the minus strand of OZ038477.1, from coordinate 115,887,754 downwards.
ACTGAAAAAAAATTGGGTGTGTTTTGCGAAATTATTTATTTATATGTTTTTATATATATTTAATATTTCAGACCACCTCGGTCCTTCCTCGGAAATTAATTGAATTACTGTATTACTGTATTTGGGAGTTTGTTTACACTTTACAGCGACCGTCGTTAGACGCGGACGTCACGTGATGTGGAATGCAACTATGTTTGAATTTTTTAACGTAAATCTAACGATAGTATTTTAGATGTTGTTTAAAAAGGTTTTTTTTAACTATATCTAAAGAAATTTTTTAACTATTGAAATATTTATACAGATTTAAAATACCCAAGTCTTTGTTTAACCCTAGTTTATATGTGTCTAATTTTAAAATTCAGTATATATATATATATATATATATATATATATATATATATATATATATATATATATATATATATGCCATATTTACCATAGTAAAGCTGAGTATTGATGTGAATTTAAGAAACATCAATTGAAAAGAGAAGTCTGATGAAATTCTGGGAATGAACATATTCTCCTTTTGCCTGTCCCATTTAGGCCTTGATGATACGAGTCAAATGATGCTTGACAGCGAGGATACTTCAACTGCACCACTGTGCAGGGTTGTGCTTTATAAGAAGCATGATGAGCATCCCAACTTTTAGTTGAAACCTGCGAGGAGGAAAACAGTGCAGTTCAGGAGAACTGAGAAACTCAACTGGCTTCTGAGCAGCCTACCAAAATGACCAGAACTGTGTTAATTGATTTGTACAGCTGAACTTTTCTAGAAATCCGTGATGCAAGAGCGTGATATTTCTTTGATTGCACTATTCTTTGCAGACAATAATAAGTTGTTGACAAATTCGTTGGTAGGTATTTTTTTTGTATTTTTTTAGTTTGGAGTCATACTATTATCTTTTTTAAAAAAATTGTTTCAACAGTCGCTGATAGATTTATCAAGTAACTTGTACCGTCGCCATCATTATTTCCAACTGCGGTCGTTTCCTTCACAAATGCCAGGTAAAGAGGAAACAAAATGGGAAGTAAATATCGTGCAAATGTTCTGAAAAACGCTTGCATGTCACGTGACTTGGAGGAGATTTTTTTTCTCTTTTTCTTTACTTTTTTTTTATTCCCCACTCCTTTCTTTTAAATGCCTTTTCTATTCTTTTTTGTGTTTTTTTTTTTAAATAACGTTTGTCCGTATTCGTTATTTTATTTCTCTCGTTAAAGTTTTCTGTGCTAAATATTTGTTGAATCGGAGGCCCAAACATCGCGAAAATGGCAGCCGGTGACATTTGGAAGCAGATGTAAATTAAACATTTATTCTGAAAAAGAAATGACATTCGAAAATTACGTAAAGGAAAATTAAAAAGAAAAGAAAAGAAAAAAAAACAAGGAAAAAGAAAAAGAAAAAGAAGAAGAAGGAGAAAACGGGCCTCGACGTCAGGTTATGGTTAAAGAGGCTAGTTTGTTTCACCACTGCTATTGAATAGTGAGTTCGATCCTCAGTGGAGGCTTCATACATAATTCGACATAAAACAAGGATTGACATATAAAATCAACCAACAAAATCAAATGCAACATAGGCAGCATCTATCTATCTATCTATTAGGTTGGTGCAAAAATAATGTCGTTTTTTGACGTTCAACTTCATGTGAGAAAACGACATTATTTTTGCACCAACCTAATATCTATCTATCTATCTATCTATCTATCTATCTAGAGAGAGAGAGAGAGAGAGAGAGAGAGAGAGAGAGGGGGGTATAATAGAAATGAAACTGATAATAGTTTAGGTTAATAAGTCTTTATCTTGACTCGTAGTTATGATCCTAACTTTGATCTGAAATGTTCACTGTATAATAATCGATTTGTGTGATTAATATTCCGCACTGAATTAAGTGCACTGACAAGCGGAACATTAGGTTAAAAATAAATATTTGTTTTAGTAAAGTGAATGCTTTTTAGTCATGAGACTGCGGACTAATTTATTTAACTACATCAACGTTTATGCCTGTCTATGTATGTATGTATCTATCTATCTCTCTATCTCAGCCTGTTCATAATTTGTCTATGTATGTATGTATGTATGTGTGCGTGTCAGCCTGTTCATAATGTATGCAAGTATGTATCTATCAATCTCGGCCTGTTCATTATTTCTCTCTTTCTCTCCCTCTCTCTCTCTCTCTCTCTATATATATATATATATATATATGTATATATATATATATATATATATATATACATATATTTAGACGTGTTATGACTATTTTAGTTTTAATCCTTTCACGTCTACGAAATGAATTTATTGGTGGCTGTAGAAAATTGATCAAGAAAAATTCAAAAATTTTCTTTCAAAATAATTTTTATTTTCCCAAGTACTTTCAATCTCATCTGAGACCATCTTAAGGAGGTTAAAATATCTGTGGATATTTATACAGTAGCTCCGTAAATTAAGAATAATTTCTCCACTGTTCGTTTTACACTACAGTGTTTCAAATTCAAATTTTTAATTATGGACATTTAAATTGATATACAACGTTGGTCTTTTGTAAGATGCTAGTTGACGGAGAAGAATTGTTTTGAACGACTTGTTTGGTTGTATTAAATTTAGTATATAATTAATTTTATTTTTTTGCTTGGATCAGTGGAGGGATATATTAATGTTTATGTTTTTTAGAATTTTTCCTCCTGCTTATAGTTGGAATGCATTTGAGTAGTAGTTTGATATGTTTAGAGTTGTTTGAAGTTGCATTATGTTCATTTTTATTTATATTAATATTCCCAATAGCTCGTCTAATTTGTTCATCAATGATGTAATTAGGAAAGTCATAATTAATCAGGGTTTGTTTAATAGTTTTTAATTCAGTATAAAAAAAATCTTTCTTGTTGAAGAGTTTGCTTTTTTACGGTTTATTAAGTTTCGTATAATAGCTAATTTGTAATAGTTAGGACATTCACTTTTATAGATTAGAGTGCTCGTGTTTACACTAGTTGTTTTTTATATGTGAAGGTAGTAAAGGTATTATTAATGTCTATCAATATATCAAGAAACGGGATTTTATTGTCATTCTTAAGTTCGTATGTGAACTTAAGTAGGGAGATTTTTTGAAAGTTTTTAACCAAACCTGCTTGAATGAAAATATGCTGCCTATATATATATATATATATATATATATATATATATATATATATATATACATATATTGTGTGTATTTTTTCATTCATACATGTTTCATTAAATAATATAGATAAGTGTTGTCTATATATTTTATGTAAGTTCTTTTCATATCGTCTGATAAGCTTAATAACATTTTCATTAAACAATGAAAGAAAATCACAATATTGATACATATTTTTTAATCTAATCTAAGCTTTCGGCTTCGATAATGGCTTATGTAAGCCGAAAGCTTAGATTGGATTAAAAAATATGTATCAATATTGTGATTTTCTTTCATTGTTTAATGATAATGTTATTAAGCTTATCAGTCGATATGAAAAGAACTTACATAAAATATATAGACAACACTTATCTATATTATTTAATGAAACATGTATGAATATATATATATATATATATATATATATATATATATATATATATATATATATATATATATATATATATTTCATAATAATTCATCATGTCCAGACCTAGAAACCTCAACAGAATGCAGAAAAGCACTGAGCGGCCGTTTCGTCCTATTTTGGGGACTCATCAGCAGTGCGTATCCACTACCGAGATCGAACCCGGGCCGTTACGATACAACGCAAGCATCATAGCGGGCCTCGCTGACGAAGAGGAAACTAAGTAATTACACCATATGACAGGCCCTAATTGCAACGTCTTCCTTCACCAAGCCGCACTATCCGGTGCATTAGAAACTGGATTTAGCATAGGATTATATAACTGAATAGGAATTTGGAGGATTTGAATAAATTTTTCTTTATATATATATATATTGCTGTATATTTCAATCAATGGATACTTCTAAAAATATAAACTTAATTAATTATTAATAATGAGCTCTGCTTGAGATATGCGGAACAAACGGACCGCTAAGTGATAAAATATTTGCTTACTTGTCGGGCGGCAATCCAAAAAGATTGTGCCAAAAGCAACCAATAGTACACAGCTCAAAGCGCATTATGCTAATAGATTTTTTAATACATTTTTAAAATGAAAAGTTACATTTCATAAAGTTTTACGTTTGGTAATCTTTACTAAAATGAAATTTATTAGAAACTTATTAGAAGTCTTCGAAGGTTGTGTTAGCGCAAAGTCATAAGTCATCGTGACCGAGGGTTTGCCCATACTGGCCTTACGTATAAAAACCCTTTGATAAAAAAAGCCATGTAAATAAACAAATAAACAAACAGATCAAATAGATAATAATGAAACATAACCTTCTAGTCACTCAACGACTCAAGGCAAACCCATAAATAAAAAAGACGCCGTCTGACTAGCATAAGCCAAAACCACTCTGGACATAGAATCACCATTGTAACTTGATACGCTTTTTTGGAAAGGGACTGGCCTGTAGATAAAAAAAATTAATTCTTAATTCTTAGCCCCTTAAACCACCTAACTTCAACGGCCGAAACTAGCCGTTTCCATAGCAACAAATGTTCCAACGATACCGTATTTATAAACACTAGCTAACCAAAAGATAGCTTATTCCCAAATTCTCGCTTGACAAGGAAGCGGGTCCAGACACCTTAACTCTTCATAACTTAAAAAATTATGTTAGGGGTCTCGGCTCTCGCTTTTGAAACATGTGAACTCTTATGTAGCGGAGGAATCATATTTTTAAAAACTAAAAATATTATTATAATATAAGCTCTACTTCTGTATGGAGCACTGTCCTTTTGAAAATAAAGCTAAATATTAAGGAACACCGGATTATCTACCTAACGTGTTCTTTCCTATTTCACTGCACACCTGCATACATACATATATATATATATATATATATATATATATATATATATATATATATATATATTAATTTAAAGAAAAACAGACCACTTTAAGGCTCCATTTGTAATAATTTATTTCACCAGAGAATTTTATTTTTTCTGGATCTTCAGACTTCACTTTCAAAAAGTGGAACGGAAAATGTATTTAAAATTTACACTTTTGAAGGGCAGTATTAAGCTTATATAAGGTGACATAGAGGGTGATGAGGAATAGTGTGAGAGTCATGGTCGAATTTAGATAAGGAAGGGAGAGTTTTAAAATTTATTTTTATATTTATTTTTATTATAATACTTAATATTGAGGAAGGAGGGGATAAGAATCAGACATTGACCTATTTAATCGGTCAACTCAACGGAAATGATATGGGGAAAAAGAGTGGGGAAGTAAAGAGATAAGAGATAAGAGATGTACGTAGGGTTTTTGGAGGAAGAGAGGGGGTGGTATAGCTTTAGCAATTTAGATAAAAACAGATTTTAACGTTTGATACTAATTTAAATGTTTAAAAACCCCACAAAGAAATTAAATTTAATAATTATTAAAATATTCAACTTCTCCACAAATAAATTAGGGATTTAATAGAAGCCGAATACGAATATAAGCCTTTTGAAAGTGAAGTTTGAAGATCCAGAGAAAAATAAAATTCTCTGGTGAAATAAATTATTACAAATGGAGCCTTAAAGTGGTCTGTTTTTCTTTAAATTAAATTATTCACTCTGACTTCAGATTGAGCTCTCAGGATTTCATTCTCCTTGGGATTATCCATACGGATTACCAAAATTTTCGTTACTCATATATATATATATATATATATATATATATATATATATATATATATATATTAAGACATATGTCATTGAATAATTTAGAAAAGTTTTGTCTACTTATTTTCAACAGGATCCTGTTATATTCACGGACACGCTTCTTAGTATCCTTATTAAAAGAAGACAGAAAGTTGCCAGGTTGATACATATTCATTTATTTCAAGTACTTACGACATTAGCACAAGGTCATCATCAGTCGTCATGTTTTTTTCTAAGACAAAATTGTTTCTCTCTCTTTCTTTAATAAGTGTACTAAGAAGTGAATCCGTGAATATGAGAGGATCCTATGGAAAAATAAGTAGACAAAACTTGTCTAAATTATTCAATGAGACATGTCTTAATGAAAACATGCTGCCAAAATATACGCAATATATATATATATATATATATATATATATATATATATATATATATATATATAAAAGACAATATGAATAAAGACAAAAGGAAAACCGTTCTTTAGCAAGATTTACCTTGATAAATTTAATCTGAGACCGAACTTTGGTAAGGAACGGTTTTTTATGCATATTTCATTTTTACCGGTATATTTTATTTATATATATATATATATATATATATATATATATATATATATATATATATATATATATATATATATATATATATATATATATATATATATGAGTGTGTCTGTGTATATATGTGTAATGTGTGTGTATGTGCCCAATTTTCCCACGAAAATACAATTTTCATTTGTTGTTCTGTGTTTCGTTGTCACGTTTTCAAAAATGAACGCTGAAAATTTTGCACATTATATATATATATATATATATATATATATATATATATATATATACATACGTATATATATATATATATATATATATATATATATATACATACGTATATATATATATATATATATATATATATATATATATATATATATATATATATATATATATGTATATATTTAAGAATATGCGCGTAGAGTGAAGAATCAAGCTTCATTTCTAACGTATGCGTGTCTGAAGAGACCTTCAACCGTTGCATAAATTCCCAAACATACGAAATCCCTGCCAAACAGACATCTGCACTCAGTGACCAAAATGGCGTCTTCCCCAAGCAACACGAGTAATTTGATTTCCAGTGGTCCTGCATCGCCCTTACGCAGAGCAATCAGTACACATTTGATAAATATTTGCTTATAATCTAGTCCCTTGTAACGTATACCACACACTGTTTATATCAACGCAAGCATATTGGAAGGTGTACATAAACAACCCAATGCTTTATAGGTACGTACGGGCATAAATATATTTTTTATAAATTATATATTATATTTATATACTATTTATAAACTTAAACGAATCTATGAATTACTTATGAATGAACCAATGTTGCATGCGAGATCGCGCGCAAACCCTCGCTTGAACGCGCAGTATATAATCGAGACTTCACTAAAGTAATCATCTATACTGGGTAAAAGGTCAAGACTTGGAACGCATTTGGCTATAATAACAGTAAACCCCTCGTACCGATGGCAGTAGGTGTTTTTTTCCGTCAGTCAAGTTATGCGAAACTGATGAGGTGTTTAATACAAGTAAGGCCTAACTTTATATGCTTTAAATACATTCCACATAACTTCTTATTTAAAAAAAAAGGGGGAAAGAAACGAAATATACAACTAAGAAATGTCTACTATTTACATTGTTCGGACTATCATCATCATCTTTGTTGCCATATTTATTACAACGTTTTGGCCGTTGTACGCTCCGGCTTTCTTCAGGTGGCGAAATAAAGGGTTCAGTTCGACATTCCAACTACCTGGAGAAGGCCAGAGCATACAGCAGCCGAAACGTTGTGATAAATATGGCAACAAAGATGAGGATGATAGTCCGGACAATGTAAATAGTGTACATAATACCTCATCTCAGAAATATAGACAGATAAGAAATGTCTTTTTTACGATCTTTACTGTGAAGACGTGCGTTCTTTTTTTTTTTTTTTTAATGAATATCGGTTTGGACAGCCGAGTTCGAATTCCAGTCAGCTTCGTTACATTCACTAACGTACAGGTACCCATGGGTTTCCGTCTCTTCTCCCCCCAGTTATGGGTTGAGTAGCAGGACAGACTGGGTTCTATAGCCTTGGTTGGCAACTAGTCTACTGCAGAAAGAAACGGTAACCTACTGCGAGGAAATATTCTGACTCGTCAGTCATGAATCGAAAGAGACATGATCGGCCAAGCGTGTATCGCGTATGGCATTTCACTGACTGGCTGTGAATTACAAATTAGTTATTGTCATTATTCATGTGTGTCAACTATTAGTTTCAGCAACACCGGTTATGTATAATCATTGTGTAAATCAATTAGTAGCGTAAAAGATTTCATTTGTAAATTTCCAATGAAAAAAATACAATGAAAAGTAGAGAATATATGTTTGTGAAAAATTGTTCAGTGAAATTGCTTTGACAAAACACATAGACATTATTATTCTTGTCCGGACATTAATAACAAAACAGAAATTATAGACTTATACCAAACGATATCTGTAAAATAAATAAGAAGTAGAGCCTCCGTTTTACTTGCAGGACCAAACATGATTTATGTTAAAAAATTTCTTCTGCCACCAAGAAGTATCCATATCAAATATTCTATATCCACTTGGTCTTCTCTGCACTTGTTCAACACCAGCAGGGCTCGCCTGTAGTTTATAATGCAACTATGCCAGCGGAACTTTCTCGGGGATAGCAAATAATCTTGCATGGCGAACCGTTTGAACAAGGCCAGTATACTCAAAACCTCAGTCACAATGGCTTGTAACTTCGTGCTAGCACACCCATCAACCAACGATCCCATCAACCCGAGATTCACTGACAAAGCTTCAGCCAACTCGTGGGGTACAGTTTTCAGGCACTTTCCAGCGATGTCTCCCGCTGGGATTGCCTCCCCGGGCCGATCAAATCTGCTTGCTTAAAAATCGATCCTGGTGAGATTCGAAACTGGGTCTTGTGTGTTTGTGTGTGTGCGTGTGTGTGTACGTCTTACATTATTATCCCTTTTAATGTTTCTTAACTTTTAGAAAAATAAAGAAATTGTAATTAATGTGTAGAATATTTCACATAATACGCATAAATTATAATAATCTACATGTCACGATTCAGTCAGTTATGTGCCATGCGTGATACACGCTTAGGCGATCATGCATCTTTCGATACATGACTGACGAGGCAGATTTTTTCTCGCAGTAGGTTGTCATTTCTTTCTGCGGTAGACCAGTTGCCATTCAAGGCTATAGAACCCGGTCTGACCTGCTATTTACCCATAGCTGGTGGGGTGAAGAAGAGGATTCATACCTTTCCCAAGGGTATTAGCATGTAAGTGAATGTAATGGATTCGACTGGAAGTTGAACTCAGCTCTACGATTCCTCAATCCGAGCCGCTATCCATTACTCCACCGTACCTCCTTTCGATTAAATCGATGTCAAGATTACGATGCGGCAATAGTTTTATGAATTATATCGGATTTTTCAAGTTTCTCATTATTATGGATCCATTATTAGTCAGGACATTGGAACCCCAAGAAGCATGTGATAAAAGATTTAGTTGAACGCCTCCCAAAAGAAAAGTAAAGTATTAAGAAACAAACCACAGAATCCTGAACTACTACGTAATATCAGTCACCCTCCTTCCTATATGACAACGAATGCTAGACCACTTCGCACAAATGAAGAAGAAACTCAAAGTAATAGAAATGTTTTAATGAAGGACGTTGATAATACCATAGACTGAACATGTGAGCAACGACAAAGTTTTAGAGAAAATGGAAACAAAAAGAACACGTAAAGAATACATAACATCCGAATGAGACCGTTGAAATTCCTAGGGCCCATAATGAGGAAAGAGGTCTTGGAAAATTTGACACTCACAGGACAGATTGTAGGCAAGAATGACAAAAACAGCGCATAACCTACTTAAAGCCATTGTGTAAACGTTTAAAAGAACAGGGATTAGGATAAAAATACAAAATTTACTAAGAGCTACAAAGGACAGGGAATCATGGAGAGCCATGATCGCCAACGTCTTGAAGAGGCACGCCACATAGAAACGAATTATAGAAGTGTACAATTAATTACAATTACATATATTGTGAATAATAAATTTAAAACAACGTCAATTCAATAACAACAATATTATAAAACAAAATTTGATTGAAATGTAACCTCCATGTTCTGAAACTAGTTTTTCAATCGCCATCAATTGATTTCTTTATTGAAATAGAAAAAAAAAAAGAATTTCCCTTTTTTATCTTCTTTTTCTTGGCTTTTATGAGCAATTGTATTAGAGCCACACTAGTTATCAAAAACCTGAAGCAAGCCAAACTACACACGATATATATATATATATATATATATATATATATATATATATATATATATATGAGAAAATTAGCATTTATTGGCAATTTCCCATCTTAAGCGATCAACAGACCAAGTATTTATATATGCAAAATGCTCTATTACCGATATTAAACACTCTCCAATAAATATAGTAAATTTTAAATAATAGTCGTTTGAAGATCGCGAGAGTGTGAAACTCCACTAACAACTGAGACTATCATTTGTTGACGTTGTGTAGAGATTTTTGCTCTGTCTAGACAATCTGGGCATTGAGCACTTTACTGAGTAGGTAGGTGTTTGCCTTTTGATCTTTCTTTCTTTTTTCTCTCCTTGTTTGAGATTTTTTTTCTTTTTTAAAGTGTTAGGACTTCTGGCAAGTTATCCCTTGGCCACACCAATATAGTTGGTTATTCTTTAGTATATATATATATATATAAATATATATATATATATATATATATATATATATATATATATATATATATATATATATATAAGTTGTGTTCACTATCTATCTATCTATCTATCTATCTATCTATCTATCTATCTATCTATCTATCTATCTATCTATCTCAGTCTGTTCACTATCTATCTATCTATCTATCTATCTATCTATCTATCTATCTATCTATGCGGACATGCTGATAAGTTCTCATTCCGACCAATTTTCTCAAATCCAAATATCAGAATATTTTTTGACCCTCCCACCTTCTTAGTCGTACTAGATCTTTTCAGCATCCTCCCTAGTATCTCTCTCGGTCTCTTCATTTCCGGTTTTCCGTTGTCTTTATATCGTCGTCTTTCATCGTATCTGCTTTTTGGCTGATGCAATTGCATGATACTTTCGGGTGCTCGTCAGAGTTCGAACCTAGGCAGAAATCAGGAAATTGAATGGCATTTTCCCCGTCATTTGAGAATATTGAATGTGCGAATATAGCTTTTTTGCTTTAGTTCAGTATTCCCATATTTGTGGAGAGTCAAAATACGAACTTGTAAAATCTGCAATAACAATGGTATAAACGTGTTTTTCCTTCTTATCGTCCCATTATTTTGAAGAGAAAATAATGATATATTCAAGATATTTGCGTTCCACAACACTTCAAACAAAATGTTAGGAAGGAAATAGCGATAACAGTGGACTTCAGTAAGCTAATTTTTGTCAAAAATTGTTTTAATAGAAAGATTTTATGAATTCCAACCGAAAGTAACGTTGGCTGTTCAATGAATGCCAGAATGTTTCCTTATAAAGAAAAAACTAATATAACAATTGCCATCAGTAGATTTCTTGGTAGTAAAACATTATTTTGAAGGCTGATTACCAACTCTTATTGGGTTTTCTTATATGACTGGTACTCAGCAGCCGATTATTCATAAAAAAGTACGAAACGGATATGACATAAACGTCTGTTTATGTTTATTTACTCATATCTATTTACGGTCTGTTCAGTTCAGGGTGACTACAGTGACACGCTGATTAGCGAGCTCTCGGTTTGCAAACCAGTTTGCTTGTGTAGAGTGTTCGACCCTCACTGGGTAATCCGCTGCAGTAGCCGTGCGTCAGAATAAACTGGCTTTCGTAAATAATCATCCCAGTCTGTTCACTATCTATCTATCTATCTATCTATCTATCTATCTATCTATCTATCTATCTATCTATCTATCTCAGTCCGTTCCTTATCTATCTATCTATCTATCTATCTATCTATCTATCTATCTATCTATCTATCTATCTATCTATCTATCTCAGTTCGTTCATTATCTATCTATCTATCTATCTATCTATCTATCTATCTATCTATCTATCTATCTATCTATCTATCTATCTCAGTTCGTTCATTATCTATCTATCTATCTATCTATCTATCTATCTATCTATCTATCTCAGTTCGTTCATTATCTATCTATCTATCTATCTATCTATCTATCTATCTATCTATCTATCTATCTCAGTTCGTTCATTATCTATCTATCTATCTATCTATCTATCTATCTATCTATCTATCTATCTATCTATCTATCTCAGTTCGTTCATTATCTATCTATCTATCTATCTATCTATCTATCTATCTATCTATCTATCTATCTATCTCAGTTCGTTCATTATCTATCTATCTATCTATCTATCTATCTATCTATCTATCTATCTATCTATCTATCTATCTATCTATCTCAGTTCGTTCATTATCTATCTATCTATCTATCTATCTATCTATCTATCTATCTATCTATCTATCTATCTATCTATCTCAGTTCGTTCATTATCTATCTATCTATCTATCTATCTATCTATCTATCTATCTATCTCAGTTCGTTCATTATCTATCTATCTATCTATCTATCTATCTATCTATCTATCTATCTATCTATCTCAGTTCGTTCATTATCTATCTATCTATCTATCTATCTATCTATCTATCTATCTCAGTTCGTTCATTATCTATCTATCTATCTATCTATCTATCTATCTATCTATCTATCTATCTATCTATCTATCTATCTCAGTCTGTTCATAATCTCTCTCTCTCTCTTTATATGCATATATATACAAGAAGGAAAAGAAAAAAGAGATAAAAGGTTAAAGAATGAGTGTAAAGTGAAAGAAAAACCACGAAAAGGATAATTAATCCCGACATTCTACACGTACGCACATCTGTGCAACCAAGAACATGGGCGCAGGCGAGCGAACGCACACGCGTACGCATACATCATGAAACAAACAAAAATATTTGCACCAATGTATATATATATATATATATATATATATATATATATATATATACGCGCGTGGATGGGGAGTTAGAACTTTCGCTTTCTGATCATGAAACCCAGGTCTGACTCTCAGCAGGATCAATTTGTCAGTTTTCGGGATGTTATTGGCTTTCGGGTGCGATTCAAGCGTACGAAATACCAGAAAATTATATTACGTGTTGACCCTAGCCTTGTGAGTGAAATTAAATAGATGGAACTATTCGTAATCAGTGGTTGATCTTGCTATCTTCAAAGTCACAAGTCACCGTGACCCTGTCCGAACTGTTAATCACGACAATGCGCTCTTTCCCAGAAATTCTAAGGTCCAATCAGAATAGTCGCAGCATGGGTTCTGCGGGTATTGAAAAAATACAAATGGGCCTTAACAGCCATCCTACGAAAAGAGTAACCCATTATTATTATTATTATTATTATTATTATTATTATTATTATTATCCATTTATCTATCTCAGTCTATTCGTTATCTATCTATCTATCTATCTATCTATCTATCTATCTATCTATCTATCTATCTATCTATCTATCTATCTATTTCAGTTTCCATATCTATCTATCTATCTATCTATCTATCTATCTATCTATTTCAGTTTCCGTATCTATCTATCTATCTATCTATCTATCTATCTATCTATCTATCTTATTCATTTCAATAAAAGTTTTCTTTAATCCCGGAAAAAAGAACCGATCGTTCGACAGTTAAATTTAATTTTCAAATACTGGCAAACATATATTTCACTTTTCAACTGCAAATATTTTGACCTTAAGACAAACAGCTTTTCTCGACGCACCAAGAATACAAAATGTTGAATTATTTCTTTTCAGCTTTTACTTGATTTGGACAATTACCAATCCAGGTTCTTGTTAATAGTATCACAGTTATGCTTTAAAAATAATAATAAAAAAAACATTTACATTTCATCTGATACTCTGTTGTTTTTCATGGAGAGGCGGTTCAATGGGATCATTATGATTTTACTGAATAACCAACTGGTAAACTGACTTAGGAAACAAAGTAAATCGTACTTTTTCTTTAAATGCCACTAATTAAAGGTTTATATGACAAAGTGCCTTGTAACACACACACACACACAGTATTCTTTATCGGGAAACTACATATATATATGTGTGTATGTGTGTTTGTGTGCGTGTGTCTGTGTGTGTGTGTTTGTATGTATGTGTACGCGCGCACGTGTGTGTGCGCGCACGCACGTCTGTGTGTATGCGTGTTTGTTTAAAATTTTTAACCCAAAGATATCGCCTCTCCAGTAGCCCTTGTCTAACCTTGGTATAAAGATGCCACACACACACACACACACACACACACACACACACACACACACACACACACACACACACATATATATATATATGCGTATATAATTGGGTAGTAAAAAGTTCTGCTGTCAAAATTTAGATATAAATAAAATATATCTGTAAATAGACAATATGAAAAAAAAAACGGAAACTTTTCTTTACCGACGCTTTGGTAAAGAAAAGTTTTTTTGCTTCTCTCTCTCTATATATAATGAAGTGCATTAAGTCCGACAATTATTTAACATATATTCTGTTTATACGTTATTTTTTATAGATATAATTTATTTAAGAAACTGCTCTGTTTTTTGTTTTTTTTTAAATTAAATAGCATTAAATACATTTACCAGTCTGAATGTTCGAGGAAATTTCATAGAAAATATGCGTTTTCCGACAGGAATCGAACCTGTATCCCTATACGGAAACGATCATTTGGTCTGGCAACCTGTACCATTTAGCTACAGAGAAACGCCAGGTGAGCAAGGTTCAAATTATGTTTAAAATCATTATTTCTGCATAGGAATACAAGTTCGATAACGATTGTAAGGCCTATGATCGTTATAAGGAATTTGAAAACACTTATGCAAGTGTTTTCAAATTCTTTATAACGATCATAGGCCTTACAATGCTGATGTCATATGATATGGGAAGTAATTCTGCAATGTCCCGTGTCGTGTGACCTGGATTATTTTTAATCAGCATTTCTATTTTGTCATCAGAAACGAATGCAGGCCTACCGTAACATGGTCGTTATTTTGGATAAAAAATATTTCTGAGCTTAGAGAACCACTTAGAAGCAGTACATCCAGATATGGCGTACTCTCCATAAAGGGCACGTATCCCATTTGTAAACTTTTTGTATTCCTTTTGCATCCATTTTGCATCCATTTAGCTTCCTTTCTGCAAATCCTTTGCATCCGTTTTGCAACCCTTTTATATCACTTTTGCATCCCTTTTGCATTACCTTTTGTTATATAGGAATAAAGTCACCTGCCGACACTTGCGTTTGAACAGCGATCGCCAGTGAGCAAATACAGGCGTTCCCACTATTGAATTAAGTGGATCACGTGACCATAGAAAAAACGCATCAGTAGAAAGTATCGTGACGACTAACGATCGCTATTTCTAGTCTATCCTCTATACTATACGGACCGCTATTCTCTACTCTATTGACTATACTCTTTCTCTATTCAGATCACTATACGGGTTACTTGTCGAGTGAGTATTATCGAGCAAGTACTATTAGTGCGATTGCTGTTCGAAGGCGTTTGACACCAGCATTGTTCAATGGCGTTACTATAGTTGTAACTGCAATTACAAAGTCTCTACTACAACGAGCATTACGAAAGTGACAATGAGTGTTCATTGACATCACAAAACTTTTGTATTCCTTTTGCATCCAGTTGCGTCCCTTTTGCATCCATTTCGGTGACAGCATCAAATTTGGCTTCGATTGACCGTCTAACTCTTTGTGGTCAAAGGCGCAACGGGCTAAACGGTGGCTCTCTCTATCCTGAAGGATGCACGTCCGATTCCTACCAAAGAACGCAATATCCTTCTTTAATAAGATTTTCCCTAAATTTCAGGCCAGTAGGTGAAAATAAATAAATGTACTGTTTAATATATAAACGGAATGTCTACTCAAATACGAGTATCCGCTAATAATGTGTTAAAGTGATTAAAAATCTGTCGGATTAATAAAAAAATCCATTCTAACACACACACACACACATATATATATATATATATTGTATATATTTCTATGACTCTCGAAATAGACATATCCGCTCAGTTTTGTATCCTTACGTAAACAAAGTAATTTGTAAAGAAAGGAGTGGATTTTTTATTTGTATATATAAAGGTAGAATTGGACACTGACGTCAACACCAAATGGCGACAGTCAGTTTCATGCTTGAACGAAATCTCCTGGCCATGAGTGTTGTGTTTTGTCTCGACTATTTATATATGCTGGTCAATGACGCATTATGGGTAATAAGATATTGTCCTAACGGTTGCCGAGTAGGCGGTTATGTTTCAAATTATTCTTGAGGCCATTGGCCAGGAATAATTGTCGGTCCGAATGCAATTATTTGTATCTATTTTATGGTGTTGTTAATTTTTTTTACTCGTTATTTATTATTGAATATTTAATCATTTGTTGTTGATTATTATTATTATTACATTCAATTGTGTTTTTGTATACTTTCGTAGTTTGTTGATTTGTTTTTTATTTACTTAATTTGTTTATTTATTTATTCAAATTTTTTGTTTATTTTATTTATATTTTTCCAGAGGATTGGTTATCTTATTTGTTTAGTTTATGTTATTTGCTTTGTCTAAAGTATGATGTGTTATCTACTTTGTATATACTTGTATATAGTTCTATATAGTGTATATAGTTGTATATAGTATATGTAGATGTATATAGTTGTATATAGTATATATAGATGTATATAGTTGTATATAGTATATATAGATTTATATACACTATATTGCTGTATATAGTATATATAGATGTATATAGTTGTATACATTTGCATTTAACATAGTGGTATTTTATAATGTATTTCTTTTTACTTTTCGATTATAAAGTAACGTTGGAAAAATTGTATTCTTATCTGCATTCTGAGATAAGTTTTGATTGTTTATTTAGTTACCTGTGATGATCTGGGAAGGTGATTATAGCTAGTTTCTCTCACTTTACATTTATATTTATATACGGTCTGCCTCTGATACTGAGCACTTTTACACATAAATATAGTATACCTATATTTTTATCATCTCATTATATATATATATATATATATATATATATATATATATATATGTGTGTGTGTGTGTGTGTATTTCTAATGAAGTAAGGGATATATTTATTCATTAATTCAACAGATTTTATCATTTTATATCCACTATATGCATTTCATCACTTTTTATCCACCTGAGTAATAATTGTATATTTGTTGGTCAATTAACCACTTCGTTTCTCTTACATATATATATATATATATATATATATATATATATATATATATATATGTATAGGAAGCGATCCTTTTATGAATGTATCATTGTATATGTTGGATAAGGAATATTTTGTAAGATAGTTTGTTTAGTTTTTATAGTGTCCTTAAATTTTTCTTTCTTGGCGGCTAAGTAAATCTCTCTCTCTCTCTTTTTATATATATATATATATATATATATATATATATATATATATATATATATATATATATATATATATATATATATGAAAAGCCACTTCCAGTTGAATCTAAAGAAAAGGCAGCGATAATGACAAAATGGGAAAACGCCAGAGAGGGAGGAAGGGAAGGAGAGAGCAACCTTGTCGGGTATAATACTTATCGGGTGAGTGTCGTGTTGTTGGAGAAAAGCGCAATTGGCTTCCTGGCAGGTGTGGGTGTATTTCAATGAATCAGGGTGCGAGCGCTGGGGTGGCTGTAGCTGTGTACATTTTATTTAACTTTCACGCGTTACTCTTCAGCTGCATTTGTTATTATTGTCACGATATATTTTTTTCCTTTTTTTTTTTCTCGCTGTGGATCTTATTGCGATGTTTTCCATTAGCGTGGGAAAAAATCAACACAGCTACACAGACTGTCTCTGTTTCACTCTCTCTCTCTTTCTTTCTCTCGCTCTCTTTCTCTCCGTCTCTCTATCTCTCTCACTCGCATGCACTCATGCACGCGCACACACAGAACATACACTGACATATACAAACTCACGACGTCCACAAATACAACCTGTGTGTGCAGTCACCCAGTATATTCATCCGCCCTCACAATTAGGCCCTGAACACAAATATTTGGCTGCATATTACAGAACAACGCATACAACATACAGATATATCCCCACATATATCGTGATGCATATAGGTCTCTCACTCACTCACTCACTCACTCACTCAGTCAAGTCCCGTAGACCCCCTGAGGAATATGGGGCTACATATTTCAGCATGGTAGACATTATTACTGGTGTATCCATAGCAAGTAGTAGATTTTTACGAGATATAGTTGCTAGCATCATGTGCAACGAGTTTTGTCCTTAGAATTGTCCTACTTAACTTGTTACCAACCACAGATAAAGCGCTCAGTTTACCCTATTATTTAGCTGGATGGTGGGAGAAAGATGGATCCATATATTCCCCAAGGGCATTTGGTTTGGTTTGTTTTACGGAATATCAACCTCTATGGGTTATTTAATGCCGACAAGATTTTTTATTGCTGGTAATACTTTTTTCCCCAAAAATGTATTTTTTCTTCAAAAATTTATAGCTTGTAATAATTTTTTACAAAATATGTCTGGTATTAAAACCTATTTTTACACTTTCATAATCTTTTGGGGGGTTAACTATTTACCCATAACTGGGACCCTAACAAGTGCTACCTCCCTGGGTCAAGGTGGACCTGGGAACACCAACAGTTAAGAGGAGGTTCCACGCTCCTCAAAACCTCCTGACCAGAGGCCTTACTGTTGGATATAGTTTATCGTCTTACCCAGGACGCGGAAGTAGTTTATCTTCATACCCTGGACGGAAGGGTATTTAGATGTAAGTGAATGTAAGAAACTTGACTGGAAATCGAACTCTGCTCTCTGTGTTCGAATTCCGAGACGCCATCCATAACACTACCTGCGCATCTTAAACCTGCGTGAATAGGTAGTGTTGTTTCACCTCTCCTTATTTTCAAAAATTATCTAAAGTCTCTTTGGGGAATCATACTCACTTCTAGAATAGGATTATAAATTGGGTAATTAACGTTGCTCAATCTAAACACAATATGTTGGTGCGCTAAAGAATTGTGAATGAGTTGAGCTATTACAACTCTCCACAGCTTTCTTTGTAACTCTTAGTAAGGTTTGTCTTTTCACCATCAGCCCCAGTTCCTGTTTTGCCATCCATTTGCACTAGCTTTTTAAGTGGGTTACTTGCTATTTCTTTTTGTCTATCTTGCCTTCAATATGTCATGTGAGTATTAAATTCTCCAGGTCATCTTTCCTCATTAGGCACCCTGGAAATTTTAATTGTCTCTTTCTGTTTCTAAGTATAAGCGGCCTATTTGTTTCTATTTTCCTTAAAACTTCCTAGTTACTCACATGTTCAGTCCATGGTATTCTCAACATTGTTCTGTAAAACTACATTTTTGCTGGCGTTAGTGTGTTCTTCATTTGTGAGTAGAATGTTCAAGATTCACTTCTATATGGGAGGACTGGTAATTACTAACAGTTTAGCACTTTTTCTTTGTTTTTTTTTAAACAATTTCTTCTTGTTTCTTTATACTTTGCTTAACTTATGAATGTCATCATTTTCTGGACGTCGCATTTATGTAACATTTCCCTAGCTGTGTTAAAATAATTCCCAAATATCTAAATTATCGTCTTTGCTTCATTCTGACATCTTCGATTCGTAGTTTTGAAACTTAGGATGTTCCTTTTGCTGACAACCATAAATTCTGTCTTCTTACAATTGATGTTTAGTTCTTTCTACTTACTTCCCTTCTCTAGGAGTTCCTTTTCTGCGTCTGCTATCAACATAGTGTGCGTCGTTGGTATGACGATGGACAACATCCAGCAGCAAGGCCGCTGATCGGGAGGCTTTAAGCGTGAAGCCATCTCTTAATTACTCTTGTTACAAGGTCCAACATAACCCGGGTGGTAACACCTGTTATGTGCAAATAGTTACCCCTCCAAACAGGGGTCGACACTACGAAAATATAAAACTATTTTTATAGTAAAAATACCACCAGCACATTTTATAAGAAAAATCTTACCAGCAATACATTTGTCTCTCGACAAAACCCTCTTTACAAAAAGCCTCTTTACAAAAACCCTCTTTACAAAAACCCGTCAATGAAACCCGATCTGCAAACTGATTTCTTCCAAATACTTATACATACAAACCTATCCTAAAAATCTTGCCGGTATAAAATAACTCATTGAGGTGTTGATATGCCGTAAAACGAAATAAACCAAACCAAACGATCAACATAGTGTCATTTGCACATCTTATCTTGTTAAGCTTGTGTCTACCAATAGTAAATCCTGGTAGGATTTCTAGTTCTCTCAATATCGCCTCGCTGTAAAAGGTGAAGAAGTCCGGTGTAAAGATACATCCTTGTCTTATGTTTCTCTACTGTTGGGGATTTACTGAATTCGTTTTCTATCTGCATGCAATATCTCGGAAGTGTTTTAACAGAAGACTGAAAATATGACACCAAAATCTGGATTGGGATAGTGCAAGATGCATTCCAAAAGCTAAGCAAAGTATTAAGAAACAGGAAATCTCGTTAGATACAAAGAAAAGTGTACTGAAGTGTTAAGTAATAGCAATCCTCCTGTATCGACGAAGAAGAGACGTGAGGCACTAGAAATGCGCTTCTACCGAAAGACGCTGAGAATATTATATCAATAGCAATGAAGACGCTTCAGAGAAAATGGAAACAAAAAGGACATTAACACTTACAATTTGTAGGGCACATAATGAGGAAGGAGTTGATATGCAGTACAACGAAATAAACCAAACCAAACCATCAACATTTGCTTTGTCTAAAGTATGTGTTATCTGCTTGGTATATACTTGTATATA
This sequence comes from Acanthosepion esculentum, assembly GCA_964036315.1. NCBI lineage: Eukaryota > Metazoa > Mollusca > Cephalopoda > Sepiida > Sepiidae > Acanthosepion > Acanthosepion esculentum. The sequence goes on along the minus strand of OZ038477.1, from coordinate 115,866,921 downwards.
GTTGTATATAGTGTATATAGTTTTATTTAGTATATATAGATGTTTATAGTTGTATAGAGTATATATAGTTGTATATAATTGTATATAGTGTATATAGTTGTATATAGTGTATATAGTTGTATATAGTATATATAGATGTATATAGTATATATAGATGTATATAATTGTATATAGTATATATAGTTGTATATAGTGTATGTAGTTGTATATAGTGTATGTAGTTGTATATAGTATATATAGATGTATATAGTATATATAGTTGTATATAGTGTATATAGATTAAATTATTTTAGTTATCTTTTTAGCAAAATAAGCTTTGTAAAAAGGGGTACATGCATGAATATTTGACGCAACTCTATTCTTAATTATATTTGATGGCATCCCCGATAAGGAAAATGACATGTTCTTCTGTTTCTCCAATTTCGACCGATTGTTTTGTACAACCGCTATAAAATTAATGTAATATGGAAGGTAAGAAGAAAATACAAACTCGCTAAGGCCCACAAAGGACAGAAAATTGTGGAGAGCCATGATCAAACACGTCCTGAAGGGACACGGCACATAGAAGAAGAAGAAGAAGAAGAAGAAGAAGAAGAAGAAGAAGAAGAAGAAGAAGAAGAAGAAGAAGAAATTTTTCTGGTATGGCACCACTGTTGTATATTTCATTTAAAATCTGATACTCACAGGACAGATTGAAGACAAGAGGGACAAAGGAAAACAACGCATGACCTACCAAGAGAGCTTGAGTAAATGGATGGCGAAGCGTGATTTAAGAGAGAGAGAGAGAGATAACAAAAGACAAAATTTATTAAGCGCTACAAATGACAGAAAATTGTGGAGAGCCATGATCGCAAACATCCTTACGGAATACGACGCACAGAATAACCGAAACGTTGTAATAAATATGGCGACAAAGATGAGGACAATAGTCCGAATAATGTAATTTGATATTTGTTAAATACTCGATCGCAAGTTCCATGATTTTGCGATAATCAAATGAAGCTGATCCGTATTCTGTCAGCATGATAAGACCCCGTTCATAAAATATCTGAGGTGATCAATAGGAAATGTGTAGCCCTATGGAGAGACTTTTAGAAAACATATTGTGTATCACTTACCGTTCAGATCTCACGTTAGAAGCCGTCGTTAATGTAGATTCACATCCAGTTGGTGTCAAAGTTGCCGTCATTCAAGACATTTTTTATGAGTATGCAATAATTTGTTTTTTGAGTTTTTTGATTAGCTTGGCAACAATTAAAGTTTTCATATGGAATCTGAAAAAGACAAAAAACAATATAAATGCAGAGACTTTATTTAATTAGTCATTCCTTCTTATACTTACCCCAAAAGCAAGAAGCGATTATTTCTCACCAAAGTGCTATTATCCTGATCACTATCACGACGAGACGAATATTAATGAGAAACGTCAATTCTGAAGTGCGTGTTAATGACGGTAAAATGAATGTAATTATTTTTTATGGCTATACAGATAACTACTGGATATCTATCTATCTATCTATCTATCTATCTATCTATCTATCTATCTATCTATCTATCTATCTATGCTAGTTTGTTCACATTTATCTATTTATCTATGTTAATCTGTTGACATCTATCTATACTAGTTTGTTGATATCTATCTATCTATCTATCTATCTATCTATCTATCTATCTATCTATCTATGTTAGCCTGCTAGGATCTATCTCAATCACTTCACATCTGTCTATTTCTATCTATCTATCTATCTATCTATCTATCTATCTATCTATCTATCTCAGCTTTACGGCCATATCAAGTTGAATCACCGGTTCTCATTCGAACAACCAAGTTAAGCAACATCGAGACTGGTTAGTATGTAGATAGGTTACCGCTTGGAAATACCAGGTACTCTAAGCTTGGGTGTACGGGTGATGCAATTGATAACGGCTAGGAATTGGAAACCCCAGAACCAATTTAAGTCGGGTTCGTTACATTCACTTACGCGCAAATGCCCTTGAGAAAGGTATGAATCCAGCTCGTCTCCCCACTTACGAGCTATGAATATTTCCCGGCTTTAACTAACCTACAAAAACGTTGATAGCCGTAAAAACAAATCTATCTATCTATCTATCTATCTATCTATCTATCTATCTATCTATCTATCTATCTATCTATCTATCTATCAAATTAAGAAATCATGTGCTTGAAGATGGCGCTGAAATGTTCTTTCTGGCCAAATGGCTAATTATCAGATTTTTTGGAAGGATTTCTTGGTCCGGCCTAGGATCACTCAGTACACAACCTCGTCTATCTCTTGAAGCGTTCACATTTTAATCTAACTAATAATTTAGTGTTTGCTAAATTTTCTAGCGTTTTCTCTTTTTCTTTTTCTTTTTTTCAAACAAAAGAGAACGCTGGGAATTCTTAATTCTTAACCTTAGCTAATCTTTTTTTTTCTCGTTTCTATTTTATTCTGAACTCAGACAAATCTATCGATTTGTTTACACACACACACACACACACACACACACACACACACACACACATATATATATAAGCTTATTTATTATGCCTATTTTCCTTATCTTTATTGTTGTTATCAAAACTTTTCGGCCAATGTACCTTCGTCTTTCTTTTTTTTGGTGTCTTATGTCGATCTGAGTAAGCTTCAAGGTATTTCAAACTGAAGACCTTATTTGATCCACGGGTAGAAATTGTCCGTGTCCGGGGATATTTTGTCAATTTCTTATGGGGCTATTTTAAAGTTATTATTCGCCCCGTTTTCTCGGAAACACTACCCTCAGTATGCACTATCCAGGGATTGAATTAACAATTACTATTTCACCAAATTTACGAACCAATGATTTATTAAACTACTAGCTTATTTTATCGCGGGAAATATATATATATATATATATATATATATATATATATATATATATATATATATATATATATATATATATATATATTGTGTGTGTGTGCAAATGTATAGAAAAATAGGAAAGAACACGTTAGGTAAATAATCCGAAGTTCTTTAGTATTTTTGTTTTTATTTAAAAAAAACAGTGCTCAATACATAAGTAGAGCCTAAATTATAATTATTTTTAAAAATGTGATTCCTTCGCTACATAAGAGTTCTCATGTTTCAAAAACAAAAGCCAAAAACTTCAATATAATTATTAAAAATTAAATTGAATTAAAGTATCAAGCTCTGTTTCATCCTCAAGCGAATTTTTTTTGAATAACTAATCTTGAATTTTACGCATCTTTATAAACATATTCATTCGTAAAATTAATTACTATGGAAACGGCTGAAGCAATTATTTCAATAAGGGGCGTAAGGGTTAACAATTTGAATCAACATATTGGTTACTTTCGGAGAGAGGTCAAGTCAAGGTAGGGTCGGGGTGTGTATTTTAAAGCGAATGATGACATTCATTAGACGCATATCATCTAGTCTGTTTCAGCGACAGTGAGTTATTGGCATTATTTTTACGCCGTTAAATGTCTAAAGATATATATTGACATCCACAGACAGACTGTTTCGCCGTATCACAGCTCATCAATGTAGATAGACAGCGAAACCCGACCGATTTGGCATTAGTTGGAGATTCAACCCCTGACCTGTTGAAAAGAAGGTGATTTTTTACGATTCTACCCCTGAAGTTGAAAGGAAGGTGAATTTTTACGCACTTACTCTTCGAATAAACACACCAATGACCAATAGTGCTCAATTCATGGAAGAGCTTTGCAATATCAGCAGCAGTAGTCATTGTTTACAAATTCACGCTTTCTCTCAAGAGTGCTCGACCGAATTAAATTTTCCGGCGGTGTATATTGTCATCCACTTACAGAATGTTTCGCTGTATCACAGCTCATCAGTGTGGCTAGACATCCGATTGCCTAAAACCGGGAGCGTATATATATACTTAAGTCAAGTTGGGTGACCATGTTTCTTTCAATTCATGACTGCAGGTTGCTGTTTCTTCTTGCTGTAGACTGGTTGCCAACCAAGGCTATAGGACCCACTCTCTCCTGCTATTTAACCCAAAGCCGTGGGGAAAAAGAGCTGAATGTCCAACTTTCCCTGGGCTATTTGGGCATAAGTGAATGTAACGAACCCAGCTAGAATTTGAACTCAGATGTCTGACTTCTTATTCCGACACGTTATCTATTACACCACGCCACACCACACCACACCACACCACACCACACCACACCACATGTGTGTGTCTATTTTAGCTTATATCTATCTATCTATCTATCTATCTATCTATCTATCTATCTATCTATCTTAGTTTGAATGATAAGTTAGCCAAAACGTCTTGGGAATCACATTAATCGAAGACCGTTTGAGCAGACTGAGTTATTCGACTTGAAGATACTTCCCATTGTAAGCTTTTGCGTCGCTTTTATCTAAACCTGTGATGCATGTACCTGCTGGGCCATTATTGGACTGGGTGTCATGATGAATATATTGGACTTCGTCTATTTGTACCCCAGCGTCACTCCCATATAATAATGAACTACCCAGACATAGTGATCAAAGACAACAGAAACAGAGCAGGCCTTCGTATTAACATGGCAGTTCTGCCAGACTGTAATGTAGCTTTAAAGATCGTCAAAATACAAGGATCTTGAAGTGGAAATTTCAAGAATGTGGAACATGAAGACATCAATAATTTCAACTATGTTTGGGGCCCTGGGTTTTATAGGCTAATTGACAGAATCTCTGGTACCTCATGTCTTCAAGAATTACAATAATTGTTCTTACAAGTACCGCTCACACCCTGCGAAGGGCTTTATCTATGTATAATATACTTGCGTTTCTCGTTTTTTTTTATACACAAATTTGCAGGTGAATATGTTATAATGCCATTCCCGACATTAGGCTTCTGGTTGGGACCGAAAAGGAATTGAGTATACAACAGAAATAAAAGACATTATTATTATTATTATTATTATTATTATTATTATTATTATTATTATTATTATTATTATAGCCAAAAGTCAAATGTGACACCTCGCGAAAAGGAGCTAGAGGCTTATCGATATTGAAGAATGTGTAACGAGTGAACTTAGGTCGTTGGACTGGTACTTTATAAACACTAAAATATATGGTGAAATCCACAAACAAAAGGTTTGTGGATTTCACGAAGTATCTAGAACAATATAAGTACACAAGAAAGAGAATTAAATGCAAAAGAGGCAATGACGTTTCATGGGTATTGTGAGAGGGACACCGATGACATTAAGGCAAAAGATTTCTGGGATTAGTTGAGGAAGGGCAAACTGAAAGGCGAGACTGAAAGCGTATAGGTAGCCATCCAAGAGTAAAGACTTGAATATTAATTCTGTCCGGAAGAACATCTCTCAGCAAGTGGATTAGGACAAGTGTAGAATGTGTAGCATGGAGGTGGAAAAAATCACTCCACTTCATTAGCGCTTGTGTAATACTTGCGTAGAAAGAATACAATCGCCGCCATGATTAAGTGGCCTTCCATCTGCATTGGTGCCTATGTAGGAAGTATGGACTTGAAGTCGGCAAACAGGAATGATACCGCCAAAGTCAGAGAAGGTGAACGAAAATGATCAAGTCAAGATCTTATGGAGTTCCAATTTCCAAACAGACCACATCCTTGAGGCCACCAAACCAGACATTACCGTCGTTGAAAGAAAAGCAAACACAAAACAAGACTATACCTCCTTAACGATGTGGTTGTCCCTGTTGACCATCACATCAAGGCCAAAAAATTTGGATAGCTTAGAAAGTTCACTAACTTCCGGACTGAAGTTGTCAGAATGTGGGACGTTCGGCCGCTATTGTACCCCAGTTGTCATTGGGGCGTTGGGGACTATACCAACGAACCTAAAAACCTACATTAAGAAAATGATCTAGTACCCCATCGCTTCAGAAGTCTGCGTTGCCTGGCACAGCATATATTTTGCGAAAAGTGCTATTGGAGTTCGTGCGATTTGATGCGAGAACAGCCATAATGCAAGATCTCTGGTTGAAAACGAAAAAACGTACAGAAGAAGAGAAGATAATAATAATAATAATAATAATAATAATAATAATAATAATAATAATAATGTTGTTATTGGTATCCCATACCTTGAAAAAATACTGTAAAGTATGTGTGATCTTAGTTTTTTTTTTATAAATTTGGAAAATGTCATGAATTCATTTCTGACGTTAGGTCTCTGATTGTGACCCGGAAGGAAATGTGTATACAACAGAAATCCAAGGAAATAATAATAATAATAATAATAATAATAATAATAATAATAATAATAATAAGTATCTTTGAAGATATTCAAAAAGCTGTCAAAATACAAGGACCTTGAAATAGAAATCTAAAAAATGTGGCACATGGGAACATCAACAATCCCTGTTGTAGTTGGAGCCCTAGGATTGGTTGGAAAAGAGTCCAGTAAACTAATTGAAGGGATTCCTGAAAATCCATGCCTGAAAGAGATATAAAAAATTGTTCTGACAAGTACAGCCCACAATTTACGAAGGGCTTTATCAATGTAATTTTTTTTTTGTCAATGGAAAGTGTCATGATGCCATTTCTAACCTTAGGTCCCCGGGCGGGACCCGGAAAGAAATGTGTAAACACCAGGAATCAAAGGAAATAATAATAATAATAATAATAATAATAATAATAATAATAATAATAATAATAATAATAATAATAATGCTGTTGTTGTTATTGGGGCTTTGGTAATGTTAT
>OZ038477.1:115817701-115850201 GCA_964036315.1 Acanthosepion esculentum | reverse complement strand
TAATTTAATCAATAGAAAGAAGAAAGAAAGGAAAACAGAAAAAAGAAGATATAAGAAGAAATTACAGACAAATAAAGAGAAAAATGAGACTAAAAACTGTAGGAATAAATATAGGAAGTGAAAAGAGAAGAAAAAATAGATAAGAGAAAAGAAAGAAAGAAAGAAAGAAAGAACGATGGCATGAATGAGAAGTAAATGGATGTGGGAAGAAATTAGAAGAAAAAAAAACTGTAGGAATTTATACAGGAAGAGAAAACAACAGAACGAAAGAAAGAAAAGAAGAGAAAAAAATGAGAAATACAGGGAGAGAAATGGATGTGATAAGAAATTAGAAGTAAAAAAAAGAATAGCGAATCCAAGGAAAGAGTAAAAAAAAGAAGAAAAAAAAGAAGTTAAACGAAGGTGTAATTAAAGAAAGAGAGAGAAAGAAGCCATAAGAAAAGAAGAAATTGTCGGGCAGTTTTGGCGCGGTTAAATCAAATCCCATTGCGACTTTTCCGGATTTTCTCTGGTGTCGCTGGTATGAATTCAAAGAAACTCGACTTCAACTTAAATTGTAAACGCACTCGTCTGTGCGTGCGTGACTGCTAGAGTGCGTGTGATTGCATGCATAATAGAAGCCAATGTCAAATAACATATTTGTTTTATATACATTTTCGGATTTCATAATGCTTTATTCTTTTCTATTTACATTTTTCATCGCAAAAACAGAAACAGGAAAAAATATTGATACTCACGTAGTAATTACGTGGTCAATATTGATCCCTTGAAATCATTGCGAAATATTTGAGAAAGAAATTAAAAGTTATGTGAAATATCTTGGGATAAGCAAAGCAGTTACGACGAATACCGAAAACGTTTTTGAGAATGAAAATATCAGATCGCGTTTACCATTCTTGTCTTTTATTGAAAGAAAAAAAAATGTAGTTGATTCACATAATTGTTATAAAGTTCTGAATATTAAAAAATCTTTTTTATAAATAAACATTTTAATTTTTTTGTAATCATTTCACCCCAAGCAAGACGATAATGTCACTAAGACGCAAAGGGTTACTGAGAGTGAAAAAAAAATGTGATGACGTTATTAAGGGGAAAGGACAATAAAAGAACAGGTTAAAAAAAACAGAAGATAGCGATTGATGTTGCATTTAAATTTTTGAAGATCATAGGTGGCATGGAAGCAAAACAAAACAAAAACAAAAAATAAAACGAAAGAGAATTCCACAGGCGGGAAGTGCGAGAGAAGAAACTATTAGAATAGAACTTACGGTTAAAAATTTAAGTATTTCAACAGTAAAACGATGAGACCTTATTACCAATCTAGTAGTACGATTACATTCATGCAGTCGAGGTAACAAAGAGGAAAGCTAATCGGAATAATTGTCATGAAGATATTTATAGAAAATCCAGACGAAAGTCACTTCACAACCGCGGGAAAGTGACTGAAGTCGAGATGCCAATTCAGGACCGATAACATCACAGACTCTTCTATGGAATTTGTCGAAAAAGGAACACAAGACCAAATGTGATCGCAATATTCAATGCACGGACGAATGGTAGTTTTAGAAATGTGCAAGATGGATTGTGGCGAGAAAAATTGTCTAGCATAATATAGTGAACCAACTTTCCTAGCAGTAGACCTAGCAATTGATTCAATATAATCATCCCACTTCATGTCACTAGAAAATGTGAGATCAAAAAGGTGCAATGAGTTTCTCTCCTGGAGGTTAGCATCAGCCATGCTGATGGAAAGCAAAATAGTTCTTTATGATGACTAAAAGATAGAGGTTTCGTTTTGGAAGCATTAAAGTCATTTCTTGCTCCAGTTAACAACTGATTGGAATCTTACACAGTAACAAATAGTAACAAATAGTTGTTTCAACAGTATAAATACCGAATTGGGAACTGATGACATCGAGATGGTCGTTGATGAGGATAAGAAACAAAGAAGGTCCAGGGACAAGGCCCTGGGGAAGCCCCGTATTAAATGGATCTTGAGTGGCTGTTCAAGACGACTTTTAATACACGATTTGTTAAGAATGATTGAATCAAATCCAAAATTCGACCGGAGACATTATAGTCCTTCAGCCTTTGAGATATCTATATCCACAGCCGGAGCCTCTCTGTCAGAGAAAAAAAAGTGAATACATAAAACCACATTTCCTGTTTGCGTTTTATTAAAATAATAAAAATGCAATCAGAGCAATTTAGAGAAAGAGAGAAAAAAACGTTCTTTTGACATTAATTTCTTGCGGGTAAAATGTTAAACTTTGTTGCTTTTTCTATCTCATTATTTTTAGTAAAATTCATGGGACTATAAAAAGGGTGTATCATTAAGACGGATTATATATAAGGGTGTTTCCTTAAGACGGATCAAAGTCAGCTTTAAATAAATCAGTGTTATTGGTGAAAATTGATTTATTTCTTTATTGGATCATGTTATCTAAGTCATGGCAATTATGTGTGAAAAATAATATTGCCCAAATGTCCGCCAAATCTGAAAGAAAAAGAAAAAATCATTAGACGCTTAAACTTAAAATCGATTCATCTTATTGTAACACCCTTTATAAGCTAGTGACTTAGGGACCTCGGCGTGGTGTAATGGTTAGCAAGCAATTAGTGAGTTTGGTCCTCACTGGGTGCCCCATATTTTCGGCCTTGTGCTACACCTAAGCCACGCTTAGAAAATGACTATAACCAAGTGGCTTAAAGCGTTGGTTGAAAGAATTTGGTGATATAGTAATTGTAAGTTCACTAACTGGGTTGTGTAGTACAGACTTCGACTCAGTGAAACCAGAGACGAGCAATAACTGAGCAGTACGAAATAAAAACGAGGTGTTCGGAGACGTAGACAACGGAAGAAGAACAATCAACCTCCGTAGATTGAATAAAGTGTTCAGTTCCAAATTCCATGAAGGTTACTCAGATAGAGAGGCACCTGAAGAAGGCCGATTAGCTTTCCTCTTTGTTACCTCGACTGGATGAATGTAAGCGTACTACTAGATTGTAACAACGTCTCATCGTTTTACTGTTGAAATACTTAGCAAAGAATGATCTGCAATATAATCGACCCTGATTTGGCATCTCGACTTCAGTCACTTCCTCACAGACGTGATGTGGCTTCCCTCTGTCTTTTCTACAAATGTTTTTATGGAAACTGCTTTGAGAAGCTTTTTTCCCTGGTGCCCCGACTACATGAACTTAATCGTGCTAGTAAATTGGCATCTAGGTCCCACCCTTTTTACTGCTGAAATAGTTAAATGTAACCGACCCTTCTACTTCAAAGGTTTTCGTTTCTCGCACTTCCCGACATTGCCTCGTTATATTCTGCTTTCCAACCCTCTTATGTAGTTAATTTTTTAAGAACTCCAGAAAACCTTTTGACCCCTCTAACTACCGCCCCATTAGTCTCCTACTGCTGAAAAAAAACCATTCGAGACTCTAATCAATTCTGAAATGGTTAAGCATCTTACCCCTCATGACAAACAATATGGATTCCGTTTTTCCAGGTTTATCGCTGACGTGCTTACGGCCATCACTGAATAGGTATATAAAGCTCTTGATGATAACGGCGAACCTCTACATATCTCAAAGGCGTTTTACAGGGTTTGGCATGCTGGTCTTCTACGTAAGCTTCAGAGCTACTGTTTGATTTAATCCAATTATTCCTATCAAACCGTGAAATGAAGGCCGTCCTAAACGGGTCCTCCTCCAGTTCCTTACATACGAACGCTGGTGTTCCGCAAGTTTTTATCCTACAATATTTCTGATCTTCATCAATGATCTTCTTGATGTCATCAGTTCCCAAGTAGGCATTTATGCAGATGATACAACCATTTACTCCAGTCTCGATAGCAAATCCATCAGGGCTGACAAAGTTAAGCTGGCCGCTGCTCTTGAAATAGACCTCCAATCCGTGGTTTCCTGAGCGAGAAAATACCTTGTAAATTTTAATGTCTCCCAAACTAAACTGCTTTTATTTAACCTCCATAGAGAAACTTCCCTGCCAGCCATTAGTATGATTGATGCTCGACTTCTGGAGAGCGTCTCAATGCGCCTTCTTGGCCTTACGTTTTCAGCTGACTTGAAGTGGAACAACTACATTGAATCAATAGCTGCATCTACTCCAAGGTAAGATAGTTCGTTGTGTCGTGTCAGAAGTTTTTTTGCACATTTACAAAGCTACGGATTGGTCGTCCGTTGAATACTGTTGCCATATTTGGTCTGGTGATACTGCTATTCATCTCGGGTGTCTTGACAAAATCTAAAGAATGATCTACAATATAATCGACGCTGATTTGGCATCTCGGCATCAGTCACTTCCTCACAGACGTGATGTGGCTTCCCTCTGTCTTTTCTACAAATGTTTTTATGGAAACTGCTTTGATGAGCTTTTTTCCCTGGTGCCCCGACTACATGAACTTAATGCTAGTAAATTGGCATCTAGGTCCCACCCTTTTACTGCTGAAATAGTTAAATGTAACCGACCCTTCTACTCCAAAAGTTTCTTTTCTTGCACTTCCCGACAGTGCAACTCCCTTCCGTTTACTTTTTCCTTGAAAACTACAGTCTTCAAAAATGTAAATGCAACGTCAATCGCCATCTTCTGTTGTCTTGAAACCTGTTTATTTTTATCCTTTTCTCAATCCCCTCTATACTCAGTCTTTTCTCTCACTGTCACTCTCTGTAACTCCCTGCGTACTAGCGGCGTTCCCATCCCTTGCTTGGGGTGAAATGAGAAAAAAAAAGAAAAAAAAGAGAAGTGATACAAAGATAACTTCAAGTCAAGATAGCAAATCCCAACAACACTCGACCGAGCGAGTGGTTGGAATTGGTTCACGGGTTGACACAAGCCGTGTGGATGAAATTGGGTAGACGCAATCGTTGGGAATCAGTCTATGTTTGTGCTAGCAAGAACTCACAAGTCATCGTGACCGAGGGTTTGAGCATACCGGCTTTATTCAAGAAATAGATCAAGTCGGATTATGCGTTCTCTTTCAGAAACTGAAACCAAGTTTCGCTCAGCAGAGTTGCATTATAAAACAAAGGTATGCTCTGTGGATAGAGCAGGCGTCTGTAATATGGCTTGCTTGGGTAGCCACCTTGGCAAGACGAGTGTCTTCGGAAACGTAGTAGTCGACTATCTATCTATCTATCTATCTATCTATCTATCTATCTATCTATCTATCTGTAATTGTGCACAAATTATTCGACCACCAGATTATTTTTCAACTTAATCATTTCGAATTTGGTTCGATGATAGTTATTTACTCAATTAGTAATCGTAAAAAAGTTTATTAGATGAATTGTCAATAAATACAAGATAACATAATAAATTATATATTTCTTATTATTATGAAAGTTATATTTAGTTGCTACGCTTTTTAAACAGTGAAACAAATATACTTATTAAAAGTAACGAACTAATGTCGGATTAAAAAATTATTAGTTACTCAAAAATTACACACACATACACACACACACATATGGCCCGGTACTCCTACAGTTTACTATGAGCTCCTTCATAAAATCCAAAGAAGAATCAGTAATATTATCTGTCCTGATCTGGTGGCTCGGTTTCAGTAACTTCCCCATCGCCGTAAGGTTGCCACCCTGTGTCTTTCCATATAAATAAATACTTTCATGGTGATTGTTTGGGTGAGTTCTTCGCTACGGTACCTAAACTTTCTGAATTTAAGCACAGTACTAGACTGGCGTCGAGATCTTATCAATTTACAGTTGATGTAGCCGTAATTTCTATGCTAACAGTTTCTTTTCTCGCACGTCTCGCTTGTGGATCTCCATTCCGGCTCTATGCTTTCCAGCCAATTTTGATCTTCAAAAATCTAAATGCAATGTCAATCGCTATCTACTGTCTTCCTGATTACTCTTTTCTCTTCTCGCTCATTATTAATGTTTCTGTTCCTAATACTTCCACAACCAGTAACCCATTGTGTCTTAGTGGCTTTACTGCCATGTGGGGGCGCACTGATTAATATATATATATATATATATATATATATATATATATATATATATATATATATATATATATATATATATATAATATGTATTTTTTGTAACCGCACATATAGGATACATATATACTGATTGATTTGTTTTTACGTCTTATCAATATTTTGCAGGTTATTTAAAGCCAGAAAATATTTTAGATTATAAGAATTCTTTTAGAGATAATAATGATTTAATGATACGTCGTACTAATTAATCCATAGCTGGGGAGAAGACGTGGATTCGTACTCTTTTCTAGGGTATTTGCGTATAAGTGAACAACGAACCCGAGTTGGACTGGAATTCGGATCTCCGATCTCGAGACGTTATCCATTACACCACTCGCACATCCAAGCTTACAGCATAAGGTATTCCCAAAAACACTACAGTCATCTATCTAGGTACTGACCAGGCTCGACGTTGCTTAACTTTTAACGTAATATGGTCGTAAGCCCTATACATATGTATGACACATTACGTTTAGCTACACATGAGCGAGTTACTTAACACTCTCTGAAACTATCTATCTATCTATCTATCTATCTATCTATCTATCTAAATACATTTAAATACATATACTATATTAAAGACATATAATACATTTACTAAAGTATCGTAATTAATTAATGAGCCAACGCCTTAACCAATTGGGCGGTTATGGGTCGACCTCAGTTCGCGTAAAGAAGCAATTCGTAAAAAGATGCATTACGCAGACAGTATATAGATGCATTCATATAAGTAAATATAAACTAAATTTCAGAGCTTTATACAAAAATTGGTATCTTATAATATGCTCAGGTAAGAATAAACGCGCGCACCCTCCCGCCACGCACACATTGATTTTGAGGCAGGAAGCACGTATCTTAGCAGTAAGCAAATTGATTCTCTTGTGGGCGGTGAATATTTCCCTACTTTCTCCTTAGCGACATCAGAGAATATCCGGAAAAGTCGCAATGGGACCGACCAAAATAAACCCGCCCATTCATTCGTCCAACACAATTATCTTTGTCTCCTTTTTTTCTCCGTTTCTTTCTTCTGTTTTGATATATTTTCGTTTCATTTTCATTTTCTTTCTTTTTTCTTTCTTTCTTTCTTTCTTTCTTTCTTTCTTTCTTTCTTTCTTTCATTCTTTCTTTCTTTCTTTCTTTCCCTTTTCTTTTTCTTTTTCCTTTCTTTTCTATAAAAACCCTTCGACTTTTCCTTTCTACATTTGTTACCTACAGATTCTTACGCTTCTTTTCCTTATTTCTCAAGCATTTCCTCCGTCAACCTATTTTTGTCTTGTTCACATTCTTTTTTTTTTTTACTTTTTACATCTTTTTCTTCTTCAATGACAAATTTCCATTTAAATTTCTGACAGTCATAATAAATCAGTTGCTTCCTTACGAAGATAAAAAAAGACAACAAAAAACAAAAAGACGAAAGAAAGTTTAAGGTGCTTTGACATTAGAATTTTATTTCACTTTCATTATAAAAAATACAAGTAAGGTTTAAAAAAACAGTCGACCTATCTAATGATTTTCCAAGCGTAGCTTATATGTGGCACAAGGCCGAAAGTACGGGACACCTAGTGAGGATCGAACTCATTATTCAGTCGTAAATGTTCTTGCGAGACAATCTTGCTAACCATTACACTGCCTCGAGGTGCCTGCCTGCCTGCCTGCCTATCTAGCTATCTATCTATCTATTTGACCCAAGCCTTGTGAGTGAAATTGGGTACACGGAACTCTTGTGGGCCGACGATAGTTGTGCTTGGGCGTTCTGGCCTTATTCAAGTTGTTGATCACGCCAGATAACACACTCTCTCCCAGAAACTGTAACTAAGGTCTGCTCAGCATAGCTGCAGTATAAACCACTGGTGGGCTCTGTGGATGTTGAGCAAACACAAAGATGTGCCTGAGCGAGCGTCTGCAATAGGGATTGGCTATCCGCCCTAGTAGACGGGTATCCTCGACTACGAGTGGTCAGCTATTATTATTTATAAATAGACGATAAAAATATAATTTAAAGGTGTGCTATATTTATGGGTAAAAGTGTCTAATATCAGGGCTAGATCGTATGTCAATAAAAAAAGTGGACATTGAAGTCAACACCCAGTGGCGATGGTCTGTTTCATGCTTAAACGCAATCTTCACGCCTAAAGATGAAACATTGTAAAACATACTTTACACAAGAAACACAATACACAACGAGGAAGAGAATAGAGGATTGCTAAAAAAACGTATTCTTTTAGGTGTTAAAAGTAAAAATATCGGCGACGAAATCCAAATACATATCTGTTACATTTATCTGAATGGTGTTCATATTTTTCTTGTTAGCCGTATTATCCTCGCATTATTTAGGCTAGATTGTGCCTAGCATGCCTGTTCTTAAAGTAGGCAGAAACAAGTCTCCTCGCTTCGTATTCTTCTAGGCGTCTGTCTTTGGCGCTCGAAATCCTATTTTGCACTTAATTTTGGGTTATGCCCATTCTTATCAGTTCAATAGACTCTTCACATTATAAACAGGCGCCATCTACCAAAGAGAGATGACCTATATTTTTTATATTATATCATTTTTTAACTACCCAATATCCTTAAAATTTAAGAAAATATTTTAGGCAATCTAATATTTTATTGAATTTTAGGTTCTTAAGAACGTGGTCTGGGGACGGTGGCAGGGGAAAGGAACTTGTTGAGAGTTGCAAGGGATAGAGGGAGATGGAGAACTGAAAGGACACGGCACATATATAGAAAGAAGTCTAACTTAGGAAGACTCGTTGAGGGAATGTTAGAAAATTGCCAATAAATTTTAACCTTACTATAGTTAGTGTACTTATTTTCTGATAATGTCGCGTTTGAACATCCGTATTTACAAAAATCAACACGCACATAAATAAATTCAAAATTCTTTTTAAAATATTGTAGGTCATAGAATTGTAACGAATTATTCCATTTAATGATTAGTAAATACAGTTTTCATTTAATAAGAATAACACTTGACCACTACAAATTGATACAGAATTTTAAAAGATTTAAAAGCTTATAAATTATTTTAATTAAAAAAAAAAATGAAAAATTCATTATTCATCGAAATATTTTTCTTAAGGCAAAAATGTCTTATGGACAATATGTCCGTAATATATTTTATGCACAAAAGCTATTTTTCGTCTAAATGTCACTTAATTTTTTTCGTTTGGAAAAGTTTCTTAGTCAGATTCTTCTTCTTTTATGTGCCGTGTCCCTTCAGGACATAGGCTATCATGGCCCGCCACATCTTCCTGTCCCTTGTAGTTTTATCTTTTTGTTATTTTTCTCAAACCCTGTTCTGTCATGCATTTTCTCAAACCCATCAAATATTTTACGTACTGCTGTTCCTCTGCCCATCTTCCCCTCAATCTGTCCTGTGAATTTCAGGTTTTCCAAGCCCTCCCTCCTCATTACGTGCTCCAGAAATTTCAACTGCTTCTACCTGATGTTAAGTATGTTTCCTTTTTGTTTCCATTCTCTCCAAAACCTCATTGTTGCTCACATGTTCAGCTCATGGTATCCTCAGCATCTTTCTGTAGAACCACACTTCTGTTGCTTCATGTCTCTTCCCTATCTTTGAATAGATTGTCACACAGGAGGACATATATAACGTAACAATTCAGTAGTCTTTACTTTGTTTCCAACAAAATTTTTCTTCCCCTTAATACTCTGCTTAGCTTTTGGCATGCATCATTGGCCATCCCAAAGTCATATAGAAAACTTATAAGCACCTCTTGTGCATCGAATCAGTGAAGAGGTCGATTGGCATTATCAGGAATAATTGACAAAGTTCGGAAATGTCCTTGGAAGGACAACTGGACGTTACCGGCAAAATAATGAAAATAGCCTACATCTCGAATAAAGAGTTTCCTTTCGATATTCCTGGAGGAACTATCATCTTGGTCATTATCGTGTTCGATCCTAATTGGGTGCCCCATACTTTCGGTCTTGTGCCATATCTAAGCTACCCGTAGAAAATCACCATCTTATTTCGTTAGAACATTTCGACCGTTTTACTCCGTTTTCACCCTGTCATCTTGAGATGCCTGTTGTAGTTGTTAATGTTCCAGGAATTTCGAATGCAACCCTTTATTCAATCAATGGGGTAGATTGTTTTCATTTCTAGGAGATAACTCGTGTCAGTTAATTTTAAATTCCTTTTTGTGATGTCCCTTGTGTCTTTCACTGAACTTGAGTATATAAGTGGGTTGAATAAAGAGCTTGGTTCGAAATTACGAGAAGGCTACAGAATATTACAAGCATCTGAAGTAGGCCATAGATCATGTAGGTCGAAACTTGATAAAAATGAGGGAACTGATTTGAATGAATTGTATCAACATCACGTCTCAGACATTCACGCAAAACGTGTGTGTACTTGTTCAACAAGTTCACGCGGTTCAGTGGGATTTGGGGAGAATTTCATGACTCGAATGGTCGATCTCTTTTCTAATCATGACGACGAAATGTCAAGTCTGTTGCAATTATCTTCGACAAAGAAAGATTACTTCTCTCTTTGGTTTACTATCTAGGCAGGAATTTTCATAGCTATAAACATGTGTTAACTCTCTATCTCCCCCTCCGCATCTCGAGGAAAATCATTTTGGGACACAATAAGAAAGAACAAATGAAATGTTCAGAAATCACAGGGTGAATGAAAGCAAGAAAAGTCGGGGAAAGCAGTTTGAGAAAAATAGATCAAGGAGAAAATACCACAAAAACTAAATAGCGAAAGAAGCAGGTATTTCAGAAAGCAGTAAAATAAAAGAAGTTGTGGAGGACCATTATCATTCGCATTCTGAAGAGACATGAGAGAGAGAAGGAGAGAGAGGAGAGAGAAAGAGGGAGGAGATATTGATTATCCTCATACTCATTTTTGGAAAACAAACAGCAATTTTGAAAAGCGATTCGGACAAAACGTTTTTTCTCATGTTTCGAAGAATAATCTTGCTGAATAACGAAAATGCTAAAAGTGCATCGATAGGATCAGCTGTTAGCGACCATACAGGACATTATAGCGGTAATGAGTTCGATCCTCACTGGATTCCATATGCTTATGGGTGAACGCAGGACTAAGCTAAGCTAAGCATAAATATATAGGTTTTCCCCATGGCAAGTTGTTACCCTCAGGGTCTGAGGTAAAATCCTCGGTAAAACACTAAAATCACGTACCCTGATTTTAATGGCATATAAGCTCTCCCCAATGAAGAAATTTAAGCAATATAATCTTCTTATTCTGTTTAAGTTTGAATTGTAAGAAAACAAGTTTCGTAAGTTTCAATAACTAAAAATGTTAGCGTAAATAAGTATTATCTTTTAAAATTAATCGACAGTGTAACACTATTTAGAAACGGCAGGTTAATTAATCAATTAATTAACCACAGAAGTTAATTACGGGGATTACTTAAACCGATAGATATAACGAAAGACATACTGAGCGATTACTTAAACCGATAGATATAACGAAAGACATACTGAGCGATATTCTTTTTGTTTTGTTATTTTCCCAAAACAGGTATCGGTGAAAAAAAGATTTTTTGTTTTGTTATTTTCAAGTGCGAATCAAGATAACCATTTTACTTTCTCGCGGAAGTGTGATGCTGAGATATGCCAAATTATCTGCGAGGACTAAAAGAAGGAAAAAGAGAAAGAAGAGAAGGAAACAGAGGGACAAGACTTAACAACTTAGATGATAAGAGAAAGAAAAAGGCCACCCACAAAAGCGATGTTGTTTTGGGTAGTGGAATGGCGAAAATTCTGATGGTCATTGTCGTAAAAATTGGTTGATGGATACCAGAGCTTTTGGGCAGATAAAACATTAACTGTGTCGAGATGACGAACTTATATTATCAGTAACCAATGGGTCGTCTGCCGACCGCACACAGGGCCCGGCCCTGGATTGAGATGTCGCCTGGACAGAACATCTGTGTTCTGTTTAAATTCGTTTGTGATAACGAAGGCTATGTTATTGTATTTATTTTAATTAACCCAATTTCGCTAAAAAATTCGTCCACTTAATGTTGGCGGAAAAACTTGGTTGAGAAAAACCATATCCCGTGAAGTTGGATAAAAATTGAGATTATCAGTTGACGCCTATTGGCCGAATAGCCAGGCGGAGATGATCATGTGACGCAGAGAGGAGGCCTGCCACCGCCCATTGAGAGGATAGGTATGAGATGTTACTGCGAGGAAGTGGGAAAACCGTTGACGCCCTCTAAAGTATGGTGAGATACCCATATGATTGCAGAAGAGGGTGGGAGTGGAATAAGATTTCCAAATATGGAAAATGATAATTATTTTTGGCCGAAAACAAAGAAAATCCTTATTGGGGATTTGAAATCAACGTGGTGGCCACACCATGTCCGACCCCACGCCAGGTTTTGATCGGCGTCCATATAAGCAAACATCTACGGGTGTTTCAGAGAGAGTCCAGTCAGTGAAGAGTACAGCCAGTACAGTAAGAGAGAGCAGTGCAGTGCAGTTCGCAGAGACGCGCCTCGCACAGGTGACCGCACGATTCCATGCTTTCCGACTTATATCTTCTAATCAAGAACAAATTTGTTGAAGTCCGACTTTAGATTTCCCACCAAAACAAGTTTCCGACTTAGACTTCTAACCAAGAACAAATTTGTTGAAGTCCGACTTTAGATTTCCCACCAAAACAAGTTTCCGACTTAGACTTCTAACCAAGAACAAATTATAGAAGTCTGACTTATATTCTCCATCCAGATATCCAGAACTAGATAGGGAACGCAAAAGTGTTACAATCCACATTTTTTTCTTCGGGCTGGGAGAGAAAGAGAGAGACGCACTCCTGTAACTCAACAAACCGACATAAAATTAATCACTATTCCTAACCAGTCGCTCGCCTTGAAGTTGTTGTTTGTGCTTTTGTTTTTTTTTATCTACATTTATTGTGCAGTATCACCTTGACCCGGATTCGGCTGGCACTACGGCCCGACGTCTGATTGATCTCGTCAACCTAAGATCAAATCACAACGTGGGTAGGTTGAATCGAGATCAAAGCAGTTGCTTCGGTGACCAGGCGTTGGAAGCGAGCCGAGTACGACAAGTTGGTACTAGAACCCAACAAGACTTCAACCGATGTCCCAGGGTTAGCCCGTCACAAAGGACCGACGTCACATTTTGGCGTCGTGACTGAAAAAGAAGTTGGGTGTCACAAATGGTGCCCTGACCAGAACAGAGGAGTCGGGTGTCACAAATGCGCCGCGACCAGCACGGGTGTCACAACAGAACTGCAATGACAAAAAAATCCCGTCATCCGCAGTTAATGCCATCAGTGGAGGAACACTGACAACTATATACATCTAACAACTAACAACTATATTTACATCCAATTGCAGAACCAATTGCCTGCATGAACAGATTCAGTGGCGATTTATAGAAATTAAAGTTGTTGTGTGTCCGCTCGATACCCTGAAAGGAATTAAATGTAGGCTGTTTTCTTATAGTATTTATCCGCACATCCAATCGAATGAAATACGGCACCAAGGCCAAGTTTAAAGTGGCAAATCCACGTATGCGTGAATTTAAGGACAAAAATTAGTAGGCTCAGTCGGCACTTGCTTATTGAGACACTTCAAACATAAGGTATTCACCCTGACTCTTCTTCTTTAGTCAAAGTGGGAAAGAATTACTGCCTGAAGGGATGATTTAAGCATCTCTATATATAACATTTTGTGAATTTCATTAGTCCGTCCGTCCGTCCCTCTAATATAGCCGAACATTGACTGATCGAAATCAAATTTTGAGGAGAAGTGCAAACAGGTAAGGGGGCACAAAGTACAGTTGGTTTTACTAGGGTATGTAGCTTAGTACAATAAATTTTCGTGATTTTTTTTGAAAAAATTAAAAGTTTTACTATTTAACATATAAAATACTCACACTATTTTAAAAACAATTTAATGATTAAAATAACAAATACTTATATAATAAAAATGCAATATTGTATTTTTTGCATAGCTTTTCATTAAGATTTTATATATACAAGAATCCAGTTTCCGGTTCACCCTGCGTTTGCGAGAACTATAAACAAATCACAAGACCAAACGCTTCAAAAGTTGGAATTTGGCTCCAGAAAGAAATATTTTCGGATGACCAGTTGTGTGTTGCATGCTGAAGAGTAAGAAATCCTGAGAATTTATTCTTCGCTGTTAAAAAGGAAAAAATGAAAAAAAAAGAAGAAATTTTCTTAAAAAATATTGTTTACCATGAAGTCTTATAAAATTAAATTAAACTTAAATTATAAAACCGTGAAGTAGGTTTTTTCAAAGTATTTTCTGAACAAATCAGCATATTAAAATTTCATCGATTTGTTTGTTGAACGAAACGTAGAGTTTGTAAATCACGACAAAAATGCTAGCAATAACGTCAACAATCACTAAATATTGCGATGATGTCTACACGCTAACGCGTGTTGAAATAAATTCTAGTAATAATAAAAGAGCATAGAAAAAACAGTTTTTAAAAATTTGTATGCCACCAACGTGTGTCTTATATCTTGTCCAACTTAATAGTTCTTGCTTAATGGATATAACTAATTTGATTATTTAGCTTTAAAAAATAACTGTTTTTTTTTTATTCATTTTCAGTCTAGTTTTTATGATCTTTGTTAATAAACCGTTGTTACTTTGATAGCGTTTATAATTGTTTGGTTATTTAAATAAATCAAATTTTTATTTAAAATTACCTTAGGATTCTGATAGCAATGTCGGGTTAAACGGAAGTAAACAATATATAAACCAGAGTAAGCAATATATAAACGGAAGTACGCAATATATAAACGTAAGTAAGCAATATATAAACGGAAGTAAGCAATATATAAACGGAAGTAAGCTATATATAAAGGAATGTAAGCAATATATAAACGGAAGTAAGCAATATATAAAGGAATGTAAGCAATATATAAAAGAATGTAAGCAATATATAAACGCAAGTAAGCAATATATAAAGGAATGTAAGCAATATATAAAGCGATGTAAACAATATATAAACGGAAGTAAACAATATATAAACGGAAGTAAGCAATATATAAACGGAAGTAATAAAGATATAAACGGAAGTAATCAATATATAAAGGAATGTAAAAAATATATAAAGCGATGTAAACAATATATAAACGGAAGCAAGCAATATACAATATATAAATGGAAGTAATATGAGAAATTTAAGCTGCTTGAACGTGTATCGTCCGTTTTTCTCAGAGAAAGCAGACACTGCGTTGGGCTCTTGCCTAATTTTTAATTTAAAAAATAATTTTGGTACATTTCAATTTGTGGAAAACAGCTGCGTTTGTTTTTCATCCAGAACCAATAGATAGGTTTCCCTCTAAATTCGGAGAAGTGAATTTGGAGCCTACTTGTGGGTAATAAAAGGGGGCACATGAATTAATTAGAAAGGAGTCGACAAATATCTGCTGCTGGAACCTAGAAAGAAAAATAATACAGAATAAATTTGACAACGACCAGACGAGAATTGAAAAGAAGATCAAAATCGCTTTCACATCAAGGAAAATTCTTTGACTGGTGTGATTGTTCTATTCTTCACTGTTATGACGAATTTTGCTTCGAAAATTGTACCAATTCTATGAAAACTATGCAGAGAAATATCTTCTCCTTTCCTACATTTTGTATGTAGTTTTCTTTTCTGGGGGCCTTACGCAGCATTATAATTTTTATTGAAAAAAAGCACATTTCATTTTCATAGATAATTTTCATACATATTATTGGCCATCTTTTAACACACAATGCACTTAATTTGAGTAATCCATTCATTATTTTGTGTGTTAACATTAAATTTCTCGTTTGTTCTGAAATTCAGCTGGGGTCGTCTGCCATTGTTGTGTGCCCATATAAATTAAACGTTACCTCAAACATTTGTTTTTACTATTTTTTTTTTCAGGAATTTTTACCAAATAAAAAATTGCTTTAGTAAGCCATCTATAATGTATAAACGGAAGTAAGCAATCAATAAACAGAAGTAAGCTATATATAAATGAATAAACGCAATATATAAACAGAAATAAGCAATATGCAAACGGAAATAAACAATATATAAACGGAAGTAGCAATATATGAACGGAAGTAAGAAAAGCTGATAATTTTAATAACATACTTAGAAAATCTATCAGATATTACATTATAATATTATAACATATACGAAATAAACAGCCAACAAAATGTTTAAATTCATCGAACAGCTTTGATTATGACAATTTCGCTAATAGGTCAGGCGAAAAGAAACGAGTGTGAAGCACAGCAATGCTAAAGGGACATGGGTGGCTTAGCGCCGAATCTAACTTAATAAATTTTTAAATTAAAGATTGATCAAATCGAATAAGTATTATTTAAAATACTATATTAGATTTAGCTGTTGTGGCGTTTGCGATTTTTGCAGTGTTGAAGAGAAAAGATAATGCCGTTCGATCACGTACAAAAAGTACGCAATTAGAGAGTAAATTTAATTTTCTTTAGGGCTATGTCCTAATGGAGTACTAATATAACGTCGTGGTTAAGAGATAATGAGTGAGCTTTTAGAAGAAAATGAGTATCCTCCCATTTTTTATTTCCCCATTATGGACATTATTATATACAAGATATAATAATATATTATTTCACGGACGGAACGGAATAGCTGAAAGAAAAGGAATAACAAACATACTTTCTTCTCAGATAGATTTTTAAACTACTAAATCATACACAAAATTATATACACATATTTACATTTGTCCCACACAGAGAATCTATAACACATATTAACACAACAGTGTGAAAAAGTTGGGAAAAGATATGGTCTTACTTGTAATAATTCCCAACAACTGCCGGAGATTTTTTTGTGTTTCATATTTAGGATTCCATGTTCGAGCGGGCCGGATTTATTTGCTATGTCACTAGAGAGGGCATATTACCTTCAAACAAAGAAACGGCGAGACATGTTTTTTTTTGTTTTTTTTCCAAATTGAGGACCCCGAGCCGGAGTCTATATCGGGTGAAGATACCCGTTATGTCACCTATCAATTGTCAATTTAGATGTACTTCTGAATATGTTCTTAATATTTGTTAGATGACGAATCCAGTAACCCATTAGAGTCGTAAGGGTATCATATGTACTGTAGTTCATTGCAGCTTTTAACATTATCAATATTAAAAAAAGATAGAAATTTGATGCTTACTATTCAGTCTCCAACCATCGAGATAAATGCGCCAGACGACGGAATTTGTAGTCTGTACACATTGGTGAATTAAATTACGTTAAATTAGGCGTTTAATAACAAAAGTGATGGAAGCATAAACAAGAAAAAGAATCTAAATGAAATCGGCTAGATTATTATTATTATTAGTGATACCCATAACACATTAAAAATAAAAACATTATTTTAAAATTTAAGATTCTCAGCGTCTCTCTTTCGTGCTTGCGCATGTGTAGTCGCATCAATATAAAAACGAAACTTCGTCTGATGAAATCCTAAAGAATGAAATGTGTACCGCGAAAACTTTTTTCACTATGTCATACTTCTTTCACCTAAAATTGTTCTTGATATATAAAAAAAAATCATATATCGTTATCCCATTACGTTTAATCCAATTACTTTTATTAAACTCGGCTTAGCGCGTCCTGGGTATGACGATAAACTACATCCACGTCCTGGGTAAGACGATAAATTACATCCAACAATTCAGGCAGTTTTGTGCCATGCGTGATACATGCTTAGGCGATCATGTATCTTTCGATATATGACTGACGAGGTAGATTTTTTCCCGCAGCAGGTTGCCATTTTTTTTTCTGCGGTATACCAGTTACTATCCAAGGTTATAGAACCCGGTCTGTCCAGCTACTTATCCATAGCTGGGGGAGAAGAAGAGCATTCATACCTTTCCCAAGAGTATTAGCACGTAAGTGAATGTAATGGATTCAACTGGAATTCGAACTCGGTTCTCCCGATTCCTCAATCCGAGCCGCTATCCATTACTCCACAGCCATATGACAGTCAGACTCCATTCTTGGCCTGATCTGACACAGGGTATGAATCGAGTACAAGGACAAGGAACCAACCCTTTCCCCCATCATCTTTAGCGATGGATCCTATATATCGGCTCAACTTGAGGCTAAGCTGCAGATAAATTAAATATCTTGGCTTCTATATGGAAGATACTGGACAGATACTTTTGACGAAGTTGAGAATAAGTTACTAGTTTGATATTGTCGTGTTTAAAATAGTTTAGAGATATTTTTTTTAATCAGTTCACCTCAATTAAGGAGATAACGCCACTAAGACGCAAGATGCTACTAGTAGGGAAAGAGAAGGAAAAGACATTAGAAGGAACCGGAACACCAATCTTGAACAGGAAGCAAGGAATAAACCCCAACTCTTGTTCAACAGACCGGATAGGAGTGTAAACCAGGTGATAAGTGAACCTATCTGCTCTTATTGAGGAAAAAAATGTGTAAATTTCAGAATTTAGGCGGAGACGTTAGAAGTATAGAGTTAACGTAGACTTTAGAAGGAACCAGAAACCCAATCCTAAACAGTAAACAAGTTCAATTTACTAGGAGGAGTGTGAACCTGGAGATCGGCAAGCATGAAGGTAGAAAGATTTTATGTCTTTCACGTAGGAAGGGCATATCTGTCTAAAAACATCAGTATTCGAAATAAACGCTTTTTAGCCGGGCTCAAGCACCGACCTCTGACATGAGTTGGAATACCGTAATACCGTAACTATCTCAGCCACAGGGCAGGCCAGGATGGATCAAGTTATCTATGCCTCGATGTGCAAAACGGCGCAGTGTAGCATTCCTCATTTGTTAATAACGCGTTAACGAGCGAATGCGACCAACCCGCCATAAATAATATATGTCTAAAAAAGAGGCAGGATGTAATCTGGAAAATCGACTAACAGGCAAATTGATTCTCTCGTGGGCAGTGAGTTTTCCTTCTTCTACCTTAGCGACACCAGAGAATATCTGCAAAAGTCGCAATGGGACCGACCGACCAGACCAAAAAACCCGCTTATTCATATTTTTTGTTTTTCCCTCTTTCTCTCTCTCACTCACATACAATATCTATCTATCTATCTATCTATCTATCTATCTATCTATCTATCTATCTATCTATCTATCTATCTATCTATCTATCTATCTATTTTTTTCTTTTTTCATGCCTCTTTTTCTTTTTATCTTTCTTCCTCCCCACTGATAATCTTTCTTTCTTTCTTTCTTTCTTTCTTTCTTTCTTTCTTAAGAGCATGTTTTTTCATTTTCGTTTTTTTTTACTGGCTTTCTTGATCTTCATGTGTAATTTTTATTTTAATTATTTATCCAATTACAAATTATTCAGCTATTCACAGACGTATATATATATATATATATATATATTTAAGGTATTTGAAAATTGTTTCCATAAAAAAATTACATTTTCTTCGACAATTAACTAGGTCAAATAAAACGGGCACGTTTATAAAAAAAATAATAAAATAAAACAGAACAAAAGCAACTACATATGAGTCATATTATCCATTTCTCGATATGTTTGTACCAGTCTGCTAATCTATCTATCTATCTATCTATCTATCTATCTATCTATCTATCTATCTATCTATCTATCTATCCGGTTACTGAGATAGCTGCGAGATTTCTAAAAGCGTGAAACGTTTACAACAAGAAATGGAATAAATGGCGACTTGCTCCGAGATTTCAGTTTAAATTTATAGTTTAAGTTGTTTAAAGTTTAAATTGAACTCTGAAAAATCTTAGTAATTTAGTCGTCATCCTAAAAAACTTTTTTTCACTGTCATACTTCTTTCACCTAAAATTGTTCATGATATATATATATATATATATATATATAAACAAAAATCATATATCGTTATACCATTACGTTAAATCCAATTACTTTTATTAAACTCGGCTTAGCGCGTCCTGGGTATGACGATAAACTACATCCGCGTCCAGAACCAGCGAAAGTAGCTCGTCGGAACAATTGCCGTGAAAATACTTGTAGAAGAGACGGAGGCAAGCCACGGCACGTCTGTGAGAAAGCGACTGTAGACGCGTGGATTCATATCTTAATATTTTGCATTAAAAACAAATAAAATGAAAACATAATGATTTAAAAAACTCTACCAAAAATAATTTGCTTAGCCACTCAGTTATTTAAAAATTCGATCCTCACTGGTTCATACCCTACAGTGGACATTTATCATACTAGTAAAACCTTGTAATGATAAAATTAAATATATTTGAAGTATTTATTGTAAAAAACAAGTACTGGGGTTCATATCTGTGACATCACTGATCCACGCGATGATTTATTAGTTGGCATTTATTAGTTGTTGAAGAAAGCAAATTGCTTGTTTCCGTTTTTGTTACCGCAAAATCTTAGGAGTGATAGTTTGTTTAATACAGGGATTTGTTATTTCTATAGTTTAATTTAGTTGTTCGTTTCTCATGACTGAAAAGCTGTGGGCTGGCTCGTGTAATTTTGAATATTGTATCCGGCTAAATACCTACCCCAGAGAGGAGAAGTGCGTAGTCTCCCAGACATCGTAGACGAGAATGTAAGGTCCATGTTTCAAACGAGGGGCTCACTGACGCATACTGGCGGACAGAAATTGGCAATATTAAATATAAGAGACTAAGCCTCGTGTTCTCATTAAAATGCACAAAGCGTTTTCACTGGTCATGACCACTACAACGGCTTCATTGCACACATATGCTGGTATGAACAGCTGTGCCTGTCTTGTACCGTGGTTATTTTGCTCTCGAAAGCTAGGCAGTAACGTAAAACTAATGATATGGCCTTGAATGGAACGAAAACCACTGATGCAACCTTACACACACGCCTTACACACACATACGCAGTAAATCATTGTTATCTCAAAAAAAAATCTTGAATTCGCAAAAAAAAAAATATATTTGGCTTTAAATAACTTGCAAATAGTTGATAATCCGTAAAGGACTGGAATCAGAATAATCTGTTCTTACTTTCTCTATTTATGTACATACAATAGACTTATTTAGTAGCCCTCTACATCGAGTGGCTCTTAGGCCTTGTATTGGATAAACATTTAGAAAAAAATAGCAAGAACCATGACGATTCTGAGATCATTTTCAAACGCGTGATTAATATATTTGTTTAATTGCCATAATAATTTCATTAAATGATTCATTAACAGTCGAATGTATATTTATGTTCAGTGGATAATTAACTACTTTTGACCCAATGACATCATTTAATTTAAAAGATAAGTTCCACATGTCTCCATCAAGTGGGACATGTCTGCATGCAAAATACG
Source organism: Acanthosepion esculentum (assembly GCA_964036315.1). Lineage (NCBI taxonomy): Eukaryota > Metazoa > Mollusca > Cephalopoda > Sepiida > Sepiidae > Acanthosepion > Acanthosepion esculentum. The sequence continues at coordinate 115,828,873 of OZ038477.1, read as the reverse complement.
ATTTTTTTTCTTTATGCTCAATTAAAGCGAGATATTTTAAGTATATAAAATTTCCAATTTAAATTCTCCGTTGACGGCTGATTATTTCTTTTTAATTTAACCGATTATTCTATATTATAAAATCATAAATTATAAAATTATTGCACATTCTAAAAGAACGGCTAATTTTCTATCTGTCACACACTGTCGGGCGCATATGACTTTGCCTGCGTTTATGTAACGTATATGTGCATCTCCTGTGCGTGACTGGCTTTCTGACATTTAATGTAAATATAAGCACACACGCGGACATACACATGGGCACCTCGCTAGAATAATTACGACTGAATAGTGAGTTCGATCCTCACTGGATGCCCCATACTTTCGGCCTTGTGCCACATCTAAGCTACCCTTGGAAAATTACTAGTCTTGGGCACCTCGGTGTGGCGTAATGGTTAGCAAGCTTGTCTCGCTAGAACAATTACGACTGAATAGTGAGTTCGATCCTCATTGGATGCCCCATACTTTCGGCCTTGTGCCATATCTAAGCTACCCTTGGAAAATTACTAGTCTTGGGCACCTCGGTGTGGCGTAATGGTTAGCAAGCTTGTCTCGCTAGAACAATTACGACTGAATAGTGAGTTCGATCCTCACTGGATGCCCCATACTTTCGGCCTTGTGCCACATCTAAGCTACACTTAGAAAATCACCATACGGACATAGTCAATTTGACTGAGTTTCGAAAGAAGACATTGCAATAATACATGCTCCTCCAACTCAGTCTCTTCAATCCCTACCACCCAGTCTGTACAACTCCTACCCTTGCCTAATGCATTGCACACAGACACAAACACATATATACACATAGAGTTTGACTAAGTTTGGAATAATATATGCTCCTCCCACTCAGTCTGTACAATCTCTACCCTTGGCTGAGCAATATAATAATAAAGCTGGAGATTAAAATATATATGTATAAAATGAGATAATTAGTAAATTTCATTGAACTTTTCGGAAATTATTCCGTAATAAATGAAATTATTATTTTTTTTTAATTTGTAGATATCTTAAAATCTGAATTAAAATATATATCCAAACGTATATGCACACAATTTGAATGAAATACAAATCGATATCTGTGTAACAAGACTTAATTTCCCTTTTCATCTGGCAACAACCCTTGGATAACAGGAAATGTGTATAAGGCGAAATCTACAGCTTTTTGAAGTCGTTTTTACCCCCGATCCGTCATCTCTTCACACAAGCACGTTAGCTATGTGACTTGTAGCCTTCCTTTATTTCTCTTGCTCTGTGATGCCCTGTGATGGTTAAATGTCCAAGAAATTCCAGCTGTCTCTTTCTGATTCTGTGCATGTTTCTATTTTTGCCATTTTCATTAAGACTTCCTAGTTGCTTACTAGCTTCGTCCAGGGAATTCACAGCATCCTTCTGTAGAACAATATTTCTGTTGCCTCCAGTTTTCTCCTCACCCGTGGGGAAATTGTCCACCATTTATTGCCATATAAGAGGATGAATATCACATAGCAATCCAGCACGTTTTTCTTTATTTCTCACGATTTTTTCAGTTTCTCAGCATTTTGACTTTTGGAATGCCCCCTTCGCTAGTCCAGTGCATGTTCGGATTTCGCAGTCCCATTTTCCATCTACTGTTAAAACAATACCTAGACTTTAAGATGACCATAAAATGCGGGGAGTTTCAGATAATATTGCATCTTATTCACACAGCCATGCATATTACAAAAAATATAAATAAATTAAATTAAAAAAAAATGCAGAACCTGACTGAAAGTAGAACTCAGCTGTCCGATTTCTTATTCAGAGGCGTTATCAATTACACCACCGGCACATCCAAGCTTACGGCATCTATCTAGATACTGAACAGACCCGATGTTACTTAACTTCGGTGATCGTACGAGAACCGGTGTTTCAATGATATGGCTGTAAGTCAAAATTGGTATCAACCAACCGATTCAAGATATATTTATAAGATCAATCATTATCTTCTGTCTTTTTAATTTCTGTTATTTTATTGAAGCCTGGTTAACCAAGGAAAGTCATTCTCTGATGGGGCTTTAATAAAAGTGAAAAATATTAGATTGATAAAAGTTAGCTATTTGTTCTTTATCCTATCATTCTGTCGGATTTCGATCCATGTTTGACCTGTATTTGATCTCTCTCTCTCTCTCTCTCTCTCTCTCTCTCTCTCTCTCTCTATATATATATATATATATATATATATATATATAAATATACATTACTATCCGCTTCACACTCAGACATACAAGAATCTTTACAAACCTGCAGACACAAAGAATTATCCACGGTTTTAATACACGTGACACCTGTCTAACCAATGAGAACTGGCCCAAACATAATTGAATTTACCAGTGTTTCTGTTGTTTTGTCCTTTTTCTCTCAATCTCTGACGAAGCTTTAATAAAAGTGAAACATGTTAGATAAATATACGTTTTCTATTTGTTATTTCATTTTATTATCTTGTCGGATTCTGACCCATATTTGATCTACATTTGATCTTTACCATATATATATATATATATATATATATATATATATATATATATATATTACTCAGATTAAAGAAATGATTAAAGATATCTTACTGAAATTCTTCAAGGTTTTTTTTATAAAACTATTGGACTCTACTTTGAACAATAAGAATGTATTTAGCACTAAGTTGAAATGATGATCCTTCTTGTTGTGTCATGCTGATCCATTTATCTTCTCTACTGTTCCCTCTCTTGATGGTTCTTGAATGGACTTTGAAGATAGAAGCCAGATTATGAATGTTGGTACCATTACTGAAGGCCTGAATGATCTTTTTTCCTCTCACCATTGCTCACTTGGGAAGACATAGTGGAGCTATGGGGGTTAAACGTCTTATGTGAAAACATGGCAAAAAGAAACTCAGTTAGTTTCGTGATTTTTAGGTATTAAACATTTTGTGGGATGGACAATTATCCCATGCTGTTACACCCGGTATATATGTATATTTCTACATAAAGAATTAATTTTAATCCACCATTTTATTACTTCAAACGTTATTATAGTGGATACACGTATCTGAAATAGACTCCCAATTTTATTTTTTACTTTAAACAGTATACAATACTTCTATCGGCCTGCGTATTCGAGAAATCTCAATAAAGAGAAATTTGATCTCGGGTAGGAATTGAACCTGTGTTTCTCTTTGTACGAAAAACGCAGTTTTATCGGGTGAGCAAGCTTCCGCACTAAGATATTTTTCTTCGAAGCCCGTAGCCGTTCAGTTTTTTATCAGAAACGTAAACAAGGCAATTACTAATGAATTAATGTTTAATTTTTAATCCCACATTTTAATTACTTAAGACATCATTATAGTTGGTACACGTATTTGGGATAAACGCCCCATTTTTCTTGAATTTGCCTGCCGATAGACATATTACACACTGGTTAGAGTAAAAGTAAAAACAGGCAAGGGGGTCTATTTAAAATAAGAGTATCCACTACAAAAAAGAACGAGATAATATATATATATATTTTTTCTTTTTCAAAGGATCTTGTTTTAAATTTATTGTGTCGATCACAGAATGGTTTGTCTAATTGGCACTGATTTTCTGAAACGTGTTCTGAAATGTCACCGTACAACAGTAAACGAATTTATCTGTCCAAATTCTGTCACACAAAAGACACTACCAGTATGTATAGACATTGCTCCACTGTTTGGCGTTGGAAAACCTGTCGTTATACAAAATATTATAGATTAATTGTGAAATTTTAGTGATTAGATCCTTCAGTAATTAAATGTGTAATATTTTAGAGTACATGAAGTAATGGTGCATAAAGTAACTGACAAATTGATTCGCAATGAAAGATAACATTTATTAAAACAAAATTAACAAAAGGAAGGTTGAAAAAGAGAGTTTCTTTTGTTAGAAATAAATTGCATGCACAACGAAATGTGTGTTTTAGTGTGAAGCGTTCACGGCCCTTTTAGCTTCAGCGTGGGAAGTTCATGTCACCAGTTCAAAAGAGGAAAACCCGGAAGAGAGATTCACGTGTTTTTATATTCGAGAGCTGCTGCTGATATGAGATTTATGTTTCGTTGTTGTAATTTTAATTTAAGAGTTTTCTCTATAAAACCATGCATCGTGAGTGTGGATATTTTAAACAGCTTTATAAATTCTCTATTTCTTTTGTAATGACGCTGATATTAATATTTTATTCAGAAATACAATTTATCGATCGATTTTTATCGATCTGTTCACACTGTACGCGTTAGATGTTTGAGCTGTTTGTAAATACTAGGAATTTCATGCATTAAACGATATCAAAGATAGAAAAAAATAAACAAACAAACATAAATCAATGCCAGAAAGTTTATTCTTCTACAATGTCAACTCAAATAAAACGTCAAGAGTGTTTTTTGTTTATGTATTTGGAAAATCGTAGCAAATATTCGGATGGAGACTAAAAGCAACAAAATAAATAATCGGCTTTCCAATCATTGCAAGTAAAATAGGAAAAAAATAAAATAAAAATAAAAATAAAGGGGAATAAAAAATAAAATAAAGTACAAATTGTCATACATACAAATTTTTATAAAGTACAATACCAACTGAAAGACAAAGAAGTACGACTATCGGTTATAGCAGTAGAGGGTGATGGGAACGCTCGAGAAAACGTCTACATTTGTAAGCTACAAAAAGAAAGAAAAATATGAATAAAATAAATAGACGTGATTCTTTTTTTTTTCATAGGGGTTATATAATTGGTCGTGGCATGCCGTACATAAGTAAATAATTTGACTGTTGGCTTTTTGAAAGCAATAAAAATTACAAGACATAAAATTGACTTGGGCTCAAAAAGAACACCGCGTTAGATGACTAATAAGTCATATATTCATTATATATATTATTCATTATATATATATATATATATATATATATATATATGAGTTGCCGAAAATTACATATCCCAGTACACTTCACCAAATCAATATTTCAATGAGTAAACATTAAAATTATTTTTTGGGGAATTGGACTTGACCGCAAACATTTTAACAACCCCTCACTTATATCTATATTTCTCTCTCTCTCCCCCCGCTCTCTCTCCCCCTCTCTCTCCCCCTCTCTCTCCCCCTCTCTCTCCCCCTCTCTCTATCTCTCTCTCTCTATATATATATATATATGTACACACACACACATACATATATGTATATACGAGGGTAAGTCAAACCCACAAATTATGCGCACTTTCGCCATAACATTTCTGTGTTAAGAGTGCGAATAATCTTTGACATTTCCCTCGTATATATATATATATATATATATATATATATATATATATATATATGTGTGTGTGTGTGTGTGTGTGTGTGTATTTCAATTATTCCCGTTTACTAGAGGTCAGATATGCCTGTTGCAGACGCTTGCTCCGACATATATATGTTCCTTCAACATTCGCAGGGTCAATCTGTGGTTTATACTTAAATTAAGCGGGGAGCACTTTAGTTGTAGTTTCCGTAAGAGCAAACAACCTGGCGTGTGTTTCGAAGTTCAACCAAAAGCCAGCAGGCTCACAACCTCGGTCACGGTGACGTGTCCTTTTGTGCTAGCATGCATATACATATAAAAGTTACGTATTTATATATAAATATCCACATGCATATATATGCATTGTATTTAAGTATATATATATATATATATATATATATATATATATATATATATATATATATATATATATATATATATATATAAGATTCATTTGTGTACACTTATGGATACATTAAGGAAAAAGAATTGATATATATGATTTATATGTATATGTGTTTATGTATGTGTACGTATATATAGTATATTTACATGAGTGTGTGTATACACATATGAACAATTATTCCAATATTTATTTATATATATGATTTTTATAAATGATTACACACATGTATTTATATATATCTATACTGATATATATATATAGTTATGTATATACTTATATACTAAAGTTCATTTATATATATATATATATATATATATATATATATATATATATATAGATATATATATAGATATATATATATAAGTTTACAAACTTAAAATGATATTTATATCTGATTGATGTACGTCTATTTATGTTCATGTATGTATAGATATACACATTTTGCGTATATATACATATATATATATATAAATATATATATATATATATATATATATATATATATATATATATATATATATATATATGTATGTATGCGTGTGTGCGCGCATGTATATGCGAATGCATATAAAATAACTCACTTGTAAGATTATGGACGTAAATTTACTGTAGATGAGCTACTTATTAAAGCGCTTTCCATAAATTTTCGTTTTAGTAAAATAAATAAATAAATTCAAATAAGTAATTTCACAGTCTCTTTTCCTTTGTGTGTTTTTATAGTAGCGTCAGCGTAAGCATCAATTTAATCCCAATAATCTCTAAAAGACGAAACGCGTCACCCGAAAACTGGGACGAAATTCGAAGACTTTTTTCCATTTTGTCATATATATATATATATATATATATATATATATATATATATATATACATGCATACATATATATATAACAGAAAAAATATATATAGAATGATAAAATAGGGAACAAATAAGAAACGTTTATAAATTTAACATGCTTCATTTTTATTTAAATTTCATCAGCAAGGGAAATATTTCATTTTCTGATGAAGCTTAAACAAAAACGAAACATGTAAATTTATAAACGTTTCCTATTTGTTCTCTATTTTATCATTCTGTCGGATTCTAATCCATATTTGATCCCAATATATATATATATATATATATATATATATATATATATATATATATATATATATATATATATATATATATATATATATATATATGTGTGTATGTAAAAGTTGACACTGTCGTCGCTGGTACTTGATCTCAATTTGACTTTTTTATTTACATGCGCACTACCCCTGATATTGGGCACTTTAACCCATAAATATAGCTTACCTTAAAATATATATTTTTATCATTATATATATTATACACGTATGATATATGTCACCAATTTGAATTTGTCCGTCCTTTTTCCTTCTATGATTCATTCGACAAATAATAATATTGCCAAAGACATGACTGTGCAGAAACGTCTTCCTTTCTTTTTATGTGCCGTGTCCTTTCAGGACGTAGGCAATCATGAATCTCCCCTTCCCCCTATCCCTTGTAGCTCTCAATAAATTTTGTGCCTCTACCAACTGCCCCAGACCACGTTCTGCCATCCGCTTGCTTAAGCCCGCCAGGTATGTCATGCGTTGTTTTTCGTTGTCTCTTTTTTTCCCTCTATTCTACCTGTGAATATCAGATTCTCCAAGCCCTCCTTTCTCATCGTGTGGCGGAAACGTCACTAGATTTAATTTAATGATTCAGGAAATCAGACATAGTAAACTGGGAAATATGTGATAGCATTTAGTAATTGTGACTGTATCGCCAAATCAGGAAGTCCCCTTACAAACCAGTGAAAAAAAAATTAAACTCATCTTAGCATCTACAAAAATATTCAAGTTAATATCCTCACTGCGTACAATTCCAGAGCAAGGATTAGGGGTAAGAAAAAAAAATCCTCAGTCCAGGAAGGTGTTTATGTTTTTAAGGAAACCTGCTGAAAATTGATCCTCGGCAAACATGAACATGTTTTAAGTGAAAGTCCTGTGGAGTAATGGATAGCGTCTCTGATTGAGGAATCGGAGAGACGAGTTCGAATTCCAGTCGAATCCATTATACCCTTGGGAAAGGTATGAATCCTCTTCTTATTCTCCCAGATATGGGTAAATAGCAGGACAGACCGGGTTCTATAGCCTTGGATGGCATCTGGTCTGTCATGTATCGTCAGTCATGTATCGAAAGCGTGTATCACGCATGGCACATAACTGACTGGCTGATATAAATAATAATAATTATAATAAAACTGTTGCAAGTATGTGGTATTTAAACGCAACCACTATCCCAATAATAGTAGGTGCACTAGGAGTAATAAAAATATTGACACACACATTAAGAAAATCAAAGGAAACCGATCAGTGTCAGAGGTACCAAAGATTGTAGTCATGAGCACCTCTCATATACTCAGAAAAAACTATCTTAATGTAATGTCCTCAATAACTTGAGAAAAAGTTCCTTTACCTCAGGTCTCAGATAAAAGACTTGGAAAAGAGTTGCATCAAACAGCAAATCAGAGAAACTAACAATAATAATAATAATAATAATAATAGATGCCTTGTTGCACTACCAGGTATGGATCTCATGGCTCCTAATCATAATTGGTTTGGTTGATTTTGTTTAGCGGCATATCAACATCTATGGGTTATTTAATGCCAAAATCTAAATATTTTGAACAAAAGTGTATCCATTCAACTAAATATATTTTGAACGCAATTGTATGCTTTCAACTACAGATAAAATGTGCTGTTGGTCATTTTACCATAAATAGGTATTTTTATACTTTCATAATGTTTTTCTTTGTTTGGAGGTTCACTATTTGCCCATAGCTCGGACACTAAAAAGTGCTACCACCCTGGCTGAGAGTAGACCTTGGAACAACAGCATTAGAAGTGATTCCAGGCTCCTCAAAACCTTCAATATCCCGATCAGAGGCCTTGCTGCAGGATGTATTTTATCGTCATACCCAGGACTCTGATCTTAATTGCTTGAAGGTATTAATTTTTCCATGTTGTGTGTTGGTGAATTAAGATGGCGTTTAGTAAATATCTGTTTCTGTAACACAAAACTGCTTGTCATTTGCCTTGCCTTCATCAGTTGTGTATGTCCCCTATGGTTTGACGCACTGTGTATCTCTGTTCACGAGCGGGAATAGTGGGAGAGCATAATGATCGCGTATCGAGAGAATTATTATTTTTTAAGTGTGTAGGAGGAATCAACCAAGGCGACTTGGGAGTTACAACTGGATATTTAATAAGGCTCTCAACCGGAGACCGTCTGGGCGAACAGCGGTTGAGAGCGAATATTTGTACCCCAGCGTTACTTTGCTGGTGTGTTGCTCGCTCTTGCTCTCTCTTTCTCTCTTAAACTATTGGCCAAAAGTTTGGGAACACTCTCTGGATTTCGAAGAATCGCTTAAAAATTGAAGGTTGCGTGCTTTTACAAAACTAATTTACTACCCCACTAGATACTAGATGGACTTGGTCTCCTTGAAGCGTTTTAACATACATTTAATAATAATAATAATAATAATAATAATAATAATAATAATAATAGGCAAAATGATGGACGTAAATCTTCCAATATTTTTCAACAGTGAAGAGAAGAGCGTGATTTTAAGAAAAGAAAAAGAAAAACCCTCAGTGTTTGACAATGTTAAACAATCTTCAAAAATTTAAATACAACGTCCTAAATCTTGTTCTTTTATTGTACTTTCTCCTCATTAAAGTCTTCTTATTCTCTTTCACTCCCAGTAAACCCCTTGTTTCTTAATGACATTATCGCCTTGCTTGGGGTGAAATAATAAAAGAAACAAAAACTAAAAACAAATCATCGGTTTTGCAAAAAGTAAAAATATTTATGTTGGACTCTGAAAAATATTGTTCGGAATTATTCTTGTTGCAGTTAAAGTTATAGGAATAATAATAATAATAATAATAATAATAATAATAATGATGATGATGATGATGATAGATTAACGGGATGAGAGGAATGAAGACTGAGACGGTACCAATAATAATCGGAGCACTGGACCTCGTGAGAAAAGGAATGGACAATTTTACTAACAGTGTCCCAGGTAACATCAACATACAATTTGCCCAGAAAATCGCTCTAGTAGAAACATCGCATATACTAAGAAAAGTGCTATCAATGAAATGATACTTCTCTTATAGGGCCTAAGGACCATAATTTGAACCCAGCTGTACAGGATAGAAAGCAGGAACCATAACATAGACAAATAATAACAATAGTAATAATGATAATAATAATGATAAGCAAAATGATTGACGTAACTCTTCCAATATTTTTCGACGCTTAATAGAAGAGAGCGGTTTAAGAAAAGAAAAAGAAAAGAAAAAACACAGTGTTTGACATTTATATAAAGACTGTCTTCTTCAAGTTATGTTTTTTTTATTTATATATTTTTATACTTGAAAGTTTTTAAAAATATAACTTGAAGAAGACAGACATACTGTCGAAGTATTGTTTAACATTATCAAAAAATGTGTTTTAATCTTTTCTTTATTTTTTCTTAAATCACGCCCTTCTCTTCGGTATTAATAATAATAATAATAATAACGTAATTAACCCATTTCTGCATAAATCTTTCTGAAGATGTTTGCTTCTTTTTGCCTAATCTATCTTGCTGGCTAATGATAACCTGAGAGCTGGCAGATTTTAAATTTTAAGTAACCGCCTAACTAGAAACAAATTGACGCCATGCACTAATCGGTTAAATAGTTTCAGCATCCGGACTTAGTTGGAATTAATTAAATCAAAGAAGGTATGAAACTTATTAATTATTAAATGAAGAGGGTAACCTCACCAAACTTTTGGCCTATAGTGTAACAATAATAAAAATAATAATAGAAGGAGAATCGAGATTATCCAGTAACAATCACTACCGCAAACAGACCCGACTACTAAAGATAGTGTTGGAGAAATAGTAAGATTTGTTTTCACTTGATACATACTTGGTACGGAGTGTCGCAACAAGCGGCGGACTTTTTGATATCAGGGGTTTATTAACAATGCATTAAGAAGGATATTACTGGTTTTGATGTTGTAGGATAAATCTCCTCGGTTGATTGCCAGCCAAATCAGTTATGTTTTTTGCCTATAGCTTTATTTAAAAAAAAAAATAATTACACCTCAAGCAAGGTGGGAATGGGTGAAAGTGAGAGAAAAGAACGAGTATAGGGAGGATTGAGGAAAAAAGGTGAACGGCGTTCAAGACAATAAAAGATGACGATTGACGTTGCATTTAAAAGATTGTAGTTATCAGGAAAGCAAGTAAACGGAAGGCGGAAAGTGCGAGAAAAGAAACTGTTGAAGTAGAAGTAGCGGTTGCATTTAGCTATTTTAACAGTAAACGGGTGGGACCTAGATGCCAATCTAGTAGCACGCTTAAATTCCTGTAGTCGGGGCACCAGGGAATAAAGCTCGTC
>OZ038477.1:115790201-115800201 GCA_964036315.1 Acanthosepion esculentum | reverse complement strand
ATATATATATATATATATATATATATATATATATATATATACACACACACATATATATATATAAACACACATATATGTATATATATATATAAACACACATATATGTATATATATATATACACACACACACACATATATATATATAAACACACATATATGTATATATAAACACACACACACATATAAACACACATATATGTATATATATATAAACACACACACATATATATATAAACACACACACATATATATGCACACACACACACACATATATATATAAGCACACACACACACACACATATATATAAACACACACACATATATATATATATATAAACACACACATATATATATATAAACACACACACACACATATTGACAGAATCGGCAAAGAAAATGTATACATACTTCATGAAAAACTTTTCTTTCATAGTTTTATTAATTTGCAATAACACTGCTTTTAATGAGAGACCCTAATGGATGATGTGCATCGCCGAAAACCAACTCCATTGGCGGCGCGGAGATAAGAATTTGAAAATGCATGTGCAGCAATCCCACTAGACACTTTGGCCAACATTGCCCAAACATTATTTCGCCTTACTAATAAATGTCTGGAAGCTAAAGGCTACCGTCTCTCTGTATATATATATATATATATATATATATATATATATATATATATATATATATATATATATATACCCAAGTTTAGGATTGGTATATACGGAGTGAAATCCAATAACCAACAATTAATATTCTTTAAAGAGTGCTCAATACAGAGTAGAGCAGATATAATTATTTATTTGAATATTACAACATAAATATGTTATAAAATCACGACAAAAGTAGCCATATATATATATATATATATATATATATATATATATATATATATATATATATATATATATATATATTCACGCAGTTTTTCTCATAAACTAGTTGCATTGAATATGACCGACAAGGAGAAATTGGCCAATTTCTGTATTAAGCTTACTGATCTTCTTACCATAATTTTTATTTCTGGTTCGGCTACAGAGGTTCTTAACGAGTCTCAAAAGAGAGATTTCAGGGTTTCAGGTAGAGGAAGAAAATCTTTTATTTTTTTTTATTTGTTGAATTACAATATCCTAACATTCTATTGAACTTTTTCATTATTGAAGTATGCTTCAGTTTCTTTATTTAATAACTAGTTATGAATTCAAACAAATTACTCTACATGTATTCAAGTTTAAAACTGAACATTTTCTATTGCTGTTAAATTTGTAAAACACCTCTATAAAAATCCTTTATAAAAAATAATCCATGTAAAGGTACTGATATGGAAAAGAATGAAGATGTTCAATAATATATACATACTATTTGAAATACAACTTTGGAGTCGGACAATCTTGGAAAGTTGTGCGAATGAAATTCCGACTTATGGTGAAAAAGGTGAATGGCGCAAAAAAGGTTGAGAATCACTGTGTTAAGCCAGGAAAATTTGGTTTGGGGAATTTGAAATCTCAGCATTTTAAAAACATGAACATTTAGACATAGAATTGCTATTACTGTTGAAGCAGACGATTTTTAAATTAAATCCTCAAAGGTTAAAAGCCTTGATGGAAGTTAATAAGGCAATATCTTTTTAACTCTTTTTAAACACATATTTTTGATAGTGACTAGAGAAGGGTTGAAACCTTTTGAACCGGATACCATGAACAATTCTTAATCTCTCTTGAAGCTTAAACAAATATTCTTGTAAAGAAACAAGAAGAATTATTACAAAAAATATTAAAACTCTACATGTGTGCCTTATTCAGCACACACACACACACACACTTGTTAAAAGGGTGTATCTATCTCTTTCTATCTCTTTCTATCTCTTTCTGTCTTTCTATATAATAAAATAACAATGCAGACTATCAATACTATCAATTAATATATGCAACATTATATAATTTAAGGTATGTCAAATGTGACAGAATCTTTTTATAAGCTACTTTCTCTTAGACGATAGCGATAGTTATTATTAAATTAGATAAAAGAACAGTCAATACTTATCGAAGGCTGACTCATAGTTTCGTAACCTTTTCAAACATCATTCAGGACTCTCGACATGAAAATAGTATATTATATAATAACGTTCAATACTTATATTCGATATTATATATAATTTAATAAAGTTACTTCACTGTATTGTGCTAGACAATTTTTTCGTCCGAATCTATCTTACAACTTTATAAGTCTACTGTTCGTTCATGCCTTGAATATTGCTGTCACCTTGCTCCTGCTTGATAAAACACAAAGAAGACTCTGCAATATTATTGGTCCTGACCTGGCATCTCGGCTTTAGTCACGTTCACACCGCCGTAATGCAGCTTCTCTGTGCCTTTTCTATAAATAGTTTCAAGGTAGTTATTCCCGATTAACTTTGCTATATGGTACCTAGGTTTTATGAATTTAAGCGTAGTACTAGATTGGCTGTAAAGTCTCATCATTTTACAGTTGAAATGGCTAGATGTAACCGGAAGTTCTATGCTAACAGTTTCTTCTCTCGCTCTCCCTCTCTCTTGTGAAACACTCTTCCGGCTTTTTGCCTTCCAGTCAAATTTGATCTGCAACAAATTAAATGCAATGTCTTCTGTCTTCTTGGTTCCTCTTCTTTTTATTGCTTCCGCTCCTTGTTAAAGTTTTTTCTTTTTGTTATATTCTTTCACACTCGGTAAGACCCTGCGTCTTAGTGTTTTTATTGCCTTGCCTAGGGTGAAAGGATTATATATATATATATATATATATATATATATATATATATATATGATTAAATGATGAAAAATTAGAATTCATTTTCTTTTTTCAAAGACCAAAGACCATCCATTACCCACCTTTATATAATACCATAGTACGTTGTAATTTAGGTTATAAGCTCCCATGTTTACGCATATAAATAAATCCTTGGGTACCATAAAATCCGCCCATGTTTTATTAGAAGCAATATATTGTGTGATTTTGGTAAAACTTTGCTAGTTATTTTGTTCCTTTCGAGGTACTCTATTAGTACGGCCTTATGCTAAAGCTGATGACATCTAGAACTCATCGTGTCAGTTCATGGTACTTATACTTTATTAATAGCCCATATTTTACTAATGCCAGGCTAATTTTTTTTTCCATTGATGACTTGGAATTTAAAAATAATTTCGTTAATATTTTGGGATGTAAATGAAATGTAAATCTCAAGATAATCCCTGAAATACTGGAAATTTTTTTTATAAAAGTATTATTTAGTGTTGGTTCGTGAATTTGGTGACATAGAAATTGTGATTTCAGTACCTGAGCCGAGTAGTTCGGGTTTAGATTGAGTGGCAACAGGGCGAGCAATAACAACAATACTTAATAAGACCAAGAAGAGGTATCTCGAGACACGGGCATTGGAACGAGTACTATCTACCTTAAATTAGATTAAATTAAGGTTAAGTTCAAAATTCCATGAAGGTTTAATTAGATCGGCACACAACTGAAGAAGTCCGGAGAGCACAACGGCCGAATTGAGATGAGGACATTAGTATGAATGTAAATAATTTTAAAAATAATAGTAATACTATAGCTCACATTACGAAGAACTTTATCTATGTAAAACGTGTGTACTCTTAGTTTTATTTTTACAAAGAGGATCAGTGGAAGATGTCATGAAGACATTTCTGACCTAGGGTCTCTGGTTAGGACCCGGAATGAAATGTGTATACTAGAGAAATACAAGAAAATAATAATAATAATAATAATAATAATAATATGAAGACAGCAATAATTCCAGTTGTGGTTGAAGCCCTTTGTTTGATTCGAAAAGCTTCTGATAGACTAATTAAACGGAACTCTTATAACCCATGCCTTAAAGAAATATAAAAAATATTCTCACAAGTACAGCTCACACATTACAAAGGGCTTTATCAATGTAAAATGTGTGTGCTATTAGGTTGGTTTATTTTTATGTTTTTCTTTTTTTTTTAAATGATCAGTGATGCCATTTCTGACCTTAGGTCTCTGGTTGGGACCCGGAATTAAATAAGTACACAACACAAATCAAAAGAAACAACAACAATAATAATAAAATTGCGCTTTCGCAAAATTAGGAAAAAACAGTCGACTAGTGTATTTCTAGAGGATAAAGAGTTTAAGGTGGGCTGTACTTTTTTTTTTGTAATTCAAGTGCTCAATATTAACAGATAGAACATTAATAGCAATTTTTGTTTTAGCCTTTTATTTACCGCCCACGATTCTGAAACTCTTTTCATTTCTATGGACACAGCAATAACGTTGCATTTACTGAACATCATAAAAACAGCACTTTAAATAATATCTCATCCCATTTCAAGGAAACCGATGGCCTAAAGCTGGCAATAAAACTCTGAAACTTGTAGATCAATAACCAATATATATATATATATATATATATATATATATATATATATATATATATATATATATATATATGTGTGTGTGTGTGTGTGTGTGTGTGTGTGTGGTTGAATAATATCGAAAAGTTCTGTCTATTCTATCAAAGTTTTTATTAGTATTTTAAAAATTTCTGAATTAGTTATTTTATATTATCGGTAAATTTGCCCAAATTCACATTTATTTTTATTTTATGTTTTTTCGAATGTTGCTACATTAGTTGTCAAGGATAGTGTTTTGTGTATATTTACACAAATGCTTTTGTTTAATTCCGGCATTCTCATGTTTGCCTGAAACAGATAAAAAAATAATAAAAAATTTTAAAAATTGATAGACAAAACTTGTCCATATTATTCAACCAAACTTGTTTGAAAGAATTATGACTGCCGAAATACAACTTCATATATATATATATATATATATATATATATATATATATATATATATATATATATATGGTTGAAGTAGTCTCTTACTTACCACTGGTGCTAGTGTTGGTATACGAGCCCACATGAAAAAAAAGATTTTGAATGGTGATTTCCTTGGCAGGCAGGCTCATCTCATGTTGATGTTTTGTGCAATAGGACTTTTCTACTTCACTTCTCACCCATTATGGATCTGTGCCAGACAAATGTAACCTATTGGAATTCTTGGTGTTTTACATAGGTATATAAGCTAGCAATTGGTGTTCAAGCACAATTACAATTTAAGGCTTTATTATCGTCAAGGCAGGCAGGTCTTCCCTACTTGTAAGACTGACGCGTCCCAATCTTTTCTATCCACTTCATTCTATTTAGCCCTATGCCATACTAGACTAAGCTTAGTAAATCCAGTAATAATGCAAATTTTATCTTTTAAATTAAAAAAAGTATCGTCTCAGTTTTTAAAAAAATGGCGTTTTTTTTACTCGAGTGTGTTTGCAATGCGGAGCATCCTTAAGCTCTTAGATATTTAGTTTGGGTTCGATATTGGAATCATTGGGATAAATTGCAAGCGTTTCAATATGATTGTTGATCTTTATTTTGCTTATTCTTAGGGAGTCTGGGGTATGGTTAGTGGATATGCCCTTCTTGAATGTTTCTAAAATCACGCCCACTAACACATGGAAGCGTAAATTGAAGCAGAGAAAAAACACCAGGTATTTCTCACCATCGGTTTACCGTCGATGTTCATTGGCAATGACTTCTCGGGTTGCAACCTTTTCGACTCAGGGTGAGAAATTCGCAAAATCAACTTTACTGAATGATCAAAGGCAATTTAACGACTTGCAGGTCTGTCACAACAGAACCGAACCAATGAAGACCACCTGATGAGGTTTTAGCTTGTATAGTAGAAATCTGTTTCAATTTGCATTAGAGACTGTCCTTGGAAATATAAATTTCTTGATATAATTCGATCTTTTCAGTTGGAAATTCAATCAGGATCAAAGTAATATCGTTATAATTTGATGTCGATATCTTGGAATTTACAAGTACTCGAAAGACTACATTAAAAAGAGATTGACGTTGCGTGAAAGGAAATTTACGTTATTGCGAGCAATCGTATGAGAAAGTGACTAAGCTAACAAATTGCTGAAAGCCGCATCAAACTGTAATCCGTTTCTTTTTTTTTTAAGCTTATCACCCCAAGCAAGGCTGGAAGCCACTAGCACGCAAGGGGTTACAGAAGGTTTGGAGGAAGAGCAGATAGGACTGGTAAAGGAGAGGATGTGGAGAAAGATAGTGGATCGATCAAGGCAAGGGGGTTACAGAAGATTTGGAGCGAGAGCAGATAGGAATGAAAGGTGAAAGGATGTGGAGAAGGGAAGTGGATAGATCAAGGCAACTGGAGATGTCGATTGACGTTACACTTAAATAGTTGGAGATTGTATTTGTCGTGGAAACAGGAATAAGGAAGGGAGTTCCACAGGCGAGATGTGCGAGACATGAAGCTATTGGAGTAGAAGAGACGTCTACATCTAACAGTTTCAACGGTGAAGGGGTGGGAACGGGATGCCAGCCTCGTAGGACGTTTAAATTCATGAGGCCTAGGAACCATCGAAAGCAGCTCATCGGAGCAATTTTTACTTAAATAGTTTCACTGACTCCCTAAAAGTATATTGTAAAAAACGCAAACATTTAATTATATGACAGATTGCCCCGCGTGCATATCAGCATTACTCTTTAATTCTTTTTCTTGCTCCATGAGCCGTGGCCCTTTAGGACGTTGACGATTATGACTCTCTACAATTACCCTGTCCTTAATAAATATCGTATTTTTGTTATCTCTTCTAAAGTTGGTCTGCTATCCATTTATACAAGCTCGTTAGGAGAATAGGGTTTAGGAGAGATAATAAAAATACGATATTTATTAAGAGCTGCAAGGAACATGAAATTGTGGAGAGCCATGATATCCAACGTCCTGAAGGGACACGGCACATAGAAGAAATTGTAAAATAAAGTATATAATTGATTTCCTCGACAAAAAATATTATCCGTTTGAAGAAGACCTTTCGAAGTACTAACCTCGTAACGTTTGTTTTTCATTTTTTCTTTCAATTACCGACAGTTAGCTTGATATATAAAGTTTTATATTTTATCACTATATATATATATATATATATATATATATATATATATATATCCGAGTATGTTCATATCTATCTATCTATCTGTCTGTTATAAAGACAAAACGTAAAAGAACTTTGCTTGAGTTTGAGCGTCATTTTAATAAAAAATACGGAATGTAAATATATATTTATTCATACATTATATTTATATATATATATTCAAACATATGTATATACACATTCATACATATGTATGTATGTGTATATATATATATATATTCATACATAAGTATATATATATTCATACATATGTATATATATAGGGTGACACAAAAAACGGGAATTTTTGAAGTGCCTGTTGCCAGACATGAGCAAGTGGCAACACTGCGAGACAGTGACCTTGAGCAAGTAAACATTTAGCCATTTCAGTAACGGCAATGAAATTCACAGTATCCCAGCTGAGATGTTGCAGCAGTCAATGAGGAATCTCAACAGCATATTTCAAGAATGCATTCGTACAGGAGGACGCCATCTACAGGACGCAATTTAAAGAAAAATGAAAATTCCATCATTGTTTCTTAAATGGCATGTTTTAATGTTTCAATTACTATGAATTAAATATTTTTCTTCCATCACTCTTGGTTTTATTGGATTGTTAAATAGTTCCCGTTTTTTTTGGTCACCCTATTCATACATATTTATATATATATATATTCATACATATGTATATAAATATATTCATACATATATATATTCATACACACACACATATATATATATATATGTGTGTGTGTATATATCTTTCAAACATGTTATTATTTTTTTTATTGATTAATTTTTCCAAATTTCCGGATTAATTGTTTTAAATTTACCATTGTTATTAACATCTACAAAACATCGAGCAAATGAATTCTATTTTTAATGGTGAATTGAAAACTGAATTGTAGAACTGAGTTAATTTCAAATGTTTCTTTCAGGGTTTTTATTTCATCATTGTTTTCCGTTAATATGAAAATGTCGTCATTATACCTGGAATATAGTGAGGGTGTGTTGAAATAATTAAAGACACTGTTTTCTACATTATTCATGTAGAAAGTAGATAAACTAGGGCCCAGTGGCGAGCCCATCGCTATGCCGTTATAAATGGCTTCAAGAAAAAAAAAAGAAAGCAAAAACTACTAGTCATTGGTGCATACAATATACACTAACTCTACAATATTCGTCTAATTCTCAGTGTGACATTCTTTAATTAACAGCTTTTAAATATTACTAGATAAAACATTATAGATTATTATTGTTGTTAGGATCTTTCACTGTTAATTCTTTTAGATTTTTCTATTGCTTTTTTCACACTTTCAGGGTCATTTTATAATAATAATAATAATATATATATATATATATATATATATATATATATATGAAGAAATATAGTTTTAAAATATATTTATGGGATAAAGTGCTTAATATCAAAGGTAGAGCGTATGTAAATATAAAAATGAACAGCATTCAGAGGCGACAGACTGTTTCATGCTAGACACAATCATCAGACCAGGTGTTCGATGTTCCATTTTATATATATATATATATATATATATATATATATATATATATATATATATGGGTGCAGTTGCATGTTTCTATGAGTTTATTAAGTTTAAGTTTATTAATATATGTGTGAATTGAAATACTTGTTTGAAGACATGCCTTTGCATTTTGTTGATATCAATCATTTTCGGCGCTTTCAATCATTCTTTCATCTTTCTTCAAACAGTTACATCGGTAAGTCCACAGCCGCGTGATTTAAAATTACCCTTTATTATACGAAAGTATTATTTATTTTTTCAACATAATTAACTTCCTTATCGATGCACTTAATTCAATGGTTATATTAATAACTTTGCTCGAATATGATATAAAAATTTCAGGTCTATAAATTTTCTTACCCGCCTTTGCGCGTTCACACACACACATATATATATATACATACATACATACATTGTGTGACAGAAATAATAACTCCCAAATAATGGTAAGACATTAAGAGGTATATGTAGGAACTATTTCTAAAATAGCCTATATATATATATATATATATATATATATATATATATATATATATATATATATATATATATATATATATATATACACACACACACACATACCGGGTGTAACAGCAAAATTGTCCAAATCGTGTAACACGAAAAATTTTCCAATTGTTAGATTAGGCTTTGAACCGTTGTATCTTAGAAATGATTAAAGATATGTTACTGAAATTCTTCAAGGTTTTTTTTTTATAAAACTATTGGACTCTACTTTGAACAATAAGAATGTATTTAGCTCTAAGTTGAAATGATGATCCTTCTTGTTGT
This sequence comes from Acanthosepion esculentum, assembly GCA_964036315.1. Classification (NCBI taxonomy): domain Eukaryota; kingdom Metazoa; phylum Mollusca; class Cephalopoda; order Sepiida; family Sepiidae; genus Acanthosepion; species Acanthosepion esculentum. The sequence continues at coordinate 115,790,853 of OZ038477.1, read as the reverse complement.
GTCATGCTGATCCATTTATCTTCTCTACTCTTCCCTCTCTTGATGGTTCTTGAATGGACTTTGAAGATAGAAGCCAGATTATGAATGTTGGTACCATTGTACTTGTATTTAAAATACGAGTATCCGCTACAATAAAGTTTGAGATAATATATATATATATATATATATATAATTGCGTTAACCAGATATTTCATTAACCGCCAGTTTCTACTAAGTACCTGAAGATTGTGTTGTGCATGAATCTCCAAGTCGTAAAACCGGTGAAGAATATATATATATATATATATATATATATATATATATATGTAACGTAAATCATTCAAACGAAAAACAAATACTGAAGCTAATTATATGGCGAGAATTCTCGCCATATAATTAGCTTCAGTATTTGTTTTTCGTTTGAATGATTTACGTTACATAAATTGTATACGCACTACAAAACCGATATATATATATATGTGTGTGTGTGTGTGTGTGTGTGTGTCTGCGTGTGTTGATATAATAGGAAAGAACCAAAGTTCTTTAGTATTTATGCTTTTATTTTTTTACAACTGTGCTCGATAGAGAAGTAGAGCTTAAAATATGCTTCCATCGCGACACAGAAATTTCTATGTTTCGAAACTTGACTCAAGTCCTAAAGTTTAATTTCAAT
>OZ038477.1:115755201-115785201 GCA_964036315.1 Acanthosepion esculentum | reverse complement strand
AAAACAACACAAAAATAAAATACATCTAAAACATCAAGATCTATCTATCTATCTATTTCTTTTGTCCTATCTATGTTTATCTTTCAATATATCTACATGTATCTATTTGTTTCTGGGAATCTCTGCGTGGTGTAATGATTAGCTAGCTTGTCTCGTTAAGAGTTACGAATGGAAAGCGAGTTGGATCCTCACTGGATGCCACATACTTTCGGCCTTTTGCCACATATAAGCTACAATTAGAAAATCATTATCTATCTGTTTCTTTCTTTCTTCTTTCTGTCAATGTATCTGTTTGTTTCTATCTATAAATGTATCTATCTGTTTCTGTCTAATTATTATGTACAGTTGCGGCCAAGATGTTCAGAACGGCATTGTTTTCGTCAGAAAAGTAGGTATAAGTTTTTATCAAAGTTGTTTTATATTCTATAATTTTCACAGACAATAAATACGATATTGTTATTGTCTGAGATTTTGGTGTAATTTGAGAGGATAATACAAAAGATGTGGATGATTTAATGATTTACTGCAAAACCCATGGTGGCCAAAATGATCAGAACGGTTGAAAAAATAACAACTTTCTTTCTATGATTAGTTAAATTAGTCCCATGACCAACTGACTTTGGATTCAGAGTTGTCATTTTCTTTGACTGGTTAACAAAACTCATTTTTTCCTGCTATTAAATCATATCTTAGAGGAGGAGAGATGGATTCATTAATTTCCAAAGGTATTTGTTTGAAAGCGAATGCAGGGTCTCGAAAGTTTTTTTTATTTAATTTTCACCTAATATAAGACTGAAGAGCAACATAAGGTAGAAGGTTACGGAATGAGGTTGTTTTATGTGAGAAGATGTGCAGATAACTAGACTTGAAGAAGTTAAGATTGTAGTGACCTGGGAAGTTTTCCCTATGCAGTCTGTTACACAAAGTAGCTATTCTCAATTAATCAAACTCTTCGCAAACAACAGTTCGTAAACACTTTTGCTAGCAAGAAACCAACACACATCATATACCCCCAGAATTATTATCAGCCGAGTGCTCCTGGAATCTGTTTTATGTCAGTCGCACATGATGGGATGTTGCGTTACTTTGCTGGAACAAACTACTGATATCGAAAAACATGGCCAGTTAGGAAGTGAAGAAAAATCGGTTGCATCAAATATTTGTATATGTCACGTATCTCAAAACAGACTCCAAGTTCACTAATGATTCATGCGAACTCAACCTTAAACACACCTTAAACCATTACAGACACATCGTGAACTTGCACAATATTCTGCTCATAAGCAGAATCTATAATCTCATGTAATCTCCTCCGCACACGAAATCAACCGTCTGCTCAAAAGACGGTGACAGTTTTACATCGTACAATAGTAATCTTCTTTGGCCCAGTTAAAGTTCAGCAACCGATATTATGATATCAATAATCGTTAACCTTGTTTGTTGACGGATACGAAACTACAGGCATCTGTGTACGCTAATAATTTGCGCGCCACCAGCGTTGAATTGGTTATGTGATTTCATGCAACGATTCTGTTCGTTGGTTGACCATCATTTTTGCCAGTCGCGAGGGTTTCATTATTTCATCTCTTGTGAGCGCCGACGGATTTTAAACACCGATGATCGCTGTCCGGCATTCACTTGCTACTATTGCCTAAGAAAAAAAGAACAAACTTATAGCAGTTGCTATTTCGGACTTAGAGTACTCCGTCTTTTTGTCTACAATAACCAACCCCAGATAAATGGCATTAACTTCTATCTAAGTCCCATGCGTTCCCCAGTACCACTGTCGTAGTTACGCTACTTCTTTACTTATTATGTCAAATATACTTCACCAAGCTGAATATATTATTGCAAGTGAAAGAAGAATGAAATAATTCAGTGTATTGCTGTTTGTAATGTTGGTCACTTCAGCTTAATTTATTGTGGATTGTTTTCTTAATTGCAATTAGTCACGGACTGAATATGTGAGCAAGGACGAAATTTGAGAAAAAAATGGAAGCAAAAAGGACACATACGTAGCACGAGAAAGAGACAGTTGAAATTTATAGGATATATAATAAGGAAAGAGGACTTGGAAAATTTGACACTCAGAGGACATATTGAAGACAATAGAGAAAGAGGAAAACAGCGCATAACATATGTAAATGGTTGGCAGAGGAGATATAACAAAACGACAAACTTTACTAAGGGATACAAAGAACAGGGAGTTGTGCGGTGCCGGATTCGCCTACGCCCTGAAAGGACATGGCACATAGAAGAAGAAGAATATCAATAAGTATGGTGGAGTAATGGATAGCGGCTCGGATTGAGGAATCGGAGAGCCGAGTTCGAATTCCAGTTGAATCCATTACATTCACTTACGTGCTAATACACTTGGGAAAAGTATGAATCTTCTTCTTCTCCACCATCAGCTATGGGTAAATAGCAGGACAAACCGGGTTCTATAGCCTTGGATGGCAACTGGTCTAACGGAGAAAGAAATAGCAACCTACTGCGGGAAAAAAATCTGTCTCGTCAGTCATGTATCGAAAGCATGTATCACGCATGGCACATAACTGACTATTATTATTGATAGTCAGTTATGTGCCATGATTATTATTTATAGAAGAGTACTAAAATATCCCCTGTAAGGATCAAACAAATTGTTTTTATATTTGAAATAATATTCTGTCTGGACTTACCGAGTTTACATGGAGGTACTCGGCATGCTCTTTTCATCATGGGTCGAGGCTTTAGGTTACAGTTTTTCTCGGCAAATAGGTCGGTTTTTCTCCAATGGCACCAATAAAATCGAATCTGATAACTCAAGTCTCCACATTTTCCTCGACACTGCAAAAATAAAAAAAATGGCGTACATAATCACACATGATTATTATATGCTTCGTTGATATCATATAGCCATATATGAAAAATAATAGTGTAAGAGGCCAAAATGAATGCTCATTCTAATTTAACTAATCATCTTTCAATATAACTGTCCATCGAAGCACAGGTAAAAAAAAACCAAAACAAACAAAAAAAATGCCATAGAATTTCTGTTTTTGAAGGAAAAAGAGCTGAAAACATTCATAGGAGGTGGGTGTATGTTTATAGAAAGGCTGAACGAAGTAAAGTAGGGAGATAGGACAATAGAGATAATATCAATCCTAGATAGAAAAGAGAAACTAACCTAAGTGCTGTCAAACCATGAAATGAAGGTCGTCCTAAACGGGTTCTCCTCCAGTTCCTTTCATACGAACGCTGGTGTTCCCCAATTTTATATTCTGGGTCCTACACTGTTTCTGATCTTCATCAACGACCTTCCTGATGTCATCAGTTCCCAAGTAGGTATCTACGCTGACGACACTACTATTTACTCCTGCCTAAATAGTAAATCCAACATCGCTGTCAAAACCAACCTGGCCGTTGGCTCGAAAAGGACCACCAATCTTTGGTTGACTGGGGCAGGAAATGGATTGTAAACTTTAATGCTTCCAAAACGAAACTGCTCTCCTTTACCCACCATAGAGAACCCTCTCTGCCTCCCATCAGAATAGCTGATGCCCAACTCCACGAGGGCGCTTCTTTTGCGCCTGCTTGGTCTCACGCTTTTCACTGACCTGAGGAGAAAAACTACATTGAATCAATAGCTTCATTTACCGCAAGGAAATTTGATTCGCTGTGTCGCGCCAGGGGGGTTTTCTCGTCTGAGTCCATCCTTCAAATATACGAATGAACCATTTGTCCTTACAGTAAATACTGCTGCCATATATGGTCTGGTGCTCCCGCTGTTCATCTCGAGGTCCTCGACAAAATCCAAAAACGTATATGCAATGTGATAGGTCTTGATCTGGCATCTCGTCTATAGCCACTCTCTTACAGACGTACTGTGGCTTGCCTCTGTCTTTTCTACAAGTATTTTCATGGCAACTGCTCTGACGCGCTACTTTCACTTGTTCTCAAACGGCATGCATTTAAGCGTGCTACTAGGTTGGCATATTTTACTGTGGAAACGGTTAAATGTAGCCATCTCTTCTACTCCAACAGCTTCTCATCTCGCACTTCCCGTCAGTGGAACTCCCTTCCACTTACTTGCTTCCCTGCTAGCTATAATCTTCAAATTATTCAAATGTAAATCGACATCTTCTGATGCCTTGGTCCTGATCCACGCTCTTCTCTATATCCTTTCTTCAAAGAACCTCTTTACTCATGGTCTCACTCTCCGTAACCCCTTGCGTGCTAGTGGCACTTCCGCCTTGCTTGGGGGTGATATGCTTAAAAACAAAAAAAGCCCCCATAGTGTTTAGCCATCTTACCAGCAGTTGGTTTGAAGGCCAAAAAAACTGATGCGTTCATTACAGCTGATAAAATAATCACTATTGCAAATCACTTTGGAAAACTTCAGGTGAACCATGGCATTATCTGTGGTTTAATGATTCCTCTATTCAAAGTTCATTATGAAATGGGTTTCCAGAATGGTGACAGGCTCGATGAAGGGGCAAAGAGTGGTTTCTGGATCTGGACAACAGGGACAGCACTCAGTGGACAACGGTTATCCAATGCTGATGAGGCGAAAGAGACAATTTGCACATGGCGAAGAAAGCATTCAAGATACTTTATACGCCATCATTCAAAGTTGCAATACTAGCATTAAGAAGGAAGTAATATTGAGGAGTAGATTTGGAATTCTGAGACATGTGTTCAGTTTGGTATGCTTTGCGTACTTCTACGACTGTTGTAATTAAAGAAGAACAAACATTACTTTTTGAACAACCCTCATACAACGATTGAGAAGGCATCAGCTATATATCTTATGTGAGGAGGAAAGGTCAATTTATGTCAGTAAAAAAAAACAATGCGAAATCGCTTAATCAGACCATAAATATTCTTAAACAAGCATAAAAATTCGTCAGAAGATAATGTGATTTGGTTTTCTCGGACGAGAAAAACTTTGACCAAGATCAGAAATTTAACAGAAAAAAATGACAGATGGTTATGTGCAGACCGTTCTGAAGTTCCAGCGGTTATGCATACATAATTTCCTGCAACTGTCATGGTTTTTGGAGTTGCCAGCAATGAAGGGCATGTGATGCCTTCTCACTTCTTTGCAGAAAGCCTTAGAGTTAACTTTGTCGCTTACATTGAGATCCTGGAAACAATTGTTAAAACGCTGGATAGACTGTATACGCAACGGAAGGTTTTATGTGTTTCAGGAAGACCCTTCACTATTACACAAGGCTCAAGTAACGCAAGGATGGATGGCTGAATGGATGCTTACATAATCCCTAACTCTCCACATCTCAACCCATTGAACTACTACGTGTGGAGCGTTGTTGAGAGAAAGGTCAATGAACATCCTAATAACACCACGGATTATTTGAATTCCGCTATAGCCAGAGTAATGTACAATATGAACCCGGACCATTTAATTCGAGCATTTCGATTTCGATCTCGCATAGAAGCAGTTATTGAAACTGAAGGTGGCTTATTATAAAAAAGATAATGTATCTTGATGCTCATAACATTTTTCAATAATAAAGTTATTGCCATTTATTATATATCTGTTTTCGATAAACATAAGTCTGTCCTTAAATAATTTACGAACCCTGTATGTATATATATATATATATATATATATATATATATATATATATATATATATATATATATATAGACCTCATAATCTGTAATAACCTACAACCACAAAAACTAAATCCTCTATAAAAAAAAAACCAATACAGTGTATCAATTTACATACCCGTTCAAAGATTGTATCTCTGATGCTAATAATAAACCCGCTACATATATTGGTTTTACTACAACCACGCTCTTCCGTAGACTTACCTGTCACATTTCTGATCTTAGTTCTAGAACTTAGTTCTTAGAAAAACATAGCCATGTACATAATATAAGACATATGTTAGTTGATAACACAACAAAACTCACACATACACACAGTAAAAAGAACCTTCTCATATTGGAGGCCATCTACATTAAAACGAAGCAAACCACACTCAACAAAATCACATTTTAAACTAGTCACAACACATTAAATTGCATTTAGATATTGCTTCTGTTGTAATACTTCGGTCTATCGCGCGGTATGACGTCATAGAACCGCATCTTGAACTTACGATCAGCGTCTGCTATTCCGCGACCGTTATCGTCTCATAGCAATCTTCTATGTCAAAATAACAAAATATCAGCTTTGACGGTGGGTATCTTTGTTTCATGTCTGTATAACCACTCTGACGATGGCCCATTTGAGCCGAAAGCTTAGGACCAACCTAATAAAAAAATATCCAAATGATGGACAATTTTTGTCTTTATTTATTTTCACCAGAAATTAAAGCAAACATTCGAACGGCTCATGATCAGACATAATAGACATTCATTGTCTGTTATATTTAATAATATATGTCTCAAGATTATATATATATACATACATACACACACACATATATATATATATATATATATATATATATATATATATATATAGGTAGATAGATAGATGTTTCAGCACTATCCACTGCTTCAAGCATCTGCTGGAGTTCTTAGGAAAATATATAAGTGGGTACTACTGTATATGTTAATACCAATTATCTTCGGATTGCTTTTCTATTAAGGCGTTTTTTTCTTAGTCATTTTCATTGTACCCTATTATAACTAGTACTGCAGATCTTACAACCATACAACATTCGAAATCATATATTGATGCACAATGTTTTCATGGAATAGAAAGAGTCACACAATCAGATTTAAATAGATATATCATAAGTAAGTATTGTAACCATTTTTTTTAATAGGAAGCATTCCCATACTACGGGTGTCCAAACGTACATAAATGTATAAGTATCACAGGATGGTTATCCAGAACAGTATGGGCCAGTTAAGATACGTCTTTACATTCATACTGGCAAGTTGTGAATGTTTAAGTGGAAATGACGTGGTTATTGCGTAACAAGGTGTTATCCTTATACAGGTAAAATTCATATTTTCTCGTTAACAAAAAATCTGTTAAAATTACTGCGGATATGGATTATTGGCCTATTCTTTCCATTTTTAGTTATTTCGGCACCGTCATTATTTGCTAATATTCCAAAAAAAACAAAAAAAAATTTGAAATATTTTTTAAAATAAAAAAGAGGATTTCTATAAAATCGTTAAAAATGTTGATATTTAAATAATAATTAAAAGTTAAACATTGTTAAAAAAATCAGAAACTATTTTATTTTGCACTTTCATATTTTGGTGCATAACTTACGAATCTATCATTAAAAAAAAAAATTAGATTGATTTTTGTATTTAAAAATAAGTAAAATATTTTCACTATAAATACTATTTTATTTAATTAAATAGTATTTTATTTAGATTTTCTAAGAAATCGAGTTTTATATTAACAAAAAATTATTTCTTCTATGTTTTTTTTTAAAGAGATAAAGATTTTATTGAATAGATTCACTTTTCGATGAAATATGTACAGTAAATTATATTAAATTTCAAAAGTTGAATTTTTGAATATTATAAAATGCAGATGTGTTCAAATGGTATTTCTGTTGAATTTTAAAAAAAATTGACAGCTGATTTTTTCTAACACACATTTTTGTTTTCGCACAATGAACGAATATAATTATCATATCAAAAATAATCTCTTCTTTTAATTTCTAGTTGTATAAAGTCTATGAAAACTGGATAAACTTTAACAACTTTTTTAAATATGCGATTTCAGAGAACTTGCGCCAACACCGTTGCGTTGCGCCAGTAAGTTTCATCATTGATGTTTATTCCTGATGTCATTCGGGGTTTGAGACCTAAAAACATCAGAACCGCTCTCCCAGGTGAACCAGCCAGGAGCGATCCCTTGCCGGTCAGCTTCCCGACCTCTGTTGTTCTCACGAAATTTCGCCTCAGCTTTTATTGGTTTGATTCTTTCTGGATTTCAGCCAATGAAAATTGGTTTTACAGTTTCTGCGGACTCTGCCTATTTAACTCTTAAGAGTCTATGAAAATATCTAAAAGCAATAGAGAATGATGTTTCTGCGGGGAAAATTCTTTCGTCACAGTCGCAGCAATAAAACACGCGTTCATAAACAAACATCCACAAGAGAAACAGCAAGATCGACAGGTAGTCTTGAAATTAGAACAGTGTGCATGACTTGCACACATCACTTGAAATACTGTCTAAGTATTTATGCTGGATGACATAAACGCCGGTGACATCGAGTACAGCATATTTCTGTCATCACTTGTCAGGGGTCGATGTTCCAGGAGTGCGTAGGACAAATAGTGTGGGTTTGGGATAATAACTCCGGTTACAGAGTGCGAATTGAGGCTCCGTCTTGTCTTGCTTTTAGGTTTTACCGACCCCTTTATTTATGGCAAAACGCTCATAAAAGATTTTAAGGACTATTTCACCGAAAATTTTCACGAGGGAAATTTGTGAAACAAGGCGTTGTCGGAGACAGTGGAGCAATATCTGACCGTAGAGGAGTTTTTTGTGGAACCCTTTTTCACTTAAAAAGAAAATAATCTTGCAATGTTACCCCCCCCCCCACAAAAAAAAACGTTTTAATTAGTTTTATGTGTGTTTTATGTCATCATCAAAAGTTAACGGCTCTGATTTTAAAGTACGGTAGCCTAAAGAGGAAATAAAAACAGTATTATTATGGCAGTGTGCATTTTTTATTAGATGTTGTATTGCCAACCATTATATTCTAATCCTGCTTGTTCTTCTGTTAGCAAGTTAGCACGTGCGTTACGCCCTGTCATCACCTCAGATAAATAATGAACCGTTCCGTTTTGATTGCAAGACGAAAGAACATGATAAATTAGAGATGCTGTTTGGTTTTATAGAAGGAAAGAGAAAGAATGGAAGAAAGAAAGAAAAGTGCTTAGAGGCGATAACGTTCTCATGTGTTTAACGTATGATTCGGTGAAATGGGAATTCTTGTCAATTTCAAATCTTTTATTTTTTTAAAATCATTTCACCCCAAGCAAGAATGAAATATCTTGCACAATGCACAGGGCGTTAAAAGAAGTGAAAGAGAAAACAGAGAATAGGGAGGATTGTGGAAAAGACAAAAGATGAAAGGGATTCAAGAAGACAGAAGATAGCGATTGACGCTGCATTATCTTTTTTGAAGTTTGTAGTTATCAGGGAAGCAAGTAAACGGAAAAGAGTTCCACAGGCGAAAAGTGCGAGAAAACAAACTATTGAAGTAGAAATGGCGGTTGCGTTTCGCTGTTTCAATAGTAAAAGGGCGGGACCTAGACGCCAATCTAGTAACACGCTTAAATTCAGTATCTGTCTATATTTCTGAGATGAGGTATTATGTACACTATTTACATTATTCGGACTATCGTCCTCATCTTTGTCGCCATATTTATTACAACGTTTCGGCCGTTGTGCGCTCCGGCTTTCGTAAACTTAAGGAATCAGCACATATGCTAGGCCACAAAAATTTCCTGAGACGACCAAGCATAGAAATGAATACACTATGGGAACCAGTAATAAGGTGTACCAGAGAAAAGCGATAATAGCAAAAAAAAAAATTGCAATATGAGCTCTGGTAAAAAAATGATTTGATAACAGCAAAAAAATGCAATATGAGCAACGGTAAAAAGGTTGCTGAAGACATTAGGTTTATAATACCCAAAAATTAATACACTGATGTCCTCAAGGAGACATGGCACAGTGGATAAAGGCATTAGTTAGATCCAGTGACAGGACCCAAATAACGTGAGTTCAATACCCGGTTAAGGCAGTGGAGAACTTGGAGAGGGGAATTAACAGGAGATAACTGATAACTGACATCCATTAAACATGGCACGTGGAACTAGAACAGTCTACCCCAGTGAGCGAAATAAAGGGTTCAGTTCGACATTCCAACCACCTGAAGAAGGCCGGAGCGTACAACGACCGAAACGTTGAATTAAATATGGCGACAAAGATGAGGACAATAGTCCGAATAGTGTAAGCTTAAATTCATTTGCACTCTCTTCTTTAAATACTGACTTGCATTCATACTTATGAATGGTATTATAATATTTTTTAAAGTTATGAAGCTCAAATATTTAAGGATGAAATAAGGTATTTTCCAGTCATTAAAGTAGCAATGAGTTTATTCAACGAATATTATTAAGAATTATGATTGATCAGACAATTCAAATTGGAAGATTTTCACGGGCACTACAAGTTAAATAAAAATGATGTATCTAAAAAAATCCTGGAACTTTGATAAGTAAACGAATCAACTAAACAGAGCCAGAAGACAAAATCTAATTTAAACAAGAGGATTATAACTTGTTGATTTTTTTTAACATTTCTCACCCTGTCGTCTGGGGCTGCAGAATACGCCGATTGCATCTCTGCAAAGCGGTACCTCCCCACTATTGAGGCGTCCCGGGCATGACGATAAAACACTTCCGGCAGCAGGGCCTCTGATCAGGAGGTTTTGAAGAGAGTGAAACCACCTCTTAATTGCCGGTGTTCCCAGGACCATCCTGACCCGGAGTGGTAGCACCTATTAGGGTTCCAGGTATGCGCAAATAGTTAACCCCCAAACTTTGGTCAAAACACTATGAAAATTTTAAAATAGGTTTTAATACCAGCAATACATTTTTGGAAAAGAAAAATATATTATCAGCAATACATTTTTACCACCAATAAATTTCTGAAAAAATATTACCAGCAATACATTTTTACCACCAATAAATTTCTGAAAAAATATTACCAGCAATAAAAATCTTGTCGGTATTAAATAACTCATTGAGGTTGATATGCCGTAAAACAAAACAAAACAGTCAAACAAAAAACTGCGTAGCATAAATTTAAAAAATAAATGAAAATCTAGAAAAATGTCTAGACATTACAAGAAAACGTTTAAAAAATCTAGAATAAAAGTGTTGACAGCTGTTGGAATGCTTGAAACGATCCCCAAGAGCCAAGAGAAAAGATTGAAAGGTCTGGTGATCCAGAGAAGACCGGAAATCAACCAGACGACAGCACTGCCGAGAATGGTATGAATATTAAATAGAGCGTTGGTGTGTCACTGAGTTAGTAGCAATAAACATCAAACCCCTGGTGTGAACATGCAAATATATGAACATTACAATTAAAAATATCTTTAATCATTTTACTCCAAGCAAGGCGATAATGACACTAAGACGTAAGTGGTTACTGGGAGTGAAAGAGAATGAGAAAACTTTAGCGAGGAGAAAAGACAATAAAAGAACTGGGTTCAGTAAGACTGAAGACAGCGATGGGCGTTGTATTTACATTTTTGAAGATTGTATGTAGTAGGAAAGCAATAAAATATTTTTGTTAGTTAAGAGCACTCTTGGATAGGTGTGTAAAAATGAAGACAGAAAACATCAAAAATAAAAATAAATAAAAATAAAGTAGCAAGGTTCTACTGTTAGAGAGTTAATAGCTACTCATGCAATATGATCCCAGAGTAGCTATTCAGTTCCTCAACTATGTGGAATTTGACCAGTTGTCTCGCTGCTCGTGCAAAGAAAATTTGTCTTCTTTCCATTTACATTCCACTCCCATCTCTTTACCCAGAAAAAGAAATTTAAGATTTGAGAGCGGTGGGGTTCCACGTGCAGGATTAGCTTCGAATACATGTATTAAGGTAGGCTTAGTTAGGAAACTGACAATTTTAAGTTTTAACTTGGTGTATAAGTTAAAATATCATCTATCAAACTAAAATCGAGCGGAAAATTAAAATTAACCTTATTATAAGATAAAATTTTTTCTCAGATAGTTGACGGGTTCCCATGAAGCCAATTCGAGTTAAATTCTTAAAGAAAAGGATAAACAGAATAAGTAAGGAAATATGGAGCACATGTATGCACAAGTTTTCGAAGCCAGACTAGTTGGTCAAATGTCTCTGCTTTTTTGGTTAAATTGGCATCACTAAAAGTGAAATTCTTATTCATTTTTTTTTATAGCCAAAAGCCTCTTTACCTCATACGAGGACGGCTTTGGGAGGTCAAACAGATAAGGAAAGAAAGAAATATTTACAATGAAGTTATGAACGAGTTGTTATGAACAAGCAAATGAGACTCCAAAATAACCGTCTCACTTTAAAGATTCGTCAATCACCACAAAAATGACCAGATAGTTACATTTAATGAATTTGCTACCTATGCGTGAACGGTTTTAAATTCAACTGAGCCAGTAAGTAACTGACTCGTCCTGCTGTCTTGACAAGAGCCAGATCAATGGTGCCAGGGAAGGAGTTGCACACCCTTAACTTTCCAATCTTGATAGACGCCAAAAGCATCTCCGTGCGTCCTTGGGGTGATGTATTATTTTCCCACCCTACAAAACCCTTTTCCACAGCCGAAACGTCGCAAGTCACTCGCTGCTTTCTGGATATTTCCATGGAAAGTGTTCAGACAAACTACATTGCTTAATCCCACCAGTTCTAAGCTTCACGGCTAAGATCCGCGATGTCATTCCAATCGTATTCCATTGGTGAGATGTAAGTTCCACCTGAGCAACTTCTTACCCACAAAATGCTGCTTTGTGGAACCGACTCCCAAGTGGATGCTTCCCTGAACACTACAATCTTAAACTCTTCAAGTCTAGGGTTAACCGATATCTTCCCCACATATCCCCATAAACTGTACCTCTTACTCTGTAACTTTCTACTTCGAATGGCTCTTGGGGCTTTTACAGGCTGAACATTAATGCAAGAAATAATAGGAACAAATTATCATATGCAAAATCAAAAATCAAGATCAAAATTATAAGAAATACAATTACTTCATTTAGATAGTAGCAAGAAGAAATACTATTACTACTAATTATAATGATAAAAATAGTAATACACACACACACACATATATATATATATATATATATATATATGAGATAACGATATATATTTTTATATATCAAGAAACATATTGGGGGAAACTGTATATCAAGTGGAAACATTTTTCTTGTGACGCATTTCGTCCTTTAGGACTTCATGGGATTAAATTTCTTATGTTGGTGCAACTACGCATGCGCACGAACGATGGATGCTGGGAATTTTAAATTTAATATTTTTTTTTTTAAAATTTAGCCGATTTCATTTAGAGTTTTTTTTTTTCTTTCCGTCACTTTTCTCAGCCGGGTTCTTACAAAATTTCACCATTCCTGACAGAACTTCATTTATCACAGTGGAATATCTACTAACTATACTGATGCCAAGAAAAAGAAAAAGAATCTAAATAAAATCGTCTAGATTAAAACAAAAATTAATTCCCAGCATCCCTTGCTCGAAATTTAACCGATGAAATCCTTTAGGACTACACATGCGCACGACAGAGGTGCTGGGAATTTTAGTTTTTTTTTTATCAGCCGAATTCATTTAGAGTCCTTTTCTTCGTCTTTCCATCACTTTTGTAAGTAGATATTCCACACCACGATATCAGAAGATCTGCCAGGAATAGTGAAATGTTGTAAGAACCACGGAGAAAATTTACCGTTGATGACATTGCGATTAAGGTACTCTCTACACATTTACGTCGTAGTGAATTATTTCTTCTTTGATCAGAATAGGATTTTTTATGTAAAAGCTGTGGTCGTTCTCGTTACGGTGGGAAACCAACGCATTTGATGTATCCTTTTGTAAACATTTCCCTTTTGTGTTCATATAATCTTTTATTTAGATTCCTTGAGGTTTCTACTATGCATTTTTGTGACAATTATTACAGGCGATAGAGTACACTCAACGACACTGAACGAGAAATCGGCGAGATGAGTTCGTTGCATTCACTTTTTGACAAATAGTTTTTAGAAAAGGTATGAATCCCAATAGGTTAAATAATAAGGCAGACAGGACTCTCCAGCCTTGGCTGGCAACCTCTCTAGAAAAAAAGACAACAAATTCAAAACGAGTCGGGAATTAAGCTAGCAACACTATCCCGTGCTACGGAGTCGGCGGCAACCCCTTGTGTGCTGAGATTGTGGCCCTATACTTCATAGGGAGTGTACAGGACACGAAAAAGTTTATATTCCATAAGGAAGTATCTGGCCACACTTAGTATTTGAAAGGAAAATGAAAGGAAATACAAAATCTTCGAATAATTTCAAAAGTCATTAAGAAAAGAATTAGAAGAGGTGGCAGCTAAATTTTTGTTGTATATTTATGTTATTATTAAAGTTCTTCTAATGATATTAATAGTTTTATTAAAGTTATGTTTTTTTTATGTTATAGACGGCAATTAAAATTGTTTTAATGTTTCAGACAGCATTTAAAGAATTACCAAAATTAAAGAATTGAAAATTGCATAGATGTCATTCGTGACACAAAGGTGGCCCATAGAGAAATTTATTTCACTATTTGTATATAAACTTCACTATTTACTTCATACACTGTAAACTGCATCTATTTTCCGTTGTAATTTTAATTTTTTTTCTTTTATTTGTCTAATGACTTTGTGGATACTTGTGTATTATAATATCGTGGAACTTTGGGGCAGTTACATTTTGTCCGGATGATTTACCTTGCTCCAAGCTGAAGTTTTCCAATATGATTCACATAAAGGCGTGTGGCATTCTCGTTGCAATGGGGGCGTCTTTAAGTGCTTGCAGTAACGCCGTCTCGTAATCTTGCGAGTCATGCTGTTGTAGCAAACGATTCGTCGCTTTTGTATGGAGACATAATCCCGAACACAGCGCCGGGGAATGCACTGAAAATATAATAAGAAAGAAAAAAAAGAATTAATTAATTAATGATGATGGCAAAGAGCCCTTCCACTTAAAAAGAAACACATTACAATAACAAGCAGGACGATTGCAGCATGAAAGAAAAAAAAATTAACCCCAAAACACAGAGACAAAAACAAACGAGAATACAGACAGGACCCCCAAGGAATAAAATTCTTAGATAAACGATCGTATGGTTAAACAAAACCCAAGATTTACCCGTGAAATCGAAATAAATTATTTATATTCGGACTATTGTCCTCATCTTTGTTGTTGTTATCACAGCGTTTCGTTTATTGTGCCCTCTGCCTTTCTTTAGTTGCATATCGATCTGCGTATTCTGGACGGAACCCTTTATTCAATGTACGGGGGTAGACTTTTCTTGTTCCACTGCCTATATCTAGGGATACTGCCTAGTTCTTATTTTTTTAAGTATTGATCGGTTATTGCTAGCCCGTTTCACTGAGTCCAAGTACACACTGCCCGTCTCAAGGATTGAACCCCTAATCACTATGTCACCAAATTCATGAATCGACACAAATAGAAACGAAGTAAATATTTGATAATTTTACTTGTTTCTAAGTTTCTTAGTTAACGCGTACATTACACCTTGCCAACACCACATAAGTAATGGAATATTTCGTTTTGACCGCATGAAAGACGGAAAAAACATATCAGAGATGCAGTTTTGCCTCAGTGAAAGAAAGAAAGAAAGCAGAGGCGATAACACTCATATTTTTAACGTCTGCTTAAGTGAAATAAAAAATGTTTAATTTCAAATATTTTAATTTGTACCCTCTTTTAAAATAATGATCATTCATATTTAGGATTGCTATTGTAATATTTTATTAAATGTTGGTATCTATCTCAATTTTGCTGTCTCTATCAATAATGCTAGTTATCTCAATGCTAGCTATCTCAATAATGCGGTCTCTCTTAATAATGTTAGCTAATTCAATAATGCTGTCTCTCTCAATGATGCTAGATATCTCAGTAATATTGTCTATCTCAATAATGCTCCGTGAGAAAAGTTTACTATTACTTTATGGCAACTGCTGAAGATATTAAAAAGTTTAGTTTAGTCTGACATAACGTGACCTGGTAAGACTTAATGCAACTGACTGAAAATCTAGCTGCTTAAAATTGTTCTATAGCAGTTACCGTTCTTCCATAAAATAGAATCCTTGCTATGATTACTATTGCATTTGAGTAGCTAGGTTGGTGACAACAGTACGTGTATCAACGGTTGATATTCTGTGAATGATTATTTGATCTTAACTAGAGGTATGCTTCTAGTTCTAAATTGGCAACAGTAAGAGCATCGGAAACTGGTTTCTTATTAAGAAAATTAACGACATTCTAAATTTGTTTTTCGAGATCTTGCGGTATTTTGCAGATGCCTGGACTGAGACGAATATTGTCTACTCGGCGTGCTTCGTAACCGAATTTCAGCAGCCAGATCCCGCCTTTTTGTTTTATTCTAACCATCTTGTAAACAGAGAGTTAAATAAACATGCATCGCTTTACTGTGATAATAGGAAAAAGACGTCGTTTCTAATAGCACTGTGATCACTACTCACAGGCGCACATCACTAAAGGAGTAGAATTTGTTGTACAAACAAACGAACCCTAGGCAGTCGTCGGACATTGTAGACGGTGCCGAAGATTGTGGGATAGCATAGAGGATTCGGCGAAGGTGTGCATAGACATAATTTAGGAAGTATGATATATTTTACGATTCATTATTGAACAAAATGTACTCACCTACCGATCATCCTGCCTTGTTATTTGTTTTAAGTGGGAAAAAAGTTCTATCGTTTTGAAATCTCATAAAATAAAGTTTTTCAAAGCTACTTATATGGTAATGATAATATTAGGCTTTTGCCTCGAATGAATCATTTGGCATTCATTGACCGAACAGTCCGTGCTGCTGCCGGTCGAAATTTACAAAATCTTTCTCTTAAAACAATTTTTCATGTTACCGTTTTTATTGATGGAGGTTTACTTCCTAACCTTTTGTTTGAAGCAGTGTGGAACGCTAACATTTTGATTATGTCGTTATTTTCTCTTAGTTACATGTGGTATCTATTAGCTATTTTTATACTAAGTTTTTCTCAGCGGAAAGTTCAGTTACCGCTCAAATTAGTGGGTTACAGTTAAACTAGTTATGACTAATGTGATGTGTGATGTGAATAAAAGAGGAGGGGGTAAGGAGTGAAGATTATAAGGATAAGAAGGAAAGATAAAAGTTGGCTATTGAAGTGGTTTAGAATGTAGAGTTTAGGAAAGCATCCACGCGGGAGTTTGTTCTAGAAAATAGTTCTTGTGAATCCCCCCCACTCCCCAAAAAACTGGCGGTGTGTAGCTTTCTCATTAGATTTGGATTACGGAAGCAATGAGGGTGATTCCACTCTATGAAAGTAGCATAGCGTGTCCTAGCTCTAAAGGTCTGAATAGATGGAACTAAAGAATGAAGCTCTTCTGAACACTTGACATAAAAATAGCGAAAGGCTGGTGACGTTGCGTCTCTTCTGAGAAAGAGGCTGCAGAGTGGAGAATAAGTCTCCTTCCTCATTATTATTGCAATATACTGAAATGTCGGATAGCATTTGTTTATTATGTATTTATTGTTGTTTATATATTTTTTGTGACTCAAACGAACACCCGTTGAACCTTTTGTGATGTCAACGAATACTCGTTGTCACTTTCGTAATGCTCACTGTAGCAGAGACTTTGAAATCGCCGATACAACTAGAGTAATGCCGTGGAACAATGCTGGTGTCAGACGCCTTCGAATAATCTCGCACTAATAGTACTTGCTCGATAATACTCGCTCGAATAGTAATCCGTATAGTGTTCAGAATAGTATAGAGACTAGCGGTTTGTATAGTAATAGAGGATAGAGTAGCAATAGTTATCGTTAGTCGTCAGCTACTTCCTACATATATGCGTTTCCGCTATGGTCACGTGGTCTACTTAATTCAATAATGGGATCGCCTGTGTTTGTTCTCTGGAGATCTATGTTCAAACTCAAGTGTCGGCAGCGACACTTTATTCCTATATAACAATATTTTATCTTCAAAAACAAAGAAAACAATTAAGAGATGATAGTTTTCAAGGAAGCATCCGTGCGGGTGTCAGTTCAACAGAGCAGAAGTTCTAAGGGGAAAAGATCTCTGATTGCGACTTTCTTAGGTTTGGAATACGGAGGAAATGAGGGCGATTCGATTCCATGAAAGTAGCTTAGCGTGTCCTAGATTTAAAAGTCTGAACTGGTTGAACTAAAGAATGAAACTGTTCTAGACATTTGTTGCAAAATGTTAGCGGTAAACTAGAAAAAGAAAACAATGAAAGAAGCACACATGTCGAACGGGGGGGGATGTCGAAAGGGATAGTAAAAAGAAACATTTTGCTAAGAGCTATAAAGCATAGGAAGAATTAGAGAGCCATGATTGCCTAAGTCACACAAAAGAAGATCTCGATGTTCTCATGGTTTATAACAGACTTCGCACTACTAGATTGGTGACTAAGTTACACTGCTTTACCGTTGAAGTAGATAGATATAACCGTATCTTCTATTCCAATAGTTTCTAATCTCACATTTCCAGTTTCTTGCTTCCCTGTTACCTACAATCTTCAAAAAATTGAATGCGACATCAATCGCCATCTTCTGTCTTTCTGAATCCTGTTCTTTTGTTTTTTTTCCCTCCTCAATAAAGTTTTCTCATTCTTTCACTCCCAGTAAACGCTTGCTTCTTAGTGGCATTATGAAATGATTAAAAAAAAAACAATATGGACGACGAATAGATTTAAGAAGACAGGTCGAACAAGAGACAAAGTTTGATTATTTCAAATCGTCTGAACATTTTCGTACACATGGAAGGAGACGAATAACCTCCCTGAACAAAATTAAAAAAATGGAGAGAAATAAGCGCAAATGCATTCAGGTCGATTTATATACAGGATTATTTTGTACAAGTCATTGTTTTCCAAATAAAAATTATTATACAAACGAGTTTAGTAAAGTTTTCAGAATATACTTGTATATGTATGATTAATATACCACTTTTTAATTAAAAATATTGTGCAGTATCTAATTCTGTAATTTGAGATATTATGCAGATCAAAGGTTGTTCGTATAATAATATAGTTATAGATATTTATATTTTAATTTCAGCTCTATACAGGGTAAAAGTAACACCTTATTTTATGTATGATGGACTCTTCCTAACTATAATTTTTACAAGACGGAAGAGTCCATCATACATAAAATAGGGAGTTACTGTTCAATCACCGTGTATATGAATGTGCGGGTGGTGCAAAGGTGAACAGCTCGTAAAAAGAAATCGGAAAACCGTGTTCGAATTCCAGCCGACTTTGTTACCATCACTTTTCACAATTATCCTTGTGAGAGGTTTAGAACAATCTCTCCGCACACCTGTGGATTAAATGTCAGTACTCTTTAACCAGGCTTGACTATCATGCTAGGAGACGGGAAAACTCGTATGTAGCTCTGGCGAGGCGCATACTCCACAGCAGTGATTCTCAATGTGGGCCCTTAGGACTAAAATTGGGACTGAGAAATATTTTAAATGGGCGTGGAAATACCATCCGCAGTGTTGTCATTAGCAGGATTTATATTTTCTTTTACATTTTGCCTTTGTAAATAAAATGTATTTCTTGTTACATAGAATTTCTATTTGTGCTTATGTGGGCCTGAATTTTTTACACCAAAAATGGGCCACAAGGAAGAAAAGTACAATATTTACGTTATTGGGACTATTGTCCTCATCTTTGTTGCTATGTTTCGTGGTGGTTGGAATGTCGAACTGAACCCTTTATTTAGCTCACTGGGGTAGACTGTTCTAGTTTCACGTGCCATGTCTAATGGATGTCAATTGGCTCCAGTTAATTTCCCCCAAGGACACATGGCACAGTGGATAAAAGCGTTAGTTAGATCCAGTGACAGGACCCAAAGAGTGTGAGTTCAATACCTGGTTAAGGCAGTGGAGAACTTTCAGAGGAGAATTAATAGGAGATAACTGACATCCATTAGACATGGCACTTGGAACTAGAACAGTCTACCCCAGTGATCGAAATAAAGGGTTCAGTTCGACACCTGAAGAAAGCCGGAGCGTAAAACGGCCGAAACGTTGTGATAAACATGGCGACAAAGATGAGGACAATAGTCCGAATAATGTAAATAGTGTACATAATACCTCATCTCAGAAATATAGACATATACTGAAGGAAGAAAAGGTTGATAAACATTGCTTTAGAGCTATCGAAAAGACTGTTCATAATTCTTTTTTAATCATTTCATTCCAAGCAAGGAAATAAAGCTACTAAGACGCAAGTGTTACCGAGTGTGAAAGAAGATGAGGAAAAAAGACATTAGTAAGGGGAGAGAACATTAAAAGAACAAGAATGAAGAAGACAGTAAATAACGATTGACCATGCATTTACATTTTTGAATATCAAACTTGACTGGAAATCAAGAAGCCGGAGGAAAGTTCCACAAGCGAGAAGTGCGAGCGAGAAATCTTTAGCATAGAACTTTCGATTACATTTAGTTCAGTTGTAAAATGATGAGACTAATCTAATACTACGCATAAATTCATAAAAACTAATTACCAAAAAGGGAAAGTTCATCAGAAGAGTTACCATGAAAATATATATAGAAAAGTCACAGGCAAGCTACGTAACGGTGGCGGGAAAGTAACTGAAGCCGAGTTGCCAGATCAGGATAAATAACATTGCCGATTATTCTTTTAACAATGAACTTCAGCACCATGCTGTTGATTCTTTGATTTCGACTGAGGTCGAATAAAAGAAAGAAGTCTATTAAAATTCTTGTGTGTCGTAAGAAAGATACAACCTTAAAAAGGGAAAGAAATTCTTGTGAAATTTTGGGAGTAATTGGAAGTAAATGTTGGAAAGTGTGAAAATAAAGAGATCAGAGAACAATGAAAAAGACATTGAAAATATTGGCAAAATGAGAGGAAAAAAACTTGCATTAAGAAAGTCATAAAAAGAGATTAGAAATAATAAGCAAGAAAATGATCTCATTAACAAACAATATTCGAAAAAGACGATACGAATGTAAACAGAGAAAATAGAATTATAAGAAACATTGGCTAAATAGAAGAACGCAATTAAACTACCACCTTTAAGTAAACATCACAAAAAGAAATGTTTAAGCCAAGTGAAGAAGTACATGAAAACTGATTTTTGCGGCAAGACTTTTTAATTATACATCTAAAACTGCATCATTGGTTGTGATCTGTACTATTCAAAAATCCTGCCCAAGGAATTTTAATACTTTTGTCACGTCTTTAACTAAGTAGACCAGGGTGAAGAAATCAGGTTTGTACAAAACAGAATAAACGAATTGCATATTATTTTTTTATGTTCCGTGTCCCATCAGGACGTGGGTTATCTTCACAACTTCTTATCTCCTGTGGCTCTAAGATAGGTTTATCCCGTTTCCATCTCTCTTTGTCTCTTTAACTAAGTAGACCAAGGTGATGAAATCAGTTTTGTACAAAACAGCATAAAGGCCAGCAAATACCAGTAGACATTGATTCTCTTTCTTTTATATCCTT
Source organism: Acanthosepion esculentum (assembly GCA_964036315.1). Taxonomy (NCBI): domain Eukaryota; kingdom Metazoa; phylum Mollusca; class Cephalopoda; order Sepiida; family Sepiidae; genus Acanthosepion; species Acanthosepion esculentum. The sequence continues at coordinate 115,763,907 of OZ038477.1, read as the reverse complement.
TCGCGAACCAAGAAGGGACACAGACAAGCTTAAGCAAACGGATCGGAGCCTTAATACGCCAAAGAAACGCGACAGCTTCACAACAGGAGAAGTTTATCAGCCTGTGTAACCCTACAAGTGATGACTATCGTGGCCAGTGTGGGACGCGGTTGACGAGACCTATGAGAGTGATAAAATTTGTCGTGTAAAATATATGCTTTTCCATCCTTAGTCTACGGAGTTATTGCTGTAGATAAATATTTCTATAACCAGCAGTATACTTGCAAATCTGCAATAGTAACTCGTACAACAGTGATGAGCCTTTTCGTTGGCAACAACGCTTACGTGCAACAAAGTCTGTCGTATAGATCGATTGATAATACCTAAATAGATGTAGAGGTGGCTAAGAAGAATGCGGACGGTCCTCACAGACTGGAATGCTTGTATCGGCTTTCCGATCAGTGGTGGCAAATATTTTTATCGTTTGATTGTGGAATAAGATAGGCTGGGCTGCATTGCTTCAACGTTCTACAACCCACCCGACCTACCCAAACGGGTACGCGAGCTGCCGGGTTTAACCGCATTCTTTTCTCGTGACAGACGCTCATTTATCAGCTGATCAAAACTGTAGACGCAAAATCGACTGCTTCTGATGTTCTATTTCTCTTGTATATTTGTCCTCAACAATACCGCGTTTATTCTCGGCTTGATTGTGCAGTAGCTAGAAAAAGAACCAAGTGAGCATTTTTTTAATTCAACATGACGCAACAGGTCCCGCGAAAACGCATCACTCTGCTGAGATAAGACGCTTGAAAATTTCTCTCTGATTCCATCAACCATATTGTTAAAAAAAGAAAAAAGAAAGTTCAGTTCGCTAATCCAGAAACCTAATTTAGAACAAGAAATTTGATAATGTAAATGAATTGCGTATTAGTTTTTATGTTCCGTATCCCTTCGGGACGTGGATGATCATGGTTCTTCACAACTTCCTATCTCCTGTGGCTCTAAGATAGGTTTATCCCGTTTCCATCTCTCTTTCTCTCGGCTCTGGCATTGATTCAAACTCATAATGTAGGTTACGTGCCGTTTCTTTCTTTTCCTCTTGCATTTAGTATGTGGCCTTGTTTATCCTTTAGGCTAGTATCGGCTGCAGCCTAGGGCTCAGGACCAAGAGCCACATTATCCTTTAGGCTGTTATAGGCTGCAGTCTAGGGCACAGAACTGGATTATCCTTTAAGCTATTATAGGCTGTAGCCTAGGGCCCAGAGCCGGATTATTCTTTAGGCTAGTATCGACTGAAGCCTAGGGCTCAGGGCCGGATTATCTTTAGGCTATTACAGACTGCAGCCTAGGGCCTAGAGCCGGATTATCCTTTAGGCTAGTATCGGCTGCAGCTTAGGACTCAGACCCGGATTATCCTTTAGGCTATTACAGGCTGCAGCCTAGGGCCCAGGACCGGACTATCCTTTAGGCTAGTACCGGCTTCAGCCTAGGACCCAGGACCGGACTATCCTTTAGGCTAGTACCGGCTTCAGCCTAGGGCCCAGGACCGGACTATCCTTTAGGTTAGTACAGGCTGCAGTCGAAGACTCATGAAGCCTTTATAAAGTAATGATTTTAATTTTCTTGATGTTATAATTTCTAAATAGTTTCATAAACTGAAATGATATCAATATAACACTCATATATATTTTGACGGTTTTATTTTCATAATGCTGGTTCTAAAAATCTGTTTTTATTTTACTAGGTTTCTGTTGAAATATGTGCTACTTTGATTTGCAATAAATAGAAAAATAGTAGTAAAGAATATTTTTTACTTACAAACAAAAGTAGCTATTCTCGTTTATTTAAAGAATTTGCAATAAGCTTACTTCAAGCTATGTAAATGACGCTAAAATATATCACGTGTAAAGAAATATTAAAAACGGGTGCCGGCGAGGGCACATAATTTCATTAGCCTAGGGACCCCAAAAGGTCCCTGAAATGTCAGCTGTGCTCCTATGTTCCGTCTCAGCATTCTTGTACAGAACTACAATGTTCATAAAATTTGCCTAATACCAGATCGGTGATACGAGTTAGTCGGAACTAAAACCGGACACGAAATCGCGTCCAACGACTGATATTGAAAATAAACTCATAATAATTTTTAACCATCAAAATGATTAAAGTCATCACTAATTATACAGAGTGTCCATAAAGAGAACAGCTCATCTATATAATAAATGTGAATGTCAGTAAGTCAGTGTGTTACTTTTCCAACTTTGCTCCTAGAGGCCGTAGCTCAACATATACCATGTTGTAATCAGGTCGACTCCGTGAGCAAATTAAAATCATTCCGGATCGGATCCGGACCAGCAATCCTGAAATTTTGGATTCTCAAGTTTTCATTACTGAGATTGTTTTCGGATTCCGCCATATTGGCTTCTATTGATAAAAACAATTATAAGGATACAACTCTCTAACTGTCAATAGCTCATGTTCAAATAAAAAAAATTACTGTTCGTGTTTTCAACTTTACCCCTAGATGCCGAACGCCAACATATACTATTTTGGAATCAGGCCGATTCCGTGAGAAAATTAAAAACATTCTGAGCCAGATCCGGACCAGCAATCTTGAAATTTTGGATTCCCAAGTTTTCATTACTGCGACTGTTTTCGGAGATTTTTTTACGTGATTTTTTGCGACGATTTTTTTTGTACGATAACAATTTTTATAACTTGGAATAAAATATGGGAAAAAATCGAAATGAATTGCGAATTCCAGCGAAATTCACCCATTAAATAAAAATAATTGTTTGTACGGAAAGTAAGGACCTAGGTACATCAAACTGTCTTTAAATTAACTGGCGACAGAAGAATTATCGTTGAGCCTTTGAAAGGTAAGCTTAAATATTAATGCAATATTTAAATGCAGCGATCAATTTTGAGTTCTTCTGTAGTTTATTATTGCCTATCGCCTCTACTTCTACCTAAGTATTGTGATGAAGGTCTAATTAAGAGCCCTCCACAGGAGTTAGTTGAAATGCCGCCCGACAGGGTGGCTTTTAAGCTAGTTAACTATATTTTGATTTACTTTGTCAGATTAAACATGGTTCTGTCGAAAGAAGAAAGAATTGACTTCTTTTTCTGGGGTATGCTAAAGGAGAAGGTGTACTCAATAAAGATCACAGATGCAGCACACTTGCTTGAATGCATAAAGAGTGAATGTGCTAAAATTGACGGCAATGTGGAGTTATTGCATTGAGTTCACTTGCATCTTGCAAAGCACATCAACTTTTGCAGCTGAAATGATGGAAATCATATTGAAGATGTTATTTGTTAATATTCCATTTCAATAAAATGTTGTTGAAAATTTCACTTCTGGAAAATATGCATTTTTGCTTATGTGTCTGCACTTTAGGGACACGCCCTATATAGAATAAAAACACGATTAAAGACAGGAGAAGTAAAAAGAAGAGAGATGTTTAAATCATTAATGCCCATCGTAAAATCCGGTATTAATAAGGGATTCCTGAAAACATCCGGTATTAATTATAGGTTTATGAAAATCAAGTATTAATTATAGGTTTCTGCCTATAACCTGGAGGTACGGATGGGGTAACAGTTGTCGGCGCGGAAAGTAAGTTCCCGTTTGATTCTGATTCAGTCACTTCGCACTAATGCCCCTTGGAAAAAGTATGAGTCCATCTTTACCAGCTATGGGTTAAATAGCAGAGCGAACTAGGTTTCCTTGCCTTGAGGTAATAACCAGTCTAGGAGAAAGTATACTCTGAATTCAAAACCAGTTTGAAGAGAGATGGGCTCCGTCAGGCTTACTTGCCCAAGAGACACCACTACTTCTATAATTGCAAGTACATGTGATACCCCTACGACCCTCATGGGTTTACGGGTCTCGTGACATATTCATGTCCAACTTCCCAAAAATAGAATGGGGAACATAAATGACAGTCAGGGTTGTATAACTAACGGCACTAACCAGAAATAAATGCTTTACGGTTTCTTATTGTTTACGCATGAACTTTACAATAGATTTTTTTTTCATCAATATGGAATTTTATATAAGTCCAATATTGTTCTTTGAATTTCATATTCTAGTGAGAAAAATTGAACCAACTTATGCTCAAATATATTCCAAGAGTCAATACTTATATATCCTTTCCGTTCTCACTTTAGGCAAAGGTCAAGAGCAATAACTTGGAATATAAAAATGGAAGTATGCACACTATTTACATTGCTCGGACTATCATCCTCATCTTTGTTGCCATATTTATCACAATTTTTCGGCCGTTGTACGCTCCGGTCTTCTTCAGGTGTTTGGAATGTCGAACTGAACCCTTTATTTCGTTCGCTGAGGTAGACTGTTCTAGTTCCACGTGCCATGTCTAATGGATCTCAGTTATCAGTTATCTCCTGTTAATTCCCGTCTCCAAGTTCTCCACCGCCTTAACCAGTTGTTGAACTCACACACTCTCTGGAAGTATGCAGTTACGTGCAGTAGAAATGACCCCACATTTTTCCAATGGGAAATCGAATAAAACTTGCTTGTAAAACCAGCAGTATTAAAAAAAAAGTATATTAACACGTTCGCCGCCAAAGAAAGTTAGTTAACATTTTATCTACCTGGTAAACGACCTTAATTTATTAGTGGTCTCCTTTTTTAAATTCGCGCCTTGTCTTCATTTTATCCTTCACATCTTACTATGATTCATACCTGCTTTCCATCTGCCTTTTCAGAGGAAGGGGGAAAGTTGGCGCTGAATGTGGTTTTCATTCAAATAAAATATGAAAGAAAAACACAAAAGGATTTCATTACATTCTGAATCTCTTTTGGCTCATAAAGATTGAACTTTCTATTACATTAACGGTGACCGGATAAGCAACACCTTCACGACGATACTCTTATACCAAGATAGGAACCCATAGAGTGAAGTGGCTTTTTTAAGTGTATCCTTAGATTCCTAATAAAAGTGGGAGGGCTGTTTTTTTTTTAATGAAATTTTCAAACATACACCCTCAGCTTATTATGACCATACCGTTTATTAATATCGCCGTTTTAACGCTTTAAATTACTTTCCGAGCCCTTTTTATTAAGACCCACCGTATATTGCGTAATGAGAAAAATTTCCGACCCTCCCCTCCTGTATTAGCCACCTAAGAATAGTATAAGCAGGAGAAAACGAAAACTTAATAAATCAAGGCGCTGTCGAAAAAGTTTTTTGTTTTTTGCATTGAGTGTTCTACACGTGAGAAAATGACCGACTTATGAAATGTTCAATGAAATCAATCTTCGCCCAACGCGGGAAATATTTTTTTCGACCAACGTTTTCGATAAACGTCCTTGACATTGGTAATTGTTTAACCGTTATAATTAATTATTAAATATTCATTACAAGTCTAATGAGCAACTTAAAAGAAGATACATTTGATGCGATGTCTTTTTCTAGGCTTAATTAGAACATAATTGAAAATATGTAAAACTATTAGTTTTATAATGAACTTAGCATATTTAAAACCATTAAATTAAAAATCGAAGACTTACGAAATATTTAGATGGCACTTAGTGTATATGCTTGAATATATTTGGTTGAGTCATAAATAATTTCCGTTTTTTCAAACCGATTGTAATGACGTATGTATCCTTCTTACAACTAATCATTAAGGCAGGTTGATTTTAGAACCGTGGTATTGATCTCAATTTGAAAGTTTGATTTTCACATGGTAAATATTGACACAAAATATTTTTTGCAAATCGTTACTGTTTTTTTGAGGAAACGAGTTTAAAGATTAAGTTTACGCTTAAAATTGTAGCTTTGGAATTTCATTCCGGTGATCAGTGTAAAGCATTATAACACGGCCTTATAAAGTTTATAATTTACTGAAGCTTTAAGAATTGTATATGGACAAGATGCATGAAACAAGCACATTATTATTAAATGATTGTGACATCAAATTTCATTTATTTTAAAGAGAAATTATACTGAATAATTTAGCTATATTATGATATGCTATACAGTGCTGTAGTTTTAGTGTGATTTTCAATAAACAACGCAGATTTAGAACATTTTGTCTTATAATTTGTGCCCAGCAAATATTATGGTGTTATATACACTTTTATTTATTTTTTGCTTTTATTAATTATGATATAACAAAGGATCTAACAAATCTTATTCATTGAGTAGGCATCTTGTAAACTTAAAATTTTGTTTTTACAGTTTTTTTACTTATTGAATACAGTAAAAAAAAATGAATATTTTGCTTGTGCGGATTCATAATTAAAATTTTGGTTTGAATATATTTTTCATTCAATGTACTTAAGACAAAAAGGTATAAACTTCATTTGGATTTATTCTTGAAATAGTAAAATTTTGAGGTCAGTTTGTAATAAAAACCCGAGGAAATTAGGTATTTCTGTACATTTTTCAGACGGTCTTTAAACCTAAATGCTCAAAAAATGCTAAAATCTATAAATCTAATTTTTGATGTCAGTACTCAGCACATCAAACTCCAGCTTTCACACTCATTGCAATGTCGATTTTTCAATGAAAGCGAAAAATCAATATAACCATATGTGGCTCTTAAGAATAAATTTGGAGCACACTAACATAGTTTAGATTTTGCTCGACAGTGGCAGCGTACACAGTGGATTAAAGGAAAATGTTTTCTCCAAGACAATTCAAGGCCACATACAGAAAGAATAAAAATTTTGAAACTCGTTTGGTCTGTTCTTCCCCACCTACCATATTCATCTAACATTACACTAACCGATTATTATCTTTTCCGGTCGATACAAAACGCTTCGATGGGGATAAACTTTTTAATGGAAGCCTAATTCAAAAGTCCACCGAAAACATTGTGATATTAGAACATTTTACTCAAAAGTTATCGAAGAGACGCCTGAAAAGTGACAACAGGTCATTGCAAATAATGGTAAATGTTTTTCATAATAATTTCCCCACAAGCAAGGGGACAATGCCACTAAGACGCGGAGGGGGGGTACAAGGAGTGAAAGAGAATGAGAAGATTTTAATGACTAGAAGTTCGGAAATGGACAATAAAGGAACAGGATTCAGGAAGACAGAAGATGGCGATTGACGTTGCATTTAAATTTTTGAAGATTGTAGTTGGCAGGGAAGCAAGAATCCGGAAGGGAGTTCCACAGGTGAGAAAGAAACTATTAGAATAGAACAGGCAGTTGCAATCTTATTGCTATTTATCTAAAATGTGCGGGTCGTGTAACGGTTCTCAGCGCGAAGAATGGCGTTTTCTACGTTCAATTAGTACTAACGAACCTTTAGAAAAAGGCATGAATTTATATTTCCCCCAGAAGGACAAGGCAAACTCTTTAGACTTCGCGGGGCTAACAGTCTAGAAGAAAAACAACTTGAAAATTGAAAATCACGATGCAGAGATATGGGCTCCATTAGGTTATCTTGCCCTGGAGAAACTCACTGCTGTTACGGCTATAGAACCTGCACCTCTTGTTATATAAATGCATATGCCTGAAGGGGTTGGGGTGAGTAAGTGCTGTTAATTATTGTTTGAATGTTGAGCAAAGAATATGCATTGAGTTCAGTGTAAATGCTCCCTGTCGAAAATTAGTCCATACACATCCATTTCTTATGGGCCTTAGATTGACTAATTTATTTTTACGGCTTATCAACCTTTTGCAGGTGACTTAAAACCATAAGATATTTATAGATTGTAAGAATTCTTTTGATATAATAAAGATGTACTGATAAAGTCCTACTAATTAATCCATAGCAGGGGGATAAGAGGTGGATCTACACCTTTCCCAAGGGTTTTTGCGCGTAAGTTAATGTAACCAGACGAGAACTGGAATTCGGCTATTTGATTTCCAATTCCGAGCCATTATCCATTACACCACACGCACATCCAAATTTACAGCATCTGGTATTCCCAAGCGGTTACCCACCTAGATGCTGACCAGGCTCGACGTTGCTTATTTCGGTGATCATACGAGAACAGGTGTTTCAACGGGATATGGCCGTAACCCCTATGGGTCTTGGAGTTGTCTTTTGCAGCAACTATTTGTGTATGTCATGGAGACGTCTTTGGCTCCATAATGCCATCAGAGAGTAAGCTTTTAATTTCTAAACTAATGAAGTTCTGCTCTCTAGGACTAAATTTCATTGATTTAGTTGCAATAGTCTTAATTTTTTTTTTTTTGCAAATGTTGAAAATGTAAAGGTTCAGGAACTGCTGCTAAACTACATCCAGAATTCTAATCAGGTTAAGAAATTTTAATGTCCGCCATATACTATAGTAATTGAGGAGTGCTTTCACCGAAAATCCAAACGTAAGTTAGCATCATTATAAAGCTTCTTAAGTACCTTCAAGCATATCTCTTGATAGAAATAATTGACTAAGCGTAGAAATATATGAATTTCTTGCATTGTTTGCAATATATATATATATATATATATATATATATATATATGCTAATATTAGCCCTTTCTTTATGAGAAAACATTGATCAGTCATTGACCAAGCAGCCTTGCTACTTTTAGCTGAAATTTATAAAATATAATATCGAATTTTTTTTTCAGGAAATTAGATTCCTTAATCCAGTAACTGTTATCGCTCTTTCCAGTAATGAATGGGACTTCTTTCTTAACCTTCTGTTTGAAATAGTGTGGGATGTCAACATATTGATTATGTCATTATATATATATATATATATATATATATATATATATATATATATAA
>OZ038477.1:115700201-115750201 GCA_964036315.1 Acanthosepion esculentum | reverse complement strand
TCAGGATTGTCTAATAAATGTTGTCCAATGGACGAATCGTGAACAGATTGAGTGTTTCTTATTATACGACTGACCACAAAATCGCAAATAAACAGGCACGTGTTACGCAATGCGAGTTTCCAACCTTAAGGAAATGAAAAGGCCGATCGTAGCGTATATCGATACTTAGCTGGATGGTATGTGCGTCGCCAGGGCTGCATACATTTTTGAATTCAGAATTGTCAATCTTCTAGACTGGCCACCAATCAAGGAACAATCTGTTCTACTATTTAACCCATAGTTGGAGGGAGAACAAGTGGATTCGTATCTTTCTCAAGGGTATTTGTGAATAAATGAATATAACAAATTTGACTGGAATTAGAACTCTGCTCTGTGAGTTCATATTTCGTGCAGCTATCCATTACACCACCCGCACATCCGTCTGTAACGTTAGATATTAGCTTGTTTTCGGGCTGACTAACTAGACGCCTCTGTGCATAGGAAAGTGGATATACATAGGATCAGATTGTTAAAATCTGATATATTCTCCATGCTGTGCATTTTTGCCTCCGCTTGTGAGTGCATAGACGGGAGTTTCTCTGTCTCTGCCCTTCTATGGAATTCTCGCTAATTCTTTCTTACTACTGAATTAGCTTTGAAGCGGAAAACGTGTCGGCTTAGGCTTATAATAATTGAATATCTCATTACCAATATTTGACTAGTCTTTCCTTTATTGCTGTTTTTTTTAGCACGATTTCGACATCTAATCGCCTCTGACCGTTAAAGTAAGTATTAGGTGGGCCAGAAAGTCCGGACTCACTTAGGAAACGGAAAGAAAACAAAAATCTTGATCTCTGTCTGGTGGAATTTCCAAGGAGTACTGCATTTCGAGCTTGTTTCACACGGTCGCGCTATCAACGCTAAACTCTATTGCTAGCAGCGAGACCGCGTGTACGACAAACTAAAGAGGGAGTATCCTGCTTTGGTCACTCGAGGTCGGGCTTTCTTTCAGCAAGACAATGCCAGGTCGACTAAGGAGAAGTTCAAACAGATGGACGGTGTTGAGATTCTTCCACATCCACCTTTCAGTCCCGATGTTATTCCGAGTGACTATGGCCTATTCAGCTCAATGGCACACTTTCTTCGCAACCAACGATTCAATATTTTTGATGAAGTGAAGGAAGTTTGTTTAAATTTTTTTTTTTATTCAAAGCCAACGGACTGGAATCTGGCACAGATTTGGATGCTGACTGATTGCTGGCAGAATATCATCGAGAAAGATCGACTTTATTTTGAAGTATAACTATTTGTGTTGTTCCCTAAAATTTTGTAGTTTTCTTTCCGCTTCCTGAGTGAGTCAAGACTTTCTGGCCAACCTAGTAGTATGAAGTTGGGAAAGAGGGTTTCAGTGGGGAACCTGTGGATAATCGGGATCGGAGAAGTCATGAAGTTATAGAACACAGAAGAGGGGGAGACCGACAAATAGATTGTGTGTGCGTATGCGAGAGGCAGAGAGAGAGAGAGAGAGAGAGAGAGAGAGATGCGGGGGAGTATAATAGCTGCTTTAGAGGTTTTAACGTTTCAAATATTGTTTTTAAAGTTTTGGCTATTCCAAGTTCAATTTTTCATCAATTTTTTAAAATATTTTTACTTTAAATTTGCATATTATAAAATCTGGATTTTAATTATCTAGACTTTAATTAAAAGCTTTAAAAAAAAACTAAAAAAAAACAAACAAAAAAACAAAAACTTTATATATACACTACAGTTCAAAAGTTTGAAGCTACCCCAGAATTAGTATATGATGAACTTGTCAGAAGAATGAAAAAAAAAAAAAAAAAAATGGAAAAAGAGTTCTTAGAGTCATTGTAAAAAGAATGGAATCAATTATCAACTTATACTTTGAGAAACGTTTGCAATGAATGCCAAAAATTTGTTCTGCAATAATAAAGGTTAAAGGAGGATATTTTGACGTGAGCAAAATTTAATCACAAAATGTTTTTTTTCTTTTTGTCAATCTAAAATTTCTAATAAAATAAATTATGTCTTACATTTTTTAACAACGTATAATAAAGTACAAAACAAATACTTTTGGGGCCAATTTTAAAAAATTACGAGGCGTGGCCTCAAACTTTTGAACAGTAGTGTAAAACATTATTCAAACTTTCACTATTTTACTCTACGTAAATTCTAAGCAAATTAAACGTATATGTATATATTAGATATCTGCAATAGTTGTCAGCATATTTTTTTTTATTTCTTTACTTATTTTGCCGAATATTCAAGTCTATCGATTTTTTTTGTTAGTGTTCACTCAATAAAAGAGTCACTCCAGATAGAGTTGCTGAATGAGGTTTGTGTTATATGAATGGAAGAATAGGAAGTGAGAATTATGCAGATAATCTGAGAGTCGGGTTCAAATCCAGGCTGAGAGAGTTTGTATTCATTTCACATGCGAAAGGCATGAATCTATCTCCCCGCTTTTATCTATTGGTCAAATAGCATGAAAGTCTGCTAACCAGTCTAGAAGGAAAAATTTGAATTCAAAGGAGGAAAGGTAACGAGAAATTATCTTTACTAAACCGCAATCAAACCGATGTATATTGATTGATTCGTTTTCTAAGGTTATTTAAAGCCAGAAAATATTTTTAGATTTACAATCTAAAAATAGTTCGGCATAGAGGTAATAATGACTTAGTAATACAACTCTTAGTAATTAACCCATAGCTTGGAGGGGGAAGGGGTGGATTCATTCATTTCCCAAGGATATTTGCGCGTAAGTGAAAATAACGAACGCAGCTGGAATTGGAACGCGGCTATCCGATTAACAACTCCGTGCCATTATCCATTACACCACCTGCACATCTTACAGCACCTGGTATTCCCAAGCGGTCACCTATCTAGGTACTGACCTGGCTCGATGTTGCTTAACTTTGGTGATCGTACGGGAACCGGTAATTTGACGTAATATGGCCGTAAGCCAAGGCAATGTACAGAATTAAAAGGAAGCTGTAGAGAGCCGTGTTCGCATATATCTTGAAGAAGAGGCCTTGAATATGGTCAATACTGAACCGTGAAGGTCGATGAATGCCCGTGGGGACAAAAGGGAATCGATTGATTTTTCGACTAACACTCATCAATTTCCAATCAGATAGCAACGCCCTTGCTACTGCTTATGTAACAGCTCCTTCTCATTGATGATCTAAACAAGTACAATTAACAGGCATATTAATTTATTTTTTAATTTGTTTATTAGTAACTATATTATTTAGAAAGCTTTATTATTATTTCTCCCTTCGATTTCTGTTGTATGTGCATTAACTTCCGGGTCCGAACCGGAGGCCCAAGGTTAGAAATGGGTTCATGATAGTTTTCACTGATCATTTTTGTAAAAACAAACAAACCCAAAACTACTAAGCTCGCACACATTTTACTTAGATAAAGCTTTGTAATGTGTGAGCTGTACTTGTGAGTACAATCTTTGTATTTCTTTAAGGTAGGCGTTACCGGGAATCCCTTCAGTGAGTATATCGGAACCTTTTTCACTCAATCCGAGGGCTCCAACTACAACTGGAATTATTGATGTCTTCACTTGCCACGCTTTCGAGATTTCTTTTTCAAGATCCTTGTATTTTGATAGCGTTTTTTTTAAGATCTTCAAAGGTACATTAAAATCTGCAGTAACTGTCATTTCAATAAGATAGCACATTCTGCCTTTGTGGCGTTTGATTACAATGTCTGGGCGATTAGCTTTGATTGTTCTGTCTGTGTGCATTGGAAAGTCCCATAAAATTGTTACAGGTCTTACCTCTGTAAGCAGGTCTGAGAGAAGTTTATACGGTTTCTTGCTGATTCCTTACCGTAAAAGTTGCATATTTTCAGGTGCAGATATTAGCTCACTCTATCAAGTCGAGATTTATATTCAGTGGGTGCTAACACCGTGCAACCTGATCAAAGATGGTCAATTGTTTCTGGATATTTATCACAGAATTTGCATTTTGGGTTAAAACAATTATCATTATTGTTATTATTAAAAACAGCAACATCAAACACGTCACGTATCGGAAGAGAAATAGAAATTGAAAAAAGGAACAACAAAACGTAAAGCTAAAATGAATCTTATCGAGAAATAATAATGAAGGAAAAAGTAATTTCGACCTTTAAATAAAAATAATTATTATTGATATTTTTGTATATTCCAGGGGGTCGATGAGAGATCGAAGATTTCATGAAGGGGACCTCTTGTTGGTGGCGTTCTAAGCTAGATGTGGTACAAAGCCAAAAGTACGTGGCACGCAGTGAGTATCGAACTCACTACTCAGTCGTAATTGACTTTGCGAGAGAAGCTTGTTAGCCATCACACCACGTCGAAGTGCCCAAGTTCGGGGAACCTTATACTAAATATAAGTCAGATTCAGTGTCTATTTTAAGAAAAAAAAGGCGTTAAGTTCTTTTGTGCACAGCTAATGCATAAACACAAATACTTACATACGCACTCATATACATACATAAGCAATGAGTTACACACAGACATACATATATACATGCATATATACGTACATATAAATACATCCGTATATACTCAGGGTCACACAGACACATTCCGTGTACGCATACACTGCAAAAAAGTTCTAGAAAACGCCAAGTACAGCTATGCACAAGCTGTCCAGGCCAAAGATTGAAAAGAAACAAATTGGATCCCGCGAATTCTGGAAGATCACCATCCAAATCATGAACAGAAGTAAAGCGATTGTTCCCAAAATTATAAATGGCTCCGAGGTCATATCTTTCTTGACAGACATGGCGAAGCTCTTCGCCTCAGTCTTTGCCTCAAACGTAACACTAGACGGCAAAGATCGTCATCTTCCCAACTTCCCATGTTTCATTGAATACAATCTCAGTAATATTACCATTACAGTACGAGAAGTTTCAAGACTTGTCAAAACCATGACTACTGAAAGCTACTGGCCCAGACAAAAGAATATCAATCTGGAATTATCCCCGATCCTAGCGAAGTTCTTCAACCGCTGCTTGAAGGCGAAATCCTTCCCAAGCCCGTGGAAAGTGTCAAGCGTATACTCGGTTTTCAAAAACGCGGGTGTGCGAACTTCCCTCTCCCAGTACAGACCCATCAGTTTCCTCAGTATCATCAGCAAGCTCTTTGTGTTCATAAACAATAAGAAGGTCGTCGAACACTTAGAAAAGAACAGACTTTTCAGCGACGAGCAGTATGTGTTTCGGTCGGACCGATCCACTGCTGACGTCCTAACTAGAATCACTCAGAGAATCAGTGAGACTTTTGACGACAAACACACCTCGAGGACCATAACTCTAGATATCTCAAAGGCCTTCGACAAAGTGTGGCACAAAGGCTACACTAGTTCTCCAGTTATGGAATCAATACATATTTATATTGAAATTAGCAACAATACCTGTTTATAGTAAAATGACCCGCAATACATTTCATTTTTAATTGAAGGCATACATTTGCGTTCGAAATATATTTAGTTAAAGTCATAAAATTATGTTTAAAATATTTAGATTTAGATTTCGGCATTAAATAACCCATAGAGGTTGATATGCGCTTAAACAAAATCAAGCAAGCAGCATGAAAGAATTCTTTTATAAATGGCCCCGAGGTTATATGTTCCTCGACAGACAAGGCAAACCTATTTGCCCCGATCTTTGCCTCTAACTCATCGTCAGACGATAAAGACCATCCAACTTCCCACGTCTCACTGAGCACAATCGCAGTAATTACAGCATGAGAAGTCTCTAGACTTAACAAAGGACTTGACCATAAGAAAGCCACTGGCCCAGACAAAATTCCAGTGGTTATCTTCGGAACATCAACCTGGAATTATCCTCTACAGATAAGGTGAACCTCTTTACCTCCATCTTTGCCTCTAACTCAACATTAGATGACAAAGAGAATCCCCTTCCAAACTTCCCTCGTCTCACTGAGCACAATCTCAGTAATATTACCATTACAGCATGAGAAGTCTCTAGACTTAAAGGCCTTAACCCTAAGGAAGCCACTGGCCCAGACAAAACTATAACCTGGAATTATCCCCGATCCTAGCGAAGTTCTTCAACTGCTGCTTGAAGGAGAAATCCTTCCCAAGCCTGTGGAAAGTGTCCAGCGTATACCGAGTTTTCATAGATGATGTTTTCCCCGATCACCACAATCTTAACTTGTTTAAATCTACGGTTAACCGTTACCTTCCTCTCCTTTCCATACAAACTGCCTCCTAACGTGACCCTCTATCTCGATTGGTCTCCGGGTCTAGTACAGGGTGAAACTTACTGTAAAAAATATGAAGATGTGCAAGATCAAAGAATTACTTACTTTCGACCAATCATATGTAATCCATTTAAAACAATCGGTCCGACATTTTCGTATTTTTTCTGGTCTTTTCAAATTGGCCTTTTTACACACAACTGGCGTTAACTCCTCGATATATTGACTGGTGATGATTTCACAGGACACGTTACGTTCCTGGCGTCCATATCTTTTGCAAACCCGGGCCGTGCATGGCGACCACTTACCCGGGACATATTGAACTCTCCTCCTCACTTTATCATAAGGGTCCGTCACTCGTGGGTAAGGCAATGAAGGCACGCTGGGGAGGTAGAGTCCTCGTTCGTCTTTAGCTGGCAAGATATCAGCAAGATTGATGAAGTAGACTGTCAGTGTCGAAGACAAAACACTGGTGACATTGTTGTGGAAGGTTTCCGTTTTGCACGTGTAGTTCATAGACCCCGAGACGTTGTAAAACGTCCGGATGAAGATTCTCTGACGCGACTTGTATGTTGGCTGGTTCACGTCTGAGCTGTTCGTGTCCATCGATTGGTTGTTTCTCAGCCACATGATCGAATTTCGATCGATTCCTCTGGTTAGACAGCGTATGTGTAGCGCGGTTCCAGGTAGAATATAAGCCTGGGAGCCGGTAAACAGGTTGACGTGGTCCAACTGAGTCAGCTGGAAGAATTTCCACACTGGTTCACGTATTTTGGGCCACTGGCACGGGAAAGAGTTGCAAACTCGAACAGAGCGTGCGCGGGGTATGTCCGCGCATTCAGCGTCACTGACGCTGACACTGCTTCCGTCCGGTAATGTCTTCTGACACGTGATTGTTCGTCTCTGGATACCACCATGACAGGTTACAGAGCACTAGAAAGAAAATTAAAGATTATTGTAATGAAGTTGAAGAGTATGACAAACGAGGATAATCAGTGAGTTTATATAACAAGATGATATTTAATTTCCTTATCAATAAGTTAATTGTTTTCTTCAATTTAACTTTTATTCATAAATGTAATTAGAAACTGTTGTGGTGTCTTCACTCTAATGAGGCTATTGTGGACTCTTCCACTGAACTGAACTTTTAGAAATCCTATTGTTTTACGGAGTTTCTTTTGTTTTTCACTGGCAGTGTAGTAATTAACACTGGACATCCTTCTGCCGTAGAGTTTCTTTCTTCATCAGTGTTGTAGACACTGGAAAAAAAATTAATGATTTAACGTGAAGTTCGTTTCTTCGAATTGTTCGTCGCCAAGATGTTGTGACCAAGTAATTGGTTAAGAAATAACAAAACAAGAGGTTGCAGATAAATTGTGTACTGAATAGTAAATATAACAGAAGAGTGTTACACAACTTGGGAGTGTATCGGTTGACCAGCGTTCAGTCTATATCACTGTTCCCCCGAGGCTAACTTTTCCTACTAACTTTATAGCAAGTGGAAGAGTCCACAATAGCCTCATTAGAGGGAAGACACCACAACAGGAACAATAACGTTTTTTACCATTAATCACTAGAGGTAGTACGGTATTTAGCATTTTGATATGGTAACTTATTCAATCTCTGCAGCAAAGCTATCATAAGGGAACTAGTGATCCTACCAGGGTTTAACACAAGACACGCAGATGACATTCTGTTCAGAAAAGACTTAAAAGGAAAACTAAAGGACCTCCTAGACAAGGCGTTAAAGGAAAGCGAGATCAAAGGACTATCCATCAATTCTAAGACAGAATGTAGGGTTGTCAAAAAGAGAAGAAATTCAAGATTCGAACATCGAATTGGAGATATCAAAATGAAACAAGGACGTTTAAATATCTAGGAAGTGTTTTAACAGAATGCAAAATGCGACACCAAAATCTGAACGTGCATTGAAATAAAAAAATGATGAATTCCAAAAGCTAAGTAAAACACTTATTAGCAGGAAAATTTCATTAGGAATGAAGAAAAGAGCTCTCAAATTCTGTGCAATATCACTCTTCTTATATAGCAGTGAATGCTGGACAATTTCCTCTCATACAAAAAGAAGACTGGAAGTAATTGTTCTACAGAAGGATACTGAGAATACCATGGACGGAGCGTGTATGCAACATGGATGTTTTAAGGAAAATGAAAAGAAATAGTAATTTATACTCAGAATAAGACGGAGGCAGCTGAAATTTCTAAGACGCGTAATAAGGAAGTGGGGCTTGGATAATTGGAAACTTACAAGAGATATCGAAGGCAAAAGGAACAATGGGATATAACTACCAGACCAGGGTGTGTGACTGGACGGCGGGACGGAGAGTGGAAAGGATGGCAAAAGATACACGTAACCAAGAGCTACGAGGGATATGAAGTTGTGGAGAGCCATGATTGACGACTTCGAACAAGAGATTATTCACAATTTGCAACAGCACAACAAAAATCATTTGGAAAGTTTCTACAAAGACTATTTCTAAAAAGAAATCATCTACCTATCTATTTGAATGTGTGTGTATATATATATATATATATATATATATATAAAAATCAAAAACGGAGCATTTACTTAAATTATATCTATAAAAATAACGTATAGTATATTACATAAATGTCGAACTTAATCCCTTTCATAATATTAGGTCATCCCATAAGTTCTGTCCGAATTTTAACTTTGAAATGAACGAAATTTAAAGAGTATTTTATAATGTCTAATGGAGCTGAACATTATTCTTATGTTTAGATGCATATAAACTGATCAAATTTTATTTCAGAGAACAATAAAATTAAATTTTGTTTGATTAAAACCCTGCTAACAAGGAAGTACCCAAGAATCATTTGAGGCACATAATGCTTTGATTTCAAGATAGGAAACTCAGCAGCCGAAGCAGCTAGAAACATTCACTCAGTTTATGGAGAGGAATGTGTGAATGAAAGAACTTGCAGAAGATGGTTTGCAAAATTCAGAGGTGGAGATTTCACCCTTGAAGATGAAGATCGAACTGGACGTCCAGTTGAGTTTGATGAAAAGCTTCTTGAAGCAGCCCTTGAAGAAAATCCTGCTTTATCAGTTGAGGAATTGGCAGTGGTTCTCAGTTCAAACCATCGTCATCTTGAACAACTTGGAAAATGGGTGCCTCATGAATTGTCTGAAAACAACCTCAAATCCCGAGTTGACATCTGCTCTTCTCTCCATTCTCGCCAACTTGTTTCACCTTTTTCGGATAGACTTGTGACTGGCGACGAAAAATGGATCTTTTATCGAAATGTTAAGCGTCGTAGACAGTGGCTTAGTAAAGGGGAAGGAATCCCAGCCACAGCTGAGAAGGGAACTTCATGTGCAAAAGGTTCTTTCAATCTGGTGGGATTGCCAAGGAATAATCCACTTTGAATTCTTACCACCTAATGCAACAATTAATGCTCAAATATACTGTCAGCAATTAGAGCGTTTGAACCAAGCTTTGAGGGAAAAAAGACCTGCTCTAGTGAATCGAAAACGGGTGATGTTTCATCAGGAAAATGCGCGATCACACACAGCAAGAATCACGTCACAAAAGATCGAAGAACTTGGTTAGGAGAAAATTCCTCATCCACCTTATTCTCCCGACCTTGCTCCTTCAGACTACCATTTGTTTCGTAGCTTACAGAATCATTTGGATGAAACAGCTTTTGTAACACAGGAAGAGGTTAAAACTGACATTTGTGAGTTCTTCGAATCAAAGCCAAAAGAATTTTACAGTAATGGAATTAGTAAGCTTGTTAATAGATGGAAGGAAGTCATAGATAATCAGGGAAATACATTGTTGATTCAATCTGTAATTAAATGTAACATTTGGTCACTTGTTTTCTTTATTCAAAATTCGGACAGAACTTATGGGATGACCTGATATGTTATCATTATTTACGTTAAGATATTACGTTAAGATATTGCCAACATTACAATATAAATAAATGTCAATCGATGGTCAGTAAATGAATAATTCATATTCCAATAAGGTTTCAGAATTATATCTTAAAATCTACTGAGTAGGTTGAATGAATTGTCAAAAATTAATAGGTGATAGGCGTTCTAATAAGCTCCATGGCGACCAAGGAAAAATCTAAAAATTAAAAAACGATGGGGAACGTTTATTTGACACCGGAGAATAGAGAATAAATAATTTTAACAGTATGAAGTTTGTCGTATGAGAAATCTAGTACTACGAATAAGTAACAAAAACAAAACTTTTGTTAGCTAGGGAAGGTTACTGAATAGAATAATCAGACGAAGGTTGGTAATGAACAATAATACTTAGGACACGAACAACACATATAAGATTCGCCAGCGGCGCGTAGAAGTAGTCAACTGTTAGAAATCAGTCAAGTAAGTTCCACAATGAATCAACTGCAGGATATCTACCAACCGCCCCACGCGGTCAGATGTGGCACAAGGCCGAATTTAATGTGGAGTATCCGAGCCCGTAGCCTCGGCCAAAAATTCCCCATAGACCCCCGTATAAAATGGGGTCGGGTAGCTGTTTCCAGAGACGAGACATAGCCTTGTCTGGGGATCCTCTCTGCCCGGAGGCAGAGAGTTTGACCAGTACAGCTGGAGACGAATCTCCAACTGCAGCCCAACATACAGTATTTACTTCTGTATTTATGTGAATGGGACACATACCCATTATCGTCCGCAGGTATGCTTCTGCTTCTTTATAAATCATGCGAGAAGCTGATAATTTGTTTGTTACATAGATGAATCGTCCCGTTTCCCACGTCGAATGAGACGCTGATGTTTGATGTCAAATTGCTAGGTTTGCTGCTAGAAAAGTTGGTTCACTGTGTCGTGCGAGACCTCACCAGAATCTATCTTACATATCTAGAAGTCTACTATTCGTCCATTCTTTGAATATTGATGCTCTACATGGTATGGTGCCTCTGCTATATATTTAGAGATTCTAGATAGAATACAAAGAAAAATCTGCAATATTATTTGTCCTAACCATGCGTCTCAGCTTCAGTCACTTTCCCACTGCCGTAATATAGCTTCCCTGTGCCTTTTCTACAAATATTGTCATGGTAATTGTTCTGACGATTTTTTCTCTGTGCTTTCATAGAGATTCTGAGGTATTATAGTGACTGAAGTAATAATGGTACGTAAGAATGTGTTGTTTTTGTGTAAGGAATACTGTAGTATATTTGGGTCAGTAATCGTGCCTAGCTAAGTTTAAGATAATACAGACTGAAGATCAACCTTCCCCGATACCCCTTTTGGCTTTGTTCCATATTTTTATATTTTCTAAATAAGTATTACTTTCCACTATGGTACCTAGACTTTATGAATTTAAGAGCAGTACTAGATTGGCGGCTAGGTCTCATCATTTTATAGTTGGAATGTCTAGATGTAACCGTAAGTTCTATGCTAACAGTTTCTTCTCTCGCACTTCTCGCTTGAGGAATTCTCCTCTGGCTCCTTACTTCTCAGTCAACTTTTACCTTAAAATATTTTAATGCAATGTCAATCGTCATCTTTTGTATTTTTACTTTCTATTCTCTTATTGTTATCTCTTTAATACTGTTTTTTTTCTCATTCTCTCTCACTCGGTAATCTCCTTGCGTCTTAGTGACTTTATTGCCTTGCTTAGGGTGAGACGACTAAAACAAAATTGGGAGCAACACTTAATGATACATCATTATTTTGAATTTTTAAATACTTTAAATGCTTTATCTAGATTTCATTTCGACTGAAAAAAATATTTTAGAATTTAAATTGACTTATTGCATTACTGCGACTTGAACACAAAACAATTTTTAAAAATTTGATCAAAAAGACAAAATAAAACAAAAAAAACCGCAACCATTTTGCTACTGGTTTACCTTTTCCCAAAGACTTAACCCCCAGCTAGCTTGGCATGTATCGGCGCTGGTACAAGACTTTAGCATCTGTGGCATTGGGCCCATACAGAACTTGCCCGGAACTGCGTAGAAAATGTGCTGGTCTGGTTGTTGCGTGTTTTCCTCGACACATTCGACCAGACGTTGCTGCGAACTGTTACCACAAGTCGGTTGGCAAGGTGTGTACTCGTCAAGATAATACCATCTGAAGAAATAGAAAATTTGAGTTTCTTGAATAATAAAGATCCAACGCATAGATTTCAATAAAGACTTAAAAAAATGCAATTCTGAAACTGAACAATTCGAACAGATATTAAAATGAAAACATTCATATGATGGGTTTTTGTGAAAAGCATAAAATGCTTTGGAAGGAATGAATGAATGTAGTTTTGTAGCATAAGTATTACTACAGATACTTACTGATTGCGTAGTCCCCCTGTCGGTTGGGGTCAAGTAGACGCGGACTGCATCCTTGTGCAGAGGGATAACCCACCCAAAAGGCCCACTTGTTGAGTGTACTTATGTTGTCCGTTTTGATTAGGGCACACGATACAAATGTCTACGTTTTTAACTCACGTAAAAACCAAACTTCTGTCTATCTATCTATTGTTTATCAAAACGAAAGAGTTCAACATTAAATAACCTGGGAAATTGATATGCCGTAAAGCAAACCAATTCCCGCCAAAACATAGTTTAGTTTAGGGCTCAGTAATAGAAGGGAGATTCTTTTATGCGTCAAGTCATCTTAGGGCATGAACGATAACGGCTCTCCACAACTTCTTACTCTAATTCGCCTATTGCTCGGTTCACACTGCTCCCCGGTCTTTTGAACGAGAGTAGATATTTATCCCTTGTTTCCTGCTTAGGATTGGGTTTCCGGTTCCTTGTAAAGTTTTCTCATTCTCTTTCACTCTTAGTCGCCTTTTGCGTCTTAGTAGCATTATCGTCTTGCTTGGGGTGAATTGATTAAAAAAAATAAATTTAAACCCTTAACCACCCCACTGCCATTTTAAATTTTTAACTCGTAACCATTCCGCGCTATGTCATCCATTCACACAAAATTAAAGTAGATTATTTGATATTTCCCTTTGATTCTCTTGCCTTTAGTATGTAGTGTGGGTGTTAAATCCTCTAGACCCTCTTTCCTCATTATAACTCCCTCAGCTCTCATTTTTGGATTGCAAGTATAACTTACGTTTTTGTTTCTATTTTTCTTAAGTCTTCCACACTGCTCACATGTTCTGTCTATGATATTCTTAGCATATGTCGATAGAATCACATCTCTGTTGCTTCAAGTATCTTTTATTTATCACTGAGGAAATTATCCCACATTCACTACCATATTGGCGATTCGATATTGCATTGCAGTTCAGAATTTTTTCCCTTTGTTTCTAACAATATCTTCTTATATCTAAGCACTTTGCATAGTTTATGGAAGTCATCTTTGCTATTTCGATGCAACTGCCTGTAAATAATAAACCATTCTGTTTTGATTGTGTAGAAAGACTGAAGAAAAAGAAATATCAGAGACGCTGTTTGATTTTAGTGAAAAAACAGAAATATTGATAATAACAAGAAAGAAAGAAAGAAAGAAGAAAGAAAGAAAAGAAGAAAGAAGAAAAAAGAAAAGAAAAGAAGAAAGAAGAAAAAAGAAAAGAAAAGAAAGAAAGAAGAAAAAAGAAAGAAAAGAAAGAAAGAAAAGAAAGAAAGAAAAGAAAGAAAGAAAAGAAAGAAAGAAAAGAAAGAAAGAAAAGAAAGAAAGAAAAGAAAGAAAGAAAAGAAAGAAAGAAAAGAAAGAAAGAAAAGAAAGAAAGAAAAGAAAGAAAGAAAAGAAAGAAAGAAAAGAAAGAAAGAAAAAAAGAAAGAAAAAAAGAAAGAGGAAAGAAAGAAAGAAAAAAAAGAAAGAAAAAAAAGAAAGAAAAAAAAGAAAGAAAAAAAAGAAAGAAAAAAAAGAAAGAAAAAAAAGAAAGAAAAAAAGAAAGAAAAAAAAGAAAGAAAAAAAAGAAAGAAAAAAAGAAAGAAAAAAAAGAAAGAAAAAAAAGAAAGAAAAAAAAGAAAGAAAAAAAAGAAAGAAAAAAAGAAAGAAAAAAAAGAAAGAAAAAAAGAAAGAAAAAAGAACAAAGAAAGAAAAAAGAACAAAGAAAGAAAAAAGAACAAAGAAAGAAAGAGAGAACGAACGAAAGAAAGAGAGAACGAACGAAAGAAAGAGAGAAAGAACGAAAGAAAGAGAGAAAGAACGAAAGAAAGAAAGGTAAGATAATGCCTGCTTCAATGAAAAGAAAAAAACCTTGGTAATTTCGAATCTTTTCATTTTAACGTCTTTGTTAAATAATGACCTATATCCATACTTATGAGTGTTATTGCAATATTTTGTTATGGTTGTTAAGCTCAAATAGTCAACATTGCAATAGGGGAATTTCCACGGATGTTTTATGGTTGTGGAACTCGCAAGGAGCTTATACAATCATTAAATTCAGAATGATGATTCATCAGTAAATTCAAATAGCAGAACCGTGAAATTTCCACAGATACTGATAGTAATATATAATATAATCTCTGTATATACCTTCCAGCAGATAAAAAAAGGAATTTTTACGCTCTGAAACATAAAACAAATAATCATAGAAAGCGTTACATTTTCTGTTAATCATTTCACCCCAACCAAGGCAATAACGCCACGAAGATGCAAGAGGTTACTAAGTGTGAAAGAATATGAATGAGAAAAAGAAAAATATTATTAAGGAGCGAGAACAACAAAAGAACAGGAATTAAGAAGACAGAAAATAACGATTGACATTTCCTTTCAATGTTTGAAGACCAACATAGTCTGGAAAGCAGGATGCCGGAAGAGAGTTCCACAAGCGAGAAGTGCGAGTAAAGAAACTGTAGCATAGAACTTATGGTTGCATCTAACCATTTCCGCTGTAAAATGAAATATTGCTACCAATCTAGTAGTGTGCTTAAATTCATAGTCTGTGTACAATAGAGGAAAGTGATATTTATTTTGTAAAGATGCAAATATGTGGCAAAAGGCCAAAGGGAATGGGTGATGCTGGTCTATATGTGTCTTATATTTAAACTAAAGTAGCCACAATCTCTGACCCAAACATACCACAGTATTCCTGACACCAAAACAGTACTTTCAAATTTAATATTCTTACTACAGTCACCACAGTACCTCAGAGTCTCAATAAAGTCCTAACTAGTCCCCAAATAATACAGGAAAGCTCATCCGAACAATTACCATGAAAGTATTTATAGAAAAGGCACGGGCGAGCTACATTACGGTGGTGGTAACGTGTCTGAAACCAAAATGTCAAGTCAGGACCAATAACATTACAGATTCTTCGTTGTATTTTATCAAGCATCTCTAAATATATAATAAAATCACTAGACCATATGTGGCAGCAATATCCAAGCATGGACAAATGGTAGACGTATAAATATGTAAGAAGAATACAGGCGAGAAAAATTGTCTGGCACGACACAGTGAACAAACTTTTCTAGCAGCAGACCTAGAAAGTGATTCAATATATTTCCACTTCATGTCAGCGCAAAACTTTCGCCCGACAAAGAAGTCCAACAGACTGGAGTCGGCCTGAAAATTGTCAGATGAAGCCCTTTTTAAAGGCTAAAACGAGTTATATTGATTTTTTCCATTGTGTCAATCAATTCTAAGTTTAATAATAAGAATCATCCATTATCAGATCTTTTTAAAGAATTAAATAAAGATGCTTCTCTTTCTTTCAAATAATGGCGTCTTATCTATCAACAACCGTTTCTTTTGAAATCAGGATAAAGACATGAGCCATGCAGAGTATTTCAGAAAAAAATAGAATTCTTTCCTCGTCTGCTATCAGCAGACACTTTCACTTTCTTTCCTTTATATTTGGTATCGCTTTTTCTTTAAAAAAAAATCGCCCTAAATCTGGAAAATCTTGGTTTAAATACAGAACAAAGCTTATCACCCAGTAAACAATGTACACGGCAATTCAAACTTTACATTTTTAAAGAAGAAAAAGGAAACTATTCTTCTTTCGTTCTAGTAACACCGTTCTCTTTCAGCTTGTCTGTCCTCTTTCCTGATATTTAATGTAGCCAAAATAAACAAATAAATAAATGAATAAATAAAATAACAGCAGTAGTTTATTGTAAATTTTCAAAATGAATTTACTACTACTAGCTAAATTCTCATTCTACAGACAGAAAAAAAAGTTGTTATAGTTTTTCTCTTAGCTTTCTAAAACAGATGAAATAGCTATTAAAATATGAGCAAAAATTAGCTGTTCTAGAAAATTAAAAATATGTATAATATAGAGTGGCGTTGAAGACCGTCTAAGAGGAAAGCCAGATCTGATTGATTGAACGAAAAGACAAATACCAGTTCCTCGTCCAGGAAAGAAATAAAGAAATTCGTGTAGAGAGGACTTGTTACTTTAACGCTCTCTCTCCCCCTCTCTCTCTCTCACACACACACACACACACACACACACACACACACACACACAAAGCAAAACAAACAAAAAAACTCGAGTCGAAATCGGAAGAACTGAAGATTCAATGACGTTTCGAGTTTGTCTAAACTATAGTATTACACGGGTTTATGAAGATACTGATTAAAGAGCTGGGTGTTTGAGAACTGCTATAATCTATTTTTCTCCCATAGAAAGATTTCCGATTTCGGAATTCGTCCGCATCCATTTTTTAAATTCGGTTTTACCACAGAAGTAATATAAATATTTCTAAGAATTCGTGTGGTATGGAATTTAAAAAAGATTTCAAACATTTTATTTTTTGGTTCCTGTTCATAATGGAATCCTTTTTTTAAAAAATCGACTGAATGTTGTAGTTTATTTATTTATTTGTTCTGTTTGACTTTCTATGATGAGGAGTTATCATTATTTACACTATATGTGAACAATAGTCCGCTTGTAAATAGTGTAAATTATTTATTTTTATTTATTATTATTTTTTGGGCGTGTGTTGTTATCTACTGAAAAAGAATTTTCCACTACGTACTCAGTCGCCATATCTATCGTTATTACAATGAGTAGGTGGAGTAATGGATTGAGGAAGCGAAGAGCCAAGTTCGAATTCCAGTCGAATCCATTACATTCACTTATGTGCTAATACCCTTGGGGAAAAAGTATGAATCTTCTTCTCCCTCCAGTTATGGGTAAATAGCAGGACAGACTGGGTTCTATAGCCTTGGATGGCAACTGGTCATAAAGAAATGGCAACCTACTGCGGGAAAAAATCTGCCTCGTAGTCATGTATCGAAAGATACATGATCGCCTACGCGTGTATCATGCATGGCATATAACTGACGGAGATAAAAGTATTATATTATATGAGTATATTATGAGTATGCTATAATGAGTTTATAAAGCACAGGTGATGAGAAAGCTAAGAGTTATTGCTTTGAGGTATAAATACGAATAAACGTCTGTCACGGGATTTGTAACTCGTAATACATTTTCATCTTGTGCAGCACGTTTGATATCTAAAGTCCGATTTCATAGATAAATTGCATACTTGCTCTTGAATAATTTCAGTTTGTGTACTAGCCGAAGGAAAAATCAATATTTCGAATGTGTAGCTTTTAAAGAAATTCCCACTATTAATACTGGTTACCATAATCTATTTAACCAAATTTCCTCACATTGGTTCGTGTGCTGTTTTAAATAATACAATGTCCTTTCGGAATGTAGGTGATTATGACACTCCACAGATTCCTTTCTTTTATTATCCAAATTGTTATGAATTATTGGGAAAGTTAGTGAAGCCCTTTCGCGTTGCCTTCTGACAGGTTTAGAGCCCACAGTTTTCATTCTCTTAGACTGATTACTACTCAAAGCAAGAGAGCCCAGTTTACCCTGCTATTTAACCAATTTGGAAGAGGAAGAGACGGATTCATGCCTTTTGCAAAGGCATTAGTGCGAAAGTGAACGCAGAAGGCGAGCCCAGAATTTGAACACTGCTCTCCGATACGACTTTCCGAGACGATATCCGTCACAATACCGGCATATCCATCACAAATCCCAAACCAATTAAATCTATACTCTCCCATATGAAGGGTTGCGGGAGTAATGTATTAGAAATGGATGGACGACCAATATATTTCCTAGTGAAGTCGGATGCAGATTTTTTTTTCATTGCCAAATTAGTCCTAGGCATGACGATAAACTACATCCGGCAGCAATATCTGGAGATTGGAGGTTTTGAGGAGCGTGAAACCACCTCTTAATTCATGTTGTTCCATACAGCCTGACCCGGGTGTGGTAGCACATTTTAGGGTCCAAGCTATGGGCAAATAGTGAACACCCAAACAAAAAACACTAAGAAATTATAAAAATACATTTTTGTAGTAAAATACCAGCAATACACACACACACACACATATATATATATATATATATATATATATATATAATGACCAACAATATATTTTATCTGTAATTGAAGCATACAAAGTATTTAGGTTTCGGCATTAAATAACCAATAGAAGTTGGTATACCGCTAAACAAAATCAACCAACCAACTCTTCAATGGTTAAACAATAATTTAGGGAAAGGACAATATTGTAGTGACGGCAACGGAAAACCATTCCACTATTTTTTAAAGAATTCATGGCAACTCACTAACAATAAAAAGGAAAGGAAATTGTGGAGAGCTATGATCTCTTACATCCTGAAAATATACGGCATTTATAAAATATCTATAGTTTTGTATTTTGCATGAAATCATTTGTTATGAGTGGCAGGGAGTTAAGGAAAATTCTAAGATTATGAATGGTGAATTTCTTTAAAAAGCTCGCGCAACACAATCTTCTTATTTTCTAATATGTTCTTATAGTGCACTAAACTAATCCCAGCAAATATAAAGCAAATTGTCCAGAAAATTTGTTCGGGCTTAAGATTGACATTTTAATTAAATCCTGAAATTAGCTATGATTGATAGAATCATATGGATTTGGCCTTACAGCCACATCACGTGGAAACACCAGTTCCGTAGGATCACCGAAGTTCAGCAATGTCATGTCTGGTCAGTACTTATATGGGTGACCACTTGGGAATAAAAGGTGCTGTAAGCTTGGATGTGTGGGAAATATAATGGATCGGAATTATTAATCAGAGATTCGAGTTTCAATTCCAGCTGGTTTCGTTATATTCACTTACGCTCAAATATTCTTAAGAAAAATATGAATCCACCTCTTTTCCCTCCTGCTATGGGTTAATTATTAAGACTTGTATCGCTAAATCATTATTATCCCCAAGTAAACATTTTACAATCTAAAATATATATTTTGGCTTTAAATAACCTGCAAAGTGTTGATAAGCCGTAGAAAACGATTCAATCAATTAAATGAATATTGATATTTCCTTCACCCAGACGGCTGGGGTAAAGAATACACAAGCTGCATCCCCGTGCGGATGGGCAAAAACATCCAAAAGCTACCTGTTTACTAATATCTCATCCTACCTTTTTTGTTTACTATCGTGCAAACTAAGCATACGTCTACCAAACTATTCTTTATGAAAATGACAGAATTCGTCATTGCGTGACCGGGCTGGGGGATTTCTTCTTCTCTGTGCCGTGTCCCTTCAGGACGTTGGCTTTCATGGCTCTCTACAGTTTCATGTACTTTGTATCTGATAATAAATGGTGTCTTTTCGTTGCCTCTCCTAAAATCTGTTCTGCCATCCATTTACTCAAGCTCACTAAGTTGGTTATTCATATGTCCCGGAAAGGGATATGTTTGTTCGAAGTAGCTAAGTGGTTTTGGCTACTGTAACCGAGTAGTACAATCTAGCAGGTAGCCGTAATCGACTGGTACTCGTCGTAGTCGTAGGCAATAGGCGTAGTCAGTGGCGTCCTCCATATACCTCCACATCAGCCTATATTTATGGCTGACACCAGCCAATCATATAACTGTGAGGGTGAACCCAGGTGTATGCATATTCATTACATCCATTATGCATTGTTTTCTTCTGTACCTCTTTCTTTCGATCTATCCTGTGAGTATCAAATTTTCCGCATTATGTGTCCTAGAAATTTAAACTGCCTCTTACTGATGTTAAGTATAATTTTTCTTTTTGTTTCCATTTTCTCTAAAATTTCGTCATTGCCATTATTTTCGTTCCACGGTATCCTCAGTATGCTTCTGTAGAACCACATTTCCGTTGCTTCAAGTCTATCTGTAAGAGATTCTCCAGCATCCACTGTCATATAGGAGGACCGATATTACGCAACAGTTCAGTACTCTTTTCTTTGTTTCTAACAAAACAAATTTTCCCGTTTCTTAATACTTAGCTTTTGGAAGGCACCTTTCACTATCTCAATCCGACTTCGGATTTCAGTGTAGAAAATTCAGTCCTCTGTTAAAACACTTCCCAGATATTTAATACGTCTTTGTTATGTAGGAATAAAGTGTCACTGCTGACACTTGTGCTTGAACGTAGATCGCATGTAAACAAACACAGGCGCTCTCATTAAAATAGGTAGATTACGTGACCATAGAGAAAACGTATATATGATCATTTATTCGAAAATTATAACATAAAAATGTTATAAAATCATTACAAAAATAGCCATTTTGTTTCAACACTTCTGGCGTCTTCTCAAGTGATGGTGTTGAATCACTTGATAAGACACCAGAAGTGTTGAAACAAAATGGCTATTTTTGTAGTGATTTTATAACATTTTTATGTTATAATTTTCGAATAAATGATTATATTTGCTTTACTCTGTATTGAGCACTCTTTTAAGAATAGTATTTGTTTGTTATTGGAATTTATTCCGTATACACCAATCCTATACTTATATATATATATATATATATATATATATATATAGGAAGTCGTGTGACGTCTAATGTGTTCGCTTATCCCAATCTATACTTCCATACTATACTATACTGATCTCCATTTCTTCACTATACTATTCTGTACTCTATCACTATAAGAAATACTATTAGTACGAGAACCATACGAAGTACTATTAGTACGAGAATTGTTCGAAGACGTCTGATACCAGTATTATTCAACGGCGTTTTATAGTTTGTATCTGCGATTACAAAGTCTCTACTACGTTGGCATTGACGAAGTATCAAGCAACTATACGTTGACATCACAACAGTGGCAACAAGGGTCGTTTTGACGAAATAAAAGTCTTAAAACAATCCAAAGAAAATTTATATATTTTTTTTTCGATTTTTGGCAAGAAGATTTTTGTTCTTTATGAATATGAGGTTGGACAATTCTCAACTAAACCTATTACTAGAAATTATTATATTTCTTTGCTTGATGATTAAAATCTTGATTATGGGGTGTTGTTTAGGTTGAGAACTTTTCAACATCACCTTTGTATTAATCTTTATCGCCGATTTCAATCCTTAATATTGTTACATTTATGGAACTAAGTAATCGCCTTGTGTGGAAATGTGGGCAAGAGGAGAAAAAAGGGGTGTAGGAAGATTAGAAGAATTTACACGCTTCACTTCTTTCTCGTCATGGCTTCTTCACTCTTGAAATTCAGTTCGTATGTTTCCGGTCGCAATAAATGGTCGACTTACTTCTGCAGGAAGCGGCATGCAGGACACCTTCTGTGTGTGCTTTTTAATACCAACATCCTCGAGCTGCATCTTGCGCAAGGGAAGTCGTTGAAGATTGCAGCAAATAAAGAAAAGAATCGGAAAGAAAGTGTGGAGTGTGGAGCGGGGGGAGTTTTGAAGAAGACAAATGTAAGAATAGGGAAAATAGGTCGAGCTAAAGAATGAAATATGCCAGTAAAAAAAAAAAAAGAAATGAAAGAGAAAACCAAATCTCGATTCATGAGGGCCCAGAAAAAATTCCGTAAGAACGAAATATTTTTTTAATCATTTCACCCCAAGCAAGACGGAAATGCCACTAATAGGCAGGGGGTTATATGGAGAGTGAAAGTAAGAGAAAAGACCGAGTATAGGAAAGATTGAGGAACGGACAAAAGATGAATGGGATTCAAGAAGATAGAAAATGGCGATTGACGTTGCATTTATATTTTTGAAGATTGCATTTATCAGAGTAGGAAGTAAACGGAAAGGAGTTCCACAGGCGGGAAGTGCTAGAAAAGAAACTGTAGTATTAGCTATTTCAACAGTAAATGGTTGGGAAAATAGATACCAATCCAGTATCTCGCTTAAATTCATGAAGTCGGGGCACCAGAGGAAAAAAAAAAAAACACGTCAGAGCAGTTACCATGAAAATATTTGTAGAAAAGCAACGTCACGTCGGTGAGAAAACGACTGAAATGTCGAGATGTCAAATTAGGATCGATGACAGTACAGACTCTTCTTTGGATTTTGTCAAGAACCTTGAGATGAATAGCAGGAGCATGAAAAGAAGCAATGCACGGGAGAATAGTAGATTTGTAAATGTACAAGATGGACTCTGACGAGAAAACTTTTGGCACGACAGAGTGACCCAACTTTCCTTAACTGTATCAAAACCAGCATAGATAAGACACAGCGTGTTAGTAAATGTCGGAGAAAGCATCAGTTATATAATAAACGAATACTATGAATTGCTTTGTCATATGTCTGTTTTTATTTACCTAATAAAGAAAATTTTACAAACCACGATCTTTGTGTCCGCAAAAACATAGTGTCAAAAGTATTGTTTTTCTATTGACTATTATTTTAATTACCTTCCCTTCTCGGTAATATTTATTCATTTAGAAAGTGATCTTTAGAATAGCAATAAAACTATGTATTTGTACATTTTCTTTCTTCTTGGCAACAAAAATAATAAACACTACTTATTCTGTTGCTTATTGGAATGACTGACAAAACATCGGCTAATTATCAATTGATTCGAACTTTATAAAATGGTAAATAATAAAGTTTTCCTTATATTTGGTTCACATATTTTAATAATTTAGTAGATGTTCATAAATTTATAAATAAAAATTGTTTTATTTTATAAATTGGTAAACGATAAATACGGAATTACATTAGTTTTTATTGTAGGAGTTTTAGAATGTAAATATAAAATTATTCTTGTAACTAAACAATCTAATAAATAAGCAATGATTTATATTTTTGTTGTAAATTCTCAAGAACAAAAAGAAATGTCTAAATTCACTTTCATCATATGTTTAGGTTTTATTACAATTCTAATCACCGCTTTTTAAATCAGCAAATATCGCCGAGGAGTGAAAGTGGTTAGAATAAGAGCGGTGTCAATGGAAAAACTGTTCTTTTGACACTCCAATTTTTTTTATTCAGGAACGAATGCCCACATTTGCTGAAAATTCTATAGGGATAGGAAATTTATACGGATTACCCTATCCAGACCAGAAGAATAAAAAGAAAAGAAAGAAAACGAAAAAAAAGAGAATAAAAGAAGAGAAAGAGGATAGATAAAAATAAACATTATAAATAAACAATTAATGATAGATATAATGATATTAATAATAAAGAGAAAATAATTAGAATAAAGGAAGGAAAGAGAAAGAATAAAGGAAAGAAAAAAAAAGCAAAAGAAAAAAGACAAAGAAAGAATGAACGTAGAGAATGTGATGGAAACTAAAAAGAAAGAGAAAGAAAAAAGACAAAGAAAGAATGAACGTAGAGAATGTGATGGAAACTAAAAAGAAAGAGAAAGAAAAAACTAAAAGAAAAATGAAAAAGTGGAGGATGAATAAAAGAGAAAGAAAAAAAGAGAACTAAAAAGACAGAAAAGAACAAAAAAGAAAAGAAAACAGAAAAAGAAGAAGAAGAAAGGAAGAGCAAGAAATATTTAGAAAAAAAAACAACTGAAAATAAAAATGCCGTCGTAATAAAATAATTAAAAAAAAAAAAACAGTATAGAGAAAAAGGCAATAAAAGGAAAAGAAAAGAAAAAAATGAAAGAAACTAAATGAAAGCGTGAAATATGTTAAAAAAATGACAAAATTCTAAACGAATTAGACAAAAAAAAAAAAAAAATGAAAGTAACACCTCGAAAAGCCAAAAAAAAATTTGAAGAAAAATAAACAAAGGAAATGAACAAATTAAAACTGAAACGAAATTCACAAAGTCAGGCGCCCAACTTTAGCGTATTTGCATGCAGAACAAAGAATCATAAGACTGGAAAGTGAAAGCAGAGAGTTTTTTGCTAACAGACAGAAAATTTGATATTCCGCTTTCTTAGAAAAAAAAAAAAAAATTGTATTTTTTTTCACAAAAAACAAAATTTAGAAATCTTAAAAACAAAACATTTTTACATCTTGAGTCAACAGAACTTGAGAACCTGCCAGGTGGCTGCGACAGTTTCTTACGATGCCAGAGATCAGTGTTCGAACCCACGTAAAAGCAAAAAAAATTCAAATACAGCCATCCTTACTAGTCAGTTTTTTTTTTTAACCATTTGAAAAACTGTCGTATCAAAATCTTCCAACCGCTATTTTTAGTCTAATAGGCTTAAAGTTGGAATTGATCAAGGCCAACTGAAATAGGTTGCTGGAAACGTTGAAGAAATCAGACATATTATTTGCAAAAAATAATTCCAATTAATTTTTATATCTTGGTATATCATTTTCAAAAGGAAATAATTGCAACAAGGCATGACTTGAAATGCGACCTAAGAAGATCACATTGCACTGATCTTCAAAACAAGAACAATAGGCCAATCTTGACAATCGGTATCCAAAATACTGAATTTTATAATATGTTAATGTCTGATAAGAATGCGAAAGTATATTTTCCATACGTAAAATAATTTATTCACTTCTAAACATCGACAAATCATTGGCCGAATCGAGTGTTTATAGATCTAGACTGTTCTTCGAACTTCTTGTGAGGGTGAGAGGGATTCTCTCCACCTCCTTGTAGGTCGGGCTTCTATATAACTTACTTTTATCCAACTGTCTTGAACCCTGCTCCCCGATACGACTTTCTGAGACGATATCCGTCACACTACCGGCATATCCATCACAAATCCCAAACCAAGTAAATCTATACTCTTCGATGTGAAGGGTTGCGGGAGTAACGTATTAGAAATGGTTGGATGACCAATATATTTCCTAGCAAAGTCGGATGCAGAGTTTGTTTGTTTTTTTATTGCCAAATTAGTCCTAGGCCCATTTCTGCACTCTGGATTTGAGGTCCTTTTCTACGACAACCCTTGGGTTCTTTTTTTAATTTCCGAGATGACACCAAGTACAGAACTTACTTTGGTATCTGTTAAGATGATTCCACCAAATATTGGGGTAACCATATATAAACTTTTCTTAGGCCAAGGTTCATGATGGTGATTAAATTCGATTAAGACCTCTGGTATTTCCTGGCGTGAATCAGATACCAGTTTTTTGAGAGGCCTGTTTCTTTGACAAGTCATTTCAAAACAATGGTATAATGGAACCTAAGGACGGATATTCAGACTTCAACTCAGTACTGGTTATATTCGTTTCTCAAATCTCCATATCTCTGCAGATTATTTTATTTCTACTGAATCTGCATAAACGGAAAATGTTTTTCATTTTTAATTTAATAATAATTTTTACGGAGTTTAAGAAAATAATTAAAAATAATCAAAAGTAATTTAGTAAGAACTTGTGACACATTAAGGAAGAAAGTCTTTAAGATGGAGAAGCAACGAAATTCATATTCAAGTTCAATATTTCTTTCAGAAAATGATGGTTCTCCACGCCTTCTTTTCCTTTTAATATCTATGATTTTTTATGACTTATTTGGAAAGACTGAGTTGTTTCTCGTTGATATCTCCTTGGTATTAATTTTAGAGTTGTCATCTTATACTGGCTGCCAAACCAAGCTAAAGATTCCAGTCTACCCTACTATTTAACGTATAGCCGTGCGAGGGCAGGGCTAGAAGAATTGAATTCTTCCCATTAGCAAGGAGATTAGTGAAAAGTAAACGAAAGAGATTAGTGCGTAACCCGATGATACTTTCCGTGTCGATAAATTTTAAGATATTTACAAATCAAATATGACATATTGAATTCCGTGTCTCAACAAAGCGACCTTTCAAAAACAACAAAAAAAAAATGTTATTAAAATCAAAATAGCTTTTGCTTTTTTGAAAAGAGGCTGCTTATTAGGTCATACTGACCTGGGAATATGACACGAATTTTTTATGATATTTAGTAAAAAAATTCGTATGTACATCAAACATTAGAAAATACACCACCTTCCCTATTCCTTAGCAAAGATACGTTAAAGCCAGAGAGAAAATTTCCAGTGTCGACAGTGTTTACAGAGGCATTTCATTCTATAATTCTTACTTTGGTTACATTATTAGCCGGAATCATAATTTCTGTTTTTTTTGGTGGGGACCAGTAATAATTACGAATGTATCATCTTAACTCTTCTTTATATGTCCCTTCATAACGTAGGCGATCATGGCCCTCCACATCATCCTGTCCCCTTTAGCGCATAATAAATTTTGTCTTTTTGCTATTTCTCCCAAACCCTTTTCTACCAAACTCAACAAGTATGTTACGCGCTGTTTTCCTCTTTTCCTCAATATGCCCTGTGATTATCACATTTTCCAAGCCTTTCTTCCTCATTACTTGTCCCAGAAATTTCAAACGTTTCTTCCTGATGTTAAGCATAAGTTTCCTTTTTGTTTTCGATTTTCCCTAAAACCTCGTCGTTGCTATATTGTATCCTCAGCATCTTTCTGTAGAACCACATCCTAAATACTAATCATAAATGGCTGAATATATTTGGACTACGCTAATATTCCTTAAATTTTGCACGGCAATAGCAGCGTACACAAGTGATTAAAAGAAGAAAATGTTGTTCTCTTCTATGAAAATACAACGCCGCATACAGCGAGTGTAACAAAGGAAAAAGTAGAACTTGTTTGTTATACAGCAACTACCAAATCCCCCTGACCATGCACCAACCGATTAGTACCTTTTATTGATTACTGCAAAACGCTTTGATGGGGGTAAACTTTTTTTTTATATGGTGAGGTTTACCCTAGGCCACTAGAGATAGAGGGTTATATAATAAGAGGCAGTTTATTAGACTTCGACAGGTTACAATTGTAGTGATCGGGAATACATTCTCTTGGTAGTCGGTTTCACAGAGCAGGATTCGCCGAAAACTTTTTCATATAAAATCCTGCAGAATTTCACCACAAAAATATTTAAAAGCTGCCTGATAAGTGGCAACAAATCATTCCAAATAATAGTACTTCATTTTTTATTTATAATTGAATAAAATGCAATTGTAGCTTAATAAAATGTAATTGTATTTTATTTTTTATTTATAGTTGAATAAAATGCAATTGTAATTGAATAAAATGTAAATCTACTTTATTTTTTGTAGAATGAATTTGATAAAAAAGGAAATTATTTATGACTCAACCTAATATTATTTATAATTATTTTTACTGATTGATTCGCTTTTATTTCTTTTGTGCAAATTATAAGATTGATACAAAAGTTCCAATAAAATGTTTGCGCAATATTAGGGAAATGTTAGACCTTTATTGCTTGTCTATGCACACATCATAAAAAATGGTGCACTTGGAGAACTGAATGGTAAAGCAAATAAAGAAAAAAATTACTTACTGCCAGCACAGAGACTTCACACGTGCATCGAATGTAAAGAATTCAAAGAAGAAAAAAAGATGGCCGCTTATAAGACGAATATTTAAGAACGTTACATTTTCGCAACTACAAGATTTTGCTGGTAACATGCAAATTTCCGATTGTCGAAAAGAATTAAAAAAACGCATTACTGATGGGGGGAAGGAGCCATTTGTTTTAGATCCTACGATCGCCGCATAGTCGAGTGAGGGTTTTCTGTGGTTGACGAATGGTAAGAGCATGAGAGATAGACAAGACAAAACAAGAGGAAAGAATTAGAAGATTTATTGTTGCCAAAGCGAACCTCAAAGAACCGACGAGAAAGACAGTGAAATTGATTCTCTCACAAGTGAACACAAACTACAAATGATATTAAGTTTTGATGAAAATCGCGGTTGAATATAAAACGCACATTCGGCACTGTTTATTTTCATGTTTAATCTAAAAGAGGATGTTCTGCTAGTTTATCGATCAGCGACTCAGAATGAGAAATCGACGAGCCGAGTTCAAATTCAGGCCGAGCACATTGCGTTTACTTTCGCGCAAATACCATTGTGAAAATTATGAATGCCCCTCTTCTTCCTCCTCAGCTATGATGTTAAATAACAGGACAGGCGCGGCGACTGGTCTAGGGCGAGGGATGTGCACCTTCGGGCTATCTCGCTTATCTGTGCTTACATCTACAGTTTGAGAACTTGGCTTTTGGAAGAGTCCAAAGTCACCCCCACAGATGAAAAAAGAGACTTGAGGCAACAAAATCTGGTTCTACAGAAGGATACTGAGAGCTCAGTGGGTTGAACATGTGAGCAGAGAAGTTGTATAAGTTTTAAGGCAAATAGATGGGAAAAACGACACTTAAATTTATAATCAGAAAGAGAAAGTTGAAATTTCTAACGCACATGATGAAGAAATAGAATTTGACACACACTGGGCATACTGAAGTCAAGAGTGACAGGAAAAAGCAGCGGATAACGTGCCTAGCGAGTTTGTATAAATAGATAGCAGAAAAGGGATTGGTAGGGATCACGGAGAGACAAACCTTACTAAGAACCACAAAGAAGAAGTTGTGGAGAGCTATGAACACCCAGGTTTTGAGGGGATACATTACAAAGCAGAAGAAGCTTTGATGAATGATAATTTCTTTCACTGACACACCTCTGCTTCGTGCACACTTTCATGTCAGACACCATTTTACAAGACTGCTATCTGAAAAAGGTAAAAAAAAATATGGGTTATTTTTTGAAAGGTTTAATCTCTGCCATAGCTCCAACATCTGTCGCTGATGTCTTGAGTCAAAACAAAGTTGTTTAATTTCAGGAATCGTACAGGAACCGATGTTTCAAAATGATGTTTTCGAATGCAAAGTACAAACTAAAGCAGTCATTGCGAGAGTCTTTAAGGGTGACCGAAATAAACTGCACAAATTATGTAAAGAAATGTAAACAAGGGATTTTCGGTCGTCGCTATTTCAAAAGCACATAATTCTCGAAATCTATGATTTTTTTTCACTCACTACCTCTACCATCTATGACGATGCCGACGACAACGGCGATGACGAACATTTCCGGAGCTGTTATTATTCATTGAACAGGCAAACCCACTTATTAGGATGTTCTCAATTTGAACACTTGCAACGCTTAAATGCTAAATAGAAACCATTCGTGAAA
This sequence comes from Acanthosepion esculentum, assembly GCA_964036315.1. Lineage (NCBI taxonomy): Eukaryota > Metazoa > Mollusca > Cephalopoda > Sepiida > Sepiidae > Acanthosepion > Acanthosepion esculentum. Next base: position 115,720,846 of record OZ038477.1, on the reverse strand, counting down.
ATGTTAATATAATAGGCCGCTTAATCTGACCTTCTCAACGAATGCATGCACACATACACATTTTACACATTATACAAACACACACGCAAATTATATATATATATTATATATAACACACATGTGCGCGTGTATATGATTGCGAGAGAGAGGATATACGACTTATAGATATATTAACAAATATTAGTCATATATACAAACGTACATAAATACTTAGATAAACATAAAAATTTAATTAAATGCATTTAACATTAACATGCTTACACATACTCCATTCGAAAAGTTATATACCAGAAGCTGTTATATTTTGGCTGCATTGGTCAATATCTATCTGTCTCTCTCATACATACATACATACATACATACATACATACATACATACAATAAAAAGTGTTAAACACTAATATTCCATGGTTATAATTTATTACATTGGAATCGTAATTACGATTCAATTAATCTACTTTCGTCTGTTACCCCTCTCTAAATCTTTCATTTCCTTCTCACACTTGTCTCCCACTCCCACACATACACTCTCACTAAAATGTTATTTTTTATACCTGGAGTTATATTTTCTGATTTCTTTTTGAATTTGTAGGTCTGATTAATTGGATCGTAAATACGATTCCAATGTAATAAATTATAACCATGGAATATTAGTGTTTAAGCCTTTTTATTATATTCTTACTCTGTCCTGGACATTGAGTTCTACCTGGATTCTACCCTCTTGGAAATATATATATATATGTGTGTGTGTGTGTGTGTGTGTATATATTGACCACTAATATTATATATATATATATATATATATATATATATATATATATATATATATATATATATAATTGTATGACAAAGTGGAAAAGTTTAGTTGTGACTCGTTTCGTCTTTCAGGACTTCACCAGACTAAATTTATGTTAGTACATTTACATATGCGCACGAAGGAGGGTGCTGGAGATTTTAGAATGTTAAATTTTTTTTAATATCTAGCCGAATAAGTTTAGAGTGTTTTTTTCCTTTTCTTTCCATCACTTTTGTTAGCTGGGATCCCACACTGTGAAAATAGAAGATTTGCCAGGAATGGTGAAATCTTGTGTTTTGACGTATTGTTTTGTAAAATATCCCTTTTATGTTCATATAATCTTTTATTTATATTCCTTGAGGGTTTTACTATGTATTTTTGTGACTATTATTACAGGTTATGGAGTAAACTCCCCTTTCAGATTTTAGCTTATTGTTTTGTTTTAATATTGACTAAGTCTTTTATTGTTTGGGATTTAGCAGTAACAAATTTTATGATGAGTTTAGATAGATTATTTTCGGTTGTAGATGTGATAGAGTTAGTGGGTAGGATAATATTTTTTGATTCATTGGGTTTTTCATTGGGTTATCTCCATTTAATTTGACTGAACACATGACCCAGTGGATAAAAGCGTTGGTTGGATCCAGTGACTTGATCCAAAGAGTTGTGAGTTCAATACCAGGCCACAACAGTGTTGAGCCAAAAATCATGGAGAGTTGAGTTAAAGGGCGACAACTGAGACATCTGGAAGCACGTGGAACTTGAACAATATACTCCGGTGGACAAAATAAAGGGCTCAGTTTGAAATTCCAATCATCTGAAGAAGGCCGAAGCGTACAACGGCCGAAAATTCGTAAATATGGCAATGAAAATAACCTGTGAGAGAGTGTATTGTATGTTTGTCCGATGTAATAATTTAATGTTGTTTCTTTATTGTAAATAGTGAAGATTGGTTTGGTTTGTTTTGTTTTACGGTATATCAAACTCAATTGGTTATTTAATGCCGACAAAATTTTTATTGATGATATTTTTCTTTTCAGAAATGTATTGCTGGTTATTTTTTCCCAATTTGTATTGCCGGTTAATAATTAATTTCCAAAAATGTATTGCTGGTATTAAAACCTATTTTTAGATTTTTACAGCGTTTTGACCCCAGTTTTGGGGATTAACTATTTGCTCATTACCCCGGATCAGGGTGAACCTGGGAACACCAGCAATTAAGGGGTGACTCCACACTCCTCAAAACCTCCTGATCAGAGGCCTTGCTGCTGGATGTACTTTATCGTCATACCCAGGACAAAGATATTGAAGATGTAGTTCCCAAGAGGACATGGTAGTTCATAAACACTATTTTTTACATGAGGTAGATTTTTGAGGCCCCGTGTTATTGGTACTGATTAGGTTAGATGTTTTGTACTTTTTAAAGTCAATGATATATTTAAGGTGCTTTCTGGAATCATTAAATGGTATGTACTGGGGAATTATCTTTTTAATCGGTCCTGCATCCTGTTTATAATTAGTGTGCATCCAGTTGTGACAGAATAAATTATGTGTTTATTTTCTTTTATTATCAGGGTAGTAAAAAGAACAGCCCAACATGCAAATTACAAATTGTAGATATCGAAATCAAGTAAGTACAACAATTTAAATATCTGGGAAGTGTTTTAACAGAGGACATAAAGTGCGACACTGAAATCCGAAGGCACATTAGGATAGCGAAAGATGCTTTCCAAAATCTAAGCAAACTATTAACAGGAAAATTTCGTTAGAAACAAAGAAAATAATACTGAAGTCTTACGTAACATCAGTCCTCCTATATGGCAATGAATGTTAGACAATATCCTCACAGATGAAGAAGAGACTTGAAGCAACGGAAATGTAGTTCTACAGAAGGCTGCTGTGGATACCGTGGGTCGAATATGTAAGCAACGGAGTTTTAGAGAAAATGAGAACAAAAAAGACATTTATCATCATCCTTCGACCTCCATTTGGTTGGTCGGAACTCCATTGACAATCCCTTTCCACAGTGTCCGGTCCTGTATTGCTGTCACCAGAGCCTCAATGTCCAACACGGAGTCTCGAGCTATGGTGTCTGAGAAAGTCAATTTTCGCGAGAAGACACTTCCAAAAGGATGCCATAAGAATAAGAATGATTTCCCTGCCCGCCCGGTGGCAGTGGCCAGCAAACTGTAATCGTTTTTGTTTGGGCTTAAGAGAGATAGGTCACCTCTCAACTCTTTGGGGCGAGGTAATTGCGAAAGGGGAGATGCAGGAACAAAAAACAAAAACTCTACATCAAAGTTCATGAAATACAAAAGACATTCATATTTAACATGAGAAATTGACAGGTGAAATTTCTAGGGTGCATAATGATAAAAGAAAGCTTGTAAAATTTGATACATACTGGAAAGACTGAAGGTAAACAAAGCATAACCCACCTGGCGAGCTTGAGTAAATGGATTGCAGCACAAGGATTAGGAGAGATAAAAAAAAATACAATATTTATTAAGAGCTAAAAAACACGGGAAATTGTGGAGAGCCATGAACGCCAACGTTCTGAAGGGACATAGCACATAGAAGAAAATTGCTGGTGCTACTTTTTTCGAATTTCGTTCAGGAAAATTTTATTTCTTCATCGACACCATGGTTGGGGAAGTTATTGTTGATAAGTGTTTATTGTATGTTGTAGTTCTTTATAAAACGGATGAAACGCGTCACGAAAAAAAAATCCAATTTGTCATATTTTTCTAAATACTGTTTGTTGATACGTAGAATTATACAAAATTATATATCGTTTTATCATAAAAGAACTAAATAAATACAAGTTCTTTATAAAATTATGCGACCGAAGAAAGGATTATTTTAGCACGTCTAATCAAGTTTTCGACAAAGGCAATTTTGTATCTGTGAGGACATTCACATTTGTAGTTGAGAATTTACCTAGTCATTTTTATAGACTGAACTCGCAAATTTATGTCTATTAATGTCAATTAGAACATCAAACAAAGGGATTCTGTTAATAATATTAAGTTCATAAGTTAAGAGTGGGACGGAATTATTTTTAAAGGTTTCTTCACGTTTTATTACTTCGTCTAGGATTTTAGCTAAAATGAAAATGTCATCGATATATCGAACATATATGGATGGCTTGGCGAAATGAGTAAAGATTTTGTTTTCTACAAGTAGAAATGAGAAAAAATTGGTCTGAGAGGCGAACCTATCGCTACGCCGTCAGTCTGTGTGTAGATCTTGCATTAATGGTAGTAAAAAGGCACTTGTGTCATGCAAGATGGAAGTATAAGTAAAATGGTTGGACTAATTTCAGAGGGGAGGGCGAGGTGATAGTATTGGATCTACATTACTACGTCTATAGTCCTCACTCTGTCTCTCATGATTATATATATATATATATATATATATATATATATATATATATATAAGGTTGATGGTCAGAGCTGAATCAGACCAGGGAACAGTAGTATTAAAAAGTGCTCAATACATGTGTGAAAAAAAAATAACATGTAGAGCTTTTAACTTTAAAAATTAGGAAATGAGTGGAATCCGCTAATTTGGTTTCAGCCTTACGGTATGGTCAGGTGATTTTTAATGAACGCTATCAAGGTAGCGGATTCAACTGATGTCCTAATTTTTGAAGGTATATATTCGACATCATCACTTGATAAGACACCGTGAGTGTTGAAACAAAATGGCTATTTTTGTAGTGATTTTATAACATATTTATGTTATAATATTTAAATAAATAATTATATATATATATATATATGATTCCCATTTTAGATAAAGTTTGTCCATCTTAGTGCATCAGAGTGATCATTTCGTAAGAAGAGTGAAGTGTCTTGTTTAATATGACTTCATAACATAGCGTTCTTTAATAAAGGCCAAATCATAGTGTAACTCTCATTAAAACTGGATACCAATGGAAACGAAATTTTACTTTCGGTTTGCGTTTGCGGTAGTTAGCTGCTGTCGTCTGCTTAAGAAATTCAACGAAAAAAGTAGAGATTAAGAGCATAATTAATTTGGATCGAAAAGTTAATCCTTTTAATCTTGGTATATGTTTCTTTACTAAGGTCATATTACAACTAATACATAAGTCGTGGAACTTCGGATCCAACACACCGTTAAAAAGGGTGTACAAAATATTATACGTATTTTAATCTGTGACACAATTATCCATGTTAAAACAGTTATAATGAAACAAAAGCCGTATCAAAACTATGAAATTTGAGACAAAAATATGACACGAAACAAACTAAACATGAAATTTTTTTATTTTATTTATTTTATTGTTTAGAATTGAAGCAACTATTCTGATGCTAACTTATTTTGTCATAAATATACATAGAACTAAGAAAGTAGAAAAAATAGACTCTTAAAAATGCGTGGCTTAGCAGCAGGATTAGGATTAACGTTTTGTACATCTCGTTTACAATATCTAAAACTATCGGATTAAATTTATTGAATTTAATTATGATATCAACTTTAAATAACAACGTGTTAATAAAAAAAATTCTCATTAATTTTGTAATATAAAATATTACGTTTGCACCTATTTTATGTTTTTTAACGGTAAACTAAGCTGAAATCCAACATACATTTTAAAATAATCTTCAGAAAGAAAAAAAACACAAATTACTCATGAAAATTAAATTTTATCATCAATATTATGAATAACAATAACACAGAGAAAAATATTAAGTTAATTTTATATAACAAATAATATAATTTTTGGTTAATTTGCAGTGTGACACCCGCGCTCATTTGGATAAATATGATAAAATCTACCGTTTTAGAGTTTCCGACAGTAAAAGTTCGGATTCATTTGCGTCATTGGCGGCAGCCATTACTGGCGTTGTTTGCATACATTCGCTGCAGAAAGCTAAATGCGGAAGACTACGGAAATTTAAGTGCGGAAATAATCATTCTTGTCTAAATTTGTCTCAATTACTGCGCACAAGAACTATTTACGTTGACATGCTCAGTTTGCGCAATGATACCTACACTGATAAATATTCTGCAGCGAATGTATGCAAACAACGCCAGTAATGGCTGCCCGCGACGCGAATGAATCCGAACTTTCACTGTTGATAACTCTAAAACGGTAGATTTTATCAAATTTATCAAGTCAGATTCGAATGCAGTATGTACAATTACACATAAATGTAAGTATTCTCGAAATTTTTAATGCTAACTGAGCGCGGGTGTTACACTACAAATTAACCGAATTTTTAAATAAATTTCGTAGTGTAAAAAAGAACTGAATAACAATGTCTTCGGAGGAGAAGTTAACTTTCTTGGGTGAGACTTTGTAACATTTGTAATAAGAAAGACCAGAAAAATAGGATTAATAAATTATTTCTTTATATAAAGTAAAATTAAATTGTTACCTTTCGCTATAAGAAGCATGGTAAAAATCGACATACCTTTTTCATTTGTTAGAAACAGAAATACAGATTATGCAAAAATAAAAAAGTTGAAAATTAGTGTATTTGTTTTCAAGATTCAAAAATGCATAGAGAAGACTATTAAATTTAAGTGAAAAAGGTACAATTTTATCTTTCAAGTAACAAGTTCCCTGACTTATTGAGGGGAGAGGGAAAAGACCACCATAATTGTCACTATCTGTCATCAATTGCAATACAAACCAGCCAGCGTGTAGTTGAAAGCAGAGCATAATGTGGCCTCAGGATTGCTCACCGGAAATACATTTAGGGACACCTACCCATGCGCGACATGACACTATAGGTTCCCCGATATTATGCGACTGTTGACCGGAGCAGCCTATCTAAGGGATACCAAATTTTGGCCGCCAGCCAACCCAGTACCCTCATAATGGAAAGTCACAGCCACTGGTTAGTCGGATCAAAGAGTTAAGATAGCGAAATCATTGAAAACCTGGTAAGAGAAAGAAAGAGAATCGGTAAACCATATCTTACAGAGAACAAGTGATGAACCTCTACTCCTGTTCAGTAATGATTATTATTATTAGTAGTAGTAGTATTATTTTAGTGTTTTGGTATCTATCACCGTTTTTTTTTTCAAATAGTGAAATTAACGTCTACTGACCTAGAGCATCGAATCTGCATTCTCTATGTTCTAGGCCAGCAGAAGTTAATTTCAGTGTAAGAAATAATTCAAAGATATCTACTGAAGCATATCACGCACGGAAATAACGCGTATGGTCAACAATTGAAACATATTATGGTCGTAAGTTCAGAGACATTTAGCAAATAATTTTAAAACGAGATTTAATTAAAAATGAACTGATGCATACATGCACACACACATAAACACACACACACACACATATATATATATATATATATATATATATATTATAATTTTCTGATTCACGCAAATACAAAATGACACACATCGTACACATACTTCCATGTATACTTATGATATTAACGATAGCCGGCGAATTTGAGCAGTGTGCTTAAATCAAATATAGCGCTAAAACCAGCAAATATGCCCAGGAAACGCAAAATACGTTTCGTTAGGAATTTGACAGACATTCATCAAGTCGAATACTGATTTATGAGTGGCACATCCGTTTCAAGGCCGGCTGACTGACTGACAGTTCAAGGAACGAACATCCAGGGTGACCAATCAGTAGCAAAAGCTCCCCTCCTTCCCCGAAAAAATAAATTAAATTAATGAACACATCTACAAGTGTTGTTACTGAACAATTCACCAAATCTTTCACATAATTGAAATGAGTCAATCAGTTTATTGGGGGATCCTAGTCTAGAAATTTCCGATATAATAATAATAATAATTATAATAATAACAATAATAATAATACGGAGATAGGACCTGCAAACAATTTTATGGAACTACACAATAAACACAGACAGAACAATCAAATCTAATCGTCCAGACATTGTCTTTAGTGACCGCAAACAAAACAAATTGCCTCCTTATTGATATGGCAGTCCCTGCAGATTGTAATGTATCTTTGAAGAACTTCAAAAAGCTATCAAAATACAAGGACCTTGAAATCGAAATCTCAAAAATGTGGCACATAAGAACATCCCTGTTGAAGTTGGAGCCCTCGGATTGATTGGAAAAAGTTACAATAGACTCATTGAAGGGATTCCTGGTAGCCAACCAAGAAATACAATTTTTTTTTCTCATAAGTACATCCCACACTATACGAAGGGCATTATATATGTAAAATATGTGTGTGTGTGTGTGTGTGTGTTTTGTTTTGATTTTTTTTTAAATTGCTCAGTGGAAAATGTCATACCATTTTTGACCTTAGGTCTCTGGGCGGGACCCGGAAAAAAATGAGTACACATCAGAAATCAAAGGAAATAATAATAATAATAATAATAATAATAATAAAACAAGAATAAGCATCTCCTTATAGGTTATAGATGCACGCAGGAACAAAGAGTGCTCAATAACATATTAAATGGCAGACCTTTATTATATTTACCGTGGTCCCATTGTTCCCCATAACATCAAGAACTCTTTTGTCACACCGGTGAACGATTTCTGGTGTTTTTTTTAGTTTTTTTTTTATTTAAAAAAAGTGTGTATTTACGCCTTTTAAAATTGTAGCCGGATGGCAATCATTCACCCCAGTGGGTTTGGTTAGTGTGTGCATGGTATGCCAGCACGGGATACATTTTTACCATCCTGGACTTGACCGGGAGTATAAAAGTTACCATTTTCACACACTACAGTTAGTGACTGCCTGGCGATTGCATGTAAATGTATGAAACTGTCAGTCGTGGTCGATCACTGCACACTGGAAATTTGATTTAATATATATATATATATATATATATTATATATATGGACACTGAGGTGAACATCTAGCGACGGCTTTTTCATGTTTGAATGACATTTGGACCTGAAAATTTGTTCAAGCATGAAACAGAATATCGCCGTTCGGTATTGACGTCAGTGTCCACTTTTATACATACGCACTATCACTGATATTGAGCAATTTAAGCCCAAAGTATGGCAAAACTTAAAACTATATATATATATATATATATATATATATATATATATATATATATATATATATATATATATATATATATATATAAGCAATTAAGGGATATTTTAGTCCGACATTATTTCTTATTACCATGAACTTATATTTAGTAGAAAATGTATTTTAATAGACAGCTTTGTTTTAAATTTTATATTTAATGTCTATTGGCCTTGAGATAGAGAGTCTTAATAAAGAAAATGTGTCTTCTGACAGAAATAAAAGGGAATACAGTTTCGATTTCTGTCTGTAAGGATATTTTATGATTAAGACTTTCGTTCTCTAGACCGGTTGACATTGATCATTGATTTCACTGTCTAAAACATCACGATATCTGATTATATGCACATACACATTATATATATATATATATATATAATGTTTTATATATATATATATATATATATAATTTGTGTGTGTTTGTATGCGTCTAATGAAATTTGCGTATTCGACTCACCCGTAGCAGACGGCTTCCGTTGAACACCATTTGTGGTAGAAATACAGAATCGGTTGACTTGTGCAGTAAGACCTGTTCACTTCTGATCCTAGACCTGCATCATAACAGGCCAGTCTTAGTATCTGTTTGTCTGGTAAGAACAAAAAGGAAAAGGCACACAATCAAATAAAAGAAATATAGAACAAACTTAGAAATTGTTAAATCCACGACTGATAGAATAAAGTAAAAGAAGAGTAGTAAATTGGTGTGACTCAATCCATCCAATGAGAATTACGGAAATGACAAAAACAAAAATCATTGGCATATCAAGTGAATTGCCATTTTCGATTTGAAGACACGGATTTAGTTTTGAATTCAAACAACTTATTCAACGTAAAACAGAAGGGCAGACAGATGAATCTATCTCAGCAAGATCATAGATATCTAATTATGCCTGGTCATATCTATCTATCTATCTGAACCTGGTCATATCTATCTATCTATCTGAACCCGGTCATATCTATCTATCTATCTGAACCCGGTCATATCTATCTATCTATCTATCTGAACCTGGTTATATATATATATATATATATATGCACACATGATGTTTCCTAGCTATTTCTGTTGGCTATTATACACATACACTTTTCCTAAATATCACATGAATGTATCTGGGCTACAACCTAAACTATAATACACATGTCTCTTTCTGTTCACAAGGTGTACAGTATAATTTTACGAACACATTTCAGAAGCCATTGACCGTACATATGATCTTCATTTGAATCCCTGTAAATATCTATTTTATTTTTTATTACTATTTTTATTGTGACTCAATTATAATCCACCTTCTGAAGGTGAATTCTTAATCGTCCTTGAAACTAAAACTATTAAAGTCGCTAGAGGGCGTGCCGTTAGCTGAATATAAAAATCACTTCTCATTCACTACGTGAGGGGGGATATTCTTTGCAGCTGCGGAGCATACGAGTGAATGCGGGAGAACAGTCGCATTCAAAAGCAGATAGAGAATTAAAACACCTGATTTCTTTTTGAGATTTGAATTTCAATTCGGGAAATTAATTTAAAGATACTCTGCTGCATAATTCAGACATTAGTATCTTAAAACTGTTTTTTTTTCCAAGTTTGATACGAAGTGTAGTAGAACTGTTCTACACAATTGATATCACTTATCAGTAAGCTTTAATATACCCGGTATATACGCGAACTCCCAACAAAGCGGGATGTGGTACAAGGCCGGTTTAACAGGGGACTTTCCGAACGCGTACGCTCGAGCAAAAATTCGCCGTAGAGCTCGCATACACGGGGTTGGGTGGCTCTCTATTTTTCCCCAGACGAGACTCTTGCCCGTAGACACAGCCTCGTCTGAGTTTCTGTCAACCCGAAAGCAGGAGTCCGACAAGCTGAGCTTTGATATACTCGGTATTTATCCGAGCTCTCCAAGGAGCGGGATATGGCACTAGGCCGGTTTAACCTGGGACTTTCCGAGTCCGTAGGCTCAGGCAAAAATTACCTGTAGACTCCGTATAAATGGGGTCGGTGGCTGTCTACTTCCTCAGACGAGACACTGCCCTTCGGCATAGCCTCATCTGGGTTCCTTTCTGTTCGCAAGCAGAGATTGACAAGCAGAGCCAGGCAGCAGACCGCCTGACTCCTTTGAGCTTTAATGTTCTCTATATATTAGCAGAGTTCTCCGGAATATATGTGTTCAGGACAGATCCATTAATGGATCATAGCACACGAAGTTATTTTTTAATATCATTCATATTTTTTATGAATATTTCGTGCTTTTTTTTTTACAGCAAGCTTCACGCTGTACAAGGAAGGCCTGGTCGTCTCTCATGGTAGAGGGTTACGTTATGAGGGGAAGGTAACGGTTAACTCTAGACTTGAACAGGTTAAGATTATAGTGATCCGAGAAACATCTTCTTGGGAGCAGTGGTTCGCGAGAAGCTGTTCGAGTGGAATTTACTTCTCACCGATGGAATACGGAGGGAATGTGTGTGTTTTGCTGCAATGTAAGTGGCATGGCGAGTCCTAGCTGTGAAGGTCAGGCCTGGCAGAACCAAGAAATGTAGTTCGTCTGAGCACTTTCCATGTAAATAGCGATAGAGCAACTAGAAGCTCGCCACATCCCGCCTGTGTGTGAGAGAGAGAGAGAGAGAGAGAGAGAGAGATTGGAAAATATTTCAACAACAACACGGAGTCTGTGAAGCTTTTGGATTCTATCGGTCTGGAAAGCTCCCACACAAATATAACCCCAGTTCTCCATTCTTTGCCTGATCTGGCTCTTGTTGTTAAATATAACGTAGTTGAAATAAAATTCATAAATGAATTTATTTTATGGTTGGGTAAGGAGTGTTAAACAATAGTTTCATACTATTATGTTTTAGTGGTAGTGCATTCTGGCTCAGACTTTTTGAATATGACCTTTGAGGTCAGATGGTAGACAAAATAGGGAAGTCGATTTTGATTGGCTGACCCGAAAGTGGGAATCAGTTATAGATTAAAATTTTGGAAGGACTTGCAGTTTGGACGTCAAGCTAACTAGTCGTGATAGATTGCATTTATGCAACTCCCCTCATCCCAGTGGGGGGGGGGGCGGTCTTTCGAGAATTGGTTGTTACACGTCAAAGGAAATGAACGCGTGAGATTTTCGTGTTTGGAAGCGGCTTCCAAGTAAGGGGTGTAGTAACCCCCACGATAGAATGTACGTCAGCGACACTAATAAAATAAGTAAGTTAAAAGTTCTATTTGTTGATTCTTTTCGTCTCTGAACCCAAATAACATTTCGCCACAATGGAGCCCCAGGTTTGATTGGAAAAGGGTCCAATAGACTCATTGAAGTGATCCCAGGTAGCCCATGCTTTAAAGAAAAACAAAAAAATCTATTCAAAAGTACGAAGGGATTTATCAATATAAAATATCTGTGATCTAATGCATGTTTTTTCTTTTTAAATGCTCAGGCGAAATTGTCATGATGCCATTTCTGACCTTAGGTCTCTGGTTGGGACCTGGAAGGAAATGAGTACACAACAGAAATCAAAGGAAATAATAATAATAATAAAAGCGAATGGACGCCAAAACGAGAAAGCTCCTCACTTGCTACCGCATGCATCATCCAAAAGCTGATGTTGATCGCCTGTATGTGCCCAGATCCGAAGGAGGCAGAGGATTAGTTCAACTAGAACTGTCCTACAAAACTACATCAATTGGCCTCCAAAGATACTTGGAAACTACAGAAGACTGGATGATGGTATGTGTCAAGGAACATGAAAGTAGTAAGCGTCTTTACTCCGTAATAAAGGAAGCCAACAAATTCAAAATGGAGTTTCAAATGGCCGCAGAAATACAAGTACAGCACGGTAAACCGGCTGAAGCTGCAAAATACTTAAAAAAGAAAGCAAAGACAGATGCAACCGACCAGATACAGAAACAATGGCAAGATAACCCTCTTCATAGCCAATACACTGCCCGTACCAAACAAGCTGACGTAGACAAAAACCGTACCCATCAGTGGCTACGTAGTGCAGGGTTGAAAGCTGAAAGTGAAGGTTTTATCCTTGCTGCACAGGACCAATACTTGTTAACTAGGAATTTTCAAGCACATATACTAAAATACTGTGTTAGTCCAAAATGCAGATTCCGTGATAAATATCCATAAACCATTGATCATCTTGTATCAGGTTGCACGATATTGGCACCCATTGAATATAAAAACCGGCATGACAGAGTAGGCCAATATCTGCACTAGAAAATCTGCAACTTCTACGGGAAGGAAACTGAAAGAAACTGGTACGAACACCACCCAAACCCGGTTACGGAGATAGGACCTGTTACAATTCTATGGGACTACACAATACACACTGACAGAACAATCAAAGCCAACCGCCCATACATTGTTATTAGAGACCACAAAAAATGCCTCCTTATTGATATGGCAGTCCCTGCAGATTGCAATGTATCTTTGAAGATATTCGAAAAGCTGTCAAAATACAAGGACCTTGAAATAGAAATGGCACATGGGAATATCAACAAACCCTGTTGTAGTTGGAGCCTTAGGATTGGTTGGAAAAGATTCCAGTAGACTAATTGAAGGGATCCCTGGAAGTCCATGCCCCATAGATACAAAAAAATATTCTGACAAGTACAGCCCACACTTTACGAAGGACTTTATCTATGTAATAATTATATATATATATATATATATATATATATATATATATATATATATTTTTTTTTTCAGTGGAAAGTGTCATGATACCATTTCTAACCTTAGGTCCTTGGGCGGGACCCGGAAAGAAATGTGTAAACGGCAGATTTAAAAGGAAATAAAAAAAATAAAAAAATAATAATAATGTGGCACATGGGAACATCAACAATCCACGTTGTAGTTGGAGCCCTAGGATTGGTTGGAAAAGATTCCAGTCGACTAATTGAAGGGATTCCTGGAAGCCCATGCTTTAAAGAAATACAAAAAATTGTTCTCACGAGTACGGTCCACACCTTACGAAGGGCTTTGTCTATGTAAAATATGTTTTGTTTTTTGTTTCAGTGGAAAATGTCATGATGCCATTTCTAACCTTAGGTCCCTGGGCGGGACCCGGAAAGAAATGAGTACACATCAGAAATCAAAGGAAATAAAATAACTACAACAGTAACGTTGAAACAACAGTGAAAATACTCGGAAATGTTCCGTTGAATTTGATACTCTTCAAAAAACACATAATTAAGCGCAACTAAGTGTTTAGAACAGTTTTTTTTTTGAATGAGAGAAAGTTTAGCACGTAAATAATTCCATCAGAACAAGACATGTTTTTGTCAACGTATTAAAAAAATCCTCGTGAGCCTCTTGAGAAGTCGTTAACATGATAATGGATAGAATCGATGACTAGATAACCAAAAAATTCACATTAAAACGAAGGAATGCTGAGATGTTCTCACTTAGATCTAGAAAAACTTCCCCAAAATGATTCTAGTATTTGCTAAGATGTTGGGAAATAGTTTAGGCTGAGAGATTTTCAGCACTTCCTATGCAAGGTCATAAACTGCAAAAAAACTGATTCTCTTACCATAATTATTTAAAGCTGAACTTAATTTTGTCCCAAAGCTACAAATGTGGAGCACACAGCAAATCGAACTCTCTACTCAGTAGTATTGGTTCGTTGCACGCTAACAATTATCCCGTTTTCTGGTTTTGAGTATAAGCGTCATTTTGTTTTTCGAAGCAAACTACATTGTTCTAATTAGATGAAAAAGTCGTGGTATAATTATTTGTTTTGTACGTCCTTGTCTTTGTCGTTCGTGATTTAAAGTCGAAAAATGAGCCTCAAACCTTTCTGTAAACTTTCTATTGGTGCATCTTACTACCATGTATCAAGAATTTATAGAGAAATATACAGTAATAAAATAAGTCACTCCTCACCTTGTAATCCTAGGTTTCATCAATTGATCCGCCGCTGTGAATTGTCATTTGGCAATTTTTTCAACATTATGTTTATGCCTAATACATATGCCTAAAATTCCACACCAACTTCTCTTTTCTTTCTTTAGATTCGAAATTCCTACCCCGTGAGCCAAATTCAGACCGTTTCAATATCACTGGTTGAGAGACATTTTTTTTTTCAAAATGCAGAAAGAAAACATTCGAATGAGCCAGAAATTACTGGAAACTGTTTAGACAGCTTTATGAGAAGCAAGGTGATCCTCAAGTCATAGTTTCTACTAAAAACACGCATGTTCTGGTGGATTACCACTTTCCGAGTCAAACTAGGTTTAAAAATCTGTATAATGTAGACCTCGGTACGGTTCCAAGGCAAGCTTCGTAAATATCTATAGAGAAGCATGCATTTCTTATGCACTACTTTTTCCGACGGTTTCAGCGCACAGGCCTTATTCAAACTGCTGATCACGCTAGATTATGCGTTCTCTCTCAGAAACAGTAACTGAGGTTGTAGTATAAATCGTAGGTGGGCTCTGTCGGTGTTGGAAACACAATGTGCCTGAGCTGGCGTCTGCAACAGGGATTGGCAAGCTGCCCCAGCAGACGTGTATGCTTGGAAACGATTAGCCGTCTATTATAAACAGACACACACAGGCAAGCACACATATATAATTTTAAGGTATGTTATATTTATGGGTAATAGTGCTCAATATTAGGGATAGAGCGTATGTAAATATAAATATAAAAGCGCATACTGAAGCCAACACAGATTGACGACGGTCTGTTTCATGCTTGAATGCATCAAGTCATCAAAGATTGCGTTCAGTTTGAGCTTAGTATACAATTTGAAATTGGCTGCGATGGATAAATTGTCGTCTAAATAACGTAAAAAAAAAATGAAAATAACACTGGCATCTCATTTTAAGAGATATATTTACCAAAATTACACAAAAATATCTTGAAATATTAAAGAGTAAATTTATTCAGTAAAATCGCCATTGGCTTCAACCACCACCTCTAGACGACTTCAGAATCTCCTGCAACTCTTCTGGACGGTCTCTTTGTTTATGTTGGTGAATATCGCTATAATCCTTGTCTTCAGGTCATCTTTGGTGTTAAAAGAAGTTTTGTTGATCTCTCGCTCAACTGCGCCCCACACATAATAATCAAGGGAGTTGCAGTCAGAGGTGTTAGGTGGCCGTATGTAAGGGGTGATGTGGTCGCAGAAATTGTCTGACAGCCATGACAGGGTTCTCCTGCTTGTCTGGCATCGTGCAGATTCCTGTTGTCAGACAGGTTTTTCTAGTAGCTACCTTCTTGGCCCAGAGCAGCACTACCTCCTCAAGTCACTTGATTTAGGGCTCCGTGTTGAGTTTGAAGAGCCCACCAACAAATTTGGGAGCTCTTTTCTTATCAGAACAATCAGAGTGAGTTTTCCGAGCTGCCATACCTTCGCAATCACAAGTAGACGCATCCAACTCTTTCCGAATCCTCTGCACTGTCCTCAGATTGGCACCCAAACACTCTGAAATGTGCGTATTGGAACTTCGGGCGCGAATGACAAGCAGTACAGCATGCCGTTTCCAAATTTCTGGCGGAGTGAACTGCCTCATAGTGCTCTTTTTCTTACACACGGTGCCCAACTGACCCTACTATACTGTTCATCGACAAAATCAAAAACAACGCGCATGCATGAAATTAAAAATATAAAATGGCAAAAATTTACCCATCACACCCTGTACACACACACACACATATATATACATATATATATATATATATATATATATATATATATATATATATATATATATATATATATATATATACCGATTAAACACCAAGGTTAGCACCAAGTGTTAACAGTCTGTTTCAGGCATGAACACAATCCTCAGGTCATCTGTGTCTAATCCCTAATATTGATAACTTTTACCCATAAATATAGTATGCCTTAAAATTATATTATCACACACTCACACCCACCTACATATATATATATATGCTAGTAAATAACCCTAATCTACGTTCTACAATATATAACATACAACTCTACACTTGACCAACAACTAAAAGCATCTATATCTAGTCAGTAATACGACACATGCAAAAATCCCACAAAATCCCCGAAAAGGCCCCACTTCATTTTTCATTTCTCGTTGACAAAGGACATTAGAAAATAACGGTTTTTAACATCTTTCCCATTTTGCTTCCATTTGGTAAAAGCCCTACTAATATCTTATAGTAATATCTTGTAATATACTAATATACTATAATATACTAATATCCTATAAATATTTTTATTAGCAATATTATTATCTATTTATTTTTTATCTCTTGGATTTCTTTCATCGGCTTACTATTTCTACACACACACACACACACACACACACACACACACATATATATATATATCATAGAATAAGAATTAAGATTACATATAGGTGATATCACCTTGTAAATTAATGATAATTTACGAGGATGTTCAAACCAGATTTTTCAAATGAGATGTCAGTGTTTTATCATCCTTGAGTGGTTTGAAAATCCTTGTAAATTATCTCAATTTCCAAGGTGAGAATGATCGTCACCTACATGTAATGTTAATTCCTATCGTATGAAATATGTTGATCCATTTAATTAAGACATTGAGCTCTGTGTGAATCAGTTGTAATATTTTATATTGTATTAATAGAATTCACTTGGATCATATTATATATATATATATAGTAATGCTTTGAGTCACGAATTTTCCAAGACCGAACTCGTAACTCAAATCAATTTTCCACATTGAAATTAATGGGAATATTTCCGATCCATTCCAGGCCACTAAAAATTCCCCAGTGCTCTTTACACTTACTTTCTTCGGACCCATGTTGTCACTAAAGGAATTTTGCAAAATAACTCTAAAAAAGACACAACATAGATCCTTCCATGGCGAGGTAACACATGTACTGCGAGTGGAAATACTATCGAAGCTTGGCACTCGCTGTGCCAATTAGCGGGTGCTTAACTGAAACTCGCTCGTAACTCAAAATTTACCTTGTATCTCAAGGCAAAAAATCGACCGAACTCCGGCACATATCTCAAAAAAATTTAGTATGTCGGTACGCTCGTATCTCAAGGCATTACAGTATATATATATATATATATATATATATATATATATATATATATATATATATAAATGAATGGTAATACTCGTTTTGAAAAACCTCGGTTGGCTCAACTTGTAATATAACAAACTGATGTCTGAGGAAGAATTGGAAAAAATAAAAAATGAAAGAACCAAGAGCATAACAGTGTACGAATCCTCTCGTCAAGAGCTTTAGCTCAAAGTCCCCCCCCCCCAAAAAAAACGAGTAAAAGACTAAACGTAATGTGCTCAATACACTAAGTAGAGCAAAAACTAAAAAAGGTAGGTTTGCCTGGCTTTTAGTTTATTTATATATATATATATATATATATATATATATATATATATATATATATATATATATATATTTCACCATGATAAACAATGAAAACATACTTTGAATTTTCAAAAGGTATTAGCAAAAAACAAGGCACATTTAAGATGTGTGCAAAAGTCTCCAGCATTTTTTTTTTTTTTTTAAATTCTGACATCCATTTAAGTCTAGTTTTCAAAAATCTGAAAATCTTTGCACATTTCATAATATATATATATATATATATATATATATATATATATATATATATATATATATATATATGTAGAATTCCTTCGGACCTTATCAACTGTGCAACATTAATCTTTTCCCTGAAATAATATTGTGTATTTTTTTAGGGCCTAATATACGGGAGGGTGTTAATAGTTCGAGGACATCGGGATTTCTGTCAATAAAAAGCGGGTCGTGAAATCAGTTAAATGGTAAAATATATACGCAGTTAATAAACAAGGTGATCGTAATTGGCTCGGGAGAGTTTAAGAATTTTCAAAATATAAATAGGCACCTAAGATTAAAATAAAACAAACTTTTTGTAATAAATGTTTCCCTCATCTCATAGTCGATGAACAATTTTCAGATAATCATTTTAACATGTATAATAAAATCCGATTTAAACCATAAAACAACATTTATACTTTTTATATCCTTGTAACTTTCAATACATAAACACACAAGTTAATATTATTTCCTCATCATGAGTTTTCTCCAATGACGATTCGAGGGTCTATCATCAGAATCGAGGGTCTATTATCCGCCTTACCCTCAGAATATTCACTTACTACCACCACCTCTTTCATTCATATCATACACCACATACATCGTAAGCACTTTAACAGTAATATTCTAAATTGAGTGGCTCTCGAACCTTGTACTGGGTGAACTTGAGTATTAAAAAAAGAGAAGAAAAAAGCTATTAGAAAATCGTACGTATTTGTTAAGACGCAATTCGCACGTTAACCATTACTCTATGCAATGTGTTCAGATGACCTACAAGCAGGATTCCATAACGCAGTACACGAATGCAACCATTGAGGTAGAATAGCAGTGTTTACAAGATTTAACGTATTATTTAAAGAAAAGTGTCAAGTGCTATTGTAAAGATGTATTGACTGAAGATTGTATTAAACTTGTTAGAAGTTACGTTCTTTACTCAATAGAAAAATAGATAAGTTTGCTTTTTCTTTATATGTATATATATATATTTGTGTATTTAGGTAGCAATACTTCTTTCATGCACATTTCATTGAAAACGACAGACAAGGCGCTTTTATTTAGTTCTTCATACAATTTCTCATGCGATGTAATATTTTTTTTTCTTTTCGGATGATAAATTATATAAAAATTGTCCGAATGAAAAGAGTCAAGTGCTATTGTAAAGATGTATTGACTGAAGATTGTATTAAACTTGTTAGAATTTACGTTCTTTACTCAATAGAAAAATAGATAAGTTTGCTTGTTTATATATATATATATATATATATATATATATATATATAATTTTGCATCAGAAATTTTGCATAATACCTAATGTATATGTGGGTGTGCATTTACTTATATATATATATATATATATATATATATATATATATATATATATATAAGTAAATGCACACCCACACCAACATATACATTAGGTATTATGCAAAATTTCTGGAATTTGACCGTGGAATATATTACTTATACTGACGCCTAGTTTTAGCATTTTCCTTTGAAGTAATTTCCTTTTGAGGCAACCTAATAGAGCAGCTGGACGCTCTACATTCTTTTCGTCCAAACCCCAAATCATTTTATAAAAAAGTTGTAAATCTGTTATTGAGAATGGTCTAACCTGTGTTACTGAATGAGTTTTGATTGAACATTTTTTTCCTAACCTCAACACACACACACATATATATATATATATATATATATATATATATATATATATATAAAATCATATATTCTATTCGAAACAAGCTGACATATTCTCTAGTTTCAGTACAGGGTGACGCTTATTTGGTTTTAGCGTAAGTTTGACACATTGTCTGTGGTGTTTATTAAAATAGCTTGAAAGAGAAGATGCAGCCAAAAGATACATTTTATACGCCAACACATATACAGGCATACGTATATACACATACACATAATACACACACACACACATATATATATATAGACACATGATATATACAGACACATATATGAACTCACACACACAAACAAATATATATATATATATATATATACATACATAACACACACACACACACACACACATAAACCACACACAGCTATATACACATAACACACACACATATATAAACACATAAAACACACACAGCTATATACACATATAACCCAGACACACGCACACACATACACATATATATATTATACGCATAACACACACACAACATGGACACGGATATATACGCATAATACACGCACACACACACACACACACACACATATAT
>OZ038477.1:115676925-115694425 GCA_964036315.1 Acanthosepion esculentum | reverse complement strand
GATACAACACTACAAAAAATGACTTGTCCGCTCATAAAATATAGTTAAGAATATTTCTGGGAATCACTTTTGTTAATTAGTATTTGCTAGTCCTTCATCAAACCACGGCATTTGTTAGAATCGAAAAATATTGATTTTTAAAAATAATTTTAGAAGTGGGACGTTGCTCATAAAGTGTAAAATCGATTTCTGCCTTAAAAAGAGTTATGTTCTTTGTTTTTATTTACAAATTTGAACATTGAAGAATGTTCTTACGTCATTTACTGCATATTGCTAATATTGTCTTTTTTCTTAATTTTAAAAGGATGACGAACACAGAATTGGAGCTGCATACGGGGTATTTGGAAAGCTAGTCAAATGCATCTTCAACAACAAAGATCTGAACTTAAAAACAAAAGTTCATGTCTATAATGTTTTTATCATTTCAACATTTGCTATATGGTTGCGAAACCTGAACTCTATATCGTCATGATATCTAAAAATTAGAACGCTTTCACCAGCAAAAGCTTCGTTCAATCTTGAACATTAAATGGAATTACTATATGACTAACACCAAAATCCTGGAAAGTACCAACAGTCAAAGCATCGAATCTCTGATTATTACACTCCGTTGTCTATAGTCAGGACATGTAGCAAGAATGGAAAAGTCAAGCTTTCCACGTCAAGTCTTATTCAGTGAGCTCATTTCATTGAACAGACCACGCAGTTGTCCGCTTCGAAGATACAAGGACCAACTCAAAACAACACCGAAAGCCACTGGATTTCAGCCTAAATCGTTTGAAACAATCACAAGACCGTGCCAACTGGTGATATTCCATCTCCATCGGAACCAAAATTTCGAAGCCACCAAAAGAGAAAAGGAAGAAGTCAAACGACGAGAGAGAAAAGCTCGATAAAATCGACTTCGTCCTCCAACAACATTATTATGCAGTCAATGCCAATGTCTCTTCCATGCAAGAATTGGTCGTCTTAGTGATCAAAGCCATCATCAAAAGAAGCGACCAGAAAAGAAGAAATTAAATTCTTGGATACGAGATAAAGCCAACGAAGACGACGTAATCGTTCACATTTATAAATGACGTAAGTACAGTTTCAAACTTGATTTTTCGTAAATAAAACCTAAGTACAGATAACTCCTTAAAATATCGGGAATCGCTTTGAAACTGTATTAATATTATGAATTGAACACCGTCTAAAATTATATATAAAAAAAGTCAATATTTTTCAACTCTGACAAATGTCCTGTCTTGAGAAAGATCTAAAAAAATGCAAATCTACAAATTTTTTTAAAAAATAAATCGCCTCCACTTTTTACGAGCAGGTCAGTCAATTTAGGTAATGCCTGTGATACTTTACCAAATAGCATTACTTAACAATCGTCGTAAGATGGAATACAGAAAAATACAGAAAGTCGGACGGAGTCAGAAAACTGAACTGAATAAACATAAGTACCAACTCCATTATAACGGTAAATAGATGGACACAGTTCTCTGACTATTTCAATAAGATTATTTTTTTGCAAATATGTGTATGGATGTGTACTCGAAAAAGAGTGACAGAAAGAGAGAAAGAGAAAGAGAAAGAGAGAGAGAGAGAGATTATTTTTCCTGTTACACGGGTCGATGAACCCACATGGTTCATTGATTAATAATGATGTAGGGAAGGCGTAAATATACTAAAAGAAAAAAATAGAGGGCGTGACTTAAGCTTAAACAATAGCGCTCACTAAGAGCACATTTCGAGAATATTTCCTAGACGTTTACAACACATAAACGAAATGCCACACAAAATATTAGCCGTTTTTTCTTCGACATTAACAGAGTAATCGTTCTGGGTAAGATGATAAACTACATCCGGCAGCAAGGCCTCTGATCGGGAGGTTTTGAGGAGCGTAGAACCACCTCTTAAATGCTGTTATTCCCAGGTCCGCACTGACCCGAAGTGGTAACACATTTTAGGGTTCCAGGTATAGGCAAATAGTTAACGCCCGAACTGGGGGCCAAAACACTATGAAAGTATAAAAATAGACTTTTATAATAAAAATACCAGCAATAGATTTTTGAAAAAAAAAAAATTACCAGCAATATATTTAACTCTCGACAAATCCCTCTTTACAAAAATACATTAATGAAACCTGATTTCCTACAATGAATACATATTCTATTCATACGAACCTATCTTAAACATCTTGTCAGCATTAAATAACCCATTGATGTGTTGATATGCCGTAAAACAAAATCAATCAATAAATAAAACTGGCAGAGCAATGATGTACGGTACAAGTTTTGCTTATTTTTGTCTTTTTTCCCCCCACTTTTAACAAATAAAAGTGAGATGAAAGTATTAACAATCAATTGTAAGAAGACAGAATGCATGGTCGTTAGCAAGATGGGTCGCCCAAGATGCGAACTACAAACTGGAGATGTCAAAATCAGGCAAGTAAAGAAATTTAACAACCTTGGAAATATAACCGACGTCAGAAAATCTCGCGTAGAAATTCGAAGGCGTTTGGAAATAGCGAAAGATGCCTTCCAAGTCATCCGAAGGCGCTTTCAAAATGATGTTTTTCAGAAACTAAACAAAGTATTAAGAAACAGAAAACGAAGAAAAGGATGCTAAGCTGCTATGTAACATCAATCTTCCTACATGACCGTGAATGATGGGCAGATAAGGAGGATATTCGTAACAATTGAGATCTGGTGCGACAGAAGGATGCTGAGAATACCATGGATGGAACACGTGACTAACTGAAAAGTTTTAAAGAAAATAAAAAGGATACTTATATTTAGAATCAGAAAGAAACATTTGTAATTTCTGGTACACATAAGAAAGAAAGTGGGCTTGAAGAATTTAACACTCAAAAGTCGCACTGAAGGAAGGGGGGAAAGCGAGTGATCTACCTAACGCAATTATGTAAGTGGATGGCAGAATATTGATTTGGATAGGGATGGCAAGGAGACAGACACTGATCAGAGCTACGAAGGATAGGAAGTTTTAGAGAGCCATGATCGCCCACGTCCGAAAGGGATACTACAAATAGGTGAAGAAGCTTTATTTAGGCTCCGGAATATACCCTGGCCGAGTCTATACACTTACTGGTCATTGGCATTGAAATAAATTTATTCGTGATTAGAAATACTCGTAATTTTGAATAGGAGAGACAAAGAAATTTGGTATTTGAAAACAAAAGTCAACATGCAGCATTAAAAACAGAATGAATTTAGCATCATGTGATTATTTTATAGGAAGTAATGCGTCATAAAAAATCCTACAATCTTTGCTGAAGTGTCATAAAAGTTCCTATGAAGATGTTTATTTACGAGAGGGTGGAAAAAAGATTTTGGCACACCAAAGAAGCCCTTCCTACTTCAAAATGTATGGTGTTTGGTCAGACTTTTGGAAATGGATCAGACTGAGAACTTTTCAGCAAAAATCGTACTTATATATATATATATATATATATATATATATGCGCATACATACACACAAAGAAGAAAAAAATCAACCAAACACCAATAAAAAGAGCATAAATAATTTTTTTAACTTAATATAACGAAAATAAGTAAATAGCCAATCACTTGCTGATATCTCCTGACGAGTGGACCGAACGATTACGAAAAAGCTTCGTCTATGAAACTCTGGAGTTGGCGTGCTGAATATAACATCTATCAGCCAAGTGACAAATTTTACATTTGTATTAATCTTATATATATATATATATATATATATATATATATATATATATATATATATATATATATCATATGATATATAGGTATCAATGTGGATAAACCAAATAACTAGATATTAGCAAACGAATATACGTCTGTTAGCGTATATATATATATATATATATATATATATATATATATAGAGAGAGAGAGAGAGAGAGAGACTAAAATAAGAATTGGGAAAAGGCACCTAGTATTTATATTTATTTATAATATATGTATTTTTAGAGAGAAATATTAAAAATAAAACTTTACTCACAATTGAATTTTCAGTTTTTTTCCACAAGAAAAATATGTGTATGTGTGTGTGAGGTCAGTTTATCAGGGAGGTAACTTCTTTATGTTATCGGCCTGCAGAAGCGATACCAAGGAACTGGCAAATTAGAAAAGTGGACGAAATTCATCGTGACCGAGGGTTAGAGGGTACTGGCCTTGTTCAAACTGTTCATCACAGATTATGCACTCTGGTCAGAAACAAAAACTAAGGTCCGATCAGCATAGCTACAGTATAAATCGCAGGTGGGCTATGTGGGTTGCGAACAAATACAAATGTGCCTGAGCAGGTGTCTGCTACAGGGATTGGCTAACAGCCCTCCTGGCAGACGAGTGTGCTTAGACGGAAACTGTACTTCTTTGCACTGTCTACATTAAATTAAAATTACAGACAAAAATATGCATTAAATTAGTGAAAATATATATATATATATATATACGAATCAGACAGAGATAGAAATATGAGTAAATTATTATAGCTTAGATGTAATAACAGACAGAGATATACGGAACGGGAGAGAGAGAGAGAGAGTGTGTGTGTGTGTGTGTGTGTGTGTGTGTGTGTGTGTGTGCATGAAGGCCTAGCCATTTATGGAGAATCAATGAAGCTTGACGTACGTCACGTGATCAACGAGAATAACAAGACTCGGTACTTTATGGAGACCCACCATGGGTTTTCCTTGTTGTCGTTCGCCTTCGCATACCTACGGGACACGAGAAACAAGGAACATGTTGAGAATACGCCCTTGGAGGAATGCTAAACAAAACATGGATGAATAGCAATGAAAATTCAACCTACTTGTTTCACATATTTCACAGACCCTCATGTGTTAACACACACACACACACACATATATATATACACACACAAACACATTATATATAGATATACACACACATATATACACACGCACACACAGACAAATATATATACATGTATGTATATATAAACAAACACTATATATATATATATATACACATTGATATATATGTATCTATACACAAAAGCCAGATATATATATATATATATATATATATGTACACAAACACACACATATATATATATATATATATATGTACACAAACACACACATATATATATATATATATATATATATATGTACACAAACACACACACATATATATATATATATATATATATATACACAAATATGCACACACATATAGTAGATACGTGTAAATGTTTAAAACAAAAAGAATTCATATTATTCTACACAGACACATATATATGTTAAAATCTGCTCGACCACATGCACATCACATCAATTACAGCATTCGCTTTCCGATCGTGAGACCCGGTTTCGAATCTCACTATAGTCGATTTATCAGGAAGTTGACTTCTTGGTGATATCGGCCTGGGAATGCGATCCCAGCGTGCTTCACCTTTCGAAAGAACCTGAAAACCATACCGCGTGTTCACCCAAGCGTTGTGTGGGAAATTGGGCAGACAGAACTATTTGGAAGCCGTTGACGGTTTGCGCTAGGAAGTCACAAGTCATCGTCACCGAGATGGCTCGAGCGATCTGTCTTTGTTCAGACTGTTGATCACGCCAGATAACACGCTCTCTCACAGAAAGGTCCGTTCAGCATAGTTGCTCTGTGGGTGTTGAAAAACAGAATTTGCCTGTCGGCCCTAATATAGACATACTCGGATACGTGCGGACAGCCATTATTTTAAATGTAAAGCGTATTTAGGTAGAAAGAATTCATCCCAAAAGTTTAATTAAATTCAACACACAAGGTTTCTCTATTTGTTTTTTTAAATGATATTTTGCAATTTCCGAATGTGATGATGTATGTCGGGATTATAAATAAACTATGCGAAGTTTATGATTTTGTCTTGTTTTGTTCAAATATTTTTGACTATCTAACATGGCGCTTTTTACTAAAGGCGCAGTTATAATACAACTATCAAGAACTAAATGTTGTCAGTCTAGTAGACAATATCTATTTTCTGTTTAAATCAGGAATTGGAATTAGAATCAGTTCAAAATATTAAAACTAGTATATGCAGGCAGCAATTATAATTACTACACTAAACAACCGTTGGGCACCTGAAGGTGGTGTAATGGTTAGCAAGCTTGTCTCGCTAGAACTATTACGACTGAGTAGTGAGTTCGATCCTCACTAGGTGCCCCATACTTTCGGCCTTATGCCACATCTGAGCTACACTAAACAATCGTTTTACGATATTCGCAGTTGAGCTACGCTGGTTACATTTGATACTTACGGACTATAGTTTAGTCTGGCTCAAGTCTACAACACTAAGACAAAACGACGACCATGAGTTTCGAATTCTCTAACCTAAACGAAATGTAAATAAAGGATTGTTCAATAGCAGGTGACCATGTTTTTTTATTTATATATATATATATATATATATATATATATATATATATATATATAGTGATTTTCTAAGCGTAGTTTAGTGGCACAAGGCCGGAAAAATAGGGTAACCAGTGACGATCGAATTCACTATTCAGTTGTAATTGATCTAGCGCGACAAGCTTGTTAACCATTACACCATGATGAGGGATAACGTTATATAATTTTTATATGTCAAGAACAGTTTTGGAGGAAAGATGTATGACAACGTGAAAAAAGTTTTCGCGTGATGCGTTTCATCCCTTAGGACTTCATCGGACGATGTTTGTTTACATTGATGCGACTACACATGCGTACAAACAAGAGATGCTGAGAACTTTAAATTTATATATATATATATATATATATATATATATATATATATATATATATATATATATATATATATATATTTCTGAGATGACGTATTGTGTACACTCTTTACATTGTTCGGACGATCATCCTCATCTTTGTTGCCATATTTATCACAACGTTCCGGCCGTTGTACGCTCCGGCCTTCTTCAGGCGGTTGAAATGTCGAACTAAACTCTTTATTTCGCTGTACCATGGCACAGTGGATAAAGGCGTTAGTTAAATCCAATGACAGGACCCAAAGAGTGTGAGTTCAATACCTGGTTAAGGCGGTGGAGAACTTGGAGAGGGGAATTAACAGGAGATAACTGATAACTGACACCCATTAGACATGGAACGTGGAACTAGAACAGTCTACTCCAGCGAGTAGAAATAAATTGTTCAGTTCGACATTCCAACCCCGTGAAGAAGGCCGAAACGTTGTAATATGTATATATCGTTTATGCGTGTTTCATTAAAAACGACAGACAAGGTACTACGATTGAGCTTTTTATTTAATTTTTCTTGTGTTCGAACAAGAGCTTTCTTTACAGGACAAACGGTGTGTAAGAACTGTGCAAATGTTTTATGTTTCCGAGCGCTTTCGGCTATACTTTTAGCCATTATCAAGGATGATTCGATTTTTCAGCTTAATTGAGTGTGTGCATTATGTGTATGTCTTAGAGTGTAGTAGAGATGTTTTTAACTCTAAGACATACACATATGTTTTAATGAAACATATATATATATATATATATATATATTACAACGTTTCGGCCTTCTTCACGTGATTGGAATGTCGAACTGAACAATTTATTTCGCTCACTGGAGTAGACTGTTCTAGTTCCACGTGCCATGTCTAATGGGTGTCAGTAAATAAATAAACAAATAAACGACAAATAACCGCCAAAGAGACTACCCACAATGCACCGCTGACCCGTATATATAAATAGCAGAGAAAAATAACAGCACTCGTGGCCTGATGATTGCATCTAGCATGAAACAGACTGTCGCCTCTAAGTGTTGACTTCTGTGTTCACTTTTATATATGGTAGGTTGCTGAAATATTATACCAAAAATGATGATATATACTCTCTCTCTTTGTATACATGTATTCTGTTTAATAGAATGGACAATGAATATCTGTTATACCTTTTGTTCCGGTCTTGAATAAATTGTTTAATGTCAGTTGGAACCATGTAAAAGAATTTGCTGAAGTTAGTTGGTAGTCTTCAAAGGAAGAACAATTTCTCGATTGTCGACCTTCTTTTCTTGGAAAAGACCAACCATGGTCCAAAGAACATACTGCAATTTAGTTTTGTTTTACAAGATTCCAGCTGATCTTAAACCACTAATCCGGTACGTTCTATTAAAAAGAACATATTTAAAGAAAGGCTTGCGGCGTAAATATATATATATATATATATATATATATATGGATAGAAGTGATAGAAAAGAGGAAAATGAGAGGAAAGGTCAAAAACCAATAAGGAGTGAGTGTAAAGTGAAAAGAAAGAAAAACGACTGTAATGAAAAAATAACCATGACATTATACACGTACGCACAAACGGGCGAACGCTAGCGAATGCAGGCACACACAGATTGAAAAAAATTGCACCAATCAAAAGTGCATACAAAGAAAAATCGATAAGTATAAACAGTCAATTACTGATATCCCCTGACGAGTGTACGGAGTAATTCCAGGATGGTCCATCTACGGAACTCTGGATTTGGAATGCTGAAGTTAACATCAATCAGCTAAGTGACAAACATTTTACTTGTATTAATTCAATATATATATATGATAAAAATATAGTTTTAACATATGCTATATTTATAGTTAAAAGTGCTCAATATCAGGGATATAGTGCATGTAAATATAAAAGTGGACACTGAGGTCAAGTCTACGACAATTCTTAAACACAATTTCGGCAAGTTTCTTTACAATAGATATCCCCACTAATTAAGGATACATAAGGTTAAAATGATTGTTTAAAAATGAAAAGGTTTTCTTGAAGCTTTCATTTTAGCTTTAATTGAAAGCTAAATGATTTAAAATTTACTATTTCCCGTAAGCAAAATACTCTGTGGTGTATTTCAAACAGAAATTATATTAATCTGAATTGATTTCTTTTTAATAAAATCGGTTAAAACGGCCAATTTTTGACATTTTCGTTAACAAAGATTAATTCTCGGGTTTAAAAATCTTGCAAAAGTAAAATGTATATTACTGTAATGTTATTTGAGGAAAAGTAGCAAATTTAAATTTAAATTAATCTAAATTGAATCCAATATTACTTATTAATCGATTTAATGACAGCCGATTGACAGCCGAATGTGTTCATAGTTAAGTCTGGTGGAGTAGACAATAAATTTCAGTTTTTTTTTCTCCGTAAGCGAGACAACTATTAAAACACGTCATCTTTTATAGATAATAAATTTATCGGTTTGTACATTCATATTTCAGAAATTCTGCACGTAATCACACATAAAAACAAATCGAAATTCTTTTAAAAATATTTGGGTTCGTCAGATTGTAACAAGCTTTAGAATATATGATTAGTAGATATAGTTTTAATAACAATACTTTCTAAGAATTACCATATTAAAAATGAATTTTAAAAGATTTAAAACCTTTACAAATTATTCAATTTAAAACTGTAAAAAAAAAAAATGAAAACAAATCTTGTAAAAATTCATTTTTCGTCGAAAATTTTTTTTTTTCTTCCGACAATATTGTCTTTAATATATATTATTCATAAAAATCAATTAAAAGCTTCTCTCATTAAATAATGTCATAGTTTATAGCGTCTTTTATTTTTCGATTCAGAATAGATTTTCGGTAAGATCGGCCCCGTCTTTGCAAAAACAATTAGGAGATTTAAATTCTTTAAAGAATTCTACTAACAGTCAATAAAAATGATCACATTGGATTTCTCAAGTAAGAAGTAAGGAGCTGAAACACGTAAAATATATATTTTTACCAAGATTTTCCAAAAAAAAATTCAAAAATAATTTCATTCACTTGTGAATAAGTCTTGAAAATTTCATTAAAACCCGACATTTTTAATGTGTTTGTCTCCGCGAAAAAGAGGCCAAAATTTGCTATGTTAAAAGTTAGTACATCCACTGACGCAAGAAAAACATGTTTATAAATCAAAATTTCGAATGTTCTAAAAAGGAGTAAAAAAAAATAATTAAATAATCAAAAATTACTTTGAAAATTCCCCTTTTATAATAACAATGATTTTGACAATAAAACTGTTTTCATTATGTTTGGAGCATGTTTTCATCACGGTATGTTTTTAGCGCTTTCATGGAGGTACCGATTTTACAAGTTTCTACCTGAACTTAAACGACTCATTTTACATCAGTAGAAACTCGCCAAAAAGGCTTGACATACACTCTTTGTCCGTCCGATTTAATAGAACATACTCAAACGAAATATTGCTGCTTAAACGATATATATATATATATATATATATATATATATATAGAGAGAGAGAGAGAGAGAGAGAGAGAGACCGCCCCCAAAATGCATACACACTTCAAGAAAGGAAAAACTTGTCTTTCGTAGTTTTATCAAATTGCGATAACACTGTTTACTGTAGTACGATAAATTAACGACAGATGGCATTACATCGGCGGCTCTTAGACAAGAAATTGAAAATGCATGTGCAATAATATCACTGGACACTTTGGCCAACGTTGCCCAAGCAGTAGTTCGCCGTACCAATAAATGTTCGGAAGAGAAAGACTATTATTTTGAGCATCTCTTGTGATTGCAGAGTCCAAAGGTAACTTGTATTAATCTCGTGATATATGAATAAATTTAGTATTACAATATTTATAGAAGTTTTTCCTTTCTTGAAGTATGTATACCTTTTTGGGGCGGACTCTGTATGCATTTCATTATTTTTTATTACTTTGAAAGTTATATTTTAGTGGATAAAAGTCGTTGTGTATACGTCTTTGTTTTTTATAAAGTGTGAATAACATCTACTGGCCTGTGAATTCGAGATTCTTAACAATGAACATCTGCCTCCGGCAGAAATCAAACCTGCGTCTCTCATATTATGAAAACTACCGATTAAGCCGATGTAATTTAGACCGCTCGGTCACAAAGAGCTTCAGAGTTTAGCAAAATTCAGTTATCCTTCTTAAAGAATGCAAGCCTCGTTCAGATTTTCCAGAAAGTCTATATGTATTCGAAGATCCAAACGTGCTAACTTTATTTTCGTATAATAAGCGTCAAATAAT
Organism: Acanthosepion esculentum; assembly: GCA_964036315.1. Lineage (NCBI taxonomy): Eukaryota > Metazoa > Mollusca > Cephalopoda > Sepiida > Sepiidae > Acanthosepion > Acanthosepion esculentum. Next base: position 115,683,425 of record OZ038477.1, on the reverse strand, counting down.
TTCCAAGGTATTAATGAATCCGGAATTATTTCTTAATACTTTAAATTTTATATATTAATGGATACACGTGTTTGAATAGACGCCCTGTTTCTTTAAACAGTGGGAATTACATCTACTGACCTGTGCATTCGAGTCTTAATAAAGAAAATATGACCCTAGCAGGGTTTGAACATGGGTAAGTTTGACCCGGGACGAGATTGCTAAATTGGGATTATGTTGTCATCTACTAATTTAACATAGTTTGGCACAAGGCCATAAATATACCCACCAGTATGGATCGAAAAATATTGTAGTCAGGCTTGGTCTACAAGGGTAGCTTACCTTTGACGTTGTTTTCTGAGTGGAAGGCGAAATCCTTTAGCTTCCATACGTACATAGTGTAACTTGTACCGTTGATATCGCTACTTGCTTCTGAGCCATGGCCGGGCCTCACACCTGCTTGGCATTCCATTGTGTCACGTGGTTTTACGAGACCGGCCTCTAGAATAATATAAGGAACGATGTGATTAAATGAAATCAAAAGGTCAATAAGTCATTTGAGAAAAGTGTAAGCGAAGTAATGATAGCGGTAAAACGTTTGAAGTTACAATTTTATCAAATGGGCTTACTTTTACAAACGTTCACAATGTACAAAACTGAATCTATAAATTCCAAAACTGGTATTTCATTTAGTAGTTGATATTTCAAAATGAAATTTTCGCTGAAATTTTACTTAATTTATGTTTCCCACTGAAATTAAATTCTTTTATTAAGGAGATTATGTTGAAAAATAAATATATTTTGCATAAAATAAATGTTTTTTGTTTTCATCATTAGTCCGTGGACTTATTATATCGATGTTCATTTTGATTTAGATTTTTGTTATTTCTGTATATGAGTGCATAAATAGGCTATTTCGGGTTTCGATCCCGGTTTGAGGCAAACGGATGTCTCGCCACACTGATGAACTATGAAACAGCGAAACAGTCTGTCTGTGACCTGGTGATTTACTTTCTCTAAAGAGTCCTGTTTTTAACTAATAAAAAAATCACACACTTAAAATTTTAATTTCTCGAAATTTCATGAAAATATGTAAGGGGGTGGAAAAAAAAAAATTACCAAGATTTTCTAAAAAAAAGAAAATTAAAAAATAATTTCATTCTGACTATTTTCTGAAAGTTTCATTAAAATCTGACAATTATTTGAATTTTGTAATAATTTCCAAATAAACGTGTTTTCCTTGGAAAAAGCGCAAAATAAAACAAACAGTTTTTCTCTTTTCGAACGCTGTTGTAAAAAAAAAAAAAACAAAAACAAAAAAAACAAGATTTTTAACCAAGATTTTCAACGTGCTAGAAAGGAGTAAAAAATTAAAAAAAATAATAAAAAATAAATACTTTGGTCTTTCCTCTTAATAATAACATAAACTTTGTTTTCGTTGAGTTATGGGCCTATATATATATATATATATATATATATATATATATATATATATGAGCGATGAAAAAAGTATTTATTAAGAAGACAGTAACAAGTGAGAAAATCTGGATTTATTACAAGATTCTAAAAGGAAATAAAAATGGTAGTAAGAACCAGGACAGTCCATGGGATCTCAATAAAAACAGAATCTGCTTGGAGTGGAAAATTCTTCATTAGAAATTAATGAATTACCTGGGTAAAACTTCTGCTACAATGAGCAAATGGTTCGTTTGAATGACGCATTGGTAGAGAGATGATTCGTAGGTATGGAGATATAGAAGCTGAACAATGATTTATACTTCGTGACAACATCCGTCTTCCATTTGCAAATGCAACGTAGCAAATGACCGCAGGGATGGGATGGGAAGTTCTACATGCAACGGATCCTGCAACTGAGTCTGCTTCACCTGTTTCTCTCCATGCTATGCCTTTTCGCTTAAGCGTACATTCTGACAAGTCAAAATTTATCAACTCAAAACTGGAATCGTTACTTCATTATTAAATGCTTAATTTATCTGAATTATGTTGTAGGGCAATAAAACAAACAGGAAAAGACACTGATGACTGAATACTGGAGATATGAATATATTGGGAAACATTTTGTCAAAAATAATGATGTGCATATGCATGAACGTCACTAGATCTGCCACAAGCCCAAATAGAGGAATATTCAAGTTAGGAAACACTACTGAACCAATCACTCAAATAAAAAAGGCCTATTGTGGGTTATCAGTTATAGTGAAGTATATGAGTGTGGAAACAGATTAGTTTGATTTGGCCTTGTTAGTTAGATAGCCCACCATAAGACGGGTATAAAACAAGAAAATCAAATTTATATACATATAAATCAATTAAGATCTTTACAAATAAGATTAATGTATTTTGGTTGATACAAGGTCGTCAAAATGTTCGTAGTAGTCCTTGCAAGAATGAGTTTATGTTTACGTAGGCAGGAACGTATGTGTGTATGTATGTATGTATGTATGAGCGTTATCGAAGGGTAGGAATGTCTTTGAAGTAATTACTCAGTCTTAAGATGTTCCGTTAGTTTATCAAGTATAAAAGAGGTGAGGGAGAAAGGTAGAGATAATACTAACCATCGTTTGACGTTTGTCAAGGGACGTGTTAATACGCTAGTCTCCTTCTCTCTGGTGACAGGCAAACCTGCGGCCCGTCTTTTATTTTGTTTGTGGGACTTGAAAAGGTCATTTCGGAATTCACTCCCGGACATGATTCGGGCCTTTCCATTGGACGACGAACAAACTTCGTGTCGGCTCGCGAAAAAGTCCGTAAAAGAATTTGTTTCTGAGAATTGAAGATTATTTGAATTTTATTTTTAAATGTTTCCTAGTTTTCTATTGACCGAAAAACATTTCGAATCAAGGTGTGAAATTTCACGAGTTTTGTTTTGGATTCTCTTTTGCGTGTTAAGCAAAGTTTGTAAATTCAAGCATTTTTAATTTCTAACAAAATCAATCAGTCAGTGCTTAGCATTTGAATTTTAAATCTAGATCTTGTTTTGTTCACTACAGGCCTACCTGCCTGCCTACACTGAAAATAAGTATTTAAAACATTGTTTTTTGTTGTTGTTGTTTTTTTTTTAAATCTAGGACCAAATATTGAATAGTAGTCCAAGAGTGAAATATGCAATGTTCACTAATACTCTGGCTTGTTTTTGTTTTATTTACAAAAGAAATAGTTACCTACTTTAACCAAAATTTCTTTTAAAATTTAAGTAAAAATGATTCTTTCAAGAAATTTCATTGAGAAATAATTATTTTTTTTTATGAGAGTAGCAAAAAAAAAAATAAAAAATAAAAAATCAACAATAAAAAAAACCTTTCGTCTCAGTCATCCGATATCGCGCATGCGTATCAGAAAATGGCCCTTATTTATTCCGTTGGCGGTAGTTTTGATTCTCAGTTTTAAGAATGAAAAGAATTGAGTAAAACGTGTCTCAATGAGGCAGTAATTCCAGACATTTTTAGCGTAATTTATTATCGAGATTTGTCGACCTATTGAAAAGCAAATTTGATTTAATTCGAAATTGGCAGTCATTATGATGGGTGTGTCATTTGAATCTTGAGTTTACTGATTACCTCGGCGCAATTCTGAAAAGAGAGTTGATCAACAGGGACAGACTTGTTTGACACTTCAGACTCGATAATGTGATTTGAATGCATTAATAAAAATGATTTGCTGCACAAGACCAATTGGCTGACAATACTGTCCGGATAGTAAATTTAAGTGCCATTTATAGAACAACAAGAGGAAGTAGTATTTAATGCTTTTTTATCTTTTAAAATAATCATGATATATCATTCACACATATAAAACGCAATGCGAACCCATATATATATATATATATATATATATTAGATATATATATATGAAGAAATATATTCTTACGGTGTGCTATATTTATGGGATAAAGTGTTCAATATCAGAGAGAGAGCGTGTGTAAATATAAAAGTGAATATTGAAGTCAACACTTAGAGGCGACAGGCTGTTTCCTGCTAGACACAATCGTTAGGCCACAAGTGTTCTGACGATTGCGTCTAGCATGAAACAGCCTGTCGGCTCTAAGTGTTGACTTCAATATTCACTTTTATATATATATATATATATATCTCAAGAAAAGGGTTACAGAGTAAGATGCACAGTTTATGGGGAAGATAACGGTTGACACTAGACTTGGATTGGGGAAGAACTCTCTTGGGAGTCGGTTCCACAAAGCATGGAAAGAAGCTGCTCAAGTGTAAGTGACATCTCACCAGTGGGATATGAAGAAAATGAGTGTGGCTCATTCCAATGATCTTAGACGTGAAACTTAAAACTGGTGGAACTAAGGAATGTAATTCATCTGAACACTTTCCATGGAAATAGAGAACAACGAGAGGTTCGAGACGTTTCGTCTGTGGGAAAGGGTCAGAGAATTACGTCACATAAAAGAGTGCTCTGTTATAAGTAGCGATATATATATATATATATATATATATATATATAGGGTGTAACAGCAAAATTGTTTAAATCGTTAAACAGTAAAATTGTTCAATTCTAATATTAAGTTTGAACCGTTGTATCTGAGAAATGATACATGTTTTCTTACTGGAATTCTCCGAGTTTTTATAAGACTATTGGACTCTGCTTTGAACGCTAAGAATGTATTTAGCTCCAAGTTGAATGATGATCCATCTTACTGCGTTTACCTGATCCTGGTTTCCTCTGTAATGTTCCCTCTTTTTAAAAGTCTCGTGAAGATTCTTAAATGGACTTTGAACAGGGTATGGTATGAATTGCCAGGGTATGGTATGAATGTTAGTTTCATTAATGAAGACCTGAATGATCTTTTTCCTCTCATCATTACTCAGTTGAGAAGAGATAGTGGGGCTGATACAAAACGATTTTAACCTGTTCTCTTTCTAACTGAATAACTCAAAAGTTTATTCAATGATTCATACGACAAATGGGGTCAAGATGGCTAAACGCCTGATGTGAAAACCTGGAAAAATAACTCAATTAGTTAAGTGTTTTAATTAAAAATTTTTGTTGGATGTAAAATTATCCCAGGCTGTTACACGTTTTGGACTATTTTGATGTAACACCCGATATATATAAGATTTAACGGTGTTCTTTTACATCAACCAATGTTTCATTGGCAGTATCATTTAATTTGCGATATTTTAAGAATTATATATATATATATATATATGTATATATATATATACGCACATCCGTAGGTTTTTTTAAAATCAGTTCAAGCAACCTAGCAATGTGATAATTATACTAAGACGCAGTGAGCTACTTGAGTGGAAGCGAATGAAAAGACTATAGTAGGAACCGGAAATCCAATCTCAAACAGGAATCAATGGAAAAAGCTCTACACCTGTTCAATAGACCGGGGTGTAATATTAAGCGGATGATAGGTGAACCTAGCTACTATATATATATTCATATATTACATACACATTATATATATATATATATAATATATTATATATATATATATATATATATATATATATATATTATATATATATTCATATATAATATATTATATATATATATATATATATTCATATATAATATATTATATATATATATATATATATTCATATATAATATATTATATATATATATGTATTCATATATAATATATTATATATATATATATATTCATATATTACCATATATTACATACATATATATATATATATACATATATTAAATACATATATATATATATACACATATATTACATACATATATATATATATACACATATATTACATACATATATATATATACACATATATTACATACATATATATATATACACATATATTACATACATATATATATATATACACAGATATTACATACATATATATATATACACACATATATTACATACATATATATATATACACACATATATTACATACATATATATATATATACACACATATATTACATACATATATATATATACACACATATATTACATACATATATATATATACACACATATATTACATACATATATATATATACACACACATATATTACATACACATATATATATACACACACATATATTACATACATACATATATATACACACACATATATTACATACATACATATATATATATACATACACATATATTACATACATACATATATATATATACACATATATTACATACATACATATATATATACACATATATTACATACATACATATATATATACACATATATTACATACATAAATATATATAAACATATATTACATACATATTATATATATATATTCATATATATATATATATTACATATATATATATATATTACATATATATATATATATTACATATATATATATATATTACATATATATATATATATATTACATATATATATATATATATTACATATATATATATATATATTACATATATATATATATATTACATATATATATATATATATTACATATATATATATATTACATATATATATATATTACATATATATAT